>CM039676.1:123818420-125018420 GCA_022496015.1 Hordeum marinum | reverse complement strand
CTTTATTTCTAGCCTCCCCAAGTTTCATTCCACCCAATCAATCTCTTCTACCAAGCCATATTTGTGAGAGAGTGATTGTATGTTGAGGAGTCTATCATCTTGAAGCACAAGATCAAGGAGTTCATTGCATTACTGAGCCTATTACCTTATGGAGGGTGGTGCCTCCTAGATTGGTTAGGTGTCGCTTGGGAGAAGTTTGTGCAGTGAACCAAGAAGTTTGTAGGGGCAAGGAGATAACCTAATTTGTGAAGATCTACCCTGAGTAAGGCTAGTCCTCCGTGGACATAGGCCGTCATGGTATAGTCAAGGTTGCTTCTTCATGGAACCCTCCATGGGTAGAGCCCTCCATGGACTCTTGCGACTGTTACCCTTCGTGGGTTGAAGACTCCATGAACATGGATGTACGATAGCACCACCTATCGGAACCATGGGACAAATCATCGTGTCACCAATTGCGTTTGATCTTCCTACCCTCTCTTTACTTTCATGCTTGTCTTTATTTTCCGCTGCTATACACTTATACATGCGTGTGTATGATGTACTTGACATACTATGAATGCTAAAATCTGCCAAGAATTAAAATTGGTAAAAATTATATTTTTATTTGGTCAAGTAGTCTAATCACCCCCTCTAGCACTAGTTTCGATCCTACAAGTGGTATCAGAGCTTTGGTCTCCATTGCATTGGTCTCACAAACTAGGAGAAATATGGCGTCTAGTGAGGGAAATTATCACCATAGAGGTCCGTACTTTGATGGCACTAATTTTGCTAGTTGGAAGCACAAAATGAAAATGCGTTTGCTTGGTCATAACCCCTCCGTTTGGGGTGTTGTTCGTCTTGGTATGCAAGGTGAATTCTTTGCGGAAGGAAGGGAACCCGATCGTGAAGCAACCGTGGATGAGTTGAAGATGTTGCAACTCAATGCTCAAGCATGTGACACTCTCTTCAACTATCTATGCCCCGTAGAATTCAACAAAATCAGCCGTATGGAGAATGCAAAAGAGATTTGGGATACTTTGATTGAATGCATGAAGGTACAGAATCTGTGAGAGAATCCAAGTTGGTTGTTCTTCAAAGTCAACTTGACAAGTTCAAGATGAAGGATGGTGAAGGAGTAGCTGAGATGTACTCTAGGCAAGATCTCATCACCAATGAGATCGCCGGCTTAGGAAGCGAAGAAATGACTAACAAATTCATCATCAAGAAGATACTTTGAGCTTTGGATGATCGATATGACACCGTTTGCACATTGATCCAAATGACGCCCAACTACAAAGATCTCAAGCCAACGAAAGTGATTGGTAGAATTGTTGCTCATGAGATGACACTCAAAGACAAGGAAGAGCTTCACCACAAGTCTAGCGGTGCTTACAAAGCCAAAAGTGATTCGCCCGCTACCTCAAGCGACAACCTTGTCACAAATGAAAAGATAAGCCTCATCATCAACAAATTCAACAAGTTCTACAAGAATAGAAGCAAAGACCGAAGTTCCAACTCAAGATATGAAGAGAAGCGTTCGTCAAGTCGTGACCGAAACTGCTACAATTGTGGGAAGCCCGGACACTACTCCAATGAGTGCTCGGCTCCCTACAAGATAAAAGAAGAGTCACCAAGAAGACAAAGCTCAAGAGACGAATCACCTTGAAGAGAGAGGAGGAGTAGAGATGATCGCTATGAACGAAGACCCTCAAGGAGAAGTAGGTACTCGGAGAAGAAGGATAAGTACAACGAGAAATACTCAATAAGGAAACATCAAGATCATGTTGGTGAATGGTTTTCCAGCTTCGAATCCGACAACCACTCCGAGAGAAGCTATCACTCCAACTTCGACTATAGTCAAGATGAAGGTGTTGCCGGACTTTCACTACCGACTACCAACTCCTATAATCTATTTTATTCACCAAACAAAGGGAGTAGAAGTTGCTTCATGGCTAAAAAGGCCCCAAGGTATCACACCCCGAGTATCCTAATTTCAATACTGGTGAAGATGACTTGTTATATGAGGATGACTTGCTATTTGACAAATCTAGTAATGTTAGTCAAAATGAACTTGCTAGTACTCACTGTAGTGTAGATAAGTCATGTGATGATGATAAGTTGGAAATAGAATGACTAACTCAAGAACTAAAAACTCATAAGTTAGCTCACGAGTCAACTCTAGAATTTCATAGAGAGCTTGTAAGGACACATGAGAAGCTACGCTTCGAGAAGATCAACTTAGAGCAAGAGAATGAGTTCCTTAAAGCTATCAATGACGATCTTCAAAAGAAGACTTCCTCTTGTCTAGCCAAGCGACTTCTCTTATATATATTCATGCCACAAGTTAAGTCTAAGCAAGCTAGTAACAAAGGAAAGAAAGGTTCTTCAACTAGTAGCAACAAAAATGATAAATCCAATGATATTGCTTCTAGTAGTTCTATTCATCCCACTAACTCTTCTCTTAGCCAAGTTACACTTGAGGAATAAAATGCACTCTTGAAAGGGATTATAGAGAAAGGTATCTACAAGAGTCTTGAAGGGTGCAAACAATTAGAGGATATTGTACGCAAGCATGGAGGATACCAGAAGAATCGTGGTGTTGGCTACTTCAACGCCAATGGAGTTTAATGGGAAGAAGGTCAATACCCCAATCCCAAGTTTGTTGCTCAAAAGGAGAAGTATGAAAATACTCTTCCCAAGGGAACAAAAACTCAAGATGACCTCCCACCACAAGACACCAAGCTCAAGGGAAAGAACAAGCTTCCACAGGACATTAACTCTTATGAAGATGAATCCCAAGCTTTGGTGAAGTGGGTTCCCAAGGATACTACAAGCTCAACTACTACAAGTGATACTTCAACACCAAGGATCCCCATCAACTTGATGTGGGTCCCCAAGAATAACTAGAGAAGTTCTTGAGGGGTGACTCCGCTAATGAAATTCACTCATATCCATTATTGTCAAGAACTACTTGCAATCAACATCAACATTATGAAATAGTTCATGGAGTCACACATTCCCTCAATGGTAAGCAAGGGAAAAGGTAATCAACAAATCAATGGACATCATCACACATGCTTTGCACTCCATGTCCATAGATATCCTTGTATTTCTATCTTGTATGTTGGAACTAACCCATGTAGGTGAGAAGAGTAATGAAACAACAAGGATGATGCCAACTCTTGGTGATCTTCATCAACCTTGAGCATCCACCACTACCTCACCAACATGAAGTCTTCATCGACAAAACCCATGGTTAGTTTGTCCCTCCTATGGTGGGATGTCACATCAAAGGGAGCTTTATGCGACATCATTAAAGCATATCTTAGAATGTGACAACATTAAATGCTTTATGTAAAACTGGTAACCCCACTTGTGCTTAAACGATGAGTATGACCTACTCATAGCTTGTTGCTTAATTGGAGCTAGACGACTATCAAGCGGCTTATGATGCTAAAAACGCACGAGTTCGGTCGCCATTCTTTTTATTGATAAACCTGAATCCTTGTCGTTGCAAGCACTTCTTTGACCCCGATGTTGACCTGTCCTCCATTCTAAATGAAGAAGCCATTTTCATGCCTTGACCCATTGCATCTAGGATATAGAAAACCTTGAAACTGAAGATCCAAAAGATTCATTGGAGGATGACCTGACAATGGCCCACAGAAGTGGTCATCTTGATGTTAACCCATCCATCGTCGAAACCCAATCACCGAAGCGATAGGCAAAAACAATTTAAGTTGTCCAGTGGTTCTAGCCCCCAAGTGTTGGGCAGAACCTGAATATTTTTTGATTTGCTAAATGAGTTTGTGATAGGAGTAGCTCAAAAATCTTCTTGCTAAATTCTGTCATGGCTTCATGCATGTTTGCTTCCGTGAAAGTACCTTTAAGAAAACTGGATACATTTGATCTTGCTTTGATAATTGCCGATAATACCATTCCTATGCTTGTCTTTGATCATCTTTGCCATGCTGGGTGAGTGTTTTAATTGAAACAAAGAGTATAAGTAAAAGGAATGAGCCGACAAATAATGTTTGGCTTTCAGAGCTCAAGTCTTATTTAACCCTTTGCAAAATGATATTGAAAAATACAATGACTGAACCAATCACAGTATGGCGACAGTTGATACGCCAAATGCTCATATATGAGCCGAAAAGTAAGGATAATGTGGTACCTGAAACTTATGAGGTAGTGCACAGATATATAAAATGCTATGAATAAACCGGCTTAAATAAGGCTTTGGTGGAAAGAGACTGGCTTCCCAAGCTCAGTAATATAGACCGACGTTTCGAGAGAAATTATCTCTTCCGAGCTAGTGTGGTATAAACCTGGTCTTCAAAAAACTGGTTATGATAAAAACATAATCAAGATCTGATCGTGTTCAATTATAAACAAGATGTATTCACTGATTATGAAAATTACGACGCAATATGAAAATTATGCACTATAATGTATGAAGAGTATAAAATGCCGACTTTTGAGGCTCGACATGGAGATCGACTTTCGAGGCTCGACATGGAGATCGACTTTCGAGGCTCGAGTCTTGCTTGAGTGAAGCAGGTATGATAACCCATGGTTTATCCTAGCTCTCTGCATGTTGGCTCTCTCGTGACTCAAGCTGATGATTTAACCTTAAGAAGTCCAGGGTCCAAAAGAGGATGATGTTTTAAGAGTGCATGGGGTCACGTGATTAGGGTCACATCAAGCATACATGCATGTTTAACCATATGTGGCGTTTTCTTTTGGCCAGGTCAAGAGTGAGAGACAACTGAACCGTATGAGTTGGAAGGCCCCAAATGCCCAATATCTTGTGGCGTTTTTGCCGGGTTACAAGGGTGAGAAAGCTAATCTCAATGAGTCGGAAGCCCCCAGGTGCTCAATGTCTCAGAAAATAAACTCATGCTCAGTTTGTGGGCTGAAATGACAAAAACTCCAAATTTCAGGTGTGCCGGGTTCATTATATATGAAACATAAAGAACTATGTACATAAGTTTCAAGGGGGGGATTACAAAAAGCCAAGGAGCCGGTGGCTCTATGTATAATACGACCATAGGTAAGAAGTGCTCCAAGGCCGGGTTATTTTCCCCTCGGAGTTTTTATGATCCTTCTTGTAGATTTCTATGTATAATATGAGTTATTTTAGGTGCTAGTGGTACTGAGCGCTATTCAGCTACTTGGGATTACTCTGGAAACCACCTTTGTTGTTATGTTGATTTCCTGGGCCAGGATGCTATCCATTGCCATTATTCACATGCTGTTGAAACCAGCTCCCGAGCCGCCCTGTGACCTGCCAGGACCATATTGACCTGGGTATCCACCACCATTGCCCCCTTGATAATTTCGGAAGGCTTGGTTGTGGAATTCCTATATGATGTAACAGTTTTCCCATGAGTGGGTAGCTAGCTTGTCCTGGGTATTGTGTTTGGGACACGGTCCCTTGAGCGCTTCCTCGTAGTTACGAGGCTCATTCCCATTATAAGTCCCTCTAGGGAGACCTTTACGGTGTTGGTTTTTGAAGCCAACATTGGTGTTGGCAACAAAGTCTGACCCTCCATATGGCTACTTCCGCTAGCCATTGTTATTCTGGGTTCCCAGGTTACCAGCTTGATTATGTTGGCCTTTACCACCTTCACCTCTCTTTCCTTTGCCGGTCTTGTCTTCATCTTAGTCAGGATCCTTTGTGTTGTCTTACTCAGCGTACCCGGTGAGGACATCCATTAAGTCTCCCATGTCCTGTACCATATAGTTGAGCCGCCCGAGCTTCTGGAATAGCAGCTAGAAGTGGCAATTATTTTCATGGATCGGGACAGCTTGAGCTGCTGCAACGCTATCTAACGAGTGTATGATTTCCGCGACCTGACGATTCCAATGATGAGCTGGCTCATCGACATGCTCGACGCAATGTTGAAGTTCCACTATCGTCATTCTCTTCTTGGATGTTCCCTGGAAATTCTTAATGAAATGCTCTTTAAGCTCATCCCGGGTGATGATGGAGTAGGGCGGCAAATTCTTCAACCATGTTCTAGCCGGTCCCTCCAGCATCATGGTTAAGTATTTGGTGCACACAAAATCATTGACATCCAACATTTCTATCGCCAACTCATAGCTTTCGATCCAAGCCGCCGGCTCAAGATCTGCCATGTAGTTTGGCACCTTGCGTAGTCCCTTGAAATCGTGGGGCATACGCTTGGCGCGGAATATGGGGGATAGGCAAGGTATCCCAATCATCGTACTGTTGGTCCTGGTTTTAGTTTGAGGAGGTGGCTACTAAAATGCCCGTGTTGCTGCTTCTGCCTCAGCTTGTTGCGCTTCCCTAGCCACATCAACAATTGCTTGTGCTCCCAACGGAATTTGCCGGGTCAGGGAAGTCTGAGGCTGTTGCATGCACTCACTGCTAGAAACAACTAGCGACTCCAAGTGTCTACTCTTGCTACGGCCAGCATATGGGGTGGAGTGCATCTTAGCACGGCTATAGGAATATTGTGCGTGATGCACCACTGCGTTCCTTGCCTCAACATCAATAGTGGTATTTCCAAGTATGGGTAACGATTCCAAATGCCGGGTTGCAGACAACACATTGTCAAGAGGGTTAGAAAAATGACCCCGTGGCGTCTGGAAACATTGTGGCGGTGAAGGAATTGGTGGTGTCTGAGGCGACTCTTTTTCTTGCTTTCCGAGCGGCTACCTAGCCCCCAGTGCCTGCTGAGGGGTGTTGAAGAGTTGCTGTGGCTCGAGGTTCAGTGGCAGGCAGCTCCGATGTCTCCTTTGGTAATCTGCCTCAGATGTCTCTCTCTGAAGTCCTAACTGCTAAGCCTCTTCCTTAAGGAGTTCCGACACATTATGTATGTGAACCTGTAGTTGCACCATCCTACCATTCTCAATACCTATTTCCCCCTATACCTCGGTCATCTGGTCTCTTAGTTTGATCAACTATGTGTTACGCTATTCCTGATTTTCTGCCATGATGGGACTCTCCATGAGATTTGCCATCTCAACCATCAAATATGTCATGGCTTGAGCCAGCGTCTTGCCCGACCCGCCAGATCCACCCCCACTCGGGATTTGCACGGGTTCTGAGTCGGCGCAGTTCCTACCATGTAGATAACGAACTGTCCAGGAGACTCATCGAATTCCTTTGGGGCTTCAATCTCGAACGACTGCCTGAGTCTGTCATCATAGAGGGGGTAGATTGATTCAGTTTCTCCTATGGAAGAGTCAGCATCTGAACCAGTGAAAATGTCGCCGCTGCTTGTTGGCTCATTTGGGAGGCAAACTCCCTGAGTAAAACCAACGAAAACTTGAGGTCGACCGGTTGTGATCCTGGCCAGGTTGTGCACGCCGAGCTGGTTCGTCAATGCAGATATTGTCATGGCAACTCTTGACCATTCAATCACGTGCCGATTTCCAGAGTCGTGGATAGGTTCCCTTCGAGAACTCAACCCCACCGAGCGAGGGCCCCATGGTGGGCCCTAAGTGTCATGGTTTTTTCACGGTAGATGTCCTTGTGCAAGGACTTAGGTATGAGTCCATCGCTGCTAGGTGGCGACTCAAAGGGGTTAAACCAGAATGGTAGGCGAGTTTACCCAGGTTCGGCCCCTCCAATTGAGGTAATAGCCTACGTCCTGCTTTGTTTCTATATTGACGGTGATCTTGATTACAAGGGTGCGAAATCGCTAACCTAGCTTTCGAGGGTGTCTAACTTGAGTCTTTCGACCCTGGGGGCTTGCCTTTTTATTCAGGTCAAGACCCTAGGGTTTACAACAGAGTCTGAGTCATATTATCACTCGTAACCTATCATGTCTCTAACACGCCTTGCCTCTCAAGCAAGGAATCTTTCGGCATCTTCTGCCCTGTGGGCCCTGAGTCGCCGTCTCCACGGGTTTTGGTCCGCTTGGCGGTTTACTTAGTAACCGCCTTACTTGTTTTACCTTACAACACGGCCCATCTTGAGCATTGTTCTAGAGTTACCGTTATACTGACTCGGCCCTATAGGGCCGGTCATATCTTGGGGTTATATCCCCGATAGATACCGACCGCCTTGTCGCTCCATGAGCGGTACGAGTGCAATAAACAGAAGTCTATTTCAATATCGTCATTATTACCTTTCACTTGCATGATTGAAGGATGTGGTAATAATAATATTGCAAGAATTCTATGGACTAAGCTAGAATCTGCAAGGCAGTTTTATACAAAGGGGGAGACATCGTAATATTGGCTCTCTGTTAGATCGACAATAAAGCATTTGGGAGCCACTCAATATTTTCATCGTGGTCTTCTACTTTCAAAGACTCAATGAAAAGAAAAGAAATTCATATAAACACACTAAAATATTTTTGGAGATTTTTGTTTTTCTCAAGAAAGCAAATAAACCAAGGAGAAACAAGAACGAGAAAGATTATTTACACGTGAAAGCTCCCAACATGCAAAGGCAATATTTGTGGGTTTTCTTTAAATACTACAACTAATTAAGCGGGACAGAAAAACCGAAAAGAAGAGAGAAATATCTTTGGAGTTTTAAATTTTTTCCAACACACAAGAAGACTGCAAAAAATACATATAATAGGGATATACAATTAAAGAGGATGAACACCGACAAATTATATGAAGTGTGAACATGAATGTAATGTGGGTGAGAAGTTTGTACTCCCCCAAGATTAGGCGTTTTCCTAGCTTAGTGATCACCATAGATGGTCTTGGTAATAGTTGAAGCGGTAGCTCGTGGAGGCATTCCTTGCTACCTCCTTCGCCAAGCGAGCGACCTCCACTACAGGTTTGTACTCTGATAAACTACAGGTTTGTACTCTAATAACACAAAGCGAAGGAGATCGTGTGTAACCTTTTTGGATAAGTAAGAGTGTCACACACAACGAGGAACTAAAGATGGAATTGATATTCTCTCAAGTTATATGGACAATAGATACAAATCTACATACGCCAATGCTTACTTACCTAGAACAAGAATGAAACTATTTTGCGAGAAGGAAATTAGAAGTACTTAGTAGGTGTAATGATAGTTTTTCAAGGTAATAAAGAACGGGGAAACAAAAGTTAGGCACATTTTTAATAAAACAACAATAAAAGTAAATAGTTTAGTATAAAGCTTTTTGTGTAATGCACGAGAAAGATTGACCATAGGGAATTGAATACAACATGATAGATACTTATCATATGCAATGAGGGAGAGGCATACACTGACACACACTCTCTACATGGATCACGTGCACTTATGATTGGACCTCTAGCAAGCACACCCAACGACTAAAGATCATTAAGGTAAAACCCAACCATAGCATTAAACATCAAGTCCCCTTTACTCCCATACATAAACAATCCCCTTACTTGGGTTTGTGTTTCTGTTACTCACCAGCCCACTATAAGTGAATCATGAACATATTGGAAACCCTCTAGCAGGATTCCATCACCAGTGCGCCTCACAAAGGCACCTTAGGACAACACCATATCAACATACAATTCATATCAATAACAGCATACCACAATTAACCAGTAGGACAAAAGAAATTTACTCAAACATCATAGGATAGCCACACATCATTGGATAATAATATATAGCATTAAGCACCATGTTCAATTAGAGATTACAGCGGGGAAGAGAGGTTTTACACCGCTGCATAGAGGGGGAGAGTGTTGGTGGAGACGGCAGCAAAGTTTTTGGTGTAGATCGCCGTCACCATAGTTGCCCCGAAGGTGCTCTGGCTACACCGAGAGAGAGGGGGAGATCCCCCATCCTTCTTCTTGTTGATTGGCCTCCTTCCTAGGTGGGAGGAGAGCTTCCCCTCTGGTCCATGGCCGCCATGTCTCCCGGAGGGCAGGAGCCGCTCCGAGATTGGATCTCTCTATTTGTTTCTCTTTTGTTTTCGCTACTATTTTCTGACCCCTTCATCGTTTCTTCAGTATCCCAGGATCCATAACTCTGATCGGGCTGTTTTGAGGGGATTTTTATTGCGAAAATATCTTTCTTGCGGCGTAAGGAGAGTCCCAACTGACTTAAGGGGAGGGCACAAGCCATCAGGGTGCCCCTAGGGTGCTCCCTCTTGCATTGTACCTCCCTCGGGCACCGTCTTGTGTTGTTCCGACTCCAAAAATTCACATATATTCCAAAGAAAATATTCCGTAAATGTTTATGGCATTTGGACTTTGTTTGATATGCAATTTCGGTGAAACAAAAAGCACACAAAAATATGAACTGACATTGGGCATTGGGTAAGTAAGTTATTCCCAAAAATATTATAAAATGTTGCCAAAAGTATATGAAAGTTCTAGAATATTGGCATGAAGAAATAAAAAATTATAGATATGACGGAGACGTATCAACATACCCAAGCTTAATTCCTGCTCGTCCTCGAGTTGGAAAATGATGAAAAGATAATTTTTTATGTGGAATTCTACCTAACATAATCTTGAACAAATTTCTAATCATGACATGAATATTAAGATACAAGTGATTCAAGGCAAAAATGTGACAAAAAGACATCCATACTCAAGTTTACTAGCAACAATCATGTCCTTTGAAAATAGCAATGCCAAAGAATGTTATCCATACAAAATCATAAATCCTATCATGCTTGTTCTTCCCAGGATAAAGCATAAATCATAAGCACCCCAATGTCAGACCAAACAATTGGATCATACTTTTTCAATGCACATCAACTTTTTATTATTCATGCAATAAATGAGCGTGAACCATGGACATAGCATAAGGTTGGAATAGAATATGGTGGTAGATATCAAAAGGGTTGAAAGTGGATAATGAAGTCTCGCATCAACTCGGCGTATCAATGGGCTATGGAGATGCCCATCAATAGATATCATTACGAGGAGTAGGGATTGCCATGCAATGGATGCACTAGAGCTTTAAGTGTATGAAAGCTTGGCTGAAGCTAAGTGGGTGTGCATCCGACTTGCTTGCTCATGAAGACCTTAGGCATTTGAGAACACCCGTCATCAGAATATACAAGCCAAGTTCTTCAATGAAAAATTCCCACTATCATATGGAAGTGACAAAACAAGAGACTCTCTATATGAAGAACATGGTGCCACTTTGAGGCACAAGTGTGGTAAAGCATAGTAGAAAATTCCCGCTCTCTTTTTCTATCATTTATTTGTTTTTTATATTTTTCATGGTGGGCTATTTTTCTTTTTTTGCCTCCCCCATTTCTCTTTTTCTGTGGTGGCCTCATTTGGCCTCCCCGAATTTTCATTTTTCGTTCGGAGTCTCATCCCGACTTGTGAGGGAGTCATAGCCTCCATCATCTTTTCCTCACTGGGACAAAGCTCTAATAATGATAATCATCATAGTTTTATTTACTTACAACTCATCATGAAAAACTGATAGGATGATATGACTCTATATGAATGTCTCTAGCAGTGCACCAGGATGTGTAATGATCTAGCATAGAAAAAGGTATAAAAAATGGACAAGCCATGTAAATAACATGCTAGCTATCATACGATCATGCAAAGCAATATGACAATGGAAATACAAGTCATATGAAGTGACTGTGGAAGTTGCATGGCAATATATCTCGGAATGGCTATGGAAATGCCATGATATGTAGGTATGGTGGCTGTTTTGAGGAATATATAATGAGGCTTATGATGCACTGGAGAAAGTTGCACCGATCCTGCAATACACGGTACCAAAGAGGCTAGCAACATATGAATATGTGAGACTGTGTTTGTCCATGGATTCACATTAGTCATAAAGAACTCATATACTCATTGCAAATTTTTATTAGTTTTATCACAAATCAAAGTACTACTCGCATGCACCGAGGGAGGAGGTTGGGATGAGTTAACCATCATGGGCCTTTGTTTCAATAGCACAAAGGATTTCAATCAAGGATAAATATTCTCCAATCTTCATCGCATAACTAGAGACTATACATGCATGCACTACTTCAGGATGGTCCAAACACAACACATCAAACAGAGACCCTTTGACGAAACTATGTGTGATGCACCAATCACAAATGTAATTTTTCAAGCTCCATCGCTAATGACACGAATTCTGTGCGATGGAGGATCCGTCAAATATGATTTGGAAAAAAGTTGCGTGTGCGATGCTTTCCAGACGGTTTTTACAAATGATGTGTGTGTGATGTATTATATCATTGCACATAGTCATTATAATGCAATCGTGTGTGATGCCATGCACACAGTTTTTTCAAAAAAGTGTCTGTGTCATGTAGCATATCATTGCACAAATTGTTAAAAACAAAAACGTGTGTGATGCCTTGCACACGTTTTTCGCATACATTGTGTGTGCGATGTAGTCTATCATCGCACACACTTCTTTGCGTACATTGTGTGTGTGATGCCTGCAATTATTATATTTTGAAAGAATGCTGGTTTGCGCGATATGTCTGATGGCGAACTGACATTTTCCTTCGTCGTTTAACTTGGAATTTTTTCTACACTTAATATGCACCATAGAATCCTCCCTGTTTAAATTTGACACTTTTTAGAACTCATTTGTTATATTTGAGTCATTAACTGCATTTCTAGTCATTTAATGGATATAATTCAAATTTGAACTATGAGTGCATGAAATAGTATGCAAAATTTATTTGAAAAATCATATTTAATTTATTGAGTATATTTGTATGCCTCATACAAGAAATGAATATAAATTTATTAGACATGTGTGGCAAGAATCAACCGCGAATATAGAGTTTATTAGTATCGAAATGGTAAAAATTGTAAATGAAGTCTGAAAGATATGAAACTTGGCATAGTGTCATGATATGACCTCACCATGATGTAGTAAAAATTTGAGAAGGATTCCCATTTTTAATGTACATCCTTTAGAAATCTGACAACCTCCAAGGATAGATTATGGTTTCGCGAGTGGATGTACCATATTGGTGGCGAACGAATGTTTTCTTTTATCATTTGACCTTGATTTTTTTTCTATAGTTAAGATACACCATAGAATCCTCCACAATAAAATTTTGCACTTTTCGGAGCTCATTTGCTATATTTGAGTCATTAACTACATTTCTAGTCATTTAACGGGTGCATTCAAATTTGTACTACGAGTATAGAAAAAAGTATACAAAAATGATTTGAAAAATCATATTTAGGATACTGAGTATATGTGTGTGCCTCATAGATGAAATAAATATAAAATTCAAATATCTATGTGGCAAGAATCAACCGTGAACATGAAGTTTATTGGTATTTCAATTCTAGAAAATGTAAATATTGTCTGATAAATACGAAACTTGGCATGGTGTCAATATAAGACCTCGGTATACTATAGTACAAAAAATGAGAAGGATTCATAATTATTTTTATGGTGTAAGGGAAAAAATCAAATGGCCAGAAAGCGCATATATGTGTACTAAATTCTTATTGGTGAAGAGATTAAAGCCTTGGATCAATCACATGGCATGAATCCATTCGTCCACACTCCACACACAAAAATATATCTAGACTTATCTCCACACCACGTTCTCTATCACATCCACATATATATCTAACTAGCACCAATCCAACCTCATATAGAACCACGAACATACCACACACTTCTTCCATGCCATGGCCGGCGAGGCAGACGATGGCTGCTCCGAGCTCCGACTATGCGCTGGACACGGCGGCGCCACTCGGCGTCAGGAGGCCGTGCGTGGCGAAGATGCCATCGATGCCATGAGGCTCGTCATTGGCTGTAGACGGGAGCACGTGCCGTGGCACAACTCCTACAACAAGTTTTGCATCCTGAAAGTGAGCGTCACGGAGGTGCAGTTCATGGCCATGTAAGATAGCTTTCCGTGCATGTGTATCCAAGAATCCATCCACCAGGCTGGCTGCTAGATAGCTTGCCAGATAGTACTAAACTAATCTTGTTTTTTGTATATCTAAATATGATGTCTCTAGCCATCTAATCGATTCTTGATTATTCTCAGCCATCAAGATTTCCCAAGACATCAAACTAATCACAAAATATCTCTTGTGTAGTCTTGAACTTTCTGTTCCAATACTCTTTGATAAAAATATTATGCATAACTAGTGTAATAACTAATTTCAAGTAAGATACTTGAGTACGTAAGGTAAAAATCATTAAAATTGTTAAAAATTTAGAAAAATCCTAGTTTTTTTCCGTGGTAGAAAAGTTAGTGCGTGAAGTACGCTCCAAATTTCAGCTCATTTGGACATATGAGTCGATTTCAGCAAAAAAAACAAATTGGGTCAGAACAATGCATGAAGAATAAACTTTTTTACAGACCCCAAATTTGTGTTTTTTGCCGAGGGACACTCAAATATCCAAATAATTTGAAATTTGGAGCGAAGCTCACGCACCAAATTCTCTACTATCCAATTCTTTGGAATTTGTTGAATTTTTATTGTATTTTTTTGATTTTTTTACGACCGAAGGTGCAGATGAGCCTTGGGACTGAATCACTGCTCTATGTAAGGATTTACTTTTTTTGACCTTGTCACCCTTTCTCTTGTTTTTCAGGATGAGATGCAATAAAAAATATGGGAAGGTTTGGGAGTTGATGTCATCGATGAACAAGAGATTGATGAAGCTTTACGACATAATTAGATGTGATTGCTAGTGTATGTGTTGGTTGTTATGTGATGTGACATAATGCGTTTGTAATTTTGTATGTTGTATGAGAAAGCTTGAAAACAAATAATATAGTGTATTTTGAATGAGCATTTTTTCCTTTATGTTTGATTGTCAAAAAATTATCATGGTAAATTGATTATGTCTAGCTGATTTTAGGACTAATTAACATGTCGCTAAGATCACACATTGCAGATAGTTTTTTCGATCCAATTGTGTGTGATGGTAGTTTTTTATTTTTAATCGTGTGCAATGAATCACACAGTTCATACGATTTTCATGAAATGACCGTGTGTGAAGCTAATCCAAATTGCTAACAGTTTTTCTGTTGAACCGTGTGGGATGTATAGCGTGTGCGCTGGACCCCCCTATCGCCCACACTAGCAAGGTGGTAGTTTGAAAGTACGTCAGTAAAAGGGGTTAAAAACCGTTTGCATAGCACGTCGCTGCACCGGTGATGCATTGGGAATCACAAACCTTAACATCAATATTCTTAATAATCTATGATCATCTACTAGTGTTCCCACATATTACTATGTTAATGTCGCAAATCTATTGCAGGGAATCAAACATATCATATTCACTGATCTACTTGTAATATGTAGGATTTTATGACTAAGCATGTAAAAGACCAATTCCTTTTGACTCTCTAAATAGGTATAAGTGAGGAATGAGAGTTTAATTCTTTCTACAAAATACCTGGACATGCTCTAATAAATATAAGTGAAGAAAAAGAGCATTCTACAAATAATGGTTTTCTATATGTAGAGAAATAGACATCCAACTTCAAATGATATAAGTGAAGCGCATGAAGCATTCTATAAAGCTATACTCAAAACATATAAGTGAAGTGCACAGAGAATTATATAAATTAACCATGGTATTTCCCAAACCAGCATGGTGCATTTCTAAAAGGAAAATAAAAGGCACACGACGCTCCAAGAAATTTTACGCATATCATGTGAACAAAACAAAAACCGAGACATAACGATAACTGTTGAAGAAGAAAGATGGGATGCCTTCCGAGGTATCCCCGAGCTTAGACACTTGAGTCTCCTTGAATATTTACTTGGGGTGCCTTGGGAGTCCCCCAGCTTGAGCTCTTGCCTCTCCTTATTCTTCGCGTATCAATACCCCCTCGATCTTCGAACACTTCATTCACAGAAAACATGACAAAACTTTCATTAGAAATGTTAGTAAATATAACATCAAATCCCATCCTGTATTGCCATAACAATATTGGATAATTATAATCTAACATTACCCAATGTATTCTATCGTATTTCTATGGTTTCCAACTCAATGAGGCTCAACAAGAATTCAAACATAAGCATGCAAAGGAACTATAACAACAATTTGTGAAAGAAAGGACAATCTGTAAAGATGCAGATGGATACCATAAGTCTATAACTCAAAACATTCAAACATAAGATGCAGATGGGCATGAACAGAAGTTCAAGGACGTCCGCCCCTTCAACGATGCTCGTCTTTCTCACTTTCACTTTTCTGTTTGAAAATTCTTTTAAGTTCCCCACTTTTTTTGTTTTTAATTATTTTAAAATGACAAAGAAAAAATAAAAGACTCTCTAAAAGTTCTGGGTTGTCTCCCTAGCAGCACTTTCTATAGAGCCATTAAGCCAGGCATATAGTGCTCAAGTAATTAATCCCCACAGATCCTAAGGTATATCAAAGACAATTTTAATAACAATGATTATTAATTTAGTAGTGAGCACAAAGTGATATATATCATGGGACAATGAAGTCTAACTCTGTTCATATGTATTGTCATGTCATACAAGAACAATTCATGCACATCAAGTAATGGCCAATACATATCATAAGTAGTTTCTTGCAATTTTATAGTATTGGAAACATAGAGAGGTGAAGAGTTGGTTCCTCGTTCATAATAATTGCAGGTAGGAGAAGCAGGCACACGCATATCATATCCATCAAACGCATCACGTCTAGTGGTAAAATGCAACCATCAATATACTCCTTAATAAGTGCAAACTTCTCTGATATTGTGTAGTTGGCAGAATTGAAGAAGTGTCGGAACCCCGATCCTAAGCCATAAGAATCCAGCAGGTAACACATCACATCACTTTACAGCCTCGCGCACGGTTAACTCAATGGCTGCCACCTTACCTGGGTCGGGACCGTTCGCGTCTTTTGGCTCACGTATCCAATATGTCACTAGCATTCAAATGTCAAAGAACCCGGGTCGACATGACTAGTCATAGAACCCAAGTGGCACATCCTTATAGGAACATGCATAGGTAACCCAACAATGCAGGTGTCGGCCTCTAGCGTGTGTAGACAAGTCATACCAAGCTAGAAGGACTACATTATGTCGTGGCACATAAATGTCATCACTACACGTAGACGAGTTGTAGCAGGCTACAGGGACTCCATTACACTGTGAGACATTTCCCCGAAAGGACAGACACAGTAGCAAGGAAGGATACATGCCAGTCAATCAATGTGTTCGGAGCAGTAGCAAGCTACCAAGGCTCGGTGGAAGCATAGAGAGGCAGTTCCCTGTAAAGAGTACCACTAAAGGCACACAACTAGGTGTCGAATCCCATACATATCATTGCACGTCACACGAACGCACAACATGCCCGATATGCATAGATACAACTATGGCATCACAACATAACCATACAACATCACAACATTTATTTAGGAGGCTCATAAGAGCCATCATAGCGTGATATTACAAGTAGGGTCACATGACCCAACACACAAATCATACAAGCAACAAGCGGAAGCTTAACATGTCTGGGTACATACATCTAGAAAATAAGAAGGCTGAGGAAGCATGTCTATCTACTAGGCCCTCCACAGGAACCAGACCTCTGGCCGGGATTCCCAAGCTAAACGGCCAGCATCGATCTTATTGTAGAAACCACTAGCTAGACTGGAGTCTCCTCTGCAAAAACATAATTAAGCAATAGTGAGTACTGAGTACTCAGCAAGACTTTTATCAGAACTAACTACACATGCATCGGTATCAGCAAGGAGGTTGTGGGGTTCAAAGCAGCAAGCCAGCTTTGACTCGGTGGCTATCCTGTACTATGACTTTCATAACTTTGAAAAGTTTTGTGAAGCGTACACGATTCCACTAACACCACCACTATACACCACCATGGATCCGCTCCCGTCTTCCTATGAGAGTGCCATCCATGGTACTCATACATGTCTTGAAGCTTTTATGAGTAACCTTTTAAATTGTCTATGAACCATATAAGTATCCAAGTAGTCCATATTCGTGGATGCGGCTATTCGAATAGATTGATTACCCTGCAGGGGTGTACTTCGTCACACATGCTCTCGCCACTTACCGCCATGTGCTCGTAAAAAGGCACCTCGGCAACCTTCAAGCGGAAGCCTAGCGAGGGAATCGGCCATGACTTGACTAACCACACAAGACTCTAGTTCAGGTTTATCGCCTTTTTGAGACTGAACCTGCAAGGAAGTCTGGCCGAAGTTTCCTCAACGGCCCCAAACGATGTGTACAGGGTTCCCAAGCCCACCTCGACAGATGGTACTACGCTTGGTACATCGGGCCACAATGCCTAGTCTGCCCCAAGCCCACCTGTACGGGGTGCACTCGGTAGACTACTAGCATATCCTACAAACACCAAAAACTAGTTGCAACTCCTGGACAGAGCTCAAGTAGATTAATAAGTCGAGAGAGTCAATTAAGGAACCAATGTGCGGTAGTAGCTAGTATTTGACAACATACACAAGACTAAGTTCTTAAGGACGGTCCCAATGAGACAACCCGCCATGTACTCCTACATGGCCTCTCATCGCTACCTTTACCAAATTGTGTTCACAACTTGACTCTCATCATCAGAACAAGTTCAGTTCACTCCGGTTCATCACCCAGATGAATCAGACCTGACACAACTCTAAGGATAGCAAGCACAGCAGGTTAAAGGCACAACAGGGCTCAAGCATCTACCAGGTATGCTAGGTTGCATGGTTCAGCTTTTTACTGTGACAATGACAGGTCATGCAGAGGAATGGGTTCAACTACCGGAACATTTAAAAGTTGAAACGTTTTGTCCTAAAGCAATAAGTGAGAGTGTGGGTTTGTATCGGATATATTCAAGGGGGTTGCTTGCCTGATAAGATGATCACACGTTAGTGCTCCTCAAATGGATACTCGATCGTATCCTCCAGAACAGTGCCTAACTTGAAGAACAACCATCGAAGGGGAACAAATCAATACACGTCAAATGCAACAATATGATGCATGGATAAGCCATGGCAATATGATGTCTTTGAGCTAAGGCATCTAGCAATAGATTTAAATGAGGTAGGTTTGAACTCAAAATTCAAAGTCAACTTCATATATGGAGTTCCATAATGTATTTGAACTACAATGTCCAAGTTTACCTATTTTGGTTTCTCTAATATGCATGAAAATGTTAGAGATGGATTCATTGGATTTTTTTTGATCAATTTTCATATATAAATTATTTTCATCTGATTTACAGATTAATTTATATGAATTTTCTAAGTTTTTAGTATTTTCTATAATTTATTTAAATCCAGAAATGCAATTATTGCGTTAGCGTGACGTCATGGTGATGTTAGTAGGTCAAAGGTGCCAGCCCAGGTCAAACCTGGCGGTTGGGACCCACCTGTCACTGACTCACTCCCCTAACATGGTTTAAATTAATCTAACTAATAAATTAACAAGGCCGGGCCCACATGCCAGTGACCCAGGGGTCAACTAAATGGTGATTAGCCTTAAGCTAATCACCTGACGATGGGGCCGACCGGTCGGCTCACGCGATGGCCCATCGCCGACAACCTCTGGTCATGGCGGCGTCCGTGCTATCGGCCGCGGGAGTGGCGACTGGGGCACTGGGGTGGAGCCCTCGCACGTGCGCACCTGAGGAGCCTAGCTAGGGACACGGGGGATGCCGGAGGCGGCGACTGCGACACCGGAAGCGGCGGTTGGAGCTCGGGCGAGGACAGTCGCGGCGCTACGGGCTACGGGAGGAAGAACCGGAGGTCAGGTTGGCATCTACAGGTCCGCACGAACATGCCGGAGCGCTCAACTGAGCATGGCGGGTGCTCTAGCCGCGTTGGCCATGACGCCGGCGGTGAGGAGCTCGGCGACTACGAGGAAGCAGCAGCTACGGCGGCTAGACAACAAAGAAAGAGGGGGAGATGGACGGAGAGGCTCATGGTGCATCGGGCGACGGCTCGACGGGCTCGGGGAGGCACCAGGGGCGCCGAATCGACGGCGGCGACAGCTTCGTTCCGGCGACGGGAGAGAGAGCAGAGGAGAGGGGAAAGAGCGAGAGAGAGCGGCAGGTAGAGAAAGGGGAAGAAGGGCAAGGCGACGGGGTCGCGCTGGCGCTCTCGGGGGCCTCCACGGCAGGCAGCCAGGCAGGAGGTG
Organism: Hordeum marinum; assembly: GCA_022496015.1. Taxonomy (NCBI): domain Eukaryota; kingdom Viridiplantae; phylum Streptophyta; class Magnoliopsida; order Poales; family Poaceae; genus Hordeum; species Hordeum marinum. Next base: position 124,998,429 of record CM039676.1, on the reverse strand, counting down.
GTCGGCGCGTGCCGGCACACCCCTGCCACACGCCCCAATCCTCCAAGCGGGAGGTTGGGGGTGACTGGCAGCAGGGCCATTGGGCTAGCTAGGCCAGCCCCTCCTGGGCCTCCTTCTACTTTTTCTAAACTTTTGTTCTTTTTACTATTTCTTTTTTTCATTTATTTTATTTTAGGCACTAAAATATTTTAAAAAAATATGGAACTTTTTTCTGGGCACTAGAGGAATTATTCCAAAGGCCCTAGCCAAGTTTCAAATTTCCTGGAGCTTTAAAAATATTTATAGCATTTTAAAACCCCAATCTGAATATTTATTGATTTAATTCAATACCCGAAATGACATTTGTAAAATATGCACCACCCCTTGTTTATGTTGCCACATTATTCCAGAGAAGATGAACATTTTTCAGAGCCACCTTGGATCATTGAAAAATATATTGGTTGAGACTATTTGAATTTGAATTATGCTAGGGTTTTGATCATCCGCATTTCAAGTTTAAAAGAATTTAAACATGATGCAATCACAACATGGATCCTAAATGCATGCTAAAGCTAGGGGTGTGACAACTCACCCCCACTTAAAAGAATCGCGTCCCGAGATTCTGGAGTCGACGGGAAAAGAGCCGGATACTCAAATGGAAGACGATCTTCACGCTCCTAGGTAGCTTCATTATCAGAATGATGCGACCACTGAACCTTCGGAAACTTGATATTCTGATGCCGGGTTACACGCTCAGCTTGATCGAGAATGCGAATAGGATATTCTCGATATGAAAGATCATCTTGAAGATCAAGTGTTTCGTGGTCCACTTCACGGATAGGATCCTTGAAGCAATGCCTGAGTTGAGAAATGTGGAAGACATGATGAACACAGGAAAAATGCGGGGGTAGTTCCAATTTGTAGGCAACCTCTCCTCGTTAAGCAAGAATACGAAAAGGACCAATGTAACGGGAGCCATTTTGCCCTTGATACTGAAACGATGGGTACCCTTCAGAATAGTCACCCGAAGGTAAGCCTTTTCGTCCACCTCATAAGTTTCTTCCTTATGATGGCGATCATACTGACTTTTCTGACGAGACTGAGCTGTCTTGAGATTTCCGTGAATAATGCGAACTTGCTCTTCTGCTTCCTAGATCATATCTGCCCCAAAGAATTGTATTTCTCCAGTCTCTGACTAGTTCAAAGGTGTTCGACATCTTCGTCCATAAAGAACTTCAAAAGGAGCTTTGCCCAGACTGAATTGGTAGCTATTGTTATACACAAACTCGGCAAATGGAAGACACTTCTCCCAATTCATTCCAAATGAGATGACACAAGCTCTCAGCATGTCTTTGAGAATCTGAGATTCTTTCAACCTGACCACATGACTGAGTGTGAAAAGCAGTGCTAAAGGAGAGATGGGTTCCCATAGCATTCTGGAAAACTTTCCCAAAATCGAGAGGTGAAAAGACTTCCACAGTCTGAATTGATTTCCAATGGAACACCATGTAGGGTGTAACATCCCAAGATTTCATTTTGGAATGTTATGAAATGTAGCTATGCATCTATCATCACCTTTTCTTGAATACATGTAATAGTTGAAATGCCTTCTCTGAATTTCGGAAACCCCTTTCTACTTTCAATGTGTTGCTTTCACCTATTTGAAATCTTGGTAAAAAGTTCAAATAAGAGAGGAGGAACATGACACTCCACTCCAGGACCCATTTGGTGATCTATTTGAACAAAACAACCAGGGGTTATTTTGAAAATATTTGCAAAAAGGATTTACAAACAATTAGGCAATTTCTGAAAATATTATTTTTTTAAAAGTGTTCAAATGACAGAATAAAAATGTTCAATAAATGGCATTTATTCTTCTGTTAATTTTGATATATAATACTCCTATTTCTAAAAATGTTCTGAATGCTTTTAAAGACGTTTTACTGCTCTGGTTAATAAAAACAATAACGGATTTAGAATTAAACGGGCCGGCCCACAGGCTTTTATTCGCGAATTCAATTCGAGCCGGCCGTACAACACGGAAACCTCGATCTCCCTATCACTGCCACCGGGTCCCATCCCGACCGACCGTTAGCCCCGCGTGGTCGCCTTCCTCCTCGCGCGCGCGCCGCCGCACGGCAGTTTTCCCCCCCGGATCTCCCTCCTCTATCCTTCCCTGCACCCCCCGAGCACCCTATAAGTAGCGCTGCCCCTCCTCTCTCCATTCCCCCCGAGCCCTGTCTCTCCCTCGCCGAGATGCTGCCAAATTCCTCGCCGGAGTTGCACCACCACCGGAGCTCCCATCGCCCGTAGCCATCGCCTCGGTCATCCTCGCCCCTCTCCGACACCACCAATCGGCACCGGAGGACCTCCTCCGCCGTCTGAGCCCGTCCGCGCTCCATTTCGACCACCGGAGCCACCTCCGGCGGCGTCCTCAACCACCGACCGCCGTCACCATCGCCGGAGTCCACCTCCCCCTCCGGTAAAATCTTCGAGCTCACCCCCTCCATCCGATCCAGACGCAACGGCCCAGATTAGATCAACTTAATTCCCGAATCGTTTTCCTCTTCGTTCCTGTCGACCGCCCACAACCATCCAACACACGTGCTAGCCAGCCAATAGGATAGTGCCACGTCACCCCTGGCCGTCCGGTAGAAATTTTCTTCTTTTTGTTTAGTTTTAGTTAAACAGAATGTTTTAGAAAATTGTTTTAGCTATAACTTTTAATATATTTAATGTTTTGAGTTGATTCTTTTTGCAATAGCTCACATTTTCATGTAATTTCACATTGTACTTTGAAATTTCAAATTTGAACAATAAAATTTGAATTGAATCAAATTTGCTAAAAACATTCAAATCTGAATAACTAGAGTTTGAAAATAGATTTTGATATGAATCTTTTTGCTACTGTTTGGTATTAGTTAGGACTACCTTCATGCTTAGTTGCAGAATTTTTCGGATGATTTTTCTTAGTGTTTTATCTATAAACAGATTCTGCCTATTAGTTAGTATAGTTTAAATTAACTTAGTTTTAGTTGCTTTAAATTAGATTTAGTTTTATTTGTGTAATAGGTTCTGTTAGTTAAACTTGAGGTGTTTTACTTATGTTAATAAATATAAATTTGCTTAGTTTGTTTCTTTATTAACATAGGAATCTCAACACATTTTTCAAATAGGTTTAATTTGAACTAAACAACTAGTTAGTAATAGTTTTCTTTCAACAAAGTTTTATATAATTTAATTTTGTTTTCTAAGACAAGTTTATTTGTAAATTCTTCCCTGTTAAGAACATGTTTTCTTAATAAATAATAAGTTTTGTTTTGCTCTTTTATTAGTAAAACTATAGTTGTTTCATATAGTGTTTATCAAAACTTAAAAAAAAACATTACTAAAAGTTTTCCCCAACAAACTTAATTTGTTTTTATTCTGTTTATTAATAAAATATTTTATTGCTTTCTTGCTGTCAACTATTGTTTTGGTTAATACCAATAGTTTCATTATGTTAGTAGTGTTTTATCAATCATCTTTTAGAAAACAAAACTTTGTGTGTTTTCTTGCTTATGATTTTTATGCATTGTTTTGTCTTGATTAGTTACGAGTTCATGGTTGATGGTTGTGAGTTACAATATTTTGCTGTATGCTTATTGAGTGCTCTTGTTTGCTTCGTTAGATTATCCGGAGTGCGAAGCTTGTTACTTAGAGTCACTCACGTACGAAGATCATCAATCAGGCAAGTCACCTTGATCTTGTTTTACCCATGTTTTATATGCATTAGTTCTACCATCTCCCCAATTGCATGCAAAGTAGGTAATTGGAAACTTGGTTACTTGTTGTAGTATCATGTGGTAGTATCCCTCTCAACCCTTGACACATTGGCCCGGGAAACGTTGTTTTACTTTTTGCTATGCTATTAGTAGACGGGGTTGGATGTGTGATTCATGAGAGTTGTGAGGTAATAACTTCAAGACCTACATAATGATCAAGACTTCAATACTCCTAGTTTTCAACATACCTCTGGGTGGATGATGGTTGAACGGCACCCTGGAGAAACCAGTGGATTTGCCTAGGAGTTGCTGGAGATGGCCAGTATTCATGCAGAAAGGTCCACCCAGGCAAAAAGAGATGGATGGATGCTTCAAGACCCAAGGCTTACCTGCACAGCCACAAGTCATTATGGGCTCTGGCTTGGTTGGATATCGTGGTGACCCTGGACAGGCGGTGCTACGAGATGTAGAAGAACGGTAGGAAAGGATGGGCACCGACAGAGTCGCAGGGAAACCCTTTGGAAGACCATGTTTTGGTCATCCGTTTCTCAAACACCCTGAAGTGCGAGAAATCAAACGGAGGCGACCAAATCTTGTGGAGAACATGTGCAAAGCTCTGCAGAGTACTCAAACCTAATCGATTAGCCGTGTCCACGGTCATGGACGACTTGAGCCAAAGGAACTGAAACAATCGGAATTCTCAACACAAGTAATATGATGATGTGGGTACTAACAATTTGGGTATGAGAATTGGTTGGTGGAACCATCTCATTAATCAACCAACTTAGTAATATTTTTGCTTAGCCCTCTCTTGATGTAGGAAAAATTGGCTTTACGCAAAACCTTACCACCCCACCTGCCATATAAGCATGTAGATTAGATGATTATCTTTTCACCCCTCTCTTGTGACTTTGCAGGCATATTCCATATGCTGACCTACACGGCTGCAACGTATCATGTTGCAGAGTACCTTTTCGACCAGGAGTGAGGACACGTTCTACGCTCGGTGAGATGCCCTTGGAGTCAGATGGACTCATCTACCTTTGACGCTTCCGCAAGATTTAGACATTCTCATGAGTTGGCCTTCAGCCACTTTATTGTAATCTTTATTGTAATAAAGGCTCGATATGAGATTTCGATTAATATAATGCTGTGTGATTTCCCTTTGATATATACATTGATGTACCGTGTGTGTACCAGCATGATCTTGGGATGGTACGGAAACACCGGAGATTCGACCTTTCAGGTCAGGTCACTACAGAAATGGTATCAGAGCACACGCTGACCGTAGGACGTAACCTCTAGGATTGGAAAGCCTTAGGATTGTATCTCTTTGTATTTAAAATTCTTATACTCTCATCTACTCATTTCTGACTCCTCTCTGATTATTTCAAAATTTATAGATGGCCACTTTCATCCCAGTGTTGATCACGGAGTTTTGCCAGCCTGACGGAACGATGCCCTTTGGTAAGGAGCTGATGAGGATCGTCAAGGATGTGAGGATTGCTTTGCCGAGCATCAACGGACTCCTATCATGTCATTTCTACAAGATGGACGCTACAGGATCGAGGTGCACGTCCCAGGGAAGACCTTTGGGAATCGGAAGGAACCCATCGACTTCAAGTTTGTGGCACCTAGCTGGATACTTGGAAGAGACATTGCCGTTCATCGTGCCCTTGGGCGTATTCAGGAGGAATACAAAGGTGGAACTATTTCACCAGGACTCAGCATGGTTTGCCGCAGGGATCTCCATGCAAACATCATAACCCCTCCCACTACAGACACCACCATTTCCTATATCCAGACCCTGGAGACTCACATCAGGACTCTGGAGCTTCGAGTTCATGCTGATACGAAGACAATCAAGAATCTGATGAATCACGAGATTGACCTCGAAGCTGACTTACGGGAAGCCGAGTACGAGCATGAGTATGAGGTGAATGATTTCTTAGAGAGGATCGACAAGCTGAATACTCGCATCGCCACTCTGGAGGAACAGATGGACATGGGTGAAAATCTTCATCCTGAAGGAGAGTTGGCTCCTTTCATCAGCGACGATGATGACTATGAGGAGAGCACCACTGGAGGAGACTCAGTCACCATGTACTTCTGAGGAAAACTTTAGTTATGCCCTCCATGCATCTTTTATTTTCAACGTTAAGAGCGTAGGCCGATGTGTAGTTTGATTGAGACTTGTATTCCCGATGTTTGACATTGATTGAATAAATGAATGAGTGTTTGGTGTGATATGTTTGTTGCATTGCATATGGGTAGTGAATTTATCCTTTTAGGCCCTTGTTCTATTCTAATTCTCACCCCTCTGGAAATAGCAAGATGCCTCCACGACGTGAGTCCGACTTCATTTTCCCGCCGGAACTCACGCAACTCCTTCAGCAGCAGAATGCACTGATGCAACTATTGATCCAGAATCAGACCAACAACCAGAACAACAACCACCACCACCCACCCCAGGCTGACAATCTCACACGTTTTCTGAGGTTGAATCCTCCAACTTTCTCCAGCAGCACTGAGCCCATTGTAGCAGAGGACTGGCTCCGTAAGATGGAGAGAGAACTCCTCTCCGCTGGATGTACTGATGCTGATAAAGTGCGCTTTGCTGCACATCAACTGGAAGGACCAGCAGCTTCATGGTGGGAGAACTACACCACCACATATCCTATTGCTGATATAACTTGGGAGCAGTTCCAGCAAGCTTTCCGCACCGCACATGTGTCAGCTGGAGCCATGAGTTTGAAGAAACGCGAGTTTCGCAACTTGCGCCAGGGAAATCGCTCTGTGGCCCAGTACGTGGATGACTTCAGCACATTGGCACGTTATGCACCAGGAGATGTGGCCGATGATGCGGCCAAGCAAGAGACGTTTCTTGAAGGACTCAACGATGAGTTGAGCATGCAGCTGGTAGTGGCTACTTTCAACAACTACCAAGAGCTGGTGGACAAGGCCCTCATCTTGGAGGGTAAACAGCAGCAAATTGAGAATCGCAAGCGGAAGTACACTCAGGGGAAGTTTAACTCTGGAGCTCATCAGAAGCCCCGCTACTCCCTGTACTCAGGGAATACCAGATCAAGGACTGGTAAGTTTAGAAGGCACTCTCATGCGGTGCACAACCATGGAGGCCACAACCATGGAGGAAATGGGAATGCCCGTCCCAACCATGGCAATTTTAAGACTGACAATGGGAATGGGAACAACAACCAGCACCGTCACGCTCCTACTCAGAAGGATCTGAGCCACATCACCTATTTCAAGTGCCAGAAGACAGGGCACTATGCTACTGAGTGTCCCCATAGCAAGCAGGGAAATGGAAACGACAACTCCACAGCCAAGAAGCCAAATCCGTTTCCTCGTGCCCAGGTGAACCACCTCAACGTGGAAGAAGTCTATGATCAACCCGAGACTGTGGTTGGTAAGTTTTTATTGCATTCACATCCAGTTACAATACTTTTTGATTCCGGTGCAACTCATTCATTCATATCAAGGGTAGTTGTAGATAAGTATGGTTTGCCCACCAAAACCCTTAGACAGCCCATTAAGGTTAGTTCCCCAGGAGGTATGATGATGGCAGGAATAGGATGCCATGCCCTGAAACTCAATATAGGAAACCATGTTTTTCCCACCGACCTCATCGTCTTAGAATCCCAGGGATTGGACGTAATCCTAGGCATGGATTGGATGACCAAGTATGAAGGAAATCTTGATTACCCCAGCAAGTCTGTTTCAATCACCACCTCGGAGAACAAGAGGATTAAGTATGTATCCCGACGCACCCAGATGAGTGCTCGATTAAATTCTCTCACAGGAGTTGTTCAGGAGGAAGTACCTGTGGTAAAAGACTTTCTGGATGTATTTCCGGAAGAATTACCAGGCATGCCACTAGATAGGGAGATTGAGTTCCTAATAGAGTTACAACCAGGGACAGCCCCAATTTCCAAGAGACCCTATCGGATGCCCGCAAATGATCTGTTGGAAATCAAGAAGCAGATTAAGGAGCTATTGGACAAGGGATATATTCGCCCAAGTTCATCACCTTGGGGAGCCCCAGTTCTTTTGGTGGAGAAGAAGGATAAAACCTTGAGAATGGTAGTCGATTATCGTGCCTTGAACGAGGTGACTATCAAGAACAAGTACCCTCTGCCGATGATTAATGACTTGTTTGATCAGCTAGTAGGCGCCAAAGTATTCTCCAAGATCGATCTTCGATCAGGGTATCACCAACTGAAGATTCATGAATAGGATATACCCAAAACAGCTTTCACCACAAGGTATGGCTTGTATGAGTATACTGTCATGTCCTTTGGTTTGACTAATGCTCCTGCCTACTTCATGAATTTGATGAACAAAGTGTTTATGGAATATTTGGACAAGTTTGTCGTGGTGTTCATCGATGACATTTTGATATTCTCCAAGAACAAGGAAGAACATAAGGAACATTTGCTTTTAGTTTTGGAGAAGCTGAGAGAGCATCAATTATATGCCAAGTTCAGCAAATGTGAATTTTGGCTGACGGAAGTCGGATTCCTTGGACATGTTATTTCCGGAGAAGGAATAGCCGTAGACCCCGCTAAGGTTGAAGCCGTCACCGAGTGGAAATCACCCACCTCAGTTAAGGAGATTTGCAGTTTCCTTGGACTAGCCGGATATTACCGAAGGTTCATTGAGAATTTCTCAAAGATTGCCAAGCCCATGACAGAGTTGTTGAAGAAAGAGTCTAAGTATGTTTGGACTGAGGAATGTGAAGCCAGTTTCCAGGAGTTGAAGAAACGTTTGGTCAAAGCCCCAGTGTTGATTTTGCCCAATATTCGGAAGGACTTCCAGGTTTATTGTGATGCTTCACGTCAAGGACTTGGAGGAGTACTCATGCAAGATGGAAAGGTTGTAGCTTATGCATCTAGACAACTACGACCTCATGAGTTGAATTATGCCACCCATGATTTGGAACTAGCAGCCGTAGTGCACGCACTCAAGACCTGGAGACATTTTCTTATCGGAAATAGTTGTGATGTATACACCGACCATAAGAGCCTGAAATATATCTTCACGCAGAAGGAGTTGAACCTCAGACAGAGGAGATGGTTAGAGTTAATCAAGGACTATGACATGAGATTACATTACCATCCAGGTAAGGCTAATGTTGTAGCCGATGCCTTGAGTTGGAAAACTTATGTAAACACACTCACAGCGGGAGGATTACCCCAAGAGTTAGCTGATGATCTTAGAGAGGTCAGGCTAGAGATAGTTCCAAGCGGATATGTTGCCACACTGGAGATTCAGTCCACCTTGACCGAAAGAATTCGAGAAGCCCAGAAATCGGACAAGGATATAGCTGAGATTAAGCAGAGAATGAAAGATGGAAAAGCTAAAGGTTTTCGTGAGGATGAGCAAGGAACTCTGTGGTTTGAGAACCGAATCTATGTGCCCAATGACCCAGAGCTCAGGAAGTTGATACTTCAGGAAGCCCACGATTCACCTTACTCGATACACCCAGGCAACACCAAGATGTACCTGGATTTGAAGGAAAGTTATTGGTGGACAGGTATGAAGAAAGATATTGCTGAACACGTTGCAATATGTGGTGTTTGTCAGCGAGTAAAGTCGGAACATCAGAAACCAGCAGGGTTACTCCAACCTTTGCCGATACTCGAGTGGAAATGGGAAAAGCTTGGTATGGACTTCATCACAAGACTACCCAGGACTCGTTTAGGTTATGATTCCATCTGGGTAGTGGTAGATCATTTGACCAAGGTAGCTCATTTCATTCCAGTGAAGACCACCTAGACCAGTGCTAAGCTAGACAAGATATATATGACCAGGGTCGTATGTCTGCATGGAGTTCCGAGGAGTATCGTGTCAGATAGAGGAACACAATTTACCTCAAAGTTTTGGCATCAGTTACATGAAACTTTAGGTACGAGACTGGAGTTCAGTACAGCTTTTCATCCGCAGACCGATGGACAGACTGAGAGAGTCAACCAGATTCTGGAAGACATGTTGAGAGCTTGTGCGCTAGATTATGGATCTAGTTGGGATGACAATTTACCTTACGCAGAGTTCTCGTACAACAACAGTTATCAGACCAGTCTGAAGATGGCCCCTTTCGAAGCCTTATACGGAACGAGGTGCAGAACACCATTGACGTGGGATGGTGTTGGAGACCGACAACTTTTTGGTCCCGACCTTATCCGAGATTCTGAAGAGAAAGTCAAGCTGATTTGCGATAGACTCAATATAGCTCAATCTCGACAGAAGAGTTATGCTGACAGCAAACGTAAAGAAGTGACGTATGAACTGGGAGACCGAGCATATCTTCTTATGTCCCCGCTTCGAGGAATCAAAAGGTTTGGTGTTAAAGGAAAGTTAGCACCCAGATTCATAGGCCCCTACAAAATTCTTGAACGTAGAGGCGAAGTTGCATACAAGCTGGAATTGCCGGAAGGATTATCCGAAGTTCATGATGTGTTCCATGTGTCCCAGCTGAAGAAATGCCATGGTGAGATGGCTGATATCCCTTTGAGAGACACAGTGCCCCTAGAGACCATACAACTTGACAGTGATCTGACATACGAGGAGAAGCCTGTCAGAATCCTCGAGACTGCCAACAGAGTTACCCGCAGCAGTATCATCAAGTTCGGTAAGGTTTTGTGGAGTCACCACACCGAGGAAGAAGCCACCTGGGAACGCGAAGAAGATCTTCGTAAAGACCACCCGCACCTATTTTCTAGCCAACCCGAATCTCGAGGGCGAGATTCATCTTAAGGTGGGTAGGTTTGTAACATCCCAAAATTTCATTTTGGAATGTTATGAAATGTAGCTATGCATCTATCATCATCATTTCTTGAATACATGTAATAGTTGAAATGCCTTCTCTGAATTTCTGAAACCCCTTTCTACTTTCAATGTGTTGCTTTCACCTATTTGAAATCTTGGTAAAAAGTTCAAATAAGAGAGGAGGAACATGACACTCCACACCAGGACCCATTTGGTGATCTATTTGAACAAAACAACCAGGGGTTATTTTGAAAATATTTGCAAAAAGGATTTAAAAACAATTAGGCAATTTCTGAAAATATTTTTTTTTAAAAGTGTTCAAATGAAAGAATAAAAATGTTCAATAAATGGCATTTATTCTTCTGTTAATTTTCATATATAAGACTCCTATTTCTAAAAATGTTTTGAATGCTTCTAAAGACATTTTACTACTCTGGTTAATAAAAACAATAACGGATTTAGAATTAAACGGGCCGGCCCACAGGCTTTTATTCGCAAATTCAATTCGAGCCGGCCGACCGATGCGGAAACCTCGCTCTCCCTCTCGCTGCCACCGGGTCCCACCCCGACCGACCGTTAGCCCCGCGCGGTCGCCTTCCTCCTCGCGCGCGCGCCGCCGCATGACAATTTTTTTTCCCCCGGATCTCCCTCCTCTCTCCTTCCCCGCACCCCCCGAGCACCCTATAAGTAGCGCTGCCCCTCCTCTCTCCATTCCCCCCCGAGCCCTCTCTCTCCCTTGCCGAGACGCTGCCAAATTCCTCGCCGGAGTTGCACCACCACCGGAGCTCCCATCGCCCGTAGCCATCGCCTCGGTCATCCTCGCCTCTCTCCAACACCACCAATCGGCACCACAGGACCTCCTCCGCCGTCTGAGCCTGTCCGCGCTCCGTTTCAACCACCGGAGCCACCTCCGGCGGCGTCCTCGACCACCGGCCGCCGTCACCATCGCCGGAGTCCACCTCCCCCTCCGGTAAAATCTTCGAGCTCACCCCCTCCCTCCGATCCAGACGCAACGACCCAGATTAGATCAACTTAATTCCCGAATCGTTTTCCTCTTCGGTCCGGTTGACCGCCCGCAACCATCCAACACACGCGCTAGCCAGCCAATAGGATAGTGCCATGTCACCCCTGGCCGTCCGGTAGAAATTTTCTTCCTTTTGTTTACTTTTAGATAAACAGAATGTTTTAGAAAATTGTTTTAGCTATAAATTTTAATCTATTTAATGTTTTGAGTTAATTTAAATTTCAAATTTGACCTATAAAATTTGAATTGAATCAAATTTGCTCAAAACATTCAAATCTGAATAACTAGAGTTTGAAAATAGATTTTGAGATGAATCTTTTTGCTACTGTTTGGTATTAGTTAGGACTACCTTCATGCTTAGTTTCAGAATTTTTAGGATGATTTTTCTTAGTGTTTTATCTATAAACAGATTCTGCCTATTAGTTAGTATAGTTTAAATTAACTTAGTTTTAGTTGGTTTAAATTAGATTTAGTTTTATTTGTGTAATAGGTTCTGTTTGTTAATCTTTAGGTGTTTTACTTATGTTAATAAAAATATAAATTTGCTTAGTTTGTTTCTTTATTAACATAGGAATCTCAACACATTTTTCAAATAGGTTTAATTTGAACTAAAACAACTAGTTAGTAATAGTTTTCTTTCAACAAAGTTTTATATAATTTAATTTTGTTTTCTAAGACAAGTTTATTTGTAAATTCTTCCCTATTAAGAACATGTTTTGTTAATAAATAATAAGTTTTGTTTTGCTCTTTTGTTAGCAAAACTATAGTTGTTTCATATAGTGTTTATCAAAACTTTAAAAAAAACTTTACTAAAAGTTTTCCCCAACAAACTTAATTTGGTTTTATTCTGTTTATGAATAAAATATTTTTTTGCTTTCTTGCTGTCAACTATTGTTTTGGTTAATACCAATAGTTTCATTATGTTAGTAGTGTTTTATCAATCATCTTTTAGAAAACAAAACTTTGTGTGTTTTCTTGCTTATGATTTTTATGCATTGTTTTGTCTTGATTAGTTACTAGTTCATGGTTGATGGTTGTGAGTTACAATATTTTGCTGTATGCTTATTGAGTGCTATTGTTTGCTTCGTTAGATTATCCGGAGTGCGAAGCTTGTTACATAGAGTCACTCACGTACGAAGATCATCAATCAGGCAAGTCACCTTGATCATGTTTTACCCATGTTTTATATGCATTAGTTCTACCATCTCCCCAATTGCATGCAAAGTAGGTAATTGGAAACTTGGTTACTTGTTGTAGTATCATGTGGTAGTATCCCTCTCAACCCTTGACACATTGGCCCGGGAAACGTTGTTTTACTTTTTGCTATGCTATTAGTAGACGGGGTTGGATGTGTGATTCATGAGAGTTGTGAGGTAATAACTTCAAGACCTACATAATGATCAAGACTTCAATACTCCGAGTTTTCATCATACCTCTGGGTGGATGATGGTTGAACGGCACCCTGGAGAAACCAGTGGAATTGCCTAGGTGTTGCTGGAGATGGCCAGTATTCACGCAGAAAGGTCCACCCAGGCACAAAGAGATGGATGGATGCTTCAAGACCCAAGGCATACCTGCACAGCCACAAGTCATTATGGGCTCTGGCTTGGTTGGATATCGTGGTGACCCTGGGCAGGCGGTGCTACGAGATGTAGAAGAATGGTAGGAAAGGATGGGCACCGACAGAGTCGCAGGGAAACCCTTTGGAAGACCATGTTTTGGTCATCCGTTTCTCAAACACCCTGAAGTGCGAGAAATCAAACGGAGGCGACCAAATCTAGTGGGGAACGTGTGCAAAGCTCTGCAGAGTACTCAAACCTAATTGATTAGCCGTGTCCACGGTCATGGACGACTTGAGCCAATGGAATTGAAACATTCGGAATTCTCAACACAAGTAATATGATGATGTGGGTACTAACAATTTGGGTATGAAAATTGGTTGGTGGAACCATCTCATTAATCAACCAACTTAGTAATATTTTTGCTTAGCCCTCTCTTGATGTAGGAAAAATTGGCTTTACGCAAAACCTTACCACCCCACCTGCCATATAAGCATGTAGATTAGATGATTATCTTTTCACCCCTCTCTTGTGACTTTGCCGGCATATTCCATATGCTGACCTACACGGCTGCAACGTATCATGTTGCAGAGTACCTTTCCGACCAGGAGTGAGGACACGTTCTATGCTCGGTGAGATGCCCTTGGAGTCAGATGGACTCATCTACCTTCGACGCTTCCGCAAGATTTAGACATTCTCATCAGTTGGCCTTCAGCCACTTTATTGTAATCTTTATTGTAATAAAGGACTCGATATGAGATTTCGATTAATATAATGTTGTGTGATTTCCCTTTGATATATACATTGATGTACCGTGTGTGTACCAGCATGATCTTGGGATGGTACGGAAACACCGGAGATTCGACGTTTCAGGTCGGGTCACTACACAGGGACACTATTCGAGAGATATACAAGTCTGCCAACTGACTAGAAGTGATACTCTCTCGGACAGGAAGGAAATGAGCCACTTTGGAAAGGCGATCAATAACCACGAAGATTGCATTATTTTCTTTCTTGGTCTTGGGAAATCCAGTGATGAAATCCATTTCAACTTTATCCCATTTCCATTCAGGAATGGCTAAAGGCTAAAGGGTGCCAGTAGGTCTCTGATGCTCTGCCTTCATGCAACGACAAACATCACAGTTAGCAATGAATTGAGCGATTTCCCTCTTCATTCTAGTCCACCAGAACCTTTGGTGTAGGTCCTAATACATCTTGGTGATGCCAGGGTGAATGGTGAGAGGAGATTCCTGAGCCTCCTTAAGGATCAACTCTCAAAGTTGTTGCTTTTTAGGAACTACCAACCGATTCCCAAAATATACTGCACCTCTATCATCAATGGAGAAACTACTAGCAATTCCCTTTTCAACATTATCCTTGATCCGGGTAATACCCGCATCATACTGTTGGCTTGATATAATCTGATCCTCCAGAGTAGGTTTTGCAACCAATGTTGACGGGGATCTGCGAGGAACAATGTGGAGGTTAAGCTTGCAAAATTCCTCATGAAGAAGGGGTTGACCTTGTTGCAGCATAAGATTGTTGCAATAGGATTTATGACTTAACGCATCCGCCATGACATTTGCCTTGCCTGGGGTGTAAGTAATTCCTAAGTCGTAATCCGTAAACAGCTCTAACCATCGTCTTTGTCTGAGACTCGGATCTGGTTGAGTGAAGATATACTTCAGGCTTTGGTGATCTATGTAAATCTCACAATGATTACCAAGAAGGTAATGTCGCCATACCTTGAGTGCATGGACTACTGCTGCAAGCTCAAAATCATGTGTTGGAAACTTCTCCTCATGTGGGTGCAACTGTCAGGATGCATAGGCGATCACCCGTCAGTCTTGCATAAGAACACATCCAAGTCCTTGTCTGGAAGCGTCACAATAGATGACAAAGTCCTTGGAGAAATCAGGTGGCACCAGCACGGGAGCAGAGGTCAAACGTCTCTTCAGTTCCTGGAAACTATGCTCACATTGTGGGGTCCACTCGAACTTCTTATCTTTCTTAAGGAGTTCCGTCGGAGGCTTGGCAACTTTGGAGAAGTTCTCAATGAAGAAACGACAATAGCTCGCTAAACCAAGGAAACTTCTAATTTGCTTAACTATTACAGGTGGAGTCCAGTCGAGAATGGCCTGAACTCTTTCAGGTTTGACTGCGATGCCCTATCCGGAGATCACATGACCTAGATAGGTCACTTCAGGTAACCAAAATTCACACTTGGAGAACTTGGCATAAAGATGGTGCTCTCTGAGTTTTTCTAGCACAAGTCTGAGGTGCTCAGCATGTTCTTCTTCCTTCTTCGAATAAATCAAAATATCATCGAGGTAAACCATGACAAACTTATCTAAGTACTCCGTGAACATTGAGTTCATCAAACGGGAAAATGTTGCTGGAGCATTGGTTAGTCCAAAGGACATGACTGTGAACTCGTACTGGCCATAAAGAGTGACGAACACCGTCTTAGGAATGTCACCATTCTTAATCCTGATTTAATGGTAGCCTAACATCAAATTCATCTTTGAGAACACTGAAGATCTAGCAAGTTGATCATACAAATCATTGATCCTGGGGAGCGGATACTTACTTTTGATTGTGACCAAGTTGACGGGTCGGTAATCCACAACCATTCAATCCGTTCCATCCTTTTTCTTCACAAAGAGGACGAGACAAGCCCAAGGAGAAGAGCTAGGTCGAATGAAACCCTTTTCCAAGGAATCATCGAGTTGCTTCTTGAGCTCAGCTAACTCCAAGGGTGTCAACTTATAATGTCTTCTAGAAATTGGAACAGTTCCTGGGATGAGGTCTATCACAAACTCTACATCCCTGTCAGGTGGAATGCCTGGCAATTCATCTATAAATACATCCGGAAAATCTCTTACTACCGGTATATGTTCAGGCTCAGGAAGAGGGTTGGCATTGAGAGAATAGAGCTGACGCTTTGCAACTCGTGTTGAAACATGGACTATCTTGCCAGATGAATGCGTAAGCTGAACAGACCTGGTGGAGCAATCGATCTTGGCATGGTGAGCTATCATCCAGTCCATACCCAAGATGGTATTAATATCTGAAGACTTGAGAGCTATTAGCGAAGCAAGGAATACAAGTCTGTCAACACGGATTTCAATTCCATGGCTTATTCTTGTGGTCTGCCACATCTAGAACCTGGAGTCTGAATTTCAAGAGCAGTTGGCATCTCGCAAAATGACATGTCATGCAACCGAGCATAGCCTTCCGAGATGAAGGAATGCGATGCTCCAGTATCAAATAGAACTAATCCGGATGGCAATTGACATGGAGCGTTCCAAGGAGAACCTCTGGATCATCATTAGCTTCTTTGGTTGAGACGTGATTCACACATCCCTGTTCAGTGATGGTTGGATTGGCATGGATCACCTTGACTGGTGACTTATTGTGGTCAACAGACTTTCCAGACTGAGGTGAAACACCATTGGACTGTGTGCAATTGCGAGCGATGTGGCCTGGTTCTCCACACTTATTGCAAATCACAGAAGTATGACGTGGAATTGCATTGACAGGCGGTCCACCTATAGATTTGGGTGGAGCATTTAGCTGAGTTGGACGAGGCACCACATAGGTTTGCCTCGATGCATATCCAGGAGGAAGCGATGAGTTCAGAACCCAAATCCGGCGCTTCCGGGATCTAGGACCCGAGTTAAAGCCAAATCACGGTTGGGGTTTCGAGATTCTTCATAGGTGAAGTGGGATGTCTCTGTATTAATGGCCTTGTCACAAGAGCTTGGAAGATGTCATTATGATGCAGGTGAAGATCACGACGCAACTTTGGGTTGAGACCCTTCCTGAACCTAGCTTGCTTCTTGGCATCCGTGGACACTTTTTCTGTGGCATAACGTGCAAGGTTATCAAGCTCTCAATTGTAAACATCTACGGCCATCTTACCCTGGGTAAGGTTACAAAACTCTTCCCACTTTCGATCCATGAGACCCTAAGGAATATGATGCTAACGGAAAACGTCTGTGAATTCTTTCCAGGTAGGAATCTGGCCAGCTGAATTATAGTCTCATAGTTCTCCCACCATATACTAGCAGGACCCTCCAAGAAATATGTAGCATAGGTTACCTTGTCAGCCTCGGCCATGTTCACGAATCGCAGCTTGTTTGTGATGCTATGGAGCCATTCATCTGCATCGAGTGGCTCAATGGAGTGATGGAAGGTGGGTGGGTACAGCTTGATGAAATCACGGATGGTCACTGTTCCAGCACATTGGTGTGCGATGTTTTCCTGAATACGTGCCAGCAAGCGATTTGACTCACGCTTGTCCTTCTCAATGTCTAGCATGAACTGAGCCAACACAGGTGAATCCGGCAGAACTTCAGCATCTCTGGTTCCACGTCTCTGGCCCTTCGTGCGACCAATGGCAGCCCGGGTACTATGGGATATCCTGATGATGAGAAACTAGGATTAGACATGGTGGCATACTGAAAGATAAGAGGGAATGCAAAAGCATTGATCTTCAAAGAAATCCTAGGGAAAATTGGACAGCATAACGGCTGCGAATGCTCAGAAATGAGACATCTTGCTAAACATTTAAGTGCCATGACACTTTAACATGACCATCTCAAGATTCTTCTTGAGCTAGCAAGCTACACAGATATCACTCGAGGACTGGATGCAACTCAGATCAACCATTCCTATAAGACTACAGAATAGTAACACGAGATCCTAGTAGATAGATAACACAACTAGAATCAGACAATTAGCCGTCTGCTAGCTCTTTGCCATCCGCTAGCGGATGGCAAAGAGGCTCTTTGCCGTCTGTCTTTCCAAAGCAGACGACAAAGAACTAGCTGATGGCAAAGAGGGTCTTTGCCATCTGCACTTCTTTGCCGTCTGCTGGCACATGGCAAAGAGTTCTTTGCCGTCTGCTAGCGGACGGCAAATACCAAAGTGGGCCCCACGGGGCACGACACTGGCTAGGTCAAGCTCTTTGCCATCCGCCAATTCTTTGCCGTCTGCTGGCACACGGCAAGGATTTCTTTGTCGTCTGCGAGCGGACGACAAAGAGATGAGGAGGGCCCATAATGTCACGGCGGGGGGAGGACTAACAGTTACCCTCTTTGCCATCTGCTGGCAGACGGCAAAGAGTTCTTTGTCATCTGCCAGTGGACGGCAAAGAAATGAACTTTAATTTCGGCCCCCCCGCGCCTCTCTCTCTCTCACACAGCTCTCTCTCCCTCTCTCTCTCTCTCTGCGCCGCCGCCCTGCCCTCCTGCCACCGCCTCCTCCCTGCAGCCCTCCTCCACCACCGCCCCCTCCCTATGGCCCTTCTCCACCACCACCGGAGCCAGGCCGTGGCGCCGTCCGCCCCCTCCCCACGGCCCTCCTCCACCACCTCGGCCCCGTCGCCCCCGCCGCCTCCTGACCCGCCGCTCCACCGCGTTGGGTCACCGGCGAGCAGGCACCCCCGACGACCCAGCTCCGCCCCTCCCCCTCCGCCGCCCGGCGCCGCCGCCTCGACCCCCCCTTCGGTGAGCTCCACCCTCCCCCTTTTTAGTTTTTTTCTGTTTTTATTAGTTCATATTAGTTATTTATTAGTTCATATTAGTTAGTATATATTAGGTAGAAAAAACTTAGATAGAAAAGAAGAAAAGGAAAAACCTAGAAGAAGAAAAGAAGAAAAGAAGAAGAAAACAAAAGGAAAAATAAAAAAGGAAAAGAACAAAAAATAATAATAAGAAGAAGAAACAGAAGAAGAGGAGGAGGAGAAGATAAAAAAGAAGAAGAAGAAGAAAAAAAGAGGAGAGGAGGAGAAGAAGAAGAGGAAAAAAGGAAAGGAAGAAGAAGAAGAGGAGGAGGAGGAGAATAAAAAAGAAGAGAGGAAGAAGAAGAAGAAAAAATAGGAGAGGAGGAGAAGAAGAAGAGGAAAAAGAAAGGAGGAAGAAGAAGAAGAAGAAGGAAAATAGTTCTTTGCCGTTTGTCAGCTGACAACAAAGCACGTCGTTAAGCCCCCTAACGGAGCTAAGTTGCCACATGTGCCGTCCAGGCCCTTTGCTGTCCGCTAGAGGATGGCAAAGATTCAAAGGTCTTGGCCGTCCGCCAGCGGATGGCAAAGAGGCCTTTACCGTGGCTCATTTAGCCGGACGGTTTTCGTCCGCTGGCGGACGACAAAGCCTTTGTCGTCCGTGATTCATGCCTTTGCTGTCCGGGATGGCGGACGACAAAGTATATGTTTCCTATAGTGTAAGAAGCCTAGTTCTTAATCCCCGTAGAAAAGGAGAGGGTGACTCAGAATCAGATTAATATGGGGGAAGGAGTAAAAAGAGCCTTACGTTCCCTTCCATCGTCAATTCCCTTATATAACTAAGGAGTTGCTAGACTCAACATCGACCAGTTTGGCTTGCTAATCCTACAGGCAGTCATCTCTGATACCAACGCTGTCGGAACCCCAATCCTAAGCCATAACAATCCAGCATGTAACACCTCACATCACTTTGCGGCCTCACGCACGCTTAACTCCATGGCTGCCACCTTACCTGGGCCGGGATCGTTTGAATCTTTTGGCTCACGTATGCAATATGTCGCTATCATACAAACGTCAAAGAACCCGGGTCGACATGACTAGTCGTAGAACCCAAGTGGCACATCCGTACAGCAATAGGCATACTTAACCCAGCAATGCAGGTGTCGGCCTCTAGCGTATGTAGACAAGTCATTGCAAGCTAAAAGGACTCCATTACACCGTGGGACATAATTAAATTTCATCACTGCACGTAGACGAGTCGTAGCAGGATATAGGGACTCCATTACACTGCGAGACATTTCCCCGAAAGGATAGACACAACAGCAAGGAAGGATACATGCCGGTCAATCAACGTGTTCGGAGCAGTAGCAAGCTACCAAGGCTCGGTGGAAGCACAAAGAGGCAGTTCCCTGTAAAGAGTACTACTAAAGGCACACAACTAGGTGTCGAATCCCATACATATCGTTGCACGTCACACGTACGCACGACATGCCCGAGATGCATAGATACAACTATGGCATCACAACATAACCATACAACATCACAACATTTATTTAGGAGGCTCATAAGAGCCATCATAGCGTGATATTACAAGCAGGGGTCACATGACCCAACACACAAATCATACAAGCAACAAGCGGAAGCTTAAGATGTCTGGGTACAGACATCTAGAAAATGAGAAGGCTGAGGAAGCCTGTCTATCTACTAGGCCCTCCACAGGAACCAGACCTCTGGCTGGGATTCCCAAGCTAAACGGCCAACATCGATCTTACGTAGAAACCACTAGCAAGACTGGAGTCTCGTCTGCAAAGAACATAATTAAGCAACAGTGAGTACTGAGTACTTAGCAAGACTTTTATCAAAACTAACTACATATGCATCGGTATCAACAAGGAGGTCGTGGGGTTCAAAGTAGCAAGCCAACTTTGACTCGGTGGCTGTCCTATACTAGGATTTTCAGAACTTTGAAAAGTTTTGTGAAGCGTACACGAGTCCACTAACACCACAACAATACACCACCATGGATCCGCTCCCGTCTTCCTACGAGAGTGCCATCCACGGTACTCACACTTGTCTTGAAGCTTTTATGAGTAACCTTTTAAATTGTCTATGAACCATATAAGTATCCAAGTAGTCCATATCCGCGGACGCGGTTATTCGAATAGATTGATTACCCTGCAGGGGTGTACTTCATCACACATGCTCTCGCCACTTACCTCCATGTGCTCGTAAAAAGGCACCTCGGCAACCTTCAAGCGGAAGCCCAGCGAGGGAGTCGGCCATCACCTGACTAACCACACAAGACTATAGTCCAGGTTTATCGCCTATTTGAGACTAAACCTGCAAGGAAGTCCGGCTGAAGTTTCCTCAACGGCCCCAAACAATGTGTACAAGGTTCCCAAGCCCACCTTGACGGATGGTACTACGCTTGGTACATCGAGCCACAATGCCTAGTCTATCCCAAGCCCACCTGTACGGGGTGCCACTCGGTAGACTACTAGCATATCCTAGAAACACAATAAACTAGTTGCAACTCCTAGACAGAGCTCAAGTCGATTAATAAGTCGAGAGAGTCAATTAAGGATCCAATGTGCGGTAGTAGCTAGTCTTGGACAACATACACAGGACTCAGTTCTTAAGGACGGTCCCAATGAGATAACCCTCCATGTACTCCTACATGGCCTCTCATCGCTACCTTTACCAAATCGTGTTCACAACTTGACTCTCATCGTCAGAACAAGTTCAGTTCACTCCGGTTCATCACCCAGATGAATCAGACCTAACACAACTCTAAGCATAGAAAGCATAGCAGGTTAAAGGCAACACAGGGCTCAAGCATCTACCAGGTATGCTAGGTTGCATGCTTCAATTATTTACTGTGACAATGACAGGTCATGCAGAGGAATGGGTTCAACTACGGGAACATGTAAAAGTTGAAACGTTTTTTCCTAAGGCAATAAGTGAGAGCAAGAGCGAGAGAGTGGGTTTGTATCAGATATGTTCAAGGGGGTTGCTTGCCTAAGAACACGATCACACATTACTGCTCCTCAGATGGATACTCGATTGTATCCTCCAGAATAGTGCCTAACACAAAGAACAACCATCGAAGGGGAACAAATCAATACACATCAAATGCAGCAATATGATGCATGAATATGACATGGCCATATGATGTGTTTGAGCTAATGCATCTAGAAACAGATTTAAATGAAGTAGGTTTGACTCAAATTCAAATTCAACTTCATATATGGAGTTCCATAATGTATTTGAACTAAAATGTCCAAGTTTACCTAGTTAGGTTGCTCTAACATGCATGAAAATGGTACATCTGGATTCATTGGATTTTTCTGATCCATTTTCGTCTATAAATTATTTTCATATGATTTGCATATTAATTTATATTAGTTTTCTAATTTTTTTGTATTTTCTATAATTTATTTAAATCCAGAAATGCAATTATTGCGTCAGCCTGATGTCATGTTGACGTCAGCAGGTCAAAGGTGCCAGCCTAGGTCAAACCTGGTGGTTGGGCCCCACCTGTCACTCACTCACTCATCTAACATGGTTTAAATTAATCTAACTAATAAATTAACAGGGCCTGGCCCACATGTCAGTGAACCAGGGGTCAACTAAATGGTTATTTGCCTTATGCTAATCACCTGACGATGGGGCCCACCGGTCGGCTCAGGTGACGGCCCATCGCCGGCGACCTCTGGTCACGGTAGCGCCCGCGTTACCGGCCACAGGAGCGGTAGCTGGGGCACTGGGTGGAGACCTTGCTCACGCGCACCCCGGAGCGCTCAACTGAGCACGGCGGGTTCTCTGGTCGCGATGGCCATGACGCCGGCGGCGAGGAGCTCGGCCACTACGAGGAAGCGGCGGCTACGGCGGCTAGACATCAAAGAAAGAAGGGGATATGGACGAAGAGGCTCACGGCGCATCTGACGACGGCTCGCCAGGCTCGGGGAGGCACCAAGGGCGGCGAATCGACGGTAGTGATGGCTTTGGTCCGACGACGGGAGAGAGAGCAGAGGAGAGGGGGAAGAGCGAGAGAGAGCGACAGGGAGAGAAAGGGGGAGAAGGGCACGGCGACGGGGTCGTGCTGGTGCTCCTGGGGGCCTCCAGGGCAGGCAGCCAGGCAGGAGGTGGCCGGCGCGTGCAGGCGCGCCCCTACCACACGCCCTAATCCTCCGAGGGCAGCTGGGCCGCTCGGCCAGCTGGGCCAACCCCTCCTGGGCCTCCTTTTTTTTTAAACTTTTGTTCTTTTTACTATTTCTGCTATTTCATTTATTTTATTTTAGGACCGAAAATATTTTATAAAAATATGGAACTTTTTTCTGGGCACTAGAGGAATTATTCCAAAGGCCCTGGCCAAGTTTCAAATTTGTTGGAGCTTTAAACATATTTATAGCATTTTAAAACCCCAATCTGACTATTTATTGATTTAATTCAATACCCGAAATGACATTTGTAAAATATGCACCACCCCTGGTTTATGTTGCCACATTATTCCAGAGAAGATGAACATTTTTCAGAGCCACCTTGGATCGTTGAAAAATAATTTGGTTGAGCCTATTTGAATTTGAATTGTGCTAGGGTTTTGATCATCCCCATTTCAAGTTTAGAAGAATTTAAAGATGATGCAATCACAACATGGATCCTAAATGCATGCTAAAGCTAGGGATGTGACGAAAAGGTAATAGGACTATCCTCTATCGGTGCAATAGCAAAAATATCAAGCTTAACATAAGGAACTATAGCAAGTTCATCTTCATAAGCACAATTCATATTGGCATCTTGTCCACAGGCATAGCAAGCATCAAGTTCATCAATAAGGGATATTTCGAACAAATCCAAGGGATCATAGCAATCATCATAGCATTCATCCTTCGGTATGTATGATGGGTAATTAAAAAATGTATGACTTGAAGAGTTACTCTCATTAGAAGATGGGCATGGGTAGATAATCCGCACTTCCTCCATTTCTTCTTCCATAGATTCTTGCAAAATTTTAGTCTCTTCCAAGGCAGCGGTCATTCCTTCAATAAATTCCTTAACATAAGCATAAGAAGATTGTTTTCATAGCAATATTTAAGTCCGGCAACATTTTCATATTTGTAAAGAGTAGCATCATACTTCTCAAGCAAACTAGCAACTTCATACGCACCCTTAAAAGCAACAAATTCTTCAATTTGTTCAACATCATCATAATAATAGGCCTTGTTGGCATAATAAGATAGTATTTCATTATCATTAAACACACAATGGTAGGGAAGGTGTTTTTTAGTTTCTCAAGAACAACAAGTAAAATCACGTATTTCGCATAAATTCCAAGCATAGCAACACAAAGAATTAATTTGATAGTACAAGAGTTTCCCTTTTTGAGATAAGAGGTGTCGCACATAATGAGCATGCTCATTTAACGATTTTCCCTCAACTAAGCTAGTAGGGGTTTCGGCACGAGCACAAACAGGTCGAAGATGATCAAAGTAATAAGCTTCGATAGTACGGAACACTAGTGCTTCCCCAACTTTTGGAGGAACAAGTGCATCTATTTTTTTTGGTATTTTGCGTTTCCACCCATATATAAAGATAGAAAACAACATATAACAGAAAAAATTAGCTAATAACAGAAAATAAATATTACTTAGTGAGAAAGCGAACAAACACACACGAGAATATCAACCACTACGCTATTGCTCCCCGGCAACGGCGCCACAAAAAGGTGTTGATAACCCACAAGTGTAGGGGATCATTTGTAGCCTTTTTCAATAATTAAGAGTATTGAACCCATTGAGGATCTAAAGGTATAATTAATATTTTCTCAAGTTATATTAACCATCGATATAACTCTACGCACACTATCGCTTACTTTACCTAGAACAAGTATGAAACTATTTGGCGGGAAGGAAACTAGAAGTACTTAGTAGGTGTAAACATAGTTTTGCAAGGTAATAAAGAGCGTGGAAATTAAATTTAGGTGCTTTCGATAAAATAACAATAAAAGTAAATAGTTTTGTAGAAAGCTGTGTAACACAACAGAAAGATTGTCCATAGGCCATTGAATATAACATGATAGATACTTATAATATGCAATGAGGGAGAGGCATACGCTAACACACTTTATCTACTTTGATCATGTGCAGTTATGATTGGACCTCTAGCAAGAATCCGCAACTAATAAAGATCATTAAGGTAAAACCCAACCATAGCATTAAACATCAAGTTAGCTTTACTCCCATACGTAAACAATCCCCTTACTCGGGTTTGTGTTTCCGTCCCTCACCAACCGACTATAAGTGAATCATGAACATATTGCAAACCCCCAAGCAGGATTCCCTCACGTGTGAACATCACAAAGGGCACCTTAGGACATCACCATATCAACATACAACTCATATCAATAACATCATACCACAATTAACCCGTAGGACAAAAGAAATCTACTCAAACATTATAGGATAGACACACATCATTAGATAATAATATATAATATTAAGCACCATGTTCAAGTAGAGATTACAGAGGGGAAGAGATGTTTTACACATCTGCATAGAGGGGGAAAGAATTGGTAGTGAAGGCGGTGAAGTTGTTGGTGTAGATCGCCATCACGATGGTTGCTTCGACGGTGCGCTGGCGCCACCAGGAGAGAGGCAGAGAGAGCCCCCTCCTTATTCTTCTTGCATGGCCTCCTCTCTAGGTGGGAGGAGAGTTTCCCGTCTGTCCCGTCGCTGCCATGCCTCCCGGAGGGCAGGAGCCCCTCCGAGATTGGATTGCTCTGTATTTCTCTTCTGTTTTCGTGACTGTTTTCTGACCCCTTCACCGTTTCTTAAATATCAGGGGATTCGAAACTACGACCGGGGAGAAATTATCAGAGGATTTTTATCGTGAAAATAACTTTCTTGTGACGGAAGGAGAGCCCCAACTAACTTAAGGGGCAGGCAGAAGCTATCAGGGTGCGCACCCGCTAGGGCGCGCCCTGTTGGCTTGTGCCTCCCTGGGGCACCGTCTTGTGTTGATTCCGACTCCCAAAATTCACATATATTGCCAAAAAATATCCTTATTTTTTCTCGTGTTTGGACTTCGTTTGATATGGAATTTCTGTGAAACAAAACACACACAAAAAACAGTAACTAGCACGGGGTAAGTAAGTTAGTCCCAAAAATATTATAAAATATTGCCAAAAGTATATGATAGTTATAGAATATTGGCATTAAGCAATCAAAACTTATAGATATGAAGGACATGTATCATACTCCCGCACCCCCCACATAAACACAGTATCTCTGTCTAGCCGACAATGTAATGTAATAGAAATAGGCGCATATTTGTTAAACGTTAGGTTGTACTCATAACCACTAGCACCGTCCATAATAATGTCATGACGACGCATGACTTCAAAGTCTACATATCTCTCAAGCAAAATAGGGTCATTAGTTGAGATGACACTCTCGGTTGCGGAGCTACGCGAGAGGCATAAATTCTTCCATGCAAAAAATCACCGCTACTTGCATTAGCATGCAGCCCGCGGGCAACAACTGCACCACGGTTATAACGTTGTTCACCGGCCACCACAGTGTGAATAAGGGTCAAGTCAGGAGCACACAATGGACTGCAATGTTGTTTACCTGCTACACATTTCCCATTAAACACTGCAAAGTAACAAATAGAGGGGAAATGAATACTTTTTATTCTAGCTTAGGTCACTGCTCCATGCTCCCCAACGCAAAGACTTTCGAGGAACATACTATAATTATTGGGTTTTTTTGAGATCCCAAAACTAGAAGTTTGCATTCATAGGAGAATTCTTATAGATTCGTACTAAAGGATTTATCATAAAGATTAAATACCCCCTAGAAGTATGGGGTTGATATCGAAATCCATGCATTAATGTATGGGTAAGGTTATATTGTTGGACACACTTATCTACAAGGAAGTCGATGAGGCTAGTATTATAAATATAATGGTAAAATTCTCCTTGATACTTGTTCCTCTCATGAACTCATCACACGGCTAACGACATGATTTGGCGCCGGCAATGACTACCAGGTTTGCCCGGGGGTCAACATAAGCTTGTCGTACTGTGCCCTCGCTCGATGACTCACCCGAAGTACACCATCTTGAGGAGCTTCTCCTAAAGAAACTCATCTTCTTAAGTACAAATTTCTGAAATTTTTGGGCCATAAAATTATGTCAATATAAGTTTGCAAGATTGATAACAACTACTCATATGGGTGCCTAGAGGCCATATCAAGCAATCATACTACTTAGAGCTCATAGAATTCAACATGCAAGCTCATTCTATGTACAAACAAGTGCAGAAAAATATGCAAACGATAAACCACTAAAGCATAAACTAATTGGGGGAATGGATGAGTCACATACCAAGGAGCAATTCCTCAAACCAGTTTCGCAAACGGAGTTCCGAACAAAGATATTGAAAATTCCAGTTTAGTTTCTAGAGGAAGAACAACGGAGAGAGAGGTATGGAAATTTGCTAGAGGTAAGGGACGAAGTGAGACGAAGGGATGAGGCAGAGGGCATGTGGTCCCCACAAGCCATTTGGGCAGTCCCAGGGGTGGGGGGTGGGCGCTCCCTATTGGCTTGTGGCCCACAAGTGAACCTTGTTACTATAATTTTAATACGAGAAATTCCTAAATATTCCAAAACAATTAATGTTAAAATAATAGACCAATTAGAAAACAAAATAATAACCTATTTTATTTTTATGAACTAAAAATAACAGAAGATAAACTTGTGATTCGGAGAATTGTGCATACCAAATTCATCAATCACATGTCCTTCAAAAAGGATCCATTAATAAGGTTGATCAAGTCTTAATAATAACTGTTTTCTATTGACATGAAACCAAAGAATTTCGCATAACACTAAGTTACCTCAATAGGGGTTTGAATCTCCCCAACAACAAGATTATAATATCTCTTCTTGGTAGTAGGTAGAGGGATTTTAAAATCTCCAATGATAACTGTGGCACTAGCCTCAATGACTTTAATATTATTAACCACAGTTTACTTCTTTAGAAAATGCATGGTATGTTGCTTGACATTGACATGAAAAGTAATCTTGCTTTTTTGCAATCAATAAGAGCCCCTATATTATTTACAAAGGGTCTACCAAGGATGGTCAACATATGTTCTCCTCAGGCATGTAAAGAATAACAAAGTTTGTTAAGATAGTAACATTCGCAACCACAACAGGAATGTCCTCAAAAATTCCAATAGGTAAAGAAGTGGATTTGTCAACCATTTGCAAAGATATCTCAGTAGGTGTAAGATTATTCAAATCAAGTATTTTATATGGAGAGGAAGGCATAACACTAACAACGTCTCCTAGATCACATAAGGTTGTTTTAACATAATTCTGTTAATAGAGCAAGGTAATGTGGGTATATCTAGATGTCACAACTTCTTATGTACACCACCATTAAAAGAATAATTAGCAAGAAGGGTCGCAATTTCAGTTTCAGATATTTTGTTTTGTTGCTAATAATATCCTTCATATACTTAGAATACAGAGGCGTTTTCAATATATCAGTCAAGCGAGTGTGCAAAAAGACTAATCGTATCAGCAAAGTGTTCGAGATCATCATCCTAACTTTTAGAAGATTTATGAAGAAATGACATTGGTTTTCGAACCCACAACTCTCTTTCCCTACCATTTTCCTAGCAACAAAGTCTCTTTTGTCATAGCATTTATTATTGGGATGTTGGTTATCAAGATGGAGGTTCTCTTTCCACATTATCACCAGGTTCTTTATTATTATCTGGTGGAACATCTACATGAACATAATTATTATCATTATCATTTTCATTATCGCTAGGTGAATGTTCACTACCATATTGTATGTCAGCATCAGAAATAGAAACTTCATTATGTTTCTCAACAGGTTCACTACAAGCATGCAAAGTCCTATCATCTTTCTTTTTCTTTTTCTTCTTAGGTGAACTCGGTGCATCTTCATTAGCTCTTTGGGAATCTTGTTCAATTATTTTAGTGTCACTGTCAGGCCCATAGAACTAGGGGTACCCAGGCTCGTCTGTCTATGGCCCAAGACGTGAGCAAGCCAAGGGTCTAGTATGACCCACCGCTGGACTCCACGAGCAAGATCGTCACGAGGGCCCCCGCCTTGCAAGGAGTGTGTTAAAAAGCATCGTCGGGGGCCTCGTGAGGCCCCCTCGTGAGGTTGCCTCTCGAGGCTCGCCCCGAGGCCTTCATTGGGCATACTAATAAGGGATGGCCCAGAGGAGCCGCGCGGTCCTACATCATCACATGGGTGACGCGCGTCACGTCGAGCAGCACCAAGGACCGTGCCAGCAAGCACGGATGAGGCTTTCCTCTGTTTTGTGAAGGAAGCAGGCCCAGCTCGCGAGTTCCTAAAGCAACTCCCAAAGGTTTCCTGTTTGCTGCAAGAGGACCGTGGCCAAGGACTCACCAGGACGGAGGTTGAAAGCACAATGTGCTCCGTTGGTAGTTTTCATAATTCATGACAACATACATTGTCTCTTGGACTAATACTTTCATGTAGTGTACTTCAGGTAAAGTCTCTAGATAGAGATGGTAGGCTAAGGAGTTTGGAGAGTCTCCCCATGAAGAAGAAGGATAAGGAATAACATTGGCCAAGCTTCAAGCAAAGAGGACTCCAAATTTTTACTTTGTGAGAAATCACTTTGAGTGCATAGGAAAGCCAATACTATCAAAGGGGGGTAAGGTTTTCTGGTGAACAAAATGCTCATACGTGCACAATTGATAGTCACCACATACCCTCAGAAGCTCTTGCACGAAAGTCTGTCCAAAGCAAACTACTCAAAATCGGTGTAACCAACACTTTCTCCTCGGTGCCATCGATTGTCAACCTCAGATAGGCTCAGACAAACCCTAGCATTTCAGTGCAACAAATTCCACTTTGGTGACAACGAGTTTGGGTTGACAACTTCCTGTTATGTAAGTTTACAAAATCAGTCCCACCAAGTTTTGTGAATTTGCATCACCGAGATTGGTAATCTAACCATTGGTCACCTTATATGTGAAACCAAGTTTTATGTATCGGATCATCGAGATTCAAAAGTTGCTACCTTTGAGGCAACTCGATACCACCGAGAGTTACACATCGGTATCACCGAGTCTGACTTATTAGGTGTACTTGTTGGATTTTTGCAGATGCCTATATATACCCCTTCACCACCACTTGCTCGTATGAGAAGCACTCAGAATAGTTCCCCACTCATACCTATTGATTTTCTGAGAGAGGCCCAACTGCTAATGTGTTTAGATCATGCCATTCCATTCCTACCATATGAATCTTGATCTCTCGCCTCCCGAGGTTGCTTTCCACCCAATCAACCTCTTCCACCAAGCCAAATCTATGAGAGAGTGATTGTGTGTTGAGGAGTCTATCATCTTGAAGCACAAGAGAAGGAGTTCATCGACATTATCGAGCCTATTACCTTTTGGAGGGTGGTGCCTCCCGGATTGGTTAGGTGTCACTTGGGAGCCTCCTACTTCGTGTTGTGGAGTGAACTAAGAACTTTGTAAGGGCAAGGAGATCGCCTACTTCGTGAAGATCTACCCTGAGTTAGGCTAGTCCTCCGTGGACGTTGGCCATCATGGTATAGTCAAGGTTGCTTCTTCATGGAACCCTCCGTTGGTTGAGCCCTCCGTGAACTCTCGCGACCGTTACCCTCCGTGGGTTGAAGACTCCATAAACGTGGATGTACGATAGCACCACCTATCGAAACCATGGGATAAATCTTCATGTCATTCATGCGTTTGATCGCTCTATCTCTACTCCTTACTTCCATGTGCAATGTCTTTACTTTCTGCCGATATACTTGATGACTTGCATGTGTAGGGTGTTCTAGACTTGATATATATGCTAAAACTACCAATCCTTGAACTTATGCTTGTGGTAGTTTTAAATTCCTGCTAGTAGTCTATTCCCCCACCCTCTAGACATACACTTCTAGTGATTCCGCAATTGGTATCACAGCATTGGTCTCCATTGCTTCGGTTTCAATACCATGGAGGAAGATGGATGTGTCTAGTGTGGAGAGTTTGTATTGTAGAGTGCCCATTCTCGATGGAGAGTACTATAGTTGATAGGCGAATGCCACGATTGATCTATTTGATAAATTCCATTTGAGCAAATATATTGAAAATCCCTATGTGCTCCCCATTGATGAATTGGATTCCACACATGAAGAGTAAATTAACATGCTTGGTATTCTTAGAACGGCCAACTTATTGTTAGAGGCTTACCAAGATTCATGCTTTCTCAATTGAAGAACTTTGCATGTGCTGATTTGGAGAAACGATATCCAAATCTTTCATTAGGTAATCTTGATGAAATTCTTCAAAAAACTATTGCTTTTCACAAAATGAAGCCTAGTGATCCAAACTTTGATAAATACCTATTTGAGCTCCGGGATCTTTTGCGCGCTATAGGAGACGTCACTACTATCAACAACATTATTATCAAAGCCATTCACCTTCATAAACTTGAACATTGTCATGGTTACGATTCTAGCAAATCGTTTGGTTTTTATGACAAGTTGATTCTACCAAGTGATGACAATGAAGAACTTGGCAACTATGATGAAGATGAGTTGTTCGACATCGAGTATGAAAAGATCATGAGCAATCTAAGTCTTATGGCGAACTTCAAGGATTACATGTCCAGTGGATAAGAGTGGATTCTCAAGAGTGGATGCGTGGATTACATAACTAGCAGCAAAAACATGTTCGAAGAGATCACGCCTAATCTAGGTCCTCGGAGGTACATGACCTTTGGAGACAACTCTAAGGGTAAGGTACTTGGCCTTGGTAAGGTGGCCAAATCCCAAGATGGTTTCCTACTTGGTTAAGGATCGAACTCTCACACTTATCGTGTCTACAACAACTTCACTCGAAAAGTTGAAGAAACGATAGATGTGAAGTTTGATGAGTCTAATGGTTCGCAAGTCGAACAATTGCCAAATAATTTAGGTGAGAAAGATCCTTCAGAAGCTATCCAAGACTTGCGCATCGACAAGATTTGTCCCATGGAGGTGAAGGAAAGCACTTCATCAACTCATGTGGAAGCTCCTACTTCGGATCAAGGCTACCGATAGTACGACATGGAAGCATCGACAAGCGGTACACAACAAGATGAAGAGGAGGATGAAATACATCATGTATATCCACCACAACCTCCTTCACCACCACCTCAAGGAGATGACCATGTTGACAACAATGGAGATGAAGGAGATGATGATCAAGAAGAAGCTCCACCAATTAAAAAGCCTAAGCTACCCCGAGTTCGAGAACAAGTGACCAAGAACCATCCCCAAAACCAAATCTTTTGCGATATACAAACAGTGAGGATCACTCGCTATAAAACTCACTTGGCTAACTTTTGTGAGCATTATTCTTTCATCTCTAGCATTGAACCCCTGAAGGTTGAACAAGGTCTTCAAGACGTGGATTGGGTGAATGCCATGCATAGAGAACTTCACAACTTCGAAAGGAACGAAGTGTGGACACTCCTGGAGAAGCCCAAGGATGAGCAAAACATCATCGACACGCAATGGGTATTTCGGAAGAAGCAAGACGAAGATGGTCAAGTTGTTCAAAAAAAGGTTCGCCTCGTAGCTCAAGGATATACGCAAGTCGAAGGTATGGACTACGGTGAGACCAACATGTAACAGCCCGGGACCGATGTTCCACAAGATTCACCTTTGTTTCCATTATCGTGTGTGTTTCATCTAGTTGTCGCATTCATCATTGCATCATTCACATCATCTACATAGCATCGGCATTTTGTCAACATGGGTTTTCAAACTTGCATCCGTTCGTAGTTGCCAGTTCTCTCTGGTCTTGCTGTTGCTCATCTAGAGACCAACCACACACGCACGCGCCCATGGCATCAATTAAAAAAACCATTTTTAAAGCGTGTGAAAAAATAATCTCGGATTGGGTCAAAACTTGGCGTGCAGTCTTGTTATATTGTAGGTAGGCCGCCTGCCAAATTTCGTCGCGTTCCGAGTTCATTTGATACCCCGTCGGTCAACCGTAGCAGTGGGGTCATCGGTTCTTTATGGGATGTTTGTCGTTGTTTTAAAGCCTCGTGTCACGGGCCGCAACTTCCCCCTCATCCCCACCTAGCCCATCTACACGGCCACTGCAGCCCACTTAGCCCGCCCCCTTCGTTCGTGGTCATCGGATCACGATCAGACGGATGATACCCAACCAGCCCCTAGTGCCATTCCCTATATAAACCACCTCGTGGAGAGAGCCTACCACTCCACTAGGGTTTCCCCTTGCCATTTTTGCAGCAACCCCCTCCAAATATCCCACCTGCTAGCCCTCCTCCTCTAGATCCCGCAGCCCCAACCATCTGCCTGTTTTCAGCACTCGGATCGCGATCTAGAGGCTAAGATTCGTCCAAATTCCCACCTACCGGACATGTTCGGCGGCCAACCCGGACAATGTCCGGCGACCATAGCGCCCCATAGCCACGACTGCAGCTCCCTCCCGAGCGCGCCGCCTCTCGGGAGATCCCCGCCATCCGGCCCTCGCCAGAGCTCTCCGGAGGAACCCCGAGGCCGGGCCTCGCCTCCCCTCTCCCTCTCCCTTCTTCCCCTCTTCTTCCTTCCTCTCCCTCTCCCTCTCACTAATCCCCTGGCCTCTATACTTCTGTACCACAGGTGCAGCCCGCCGGTGACCGCCGGAGCTCCGCCGCCTTGCCCCAGGTCCGACCAGGATCGAGGCCCACCGACTAGATCCGGCCTCGCCCCGCTCGCCGCCCGCAACAAGCCGCCGAAGCCCCTCCCGCCGCCAGTGTCGAGACCCCGCCGCTATGGCCTCCGGAGCAAGGAGGAGAATGATGACCGCCTGGCCAGCGCTCGCTCGCTCATGGGCCGCCTGCCAGGGCAAGGCCCAGCTCTCCAGATCCGCCGGCCCATGATGGCCCATGGGTGAGCCGCCCCCGCGCCTATCCTCCGCCCTGGGCAATGCCCTATTATGCTGCACCTGCTCTGTTAGCCCAGTGCGCTGTGAATTCGGCCCGTGCTGATTTTTTTCTATCTTGCGAATCTATCCAATTAACCGGTGATTTTTAGAATTATCGAAAAAAACCCTATTTTAAAAATGCTCATATATAATTAACCGTGCATCACATGTAAAAACTTTATATATTAATCTTGACTAGAATTTCGTGTAGATTTGTAATATCCAAATTTCACACATGATTAAAATACTTAAACTTGCTAGTTGCATTGATTTGCGTGAATGGCATGCTAAAATGATTTATTTCATAACTACTCAACCATAGCTTCGAATTAAATGTTCCACATATGTAACTTGACTAGAAAAACATGTAGAAGCACATGGTGACATTTATTTTGCTGTTTAACAACTCTAAAATTGTGTTAGGACAGATCTGGACCAAATTCTTAATATGCATATGGGGTTGTTTTGGAAATGTTATGTGTTGCTTCCGGCCTCATTTAAAATGCCTAGTTGTTGTAGTTGTTTGTGCTTCACCTCTTGCATGTCAAGAAGATTTAATATTGATGAGTACCTAAATGGCAATGAACTAAGTAATTCCAACGTGCAGTTTCGTCAATTTGCAACTCGTTGCATATTGAACTTCACTTAATGTGTAGTAGTTGTTTGTTGTTCTTGCCATGCCATGCCTTGCATAATTTACTTGACATGCATCATACCGATTTGTGCATCATGTCATCCATATGTAGTGGTGTATCATGTGTTGATTGTTGTTTTCGGATTGCTTCTTCTCGATAGAGTTCTGAAAGCGTTCGGTGTGTGAGGATTTGTTCGACTACATTGGATCGTCTTCTTCATGGACTCGTTCTTCTTCCATGTGGGATCTCAAGCAAGATGACACATTTCCCTGGATACCACTACTATCATTGCCATGCTAGTTGTCCCGCTTTTATCGTTATGTCTCACTACCTATCACTTGTTTGTCAAGCCTCCCAACATTGCCATGAAAATTCTCTAACCCTCCACCTTCCCAACAAACCTTTGTTTGGCTATGTTACCGCTTGCTCAGCCCTTCTGATAGCGTTTCTAGCTGCAGGTGCAATTGCTTACATGTGTCAACATGGACATTCTTTTGTTATCACAATATGATTGCTATTTAACTTAATGCACTTATACACTTGGTAAAGGGTGGAAGGCTTGGCCTTTTGCTCGGTGTTTTGTTCCACTCTTGCCGCCTTAGTTACTTGTGAACCGGTGTTATGTTCCATAATTGAGCGCTCCTAACATGCTCGAGGTTGTTATGGGGACCCCCTTGATTTTCGTTTTAGGTTAAAACTTGTCTGGCAAGGCCCAACTTTGGTACTACATTTGCCCATCATAATAATATTGATCACCTTATTAAACCATATAGGGTCGCCCCCTCGTGGATTAATTTAACATAATACAGGGGGCCAGTGCTGCTGGTGCTGGTCCAAAACAGAGCCGTGTGCGGGGCCAACCAAGGGCAACTCGGGAGATTTCTATCAGGACATTGTGCGTTGTGCTTATCCGGTCGTGTCCTGAGAACAAGATACGTGGCTCCTATCGGGTTCGTCAACACGATGGGAAGTCTTGCTGGACTTGTTTTACCTTCCTCGAACGTCTTGAGTGAGGAACTCTGATCTTCGTCGGGCGATCTTGAGGTGTCGGATTTCCTTTGGAATTGCCTAGGATGATCACAAGATCCGTGGTCGAGGTTATTCCCGTTGCGTGAGGTTAATTTGGGATGGACGAGTTGGAGCACCCCTGCAGGGTTAAATCTTTCGAAAAGTCGTGCCCGTGGTTACATGGCAAAGTTGGATACTTTGTTTAACACGCAGTCGTAGTAAACTTGAAGTAAACTCAAATAAAATACACCAACTATGTGCGTAATCGCGACTGTCTCTTCTCGTGAGTCCTTATCCAAGAGAGAACACAGTGGGGTTATGTTTGACGTAAGTAGGTGTTCAGGATCAGTTAGTGATCATTACTAGTTCACGTCCGTTATGCGTCGACCGCCATACTTTACTTTCTGTACTCGTAAGTTAGCCACTCAAATAAATTCTTAGTCGCTTGCTGCAGCCTCACCACTTAACCATACCTCACCCATTAAGCTTTAATAGTCTTGATATGTAGCGACCCGACCTGAAAGGTCAAATCTCCGGTGTTTCTGTACCATCCCAAGATCATGCTGGTACACACACGGTACATCAATGTATATATCAAAGTGAAATCACACAACTTTATAAATCGTAAATCTCATATCGAGTCCTTTATTACAATAAGAATTACAATAAAGTGGCTGAAGGCCAACTCATGAGAATAACTAATCTTGCAGAAGCTTCAAAGGTAGTTGAGTCCATCTGACTCCAAGGGCATCTCACCGAGCGTAGAGCATATCCTTACTCCTGGTCAGAAAATTACTCTACAACATGATACATTGCAGCCATGTAGGTCAGCATATTGAATATGCCGGCAATGTCACAAAAGAGGGGGAAAGTAATCATCTATTCTATATGCATATGTGGCAGGTGTGGGTAGTAAGTTTTTGCATAAAGCCAATTTTTTCCTACAACAAGAGAGGGCAGAAAAATTATTACTACAATGTTTGTTGATTAATGAGATGGTTCCACCAACCAATTCTCATACCCAAGTTAACATTAATACACACATCAGTGTAATTAATTGTGTCGAGAGTTCCAGATAGTTTCAGTTCCTTTGGCTCAAACTGTCCATGACCATGGACACGGCTAATCGATTAGGTTTGGGTACTCTGGAGAGTTTTGCACACGTTCCCCACAAGATTTGATGGCCTCCGTTGGATTTCTCGCACTTCAGGGTGTTTGAGAAACGGATGACCAAAACATGGTCTTCTAAAGGGTTTCCCCGAGACTCTGTCGGTGCCCATCCTTTCCCACCGTTCTTATACATCTCGTAGCACCGCCTGTCCAGGGTCACCACGATATCCAACCAAGCCAGAGCCCATAATGGCTTGTGGCTATCCAGGTAAGCCTTGGGTCTTGAAGCATCAATCAATCTCTTTGTTCCTGGGTGGACCTTTCCGCATGAATACTGGCACTTCTCCAGCAACATCTAGGCTAACCACTGGTTTCTCCAGGGCGCCGTTCAACCATCATCCACCCAGAGGTATGTTGAAAACTCGGAGTCTTGAAGACTTGATTATCTTGAAGGTCTTGAAATTATTAACTCACAACTCTCATGATTCACACAACCAACCCCGTCTACTAATAGCATAACAAAATTAAATCAACATTTCTGGGGCCAATGTGTCAAAGGGTTGAGGGGTGCCTACAACATGATACTACAACAAGTAACCAAGTTTCCAAATTACCTACTTTGCATGCAATTGGGGAGATGGTAGAACTAATGCAATAAAAACATAGGTATACATGGTCAAAGTGACTTGCCTTGCTGACGATCCTCGTATTTAAGTGACTCTAGATAACAAGCTTCGCACTCCGGATGATCTAACGAATCAAACAAACACACAATAAGCAGAAACACAATACAATTCATACAACAACAAGGTAAACAAATACTTCAACAAACAATAGCACAATCAAAAGGAAGAAAATCACTCAAAGTATAAGACTCTAAAATATTTGGTGTCAAAATTCTACTAAGACATGACAAGTCAAAATTTTGTTTTGAACAACTAGGCATTTAGATAATAGAAAAGTAAATACAAAATTTTATTAGAAAACAAAAAGTTCTTCATTATAAAATTTTTGTGCAAAAAGAGTTACTACAAAACTTTTTTCTAAACAATACTAAAGGTGAAAATAAGATGTACCTATTCAAACTAGAGGACAAAACAAATTAAAAATATATTTTTATTAATAGCAAATAATACACCTAATGTTGAATCAACAGAACCAATGAAATCTAAAAACAAAAGTTAAACTAAATTCAGGTTCAAACTAAACAAAAATCAATTTAACTAAACACTATTAAAAACTAAACAGATTCTGTTTTTGTTAACAAGATTAACCAAATGTGTCCTAAAAAATCTCACACTTTGTAGGATGATTGGTCTAGCTAATGCAAACCAGTGGCAAAAAGATTCACTCAAAAATATATTTTTAAACTCTAGTTATTCAGATTTTTGTAATTTAAGCAAATTTGGTTAGATTCAAATTTAGAAGTTCAAATTGAAATCTAAGACTACAGGATGAAACTACATGAAATTTGTGACCTAATGCAAAAAGAATCAATTAAAAACACTAATTAGTTTAAAAGATATCATAAAAAAACAGAATACATTCTGTTTTCTAAAACAGAAAAGAAAAGAAAAAAACATCTGATCGAACGGACAGAGTCTACGTGGCAGGCTGCGGTTGGTTGAGAGAGTGTGTGTGCGGGATCTAGCGAGCGGACGACTGAAACTTAGTGCGTACCGATTCCTTTTATAAAACTTCTAATCTAGCGCGTTGGATCTAGATCGAACGGATGCGGGTGGAGGTGGCGGCTTACAGATGAGGGGTCGGGGTTCCGGCGAGGTTTGACGGTGGCCGGAGGTCGGAGGTGGTCGGAGACGATGGTGTGGTGGTCGGGGGCGGCGTTCGAAATGCTCAGGCGACGGTGGCGAAGCTCCGGCGTCGATTGGTGGCATCGAGCAGGGCTGGGGACGACGGAGGCGACGGCCTCGTGCTCAGGGAGATTCAGGTGGAGATAGAACTCCGGAGAGGTCGTGCGGTAGCGTTCTGGCGAGGGTAGAGGGGGTTTCAGGGTGGAACGGAGAGCGGAGGGATGGGGGGTTCTTATAGGGGTGGTGCGGTGGTCGGGGAGGGAGAGAGGGGCGAGATTTGTGGGAAGGGATCGCCAGCGACGTCGGAGGCGCGATGAAGGAGACGAGCGTGCTGTCGCCGCGGTTGGATGGTGGGTCCCACGCGTCAGTGAGGGTGGGACGCGGTGTCTGCGTGTCGGTGGCCGACCCAGATTGATTTCGGGTCTTAAATGCTGCGGGCTGGCGCATTTCTGTTTAATTCGTTTCCTTATTTATTTATAGAGCGTTTAAAACGTCTTTAATGCATTCAAATCATTTCCAAACATAGGAAATGTATATATCAAAATGATCAGGGGATTAAATGCTATTTAATGAACATTTTACCTCTGTCATTTTGAATATCTTTTTAAAATTTATTTTCAGAAAATGCCTAATTGATTTTAAATCCTTTTGCAATAATTTTTCAAATAAACCCCTGGTTTTATTGTTCAAAATATTCACCAAGATGCCCCTGGTGTGGAGTGTCATGTTACTCCCCTCTTTCTTTGAACATTTCCAAAGGTTTTCAAATAGGTGAAACAAATACATGGGAAAATTGAAATGGCCTTTCAAAATTTCAAAAGAAGCACTTCAACCATTCATTTCATTCAAACAAAGTGATGATGATGCATAGCTATATTTTATAACATTCCAAAATGAAATATTGGGATGTTACAAGATACCCTTGGAAATGAGATTGCTGAGTCCCTATGGCTCACAGATTACTACAACCACAGTTGCAGGTACAAGTAATGTGATGCTTTGACATGAGCACGTTGCTTGTTTGATTTGGAGTTCTTCTTCTTATTCATCGATCTAGGATGGGTTCCAGGCGTTAGCCTGGGATAGCAAGGATGGATGTCATTTTGTCATTTGTTTTCGTCCATAGTCAGACCCTGCTCTTTTGTCTGATGTTTACCTATGTTGTTGTATTGATGTGACTCTGATGTAGCTTGTGGCGAGTGTAAGCCAATTCCATATACTCATCTATTCTATACATGTACTTGTATGATATCCATTCTTGCAACACGATGAGATGCACTTCTATCCCTGTCGAGGCCCTAGTGCCAAAACAAGGATAGGACCACATCTTGGGCATGACAAGTTGGTATCAGAGCCTGTACCGACCTCGGAGGCCCCTTGATTGATCGAACTTGGCCGACTCGAGTCTAGAGAAATACTATTTTGAGTCTAGTTATATCAGAGAGTAGGATTCTTTTTACTCCTCTTCTATGCTCTAGTGAGGGATTACAACTTAGGAATTTTGATTCTACTCCTCTTTTTGCTCAAATTTTTTTAGGATCACGCGGGTATTTTGGAAACTATATGATACTGATGTGACGGAGTTCTTTCTTGGTGCCTCTTGCCTGACTTGATTTCTTCCGGGGAGTTGAGCTCTAGGGAATTCTTGGCACATCATTATCATTTAGCTTCCTTAGTATCTCAGCACAAAGGGTTTTCATAATTGCTTCAATACTTGTCATGGTGAGATAACGTCAGAGTCACCCAGTACTGGGGAGGCGTCCGGGGTACCACCATGGTTAGTATCGTTGTGGTTTCGAGGATCTGAGTTAGATGGACTTGCGGAAGCCTCTGGTTATGTGTTGAAGGATGGATATAGTTGGGGTGTAGGTTTGCTAGTTGTGTGAGATATTTCTTCCTTCTATCCCCCACACTGGATTGCATAAATAGAAAGCTTTCGGAAGTTCTTAGGTGGGAATTCAAGTAGACACCTAAGATTATCTTTCCAACAAGTGCATAGTGGGTATGTATTTATTTTGGCTTGTTTCGAAAGCCCCATCCTTTGTTTGTTTTGTATATGGTAATTCCAGTTGCTTCGGTGTCAAGTGGTGATTTCATATCTTGCTAAGTAGTGTTCTCATATGTTTGCGGGTTTGCTAATTCTTGTGCTCAATCAAGTTATCATATCAATTCTTTTTCCACCGGTGTGCTTCTCTTCAACATAATTCTACCATCTCTAATATTGCAAGATCAATCCCCTAATTTCTTTCTGGAGTTCTTTTCATCCATCCCAAGTTTGCTTTATTTTTCCCACCCTCCGGCCCTTTTTCTTCAATGATTAAATTCTCATCCAAGTGTATTTTCGATTCATGTAATGCTTCCGCTATATTTTCTTCTATCTTATTTCCGGTGATTCTTTGTGAATATTCTCAGGAGATGCAATTTCAAGATCTATCCTCATATTCCTTGTTCTCGTTGTTATTCTTCCCCGATGATTCTTTATGAAGATGCTCAATGCTCAAGTTATCATTTATTAGTATTCATCTTTGTTTTAATCTCCAATGGATTCAATTCTAGTTCTTGGTGTTCATCATATCATTTTCATTCTCTAATTGCTCTCCCATGTTGGAATTCTTATCTAAGCCTCACTTGCTTATTCATATCTCTATTCTTCCGGAGTGCTGAAGATATCTTAGAAGATCCATGTTTTCTTTCAATCCTTCTAAATTATTTCGAGGTTCTCACCTCATATAGTTTTCAGTTGTAACGGTGCAATCTCTCATTCTAAGAAATCTTTCAACGGTAGTTTCTTTTGAGTGGGCCCATAACCCACAGGTTTTTCCCAGGATCCTACCTGGCTCTTCTAATCTTTCCGGAGAGGTCCTCAAGTTCTTCTCAATATGACGTAAGAATGAATTTCATCAGTCATTTGCCTTCTCGATGATCGCTTAATATTGAATTTCATCGGTGGCTCAGCCGTTCTTTATTCATTGTCCCAGGGTGTCTTAGCAATTCATGGTGTTTCTACTCATCATTATTCTCGATATTGAAGACCGAAGGAGAGTTTCTCTTAATATTTGCTCATTCTCTTAAAGATTCATGGTTTCAGTTGGTTGCTATTATCTCAAGTTGTTTCCATTCATGAGAAATTTCTCCCATGTCTATCCGGTGCATTCAGAGTTGTTTTTCATTTCTCGATCCTCCCGAAAGCCATCATTTCAGAAAATTTCTTCGTTCTTAGCTTTCAGCTTTCGTTCTCAAATTCTTCTTAGTTGTTGTCGCTTCGTTGGTCTCTCAATTATTCCGGTGCCTTGTGTATTTTTCCATTAGGTGGATCATGCTCTCTTCGTTCTCATGTTATATCATTCATTTGCATTATCCTCTTTAGTTTATAATTCTTACTGGTTTTGTATTCAAGACTTCTTCAAGTTTGTGATCTATCTCTCTCGCTTCAATTCCTTGCAAGAAGAATAAGTGGTGTGTGAAATCCCTTGTTTGTCATCAATTTAACTTGATGAAGGATAAGCATCACATAATTCTTATTCTTGTTGGACAAGGTGATCTCAATCGTTCTTCTGGAGTTGTTCATGATATTAAATTCCTTATCCCAAGTGGTCATCTTTCTTTTTCGGAGTTCCTAGTTTTGCTCAAGTATCTTGTCCCGAAGCATCATCTAAATCATTAGAAGACCTCAATCTTTTTTTGCAACCTTCAATTCTTTTCTATCATCCTTTTATTCTGGAGTTCATCCTGACGCTTCTTTGTGGTGGTTTGTTAAGGGTGTAATTCTTCTTGAAGTGTTCTTCAAGATTCTTGTTGGAGGTTCTCATATGTTCTTTATCTTGGATTTCTCAGTTCAATTTACTCACCATTGTATTTTGAGATGGTGTTATTAAATTCTTGATTATGAGGAGTCTCGAAGGAAAATTGTCAAGAATAAGATAAGTAAACCCATCTTGTTTTCTCGGAGTTATCTTGGGTTGTATTTCACCTTAAGCTTTTTCTAAGGATTGTTGCTATCATGGTGTTATAAATGATTCAAGTGTATCCTCCACCTCTTGGTGAAAGAAGCTTTGCATATCTTGTTACTTCGAATCAATCAATTGTTTCTTTTGTGGTAGGTTGTCACCTCATAATTTTGAGATGTTTTCCATAAGTCCACAACAAGCTTGTTCTTTTTGTTGTTGGTGTTCCAACAATGGAGTTCAATCTCTTCTTCCTAAATATGCTTTCAAATACATTTGTAGTAGGAGTTATCATTTTCTTCTCCCTTCTTTTCCTTCCAAGGATCTAGTTCTATTCTTTTCTTCCGGAGGCGTTGTCATGTTGCTCTCTTTCAACCATCATCTTGTTTAATCAATATCATGTTCTTTCTTTCCTTATTCATGTAACCGGAGTGTTGTGCAATGTTTTCATGATCATTCCATCTTATGAAGTTTTGATTCTTATCCAACGAAATTTTGGTGTCTCTCTTTCAATTCTTTCCATCATATCAATGTTTCCTCTGTGTCCTACCGAAGTGCTGCCAAAATTTTCTTGTGAATTCTTGCTTGCTCCTTGTGTCATTCTTCATCTTTCCAACCTTCAATGATCATTGATTTCACTCGTTTGTCAGAGAAAAAACTAATTTTACCTCTTGCTTTTTCTCTTCCCCTTCTCATTCTATATCTCGAGAAGAGATCCTCGTGTAGTGGAGCAGAGTTGTAGCAGCCAAGGACCGACGCTCCAGGAGATTCCCCTTTGTTTCCATTCTCGTCTGTGTTTCATCTGGTTGTCGCATTCATCATTGCATCATTCGCATCATTTGCATAGCATCGACATTTTGTCAACATGGGTTTTAAAACTTGCATCCGTTCTTATTTGCTAGTTCTCACCGTTCTTGCCGTTGCCCATTTCGAGACCAACCACACACGCACGCGCCCGTGGCATCGATTAAAAAAACTATTTTTAAAGTGCGCGAAAAAATATTCTCGGATTGGGTCGAAACTTGGCGTGCGGTCTTGTTATATTGTAGGTAGGCCGCCTGCCAAATTTTGTCGCGTTCCGAGTTTGTTTGATACCCCATCGGTCAACCGTAGTAGTGGGTTCATCAGTTATTTATCAGACGTTTGTCGGTGTTTTAAAGCCTCATGTCATGG
The DNA here is from genome assembly GCA_022496015.1 of Hordeum marinum. Lineage (NCBI taxonomy): Eukaryota > Viridiplantae > Streptophyta > Magnoliopsida > Poales > Poaceae > Hordeum > Hordeum marinum. The sequence continues at coordinate 124,955,124 of CM039676.1, read as the reverse complement.
GCCGCAACTTCCCTCTCATCCCCACCTAGCCCATCTAGACGGCCACCGCAGCCAACTTAGCCCCCCCTTCGTTCGTGGTCATCGGATCACGATCAGATGGACGACACCCAACCATCACCTTGTGCCATTCCCTATATAAACCACCTCATGGAGAGAGCCTACCAATCCACTAGGGTTTCCCCTTGCCATTTTTGCAGCCACCCCCCTCCAAATATCCCACCTGCTAGCCCTCCTCTTCTAGATCCCACAGCCCCAACCATCTGCCTGTTTTCGGCCGTCGGATCGCGATCTGGAGGCTGAGATTCATCCAAATTCCACCTACCGAACATGTCCGGAAGCAAACACGGACAATGTCTGGCGACCACAGCGCCCCGTAGCCCCGACCGTAGCTCACTCCCGAGCACGCCGCCTCTCGGGAGATAACCGCCGTCCGTCCCTCGCCGGAGCTCGTCGGAGGAACGCCGAGGCCGGGCCTCGCCTCCCCTCTCCATCTCCCTTCTTCCCCTCTTCTTCCTTCCTCTCCCTCTCCCTCTCTCTAATCCCCCGGCCTCTCTGCTTCTGTGCCACAGGTGCAACCCAACGGTTACCGACAGAGATCCGCCGCCTCGCCCCAGGTCCGACCGGGATCGAGGCCCGCTGGCCAGATCTAGCCTCGCCCCGCTCGCCGCCCGCTCCAAGCCACCGAAGCCCCTCTCGCCATCGGCGTCGTGACCCCGCTGCCATGTCCTCCTAAGCAAGGAGGAGAACGATGACCGACTGGCTAGCGCTCGCTCGCTCATGGGCCACCTGCCAGGGCGAGGCCCAGCTCTCCAGATCCGTCGGCCCATGATGGTCCATGGGTGAGCCGCCCCCGCGCCTATCCTCCGCCCTGGGCGATGCCCTATTATGTTGCGCCTACTCTGTTGGCCTAGTGTGCTGTGAATTCGGCCAGTGCTGATTTTTTTCTATCCTGCGAATTTATCCAATTAACCGGTGATTTTCAGAATTACAGAAAACCCCCTATTTTAAAAATGCTCATATATAATTAACCGTGCGTCACATGTAAAAAATTTATATATGAAACTTGACTAGAATTTCATGTAGATTCATAATATCCAACTTTCACACATGACAAAAATACTTAAACTCGCTGTTTGCATTGATTTGCGTGATTGTCATGCTAAAATGATTTATTTCATAACTACTAAACCGTAGCTCCGAGTTAAATGTTCCACATATGTAACTTGACTAGAAAAACGTGTAGAATCACATGGTGATATTTATTTTGCTGTTTAACAACTCTAAAATAGTGTTAGGAAAGATCTGGACCAAATTCGTAATATTCATATGGGGTTGTTTTGGAAATGCTATGTGTTGCTTTCGGCCCCATTTGAAATGCCTAGTTGTTCTAGTTGTTTGTGCTTCACCTCTTGCATGTCAACAACATTTAATATTGACGAGTACCTAAATGGGAATGAACTAAATAATTCAAACATGGAGTTTCGTCAATATGCAACTCATTGCATATTGAACTTCACTTAATGTCTAGTAGTTGTTTGTTGTTCTTGCCATGCCATGCCTTGCATAATTAACTTGACATGCATCATATCGATTTGTTTATCATGTCATGCATATGTAGTGGTGTATCATGTGTTGATTGTTGTTTTCGGATTGCTTCTTCTTGATAGAGTTCCGAAAGCGTTCGTAGTGTGAGGATTCGTTTGACTACGTTGGATCGTCTTCTTCATGGACTCGTTCTTCTTCCATGCGGGATCTCAGGCAAGATAACACATTTCCCTGGATACCACTACTATCATTGCCATGCTAGTTGTCCCGCTTTTATCGTTATGTCTCGCTAGATACCACTTGTTTGTCAAGCCTCCCAACATTTCCGTGAAAAGTCTCTAACCCTCCACCTTCCCAGCAAACCTTGTTTAGCTATGTTACCGCTTGCTCAACCCTTCTTATAGCGTTTCTAGCTGCAGGTGCAATTGCTTACATGTGTCAACCTGGACATTTTTTTGTTATCACAATATGATTGCTATTTAATTTAATGCACTTATACACTTGGTAAAGGGTGGAAGGCTTGGCCTTTTGCTTGATGTTTTGTTCCACTCTTGCCACCCTGGTTACTTGTGAACCGGTGTTATGTTCCATAACTGAGCACTCCTAACAAGCTCGGGGTTGTTATGGGGACCCCCTTGATTTTCTTTTTAGGATAAAACTTGTCTGGCAAGGCCCAACTTTGGTACTACATTTGCCCATCATAATAATACTGGTCACCTTATTAACGCATAGAGGGTCTCCCCCTCGTGGATTAATTTAACATAATACATGGGGGGCCGGTGTTGCAGGTGCTGGTCCGAAATAGAGCCGTGTTCAGGGCCAACCCAGGGCAACTCGGGAGATTTCTATCACGCCAATGTATGTTGTGCTTATCCGATCGTGTCCTGAGAATGAGATGCGCGACTCCTATCGGGTTCGTCGACACGTCGGGCGGTCTTGCTGGACTTGTTTTACCTTTCTCGAAGGTCTTGACTGAGGAACTCTGATCTTCTTCAGGCTATCTCAAGGTGTCGGATTTCCTTTGGAATTGCCTAGGATGATCATGAGATCCCTGGTCGAGGTTATTCCCGCTGCGTGTGGTTAATTTGTGATGGTAGAGTTGGAGCACCCCTGCAGGGTTAAATCTTCCAGAAAGCCGTGCCCACGGTTACGTGGCAAACTTGGATACTTTGTTCAACACCCGGTCATAGTAAACTTGAAGTAACTCAAATAAAATACACCAAATGTGTGCGTAACCGTGACTGTCTCTTCTCGTGAGTCCTTATCCGAGAGAGAACATGGTGGTGTTATGTTTGACGTAAGTAGGTGTTCACGATCAGGTAGTGGTCATTACTAGTTCACGTCCGTTATGCGTAGACCATCATACTTTACTTTCTGTACTCGTAAGTTAGCCACTCAAATAAATCCTTAGTCGCTTGCTCCAACCTCACCACTTAACCATACCACACCCATTAAGCTTTAATAGTCTTGATACCCTTGGAAATGAGATTGTTGAGTCTCTCTGGCTCATAGATTATTACAACAACAGTTGTAGGTACAGGTAATGCGATGCTTTGACATGAGCGCGTTGCTTGTTTGATTTGGTGTTCTTCTTCTTCTTCATCGATCTAGGATGGGTTCCAGGCGGCAGCCTGGGATAGCAAGGACAGATGTCATTTTGTCATTTGTTTTCATCCATAGTCGGACCCTGCTCTTTTGTATGATGTTTGCCTGTGTTGTTGTATTGATGTGACTCTGATGTAGCTTGTGGCGAGTGTAAGCCAATTTCATATACTCATCTCTTCTGTACATGTACTTGTAATGATATCCATTCTTGCAACACGACGAGATGCGCTTCTATCCCTATCAAGGCCCTCATGCCAAAACAAGGATAGGACCGCATCTTGGGCGTGACACTATGCCCCTGTTGCTAGACTAGAAGCTATTCAAGTTCTTCTTGCTTATGCTAATCACCATAATATCACGCTTTACCAAATGGATATTAAAAGTTCTTTTTTAAATCGTGTGATTGAAGAAGAGGTTTATGTTAAGAAACCACCTAGTTTTGTAAATCCTAAGAAACCTGACCACGTTTACAAACTTCGCAAAGCTTTATATGGTCTTAAGCGAGCTCCTCGTGCTTGGTATAAATGCATAACGAAGTTTCTTATAGAAAAGGGATTTGTAATTAGTAAAATTGACACAACCTTATTCACAAAGAGAGTTAATGGTGAATTATTTATGTGCCAAATTTATGTGCATGATATTATATTTGGATCTACTAACCCACAATTTAGTGAGAAGCTTGGAAGGTTGATGTCAAAGAAGTATCATATGTCTATGATGTGTGACCTGAAATTCTTTCTTGGTCTACAAATCAAGCAAACAAGAGAAGGTACATTCATCTCTCAAACTAAGTACACGAAGGACTTTACCAAGAAGTTCAACATGCAAGAGTGCAAAGGTATGAAAACCCCATGCCCACTAGCAAACACGATGATCTCACAAAGTAGGGTGAACCAGTTGATCAAAAGGTTTATCGATCAATGACTTGTTCATTGCTTTATCTATGTGCCTCCCGTCTCGATATAATCTTTAGTGTTTGCATGTGTGCTAGATATCAAGCTGCACCTAAAGAATGTCATCTTAAGGTTGTGTAACACATTGTGACATACTTCATACATACACCAAACTTTGGCATTTGGTATCCCAAGGGATCTTCTTTTAATCTTGTTGGCTACCCCGACTAGTACTACGTCGATGACAAGGTTGATAGAAAATCCACCTCGGGTACATGTCAATTTCTTGGTAGATCTCTTGTGTCTTGGTCCTCCACGAAACAAAACACGGTATCTCTATCTACTTTCGAAGCTGAATATAGTGCTGCTGGATCATGTTGTGTGCAATTATTGTGGATGACACAAACACTTAAAGATTATGGAATCAGTGTTAAAAATGTTCTATTTCTTTGTGACAATGAGAGTTCTATTAATATTGGTCATAATCCTATGCAACATTATCGAACCAAGCATTTTCATGGTCGACATCATTTCATTCGTGATCATGTTGCCAAAGGAGATATTAATCTTAAGCATGTTCGTACTAACAAGCAATTGGCCGATATCTTTACTAACCCACTTGATGAAAAAGTGTTTTGTCATTTGAGGAGTGAGCTGAACATCATTGATTGTTCAAACTTAAGCTAAGCTCACTCGGATGCATGCAAGGGGATGAACTTCATTGTTAATTCCATGCTATTACCATGCATATCATTTATCTTGGAATTCTATACTCCCTTGCCTTGCATCTAGCCCTTTTGTAGGTACTTGGAAGAACAACACTCCACAAGATTGCCAACAACTCATATCTTAACCAATCTTTTCATGACCAAGTATCCACAACCTCTCTTTCATTATGGAAGGGAGAAGACAACAAAACATATCCTTAACATATATTTCTTAATTGCCAAATTTAAATTGGTATCATGTCATTTGGATATATTATGTTCTTCTTTGCGTGACTAACCTTTGTAGGTGGAAACTGAACAAAAACCACAAGGATTGCTCCCAACTCAAGATGACCTTCATCAACTTCGAGCATCCTCATCAAGTTCACCTACAAGCTATGTCAATAACTTCACTCAAAGGTACGTACTCATATCCTTGATATAGATTTACTCCAAGTCATGGGATAAAGCAACTCAAGTGATATGAAGACATTCAAATGCTTAATATAAAAATGGTGACCCCATTTTGAGCTTAATGATGAGTATGACCTATGATCAAGTATTCTTGCTTGGGTCCTAAGTCAATATACTCAAATATAGGAGACCTAGTCATCACCCATCATCCAGATAAGAATCTTGTTTGGTTCATTCTCTATTGCACAATTTCATGGAACCATTCAAATCTTTTCTAGTTGATACCTTCTTATAAGTTATATGTATATTATCTGCAATTGGTATCCAGTAATTTGCAAATCATTATGTATTCTTCCCTCGTTGATTTTCATTTATAGCTTTACCTTTGGATCAAATTTTCACATTTGCCAAGTTTCTGTTGTATGCCTCGGAGTCTCCGATTCAAATGACTCGGTTTTACCAATACAGTAGATGAGCTGCATAACATTATATTGGTACCACTAACAAATTTGTCTTGGAGCCACCTACCTTCTATTTATTTCAGTCTGGGTTTGTATCTGCAAAACTTTGTGTTTGTTCTGTGATTTCTCAATCCTTCGATGATACCTTAGTTTTTAATAGAGGGGAGAAATACATTCAAGGATCCCTAACTTAGAGGAGGAGGAGGAGTGTGGAGACCCGGACTCATAAGTCGTGATCACCGATTGTACATGCACATTGATCCCAGAGATCAATGCTCACTAAACACACAGAAACAGAATAACAAGAGTCTTACATCCATTACGTACCATTTTACTCGAATATGGCCCTTAGGGCCAAGTCTTCATATGATTTCAACGGGAAACTTCAATGATAGCATGAACCCATGCTATCTGCCTTGACCCTACAGGCATTCTGACTCGCATGTCCTTCACCATGGTAATCTTCATCATAACCTGATCTTTCATGCCAGGCCAATAAAATAACCAGTGGCAAGCCAATGAGTACTTTGAATGTACTCGCAAGCAACCCATGTTTGGAAAAAGGAAATAACAATGCATGAAATAACACTAACTAGGTATTTTGCGGAAAGCTAATTTTGAATTAAATGTCATGATCAAGTAGCTATGTGCAAGCATGCATCAACAGTTGGTAGATATCCATATGAATAAGTTATAGATATCATCATAAGTAGGGATTGAACATCTCATGTTCATTCATCACATCAAGTCTTCAGACTTGTCTCAAGTATCATCCTTCTGTCTTCCGAACACACACACACACACACACCAAGTTTGTGAAAACATCTAGATGTAGCACAAGAGTGGTCATCCAACTGTCCTTATCCGTGAACACGGCTATTCGAATAGTTTTACACCCTGCAGAGGTTGCACACTTTACCCACAAGACTCGGGGAACTTCCATGTCATCCACGACTCGCGATATATTACAATACCCGAGGTAAGCAACCAAACAATGCCTTTCCCATGGTGATACTAAACAAAGAATCCACTCGTGGTGCCATTCCTCATGATATACTTCACACGTGTCATCCATGAGGGAACGCAACGGTGTGCCCGGTGCCTGTAAAGGCAGCACATGGCCTTCCACTCCGGGACGACCCCGTCTCGAGAGTTACCACTTCACTCTCACCACTGGTAATGTGGGATCCCTGCTAGTACCAACTATAGTAATCAACAAAGCCCCTTCCCATATAAGGGTAGATTGGTTGTGCATATAAGGTTAGAGTAACGGTCGCAACTTACACCAATCTATTTTTGAGACCACACACACTCACTTGCTCTGGTACACCACTTCTTTCTCAAGTGGTTACCCAACTCAACATCTTCCCCCTCGGGCATTAGTGGCACCCGACGAGGTTTTCGAAAAGTCTTTGAAAACACTATGTTTCCATCACCATGCATATTCCCATCCAACTTGCGTAGTAACTACTAGCATCCTAACTACTCCTACCTGGATAACCCTCATAAAAAGGTAGGGTCATGCATGATTCAAGTGTCAACAAAAAAGTATTGGAGGCATCCCACCGAAGGGGAATACCACATCATCTTGATCAATACAATGAAATAAGATGCTATATGGCATGCAATAAAAGTTTGCATAGTCATGGTCAAAGGGCTGCTTGCCTGGTTCTACAAAATCTTCAAGGTCTTCACATGCTTCTCATCCACTCCGAGCACTTCATTTACTTCGTCAACTATCGCTGGAAACAACCGCAATAAGCAACAGAACAAGCAGAAAATAAAAGTTCTTTATAAAAAAGGAGTTTTATTTTTCTTGGACACCTCTGGTCACAAGAAAAATAGCCAAGGAGGTTTCATTGGATGTGGATCAAGGGGGAGTCTTGAATTAGTGGAAATGAAGGAAATGATGATCCTACACGATGTCCATAGAAAATATTTTTTTAAAAAGGAGTGGATGGACCCAACAAATAGGGCATGCTTTTAGAAACATGTGGGAAGTGGTTTCACTCGATTTGGAGTTGGTATGAGTATTTTAGGGATTTGCAAAGTGGGTCACATATGAAGAAATGGCCCAATAATTGACATAGCAGAATAAGTGTAAGAAAAAATGATCACTACTTAGTGCATGAATTTAGATACACCTAGGAACTTGAATCAGTCCATTTGGAATTCATAATAATTCCCTAGGAATTTGCAAAGTGGGGTCATATATGGTTCAAATTCAAAATTGAATTTGAACTATCAGAAAAGATTTATGAAAAAAATGTGGAATGCACAAATTTGGACAGGAAATGATTATAGACATATAGGATTTTGAATCATCAAATTTGGGGTTCAAATGAATTTATTATGCATTAATTAGTGCCACTGAAAAAGAAAGAAAAAGAAAAAGGAAAAAGGGCTCACCAGGAGGCCAAACTGTGCACAGTGGGCAAGATAGCAAATGGGCCAGCCCATTCGCTTGGCCTGGCAGTTGGGGTGACGCCGAAGGCATACTCCATGGAGTACGTCTTCTCCGCAGGGAGGCAAAAAGAGGTGGGGCGCCTCCACTTGACAGGGGGGCTGAGCCTTAGCAACTGATCGGCAGGCCCCGTTGGCAGGGTCTCCCTCCACCCCCTCAATTATGGGGCAGGGCGGAGCAGCCCGACCGAGCGCCCGCCTGCGCCCGCCCCGGTGGCTTTGGCCACCTCCGGGGGTGCTCCGGCCACTGGAGGGCTCCGGGCGCCTGACCGCATTCGCCTGGTGGCTCCTGGTCCTAGGAAAAACCAAGGCCGAGGGAGGCTTCGCTCACCGCGGAGGTGACCGACGGCGGTGATGCACATGGTGCGGTAGCTACGGAGGGGAAAAAATGGTGAGCGGAGGGGGGTTTGGTGGCGCTGGGGTGCTCGGATGCCGTCCGGAGGAGAGGAGAGAGGCGGGGCAACACAAATTTGCCGGAGGCCGAGGCAGCGCTATAGCATTCATGGGAGAAATAGGAGGGCACAAGAGCAAGGGGGCTCGGTCTGGGGAGGTCCAGGGGAGTGATGTAGAGCAAAGGGGGATGAGAGGGGGCTCGAGAACGGTCTTAATGACGGGGACGGCCAGAGAGAGCTCGGGTGGCCTCGAATGCTCTCGGGCATAGCGAGCACGCAAGCTAGGGCTATCTTGGAGGCTTGCGAGCATCGGGGAGGGGCGTGGGAGATCGAGGGTAGATTCCTGACATGCAGGGACATCCTGCTGAGGCCAGGCAAGAGCTAACCGACGAGGTCAAGTGGTAGAGCGTCGTTGTTGCATGTCAACGGTGTGGTCACCATGCTACAACGTGTCCAGATCGAACTTTTGGTCAGCCAAACATGTCTGGCATTCGAGGCACGCATGTAGGAGAGCACTGGTGAAGTTTCAATGTAAAAGGAGTTGGGTAAGGCTGGTTTCTACTACAGGTAAGTTTGCAGCAGCAACCTTGGGAGTTATATAAGGGGAATCTAATGGAGAGCATTAGGGAAAATACCTTGTCTAGTGTTCGTGGGGATGGAGGTACTACAGGACCACCAATTCTTAGGTCAGGTAGAAAAGTTTGCAGGGTACTTGTAGTTCAACGCTACAATTACTACCCTAAACTAACTTCAGATGGTTTTCTTATATTTTCCACATGATCATGCCATATCTGGGTGTGCCTAGGTGCATTAGTATGCAAATGAGGTTGTAGAAAAGTTTGGGAGAATACCTTGAACAAAATAGAGGGGGAGGAGAAGAATAGGCCTTTCCATGGTAAAAAGAGAGGGAAAAGAGAGAGTTACCCCCCACCCCCAATAATTTATTAGGGGCCATGGCAAGGTTACTGGAAGTAAATTGGGGTTAAAATATACTGTGGTAAAATGTTGGGGTGCAAGGGGAATCATTTTTGGCCCACTTTGCTTGTCCACAAGTTCATGGCCGATGGTGTTTGATGCTGTCCTAGGGTATCTAGGGGTATCCAATGGCCCTGATATTTACCGGAGGTAAATGGTAAGTCCATTTGGTACTGATCACATGTTTTGAGATAATTTGAAGAAAGTTGAGAATGTAAATTTTGTAATCCCGAGAAATCAACAAAACCAGGTTTCTATAGATCTAGGTCTGCAAAATTATTCTCCTTGATGCACCACTTAGTGTAGCATCATCGTTTTGGCAATAGAACATGCACACAAAGTGTGAAATCAATAGGATACAGTTGGCAATGTAGAGGTAATCAAATTTTGATTTGGACAGATAAGATTTTTGGGATATTTTGGTGAACCAAAACAATTTGGATTGAGATGAAACTTGGCAAAATGAACACATCTATCATACGTGACATGCTAGAATTTTCCTGGATTTAATTGAGAATATTTCTTATAGAAATATTTCAAGTGATGAGAATAGGTAGAAATGGTTTTGAAGGGTTTTATCCAATATTTTGAACATGACCATCTGTTAACACTCTTATATATGGACAATATATGTCCACTCAGTTTTCCTAAATTTTCTCAAATATTTGTAAAGCATTTAAATAATTTTCCCCTCTAAAAGCCATTTGTGTAAAAGCCTTCAAATAAAATAGTAAAATAACCTTTAAAAATAAATATTTGTTGTTTTTGGGAAGTTATATATATAGTAGGTTCGAAATAAAGCGTTTGGGGAAAAAGATTCACCCAATTTGGGGACTTGCAATGCAAGTCTCAAATCAGGGATTTTTGTGAAAACCAAATTTAAATAAATGTTTTTTGGCCAAATTAATATTTGATAAAAAATAGTTTTAAGTCCTATAAACATGGCATGATCATTGGACAAGATTTCTAGATCAAGTAAAAGAGTTTTGAGAGTAGGAGAGAGTTTTATGAATTATAGAGCACTAGCAAGCAATCAAACAAGCAAGCAAATAGCACACAAGTCAAGCATTCAAATGCACTCAAAAAGTTTTAATTGGCCCTAATACTTCAATCATGTTTACTTAGTCATGGGGCAAAACACAGGGTGTGACAGACCTACCCCCCTTACAAGAATCTCGTCCTCGAGCTTCCTAGCTAGGTGCTGAGGCGGACATTCAGAGGACAGGTAGTCTTTACGTTCCACGTTGTTTCCGCTTCGGCGTGCTTGTCCTCCTAGATCTTGAAGTGCCTGAAGATATGCCTTCGAGTGCATTGTTGTCTTCGTCCAAGGGTGCATGGGGTTTTGGCAAGAGCCTGGCTTGCGTGTGTATTCCAAGGTCAGAATACGTGGCCAAGTAGTGTGTCTGTGTGCTGGTCCTAGGACTGCTCACGTTGGTTACTGACATCTAGTTATCTCGTGTTAGAATAGAAGGGTCGAGTCTCGGTGTAGCTTCTCGTTGACGGGGAAGTCCTTATCTCCCTTAAAGCAGGAGGTCTTCAGTCGTAGGTGGTCTCCATCCTTGAGAGTGCTGAGGTGCGTCATCGTGGGCTTCTCGTCGGGATCTTCTGCTTGAGTAAGTTGCCCAGGTAGATTCTCCGTTCTTCTTTGGTCGCTCGCCTTCATCGCCATGGATGCGCTTTTCTAGAGGGTCTTCGAGTGTTTGGTTTATTCATCTCTCCGTGGCAAGGTCTGCGCTGAGTCTCTCCCCTAACACTGAGCTTAGAGACTTGGTGTCAAAACGGGTTCTACCATCTGGAAGGTTTCAGTGGGGTTCTAGATAAGCTCACTATTCAGATTGTAGATCAGCCATCTAATCCCCAAGGTCTGACGCTTGGCAAGTGGGGTGAACTACCTTTGACAGGTGGCTTACCATGGTCGAGTCACGGTTTACGCCCCGGATTGCCTAAAAAGGGCTAATAACGAAGTCATGATAGTTGTCCACTCCATTCCAGGCATCTGAAAGGAGTAGGGATGTCATGCCCATCGTACACCATCAAAGTGGTCGAGTGAGGGGGGTTATCAACTCCTCGGTTCATTCCTATTCAAGAACTGATGGATGTCGAGTCATAACAAGACGTTCTTCAACCCTCTTGATGTGCAAGGGCTTCATCGTGCTTGGACGTTGGTGCTTCTTGATATGGTCTAGTTGATGTAGCTGGCAAAGGAGTGGTTGTTGACTTCTTTTGCTTCTACTTCGTCATTGTCGAGGCTCTGCAATCGTAGTGGTTCTTCATCTTGCTCGGGCAAGACGGTCTTCTTTTGAAGGGAGGGTGCTTCGCGGAGTCCAACTCTTTCAAGGGGAAACCTTATACTCGAGAGTCATGGTAATTGGTGTTCCTGGGGCTGGTCCAAACAGGACTAAGGTGTTCCTCCTCTCATTGGGTAAATAAGTATGCCATCCCGGAGGACAACAACCTATTTCCCTAAGTATAACATAAACACATTGCTCATGAGATATGTGAGAGGAGCGGGCATTTATCCCGGATGGCCACTAGTATCAAGGGTTCGTGGTCCAACCTAATAGCGGTCCTCGTGGCCACCTTCCTTTTGAACAGGATTGGTGGTGGTCGAGGTGGAGTACCGACCATAGTCTAAGGACTTATAGTCCAAGGTCTATGGTCATAATCCGACCGCGTCATGGTCCGCTAAAGCTTCGGGGTTTCAAGGAGATTAGGATGTGAGTGAACGTCTAACATCTTATCTTGAGCACAACAATCAGATGCCAATATTACTACCTATTAGTACAAACAAAATCACCCTATATCCTCGAAGGTATCATGTGACATAAGTCAAATTCAATATTCCATATGCCACTCATATCTCCAAGGTTTTGAGAGAAGGTATGTACCTAAAATCTCATATGTATACTATAGCTAACTCGCATATATCCCTATATAAAAATCCTCAGGATAATTTACAAGCCGCTAAGCATGATCATGACATTACCAATCCAAGTGTCCTTCTGACCTATCCTAGGTCTAAGGTATTACATTGCTATGCTAAGGAAATACGTAATGAACCACTCCAAGATCTTGTTTCCTTCCTACAAATCCAATTAACCGATCCACAAGTTCCATCCACTATTACATGACCTATTATTTATACAAGTCCAATGCCAGTGTCATCCCAATGAACTCCAATGGTAGGTGCATACGGATCATTGAATCAATTCTAACAACAATCAATTATTCCTGGTTTGACTTCCACCGGGAAGCATGGTATCAAGATCAAGATCACGGACTAAATTCAAATTACTCCGAACCAGGTGGTTTGATTGGTCTTGAGCACCTATTAGAATCACTTATTTAAATCCAAGGTTCACATCTAGTAAGAATACCCTACCGGTTACTCTAGTTACTATTTTAATGTCGTCAATCCACTATCAATATTATAGCCAAAGTCATGTCATTTATCCACCAATAATTTCAGCTTATGATCACAATTGTCCTACTAAATATAATTTGCTCCTAGGAAAGCAAGTTATGCTACTCTATCAATTTTGATCCACCAAGCTTGCCTACCAACATTAAGCCTAATAAGCCACTAAGGGTCTCAGCTACGACCTCAAGATATCTATTACAACCTCGTCAAATCATTAGCTCACTAGCTATATACCCTCTGAACAATCTTCCCTATAGCATCATCAGGTCAAGTACTGGCTTAGGGATGCAATGTGTCTGTTCACTATGATCTCTAGTCCCATAATGAACATAGTGCTAAATAGGGGCTATTGAAGCTCAACAGGTTCCTCGACAAGTCTGTGCGCCACACACGTGATCAGATGTTTGAGCTGTGGGAGCTTGTGATATCTAGGTTGTGCTAGGGAGGGTTTCCAGTCTTGAGGGAAGAGCCTAATCCCTACGGGGTTGCATTTCATTGAGTACGTTGTAGTCGAAGTGTTCGGCGTCAGTTGTTTGTCGAGGTGGATCCTTGGTGTATCCGGTCTTGCTGGTCTTCAGTTGACCAGAGGGGGAGAGGGAAAGTAGCATAGATGAGCATGCCTAAGGGGGTGGTATAGTGCAAGTGCAATCAAACAAGAGCTGTAAAGGCCAAACACAGACATCAAGGTAAGGTACGTGATATGGTCGCGCACTTGTTACCTAGGGCAAAAGTGTGACTTACACCAAGCACAAATAGGAAAAACAAGCAACACACATCATGGTTCCATCCAAACCGTCATATGAACTTGACTTCACATGGGGGACACATGACCTATCCTACCCTAGGGGTTCTCGGACTCATTAGTCGTGCTTGCTTCGTGTCTTGGAGAGGAGTCTGCTTTGCCTTCTGGGTCTTCTTTGGGTGTCGGTATGTCTTTGGTTGTTGTTCATCAAAAGATGATCCTGGTTGCGCCTGAAGAGTCCTTGACGACTTCAGGTCTGTTGAGTTGACGACGAAGGTGATTCTTCACGACTGTTGTTGATAGGGTCTTCTGGTGTTCTTGTGTTCATGACAATGCCTTCTTGTCTTCTAAGGCATCGAGCATTCTAGGTAGGCAACCTTTTATGCAATGTCATTAACAAGGCATGGTAGAGTTGTATCCTGCCGGTCATGTTGACGCTATCATCGGCACAAAGAATGGGGGATGATGGGAACCGTTTTCTTGGTCACTATAGTGAGACGGACCAAATGTCGAGGTTCTCATCCACCGATGGTTACCGATATAACAACGAACAGGACAAGGTTGCTCTATGAGCGATGCATTATCAAGACATTGCATGTCTTGTGCCCTGGTCATCAAAGGCCAAGGTGGCATCATCCTCGGGCTGTTTTGAGGGTGTGACTATCATCTAAGTCTTGACATCCTCATCTTTCGAAAAGTTATCTTCTGTTGGTAGCTCCTTGTCTAGTGTCGCCAACTTGGGTCCAAGACATGTCGGCAATCGTCTGGCAAGGTGGCTTCCTTCCAGGTTACCCACGAGGATTACAAGGAATCCCATGATTAGGGGCACAAGGGTAGTAGCGACCATTTGCAAAGTTTTGGAAAAGCAGACGAGGAGAGCTAAGAGAAAAGTGGTGGAAGTGCCAAGGCAAAAACCTTTGCTTCCCTTGGAATTTTAGGAGAGGCGAGAAATATAGAGGCTTTGTAAGTGATTTTGAAGAGTCTGGCAAAATATTTTTGTCCTAACTAATGTCCATGCCAACTAAGGGCTTCCTACAGCCAGGATGGCTCTAATACCAGCTTTGTGGGGACCCTGACTCAAAAGTCGTGATCACCGATTGTACATGCACAGTGATCCTAGAGATCAATGCTCATTGAACACACAGAAACTAAATAACAAGAGTCTTACATCCATACATACGGTTTTACTCAAATATGGCCCTTAGGGCCAGGTCTTCATATGATTTCAGTGGGAAACTTCAACGATAGCGTGAACGCATGCCATCTGCCTTAACCCTACAGGCATTCTGACTGGGAAGCGTCCTAGCTTGCATGTCCGTCACCATGGTAATCTTCATCATAACCTGATCTTTCATGCCTTGCCAATAAACTAACTAGTGGCAAGCCAATGAGTACTTTGAATATACTTGCAAGCAACCCATGTTTGGAACAAGGCAATAACAATGCATGAAATAACACTAAGTAGGTATTTTGCGGAAAGCTAATTTTGAATGAAATGTCATTATCAAGTAGCTATGTGGAAGCATGCATCAACAGTTGGCAGGTATCCATATGAACAAGTTATAGATATCATCATAAGCAGGGATTGAAAATCTCATGTTCAGTCATCACATCAAGTCTTCAGACTTGTCTCAAGTATCATCCTTCTGTCTTCCGAACACACACACACACACACCAAGTTTGTGAAAACATCTGGACGTAGCACAAGAGTGTTCATCCAACTGTCCTTGACCGTGGACACAGCTATTCGAATAGTTTTACACTCTACAGAGGTTGCACACTTCACCCATAGGACTCGGGGAACTTCCGTGTCATCCACGACTCGTGGTATATTACAATACCCGAGGTAAGCACCCAATCAATGCCTTTCCCATGGTGATACCGAACAAAGAGTCCGCTCATTGGAGCCATCCCTCATAATATACATCACACGTATCATCCATGAGGGCACGCAATGGTTCGCCCGGTGTCTGTAAAGACAGCGCATGGCCTTCCACTCTGGGACGACCCCGTCTCGAGAGTGACTACTTCACTCTCGCCACTGGTAATGCGGGCTCCCTGCTAGTACCAACCATAGTAATCAACAAAGCCCATTCCCATATAGGGGTGGAGTGGTTGTGCATGTAAGGTTGGAGTAATGGTCGCAACTTACACCAATCCGTTTTTGAGACCACACACACTCACTTTCTCCGGTAGACCACTTCTTTCTCAAGTGGTTACCCAACTGAAAATCATCCCCCTGGGGCGTTAGTGGCACCCGACGGTTTTTTTGAAAAGTCTTTGAAAACACTATGTTTCGATCACCATGCATATTCCCATCCCACTTGCGTAGCAACTACTAGCATCCTAACTACTCCCACCTGCATAATGCTCATAAGGAGGTAGGGTCATGCATGATGCAAGTGTTAACAAGAAAGTATCGAAGGCATCCCACCGAAGGGGAATACCACTTCATTATGATCAATAAAACCAAATAAGATGATATATGCCATGTAATAAAAGTTTGCATAGTCATGGTCAAAGGGCTGCTTGCCTGGCTCTACAAAATCTTCAAGTTCTTCACATGCTTCTCGTCCACTCCAAGCACTTCGTCTACTTCGTCAACTATCACTAGAAACAACCGCAATAAGCAACACAACAAGCAGAAAATAAAAGTGCTCTCTAAATAGGAGTTTCATTTTTCTTAGACACCTCTGGTCACAATAAAAATAGCCAAGGAGGTTTCATTGGATGTGGATCAAGGGGGAGTCTTGAATTAGTGGAAATGAAGGAAATGATGGTCCTACAAGAAGTCCACAGAAAATATTTCTGTAAAAAGGAGTGGATGGACCCAACAAATAGGGCATGATTTTAGAAACATGTGGGAAGTGGTTTCACTAGATTTGGAGTTGGTATGAATATTTTAGGGATTTGCGAAGTGGGTCACATATGAAGAAATTGCCCAATAATTCACATAGCAGAATAAGTATAAGGAAAAATGACCACTACTTAGTGCATGAATTTAGATACACCTAGGAACCTGAATCAATCCATTTGGAGTTCATAATAATTCCCTAGGAATTTGCAAAGTGGGGACCTATATGGTTCAAATTCAAATTCAAATTTGAACTATCAGAAAAGATTTGTGGAAAAATGTGAAATGCACAAATTTGGATAGGAAATGATTATAGAGACATATAGGATCTTGAATCATCAAATTTGGGCTTCAAATGAATTTATTATGCATTAATTAGTGCCACTGAAAAAGAAAACAAAAAGAAAAAGGAAAAAGGGCTCACCAGGAGGCCAAACTACGCACAGTGCGCAAGATAGCAAATGGGCAGGCCCATTCGCTTGGCCTGGCGGCTGGGGCGACGTCGAAGGCGTACTCCGCGGAGTTCGTCTTCTCCGCAGAGAGGCAAAAAGATTTGGGGCGCCTCCACTTAAACAAGGGGGGCCCGGGCCTTAGCCACTGACCGCCAGGCCCCGCTGGCAGGGTTTCCCTTCACCTCCCGCCAGGATAGGGGAGGGCAGAGGAGCCCGACCGAGCGCTCGCCCTGGTGGCTCCGGCCACCTTACGGGGCGCTCCGGCCATCAAAGGGCTCCGGGCGCCTGACTATATTCGCCCAGTGGCTCCTGGTCCAGGGAAAAACCGAAGTTGAGGGAGGCTTCGGCCACGGCGGAGGTGACCGACGGCGGCGCCGCACATGGTGTGGTAGCTATGGAGGGGACTAAATGGTGAGCAGAGGGGGGTTTGTGGTGGCGCTGGGGTGCTCGGATGCCGTCCGGAGGATAGGAGAGAGGCGGGGCAGCACAAATTCGCCGGAGGCCGAGGTGGGGCCATGGCGTTCATGGGAGAAGAAGGAGGGCACGGAAGTAAGGGGGCTCAGTCTGTGGAGGTCCAAGGGAGTGAGGGAGAGCCAAGGGGGACGAGAGGGGGGCTCAAGAATGGTCTTAAGGACGGGGACGACCAGAGAGAGCTCAGGTGGTCTCGGATGCTCTCGGGCATGGAGAGCACGCGCGCCAGGGCTATCTCGGAGGCTTGCGAGTGTCGGGGAGGGGAATGGTAGGACGAGGGTAGATTCATGACATGTGGGGACATCCTATTGAGGCCAGACAAGAGCTAACCGATGAGGTCAAGTGGCAGAGCGCCGTTGTTGGATGTCAACGGCGTGGTCACCATGCTACACCATGTCCAGAGCAAACTTTTGGTCGGCCAAACATGTCTGGCATTCGAGGCACGCATGCAAGAGAGCACTAGTGAAGTTTTAATGTAAAAGGAGTTGGGTAAGGCTGGTTTCTACTACTGGTAAGTTTGCAGCAGCAACCTTGGCAGTTATATCAGGGGATTCTAATGGAGAGCATTAGGGAAAATACCTTGTCTAGTGTTCATGGGGATGGAGGTACTATATGACCACCAATTGTTAGGTCAGGTAGACAAGTTTGCAGGGTACTTGTAGTTCAAGGCTAAAATTACTGCCCTAAACTAAGTTTAGATGGTTTGCTCATATTTTCCACATGAGCATGCCACATTTGTGTGTGCCAAGGTGCGATAGTATGCAAATGAAGTTGTAGAAAAGTTTGGGGAGAATACCTTGAACAGAATAGTGGGGAAGGGGAAGAATAGGCCTTTCCACGGTAAAAAGAGAGTGAAAAGAGAGAGTTACCCCCCCCTAATAATTGATCAGGGGCGATGGCAAGCTTACTGGACGTAAATTGGGGTTAAAATATACTGTGGTAAAAATTTGGGGGCAATGGGAATCTTTTTGTGCCCACTTTGCTTGTCCACAAGTTCATGGCTGATGGTGTTTGATGCTGTCCTACGGTATCTAGGGGTATCCAATGGCCGTGATATTTACCACAGGTAAGTTGTAAGTCCATTTGGTACTGATCACATGTTTTGATATGATTTGAAGAGAGTTGATAATGTAAAATTTGTAATCCCTAGAAATCAACAGAATCAGGTTTCTGTAGATCTAGGTCTGCAAAACTATTCTCCTTGATGCACCACTTAGTGTAGCATCATCATTTTGGTAATAGAACATGCCCACAAAGTTTGAGATCAATAGGAGACAGTTAGCACTGTAGAGTTAATCAAATTTGGATCTGGATAGAGAGGATTTTGGGATATTTTGGTGAACAAAAATAATTGGGATTGAGATGAAACTTGGCAAGATGAAGACATATATCATATGTGACATGCTAGAATTTTCCCGGATTTAATTGAGAATATTTCTTATAGAAATATTTCAAATGCTAGGAATAGGCAGAAATGGTTTTGAAGGGTTTTGTCGAATATTTTGAACATGGTCATGTGTTGACACTCTTATATATGCACAATATATGTCCAGTGAGTTTTCCTAAATTTTCTCAAATGTTTGTAAGTATTTAAATAATTTTTCCCTATAAAAGACCATTTCTGGCCTTAAGAAAAAGCCTTTAAATAAAATAATAAAATAATCTTTAAAAATTATATTTGGTGTTTTTGGGAAGTTATATATAGTAGGTTCCAAATAAAGCATTTGGGGAAAAAGATTCAGCCAATTTGGGGACTTGCAGTGCAAATCTCAAATCAGTTTTTTTAAACCTAATTTAAATAAATGCTTTTTGGCCAAAATAATAGTTGATAAAAAATAGTTTTAAGTCCTATACATATGGCATGATCATTTGACAAGAGTTCTAGATCAAGTAAAAGTTTTGAGAGTAGGAGAGAGTTTTATGAATTATAGAGCACTAGCAAGCAATCAAACAAGCAAGCAAATAACACACAAGTCAAGCATTCAAATGCACTCAAAAAATTTAATTGGCCCTAATTCTTGAGTCATGTTTACTTAGTCATGGGATAAAACACAGGGTGTGACAAGGAGTTCTACAAATTCTCAGTGTAGCCAAAGGGAGAGAAATTACTTTCGGTGATACCCTCATTATTCTCATGACTTTCATATTATATGAGACCTACTTTTTATGACCCTTGTTCTCAAGGATCCCTTCTACATCAGTGATCCCTGTATCTAACTCTATGTCTGACCTTTTTGGAAATTAATGCCAAAGGGGGGAGAATATACAAAGCTTCGAAGCTAAAGAGGGAGATACATGCTAATGCAAAGGGGGAGATATAATTTAGGGGGAAAGAAGAACATCAAAATTCTATACTTATATAAACAAGGAGAGAATACCAAAGTAGGGGAAGAAATTTTTCTTTGATTTCTCTAGTTAAAATTTTCTCACCTTATCCAATACCAATATCTATATAAGATTCAGGGGGAAAGGAAGTCCTACCATTTTCATATCTAAGGGATAAAGTTATGAATGATCTTGGAGACATATCAATCCTAAGGAATATTATCCTCTATATGTTCTCCATATCTTGGTATTCTTGAGTTCTATTGCTTTTGACTGGTAGAATAATCTTGTGTTTCCTAACATTGTTTTCTCAAGTGTATTTCTACTGCTAGAATGCTCAAGAACTCAAGGTAAGTATATGCATCATATCTTTGATCAAAATGGTCTCTTGCTTCTTGCACATATTGATTGCAAGAGTCAAGTCTTGATCAAGGAAACGTCTTATTCATATAAATTTGATGCACATAGACAAGATACTCATGACTTATCACATCCCTTCTACTAAATGTGTGTCCATGCATTCCAAAGAAACTATACTTAAAAGGATTGCACACATTTAGGGGGAGAAGTCTAAGTCATGTGTCTTTCAAAGTCTTCATTATATACATGCATATCTTTATTTATAGATTTGATTGTATGTTGTCATCAATTACCAAAAGGAGGGATATTAAAAGCACAATGCGCTTCCTTGGCGGTTTTGATAATTCATGACAACATACATTGTCTCTTGGACTAATACTTTCATCTAGTGTATATCAGATAAAGTCCATAGAGAGAGATGGTTGGCTAAGGAGTGTGGAGAGTATCACCATGAAGAAGAATGAGAAGGAATAGAATTGACCAAGCTTCAAGCAAATAGGACTCTACATTTTTACTTTGTGAGAAATGACTTTGAGTCTATAGGAAAGCCAATACTATCAAAAGGGGGTAAGGTTTTGTTGGTGAACAAAATTCTCATACGTGCACAAGGTATAGTCACCACATACCCTCACAAGATCTTCCGCAAAAGTCTTCCCAAAGCCAAATACTCAAAATCGATGCAACCAACACTTTCTACTCGTTGCTACTAATTATCAACCTCACACAGACTCAGCCAAACCCTAGCATTTCGGTGCAACCGATTCCAGTTCGGTGACACCGAGTTTGGGTTGCCAACTTCCTGTTACGCAAGTTTACAAAATCGGTCCCACCGAGTTTTGTGAATTGGTGTCACCAAGACTGGTAATCTGACCGTTGGTCACCTTATCGGTGCAACCATGTTTTATGTATCGGTCTCACCGAGTTTAAAAAGTTGGAACCTTTGAGGCAACTTGGTACCACCGAGAGTTACACATCGGTGTCACCGAGTCTGACTTATGAGGTGTAACGGTTGGATTTTGGGAGATGCCTATATATACCCCTCGACCACCACTCACTCATATGAGAAGCACTCAGAACACTTCCCCACTCATACCTACTGATTTTCTCAGAGAGAGCCACCTACTCATGAGTTGAGATCATGCCATACCATACCTACCATATGAATCTTGATATCTAGCCTCCCCAAGTTGCTTTCCACCAAATCAACCTCTCCCACCAAGCCAAATCTGTGAGAGAGTGATTGTGTGTTGACGAGTCTATAATCTTGAAGCACAAGAGCAAGGAGTTCATCGACATTATAGAGCCTATTACCTTTTGGAGGGTGGTGCCTCCTAGATTGGTTAGGTGTCGGTTGGGAGCCTCCTACTTCGTGTTGTGAATCAAGAAGTTTGTAAGGGCAAGGATATTGCCTACTTCGTCAATATCTACCCCGAGTTAGGCTAGTAATCCGCGGACATAGGCCATCATGGTATAGTCAAGGTTGCTTCTTTGTTGAACCCTTTGTGGGTAGAGCCCTCCGTGGACTCTTGCGACCTTTACCCTCTGTGGGTTGAACACTCCATAAACGTGGATGTACGATAGAACCACCTGTTGGAACCACCAGATATATTTTCATGGCATTCATGTGGTTAATCTCTTTACCTCTACTCCTTACTTCCCTATGTAACGTCTTTACTTTCCACTGCTATAGTTGATGACTTGCATGTGTAGGGTGTTCTAGACCTGATATATATGCTAAGATGCCAATCCTTAAACTTATGCTTGTGGTAGTTTTAGATTCCTGCTAGTAGTCTGTTTACCTCCCCCGTCTAGACATGGACTTCTAGTGATCTCGCAGAGGTCATCACCGACCCCACTAATGCGTGATTATAGGAGGCTTATGCAGGGGAAAACCCCTTTTGTTAGGACAAGCTATAGTCATTCCCCCCTTCAAACTGGGCATTGTGGCAACCCTTCCTGCCGGGTGTTTTTGGGGGAAGAGGATTGTGGCCAGTATAAGAGAGGGAAGGTTGTCGCCTTGAAGGGGGACCGACCCTGAGCTATCCAAAACCCACCTCTGTACTCCCCTTTCATTCTCGAGCAATCGAAACAAGCAGGAGTAGGTTTTCACACCGCAAGGTAGCCTAAACCTTGGTAAACTATCGTGTCCATTGTTCTTCCTCCTTAGGTCGAGCACGCCGGAGCGTCTCCATGAGGTTGCGAGGTAGAGTAGGGTGAAGGAACTAGCGCAACCCAGAGTTTGAACCTTCTTGGGACCCCGGAGCACTGACTCTGACATTTGGCGTGCCAGGTTGGGGGTGCGCCGCTATTCTCCAGCTCCTTGTGGCTCCATCTTCGGCAACCCTATGCACAACACTCGCAGTGTGCGCGCTGAGTATCAGGAGACCCGCCTCACCCAGATCGTGCGTGCTTGCCGCGACGGTCGCCAACTCTCCCCCGGCGCCGAAGCTGCCGCCGCCACCGACCCTGCTGCCCGCAAGCAGCTGGACTACACATTGTGCCTTTCCGTGTAGCAGGATAGCCGCACCACCGCGGCTTCCTCCTCCCAAGCCTGATTTGGGAATGTGAGCGCCCAGTCCGTGCTACTTAAGGCACGTGAGCGGCTCCGTTACCACCCGACGGACGCTGGCTACGACGCCTGGCTGGGCCACATCACCAAGGTCGTCACCGCCGCCGGAGAGGCCCTTGGACCCTCCCGCTGGTTTTGCCCTCCACCGCCTCGCGCTGGGAAGGCGGCACGTGGAGTGCCTCCACCACCTCCTTCACGCAATGACCAGGTCAGGCCACGACATGACGCACGCCCACGTGGACAGCCACTCACGTTGGAATGCATCCTCGGCAGGGCCTAGGCCCCCACCTTTGGATGCCACTTCAAGCCATCCTTTCTCCCTAGATCCACAACCATTACGGGCATGCTCCCCATGCCATGCATCCCCACCAGCAGCAATGTCTCAGTCTCCAAGACCCTCATCAACGGAGGAGCCGACCTCAACATGCTCTCTGTCGAGACCTTCCAGGTGCTGCATGTTCCCTACGATTAGCTGAAACCCACCAGCCCCTTCTCCGGGGTGGCCAATGGGGCCATGACCCCCTTGGGTAGATACGCCTCCCCGTCACCTTCTGTATACCCACTACAATTACCGCACCAAGATCATCGACTTCGGTGTGGCGCGCATCGGCCTCCCATACAACGCCATCTTGGGCTACTCAGCGCTCGCCAAGTTCATGGCGGCTACCCACCCCGGCTACAACATCGTCAACATACCTGGTTGTGATGGAATCACTACCATCAAATGAGACAAGAGCGATGCAGTTAGCTCCCTCAAGCATGCATACAAGGCTGTCACGGTCGCACACCCATCTGTCTAGGTTGGGGAGGCACTCCCCAAAGCGGCAACGACAAGGAAAAAGTAGCTGCCCTCTCAAGACCGAGCTAAAACAAAGAACGTGTCGTTCTATGGTAGCGACTCGGGCCCACCTTCACCATTGGCACCAACCTTTCCCTCGAGAAAGAGAGCGCGCTCGTCACTCTCCTTTGGGAAAACGTAGATGTGTTCGCATGGTAAGTGATTGACTTCTCTGGAGTCTCGAGGGAAGTGATCGAGCATCACCTGGTGGTGTGCCCCAATGCATGCCCCGTCAAGCAGAAGGCACAACGCCAGGCGCCAAAGAAGTAGACGTTCATCATTTAGGAGTTGCACAAGCTACATGAGATAGGGGTCATTCGCATGGTGTGCCACCCGAAGTGGCTTGCCAACCCCATCATCGTTCCCAAGAAGGGAGACAAGGACGGATATGCGTCGACTTCAATAGTCTCAACAAGGCCTAACCCGAGGACCCCTTCCCGTTGCCGCGCATCGACTAGATCGTGGACTCTATCGCCGATTGTGACCCGTTGGGCTTCTTTGATGCCTTTTTAGGCTATCACCATATCAAGATGGCGGCAAAGGATGTAGAGAAGACGACATTCATCTCCCCCTATGGGATGTTCTGCTACACTTGCATGCTTTTCGGCTTGAGGAGTGTTGGCGCCATCTTCCAAAGGTTGATGTGCATCACATTGGGGCGCCAGTAGTGAAGGAATGCGGATGCCTACGTTGATGACATCGTGTTCATGTCGTGCAAGGCTAGGGCACTCATTGAGGATCTGGAGGAGACATTCAGCAACATGTGCAAGGTCAACTTGAAGCTCCACCCTGACAAGTACGTTTTTGGAGTTCCCTCGGCCCAACTCCTTGGCTTCCTTGTATCTCACCGAAGAATTGAAGCCAACATGGAAAGAGTTAAGGCCATCTAAAGGATTCCCCTCGGACCCTCAATGAGATGCAAAAGCTTGCAGGATGCTTGGCCTCTTTGGGGCGCTTCATCTCCAAGTTCGGCGAGAGGGCGCTGCCATTGTACAAGCGTATGAAAAGGTCCGCCCCATTTCAATGGACCCCTGAAGAGGATGAGGCCTTTGAAGATCTCAAGAGGTACCTGATACTTGTGATCTGTGTTGGGTTTTCCGTGAAGAGGAATGGGTTATCGCAACACAATGTTGGTAAGTATTTCCCTCAGTTATGAAACCAAGATTTATCGAACCAATAGGAATACCAATCCTCAACCATGTTCAGCGGCTGCACACAAAAGAACAAACAACTTGCACCCAACGCTGGCAAGAGGGTTGTCAATTCCCTTGATCTCGTTATTTGCAAGCAAGGGAGTTGTGTAGATAATTGTAAATTGCAAAATAAAATAGAAGCAACAAATGGCAGCAACGTAGTAGTAGCTTTTGTAAATATATAAGTGAATAGACCCGGGGGTTGTTGTGTTCTCTAGTGGCATGTCTCATAGAAATATCATATGGTGGGTAAAAAAATTAATTTTGGGCTATAGGTAGGAAAGCGAATAGTTATGCGATTTTCATGGCAATGATCATGTGTATATAGGCTTCACATCCATAAGCAAATAGGCTGACTCCTACCTGCACCTATTATTATTACTCCTCTCATCGACCACTATCCAGCATGCATATAGAGTATTAAGTAAAATAGAGTAATGCTTGGAGAATGATGACATGATGTAGACAAAGTAAACACAGTCAATTTGAATTGACACCATCGTTTTGTCCCTAGTAGTAGTAACACAAAGACGTATCTTGTCCCCTACTTTGTCACTGGGATATAGAAACTCGTCAGGTTGAACCTACCAAAATGCACCACTGCCACCGAAGAAATATCAATCTAGTTGGCCAAACTATCTCAATAGATTGGAGAGCATTATGAAACTATCTCAAAGATGCGATGAACACTGTATTGAAGATCAAGAGAGAGAGAGAGAGATTCCTATCTAGGTACTACCTACAGACTCGTAGGCCTATGGCGAACTACTCACACATCATCATGAGGACAACAAGGTTGATGAAGAGGCCCTCCATGATCGATCCTCCCTCCGGCAAGGTTGATGAGATCCATCTCGATACCATGTTCTTGGATGTTCTGCGCGTAGGAAAATTTGAATTTGCATGCGATGCACATACGGTAGAACCCAACTGTGGTATCCGAGCCTCTGTTATAGGATTTGGATCCTGATCGGATGCATATTTGATATGCAGAGGCGGCGGATGAGATCCGTCGTCATTCATGACATCGACTATGTGCACGGTTGATGAGATCAACTGCACACCGGTATAGATTGAGGCTATGTTTAATGTCAATCGGAATCGATGAGGCCGTGACACAACCTACCCCTACCGGTCGGTATCCGTCATCGAGATTAACCGTGAAATGTAAATCCAAATCGGGTTCGCGATGAGCGATGAGATCGTTCAGATAAGAGAATTCGGCGTGATCGGAGTGTAGATGCGATCTATGATTTCCAAAAATGTTGAGTGCCGCCCGCACCCGCAAGGGGCGCTGCCTACACTCGCGAGGGGTCACTGTGTGCGTAGCGCCTTGTATTTCATACATGATCACACAAACCGCTAGAATGCGATTCTATGCATATGTTTTTTTGAAGGTTTGATGTGAATTGTATGGCTCATATGTATGTGATGCATGTGTGTAATTTAACATGACCCGCATGTCATGATTGTCAGCCGGCAGGAGCCAAAGTGCTATCATTATATTGTATAATGACCTGTGTGTCGACTTGTGATTCTCTGTAAATTCATTACTAGTTGTAGTAGTTGGAGGATAGAGATCAAGTTATATGTTTGAGCATCCTCGCGTGTTGGACAAGATGGTGTGCCGCCTTGGTCATCGGAGTAGGAGCCGTCCATGGAAGGACACCCATGAAGGAGCCATCCTATTTCACATATTTATGTTTATATGTGATTGCTATTGCTCTTGTTTCTATGCATGTTATAATGGCAGAAAGATCCCTCATTAATATCAAGTATATTGCCATTCCGGATGTTGCACCTTCGCACGTCAAGTACGTCTAGTAGTGGGCTCATAAAATTGAGGTGCTACTAGGTGTCCTTCAACTGGAGGGTTCGTGCCGGACACGGACATGCACTGCGACGGGTTAACTTGACAAGGCTATCAAAACGGTTTTGAGCCTTGTGGCAGAGAAGGTTGGGAGCCGGTGTATGAGATACCTACCCAACCGACAAGGGTTGTATAGAGATACGATTAGCAAGATGTTGCTTACCGAATAGGCAAGTTGGCTAGCAGTGATGCTAAAGCTCACTAGTCGCTCGCGCTAGACGGGTCCTGAATCACTCAAAGTTTGCGGAGGGATGCCGACTTCAGTGGGAGTAGTTCTGTTTAAGACTTGAATTACTCTACATAAACACATTGCTTAGTGATTGCATATTTTCTGTTATAGATCAATGGCACCACCTGCTCAACCCAACCTTGCATTGAAATCAATTCTGGAAAAGGATAAATTGAATGGAACAAACTTTACCACCTGGTATAGAAATCTGAGAATAGTTCTCAAGAAAGATAAAAAGGAACATGTTCTAGAGTATCCACTTTCAGAGGAACTTGCCGAGAATGCTAACGCCACAATCAAGAATGCCCACTAGAAACTCGTTAATGAATCAAACGAGATCAGCTGCCTCATGTTGGCTTGTATGGAGCCCGATTTGCAACAACATTTAGAAAACATTCAGGCTTTCGATATGATCGAGAGTTTGAAGAGCATGTTTCAGGTACAGGCTAGGACCAAAAGGTTCAATGTTTGGCAGTCTTTGACGGATTGTAAGTTGAAGGAGGGTGATCCACTGAGCCCGCATGTGATCAAGATGATCGGGTAAGTGCAAGCTTTGGATCGGTTAGGCTTCCCACTTGGGGACGAGCTGTCCAAGGATGCAATTTTGGGTTCTCTTCCACCTAGCTATGGGACGTTTGTCTCAAACTATCATATGCATGGCATGGATAAGAATCTCGCTGAATTACATGGGATGCTCAAGGTGGTAGAGCAAGATATTAAGAAATGCACGCATCAAGTCTTGATGGTGCAGAACTCGGCTAAGTTCAACAAGAGTTGGTCCAAGAAAAAGGGTAAGGCAAAGGGAATGAAGAAGCCTGTCTTCACCGCTGAGCCAAAGTCCGGACCAAACTCAGAGACCATTTGCTTTCACTGCAAGGAAGCTGGTCACTGGAAGAGGAACTATAGCAAGTGGCTGGCTGAGCACGGCAAGAAGGCCGGAGATGCTTCTTCGGGCAAAGGTGCACTTGTTACATATGTTAAAGACGTTTACCTTGCTGACATACCTACTAGCTCTTGGGTATTTGATAGCGGATCGGTTGTTCATATTTGCAACTTGATGCAGGGGCTAGTAAGAACTAGGCGTGTGGCACAAGGGGAGATTGACATCAGGGTCGGCAACAAAGCAAGAGTTGAATAATTGTTATTACATTCCCGCACTTAGTCGGAACATTATTTCTGCCTCATGTTTGTTGAGTCAAGGTTATGAATTCAATATAAAGGACAATGGTTGTTTATTTTATTTGAATGGAATGTTCCATGGATATGCACCCATAGTAGATGGGTTATTTATTTTAAATCTAGAAACGGAACCAATCTATAATGTGAATGTCAAGAGGCATAAGCCTAATGAGATAAATCTGACGTACTTCTGGCATTGTTGGCTTGGACTCATTAGTCTTAAACGCAGGAAGTAGCTCCATCGTGATGGACTCCTAACCTTGTCCAACTTCAGGTCGTTCGAGACATGCGAATCATGCTTGCTACACAATTTGACTAAGTCTCCTTTTGCAAAGAGTTGCAAGAGGGTGTTTGAGCTATTGGAGCTTATACACAGTGATGTGTGTGGACCAATGAGAACAATGGCGAGAGGTGGCTATCAGTACTTCGTGACTTTTGCCGACGACTTGAGTAGATATGGATGTATCTATTTGATGAGGCAAAAGTCAAAAACTTTTTAAAAATTCAAAGAGCTTCAGAACGAGGTTGAAAATAAGCTCAGCAAGACGATAAAACTTCTACAATCAGATCGTGGAGGTGAGTACATGAGCCAGGAGTTTGATAATCATCTGAAAAGCCGAGGTATAGTACCTCAGCTCACACCTCTAGGTACGCCCAAGAGAAACGGTGTGTCGGAATGGAGAAATCGAACCTTGTTGGACATGGTCCGGTCTATGATGAGCAAATCGGATTTACCCTTTTCATTCTGGGGATACACTCTAGAAACTGCAGCTTTCACACTTAATAGGGTACCATTAAAATCCGTAGACAAGACACTACATGAAATGTGGACTGGGAAGAGTCCTAGTTTGTCTTTTCTAAAGATTTTGGGTTGTGAAGCATTTGTCAAGTGACTCATGTCGGACAAGCTTACACCCAAGTCAGATAAATGCGTATTCGTGGGATATCCGAGGCAAACCTTGGGATATAACTTATACAACCAACAAAAGAAAAAAGTGTTTTTTTTGCTCGGAACGGGGTTTTCCTAGAGAAAGAGTTTCTCAGTCGGGAGGCTAGTGGGAGAATGGTGCGACTTCAAGAAATCCGAGAGCCACTCGAGGACAACTCGATTGGTGATGAGATCACATAGGAGTCGGTGAAAGCACCCATAGTGGAGTCGGCACCGGAGCCATGGAGGTCGGAAAGATTGCATAGAGTGCGCCACATTTTGTTGCTAGAAAGCGACGAGCTAGCCACGTATGCGGAAGCGATGGTGAGCCCAGATTCTGAGGAATGGCTAGAGGCCATGAGATCTGAGTTAAACTCCATGGATGACAATCAAGTCGGGGACTTGCTTGAACCGCCACCTGGCGTAGTTGCCATTGGTTGCAAGTGGGTCTTTAAGAAGAAAACCGATGTGGATGGAAATTTTGAGATCCACAAAGCGCGGCTTGTCGCGAAACGTTATGGATAAGTTCAAGGTATTGACTATAACAAGACCTACTCGCCGGTAGCGTGCTAAAGTCGGTGAGGATCATACTAGCTATAACTGCATATTTCGATTATGAGATATGGTAGATGGATGTCAACATGGCTCTCTTTCATGGAAATTTAAAAGAGGATGTATACATGATACAACCCAAAGGTTTTGTCGATCCAACTAACGTTGGTAAAGTATGCAGGCTCAAGAGATCCATTTATGGATTGAGGCAAGCAGCTCGGAGTTGGAACATTCATTTTGATGAAGTCATTGTTGACCTTGGTTTCATCAAGAACGAAGAGGACTATTGTTTATACAAGAAGTCTAGTTGGAGCTCGGTAGTATTTTTGATCTTGTATGTGGATGACATACTGCTGATCGGAAATGATGTTTCGATGCTGAACTCAGTCAAGGAATCATTGAATGGCAAGTTTTCGATGAAAGACCTTGGAGAGGCAGTGTAAATTTTAGCCATCAAGATCTATAGAGATAGATCGAGGAGGCTGCTCGGCTTAAGCCAGAGCACGTACATAGACAAAGTGTTGAAGAGGTTCAACATGCGTGAGGCAAAGAAAGGGTTCTTGCCCATCTCACATGGTATAAGGTAAGCAAGACTCAGAGTCCTACGACTTATGATGAACGAAACCGGATAAGTAGGATTCCATATGCCTTGGCAATTGGATCCATCATGTATGCCATGCTATGTACACGGCCTGATGTTGCTTATGCAATAAGCTTAACAAGAAGATACTAGGCAGACCCAGGTGAGAGTCATTGGGCAGCGGTGAAAACTATCTTGAAGTACCTGAAAAGGACTAAAGAGATGTTCCTAGTTTATGGAGGTGAGGAGGAGCTCTGCATAAAGGGTTACGTGGATGCTAGTTTCCAAACCGACGAAGATGATTGTCGATCGCAAACTAGATTCATGTATGTCATGAATGGAGGAGCAGTGAGCTGGACGAGTTCCAAGCAAGATATGGTGGCCGACTCCACAACAGAGGACGAATACATTGCGGCTTGTGAAGCCGCAAAGGAAGGTGCTTGGATTCGGAAGTTCCTGGAAGATGCTGGTGTATTCCCTGGCTGGTCAAAACCGTTTGACCTTTATTGCGATAATTCAGGTGCCATCGCATAGGCCAAGGAGCCGATACGACACCACAAGACTAGGCACATAGACCGAAAAGATCACTTGATACGAAAGCTCGTATAGAAAGGTGATACCAATTTGTGCAAGATTCATACAGATGCAAATGTTGCAAATCCGTTGACTATGCCACTTCCACAATCCAAGCATGAGGGGCACATTAGAGATATGGGCATTCGATTTCTATTTGATTGACTCTAGTGCAAGTGGGAGACTGTTGAAGATATGCCCTAGAGGAAATCATGTATGATGATATTTCCTATGTGTTTATGAATAAAGATAGTCCTTGGACATTATTAGTGATGTGTATTAATAAGTACGTGACTTATTTGTGAGACTATGCATTGTATGATAACTATCCTAAATGGTCTGTAGTCGAAAGGGTTGTGTGGACGCGCAACTAATCAGACTAGCATATGACATAGTGGATGGTTTGGTCTCACTAACCATGTAGCATTGGATGCTAGCAGGATAATATGGACTCATAAAGGTGTGGTCGGATTCGACATAGGCGGATCCGAGTCAAGATAAGGTCTGAGTTGGACAGACCCAACAATGAGATGCAGTGATAGGTCATCTGTGAGTATCTAGTACAACATACGTGCTATATCCTAAGACCTGAGCTGGCGCATGTACTCGGGATGGTGACAGACTTGCTTTGGGCCGACCAAAGGCTACTGCATGACTAGGAAGTTACAAAGGCAGGTATCGGTCTTGTCCAGACCCATGCTGTGTGACATGGTCGAGCAAGATGGGATTTGCCCCTCCTACCAGGAGAGATATACTCTGGCCCCCTTGGGTGATCTGAGTTGGATAAGCATGGCCATGCAATGAGGATTATAAGATAATCCGAAGTGTTGGTCGGATTCACCGGAACGAGAAAGAGGTCGTGCTGCAAAAAGGATAACCATGTCGCCTTCTGCACGACAACATATATCTTGTGGCAAAGGGAACAGAAGTGTGAAGTACAGGTTTGCTTAACCAGCTTCATTGGACACTTGGAGTCGGCACGTCTTGCTAGAGGCTGCTACCGACCAGTCGACTCCGATGTCATCTGACTCGCGACTAAGTGGACGTGAACCTAAACGGTCGCACGCTTAAGGGAAGGAACACATGGGCTTTAGGATCCGTGCAAGGCCCAAGAGTTGAGCCCACGCCGGCTGCCTATATATAGTGGAAGTGTGGCACGCCCATCCGATTGATCGCTTCGGCACCGTCATTAGGGCTTTGCATGAGTTGCAACTAGCCACCTCCACTCACCGCCGCCGATCGTGTGATCGGTCCTAGCAGTCCGTTGCACGGGTGTTCCTCATGCACATGCAGATACCGTTAGAGGCGGTGCACTTGCATCGCTCCGGTGAACCTGTATGTGGGATGCGGCGACCGGCTGTTCGAGGGAGGTCAGAATGGCTATTCGAGGGAGATCAGATGAGGAGGAGACGGACCACACAAACGCGCTACCCCAACTCTCATTCCGCTGCATGGCAATGTGCGTCTAGTGGTACCCATCTGTGATCCATCTCTGTAGCATGTTCTTGGATGTTCTGTGCGTAGGAAAATTTTAATTTGCATGCGATGCACCTACGGTAGAACCGAACAAAGGTGTTGTTCCTACTTGAACTAACCATCTACTTATTATTAACCCGCTCGCAAGCATCCGCAACTATGAGAAAAGTATTAAGACAAAGTCTAACCATAGCATTAAACATGTGGATCCATATCATCCCCTTACGAAGTAGCACATAAACTAGGGTTTAAGATTCTGTTACTCTACAAACCCATCATCTAATAACTCCTCCACAATGCATTCCCTGAGGCCCATGAATGGTGAAGTGTCATGTAGTCGATGTTCACATGACACCACTAAGGGAATCACAACATACATATCTTCAAAATATCAAACATATATCAAATTCACATCATTACTCACAACATGACATCTCGCGTGACCTCAAGTACAGAGGTAAATACTCACAAATATTAATCATGATCAATATCAGAGGGTTAATGAATAGCATAATGGATCTGAACATAATCTTTCACCAAATAAAGTATATAGTAATCAACTACACAAGGTAATCAACACTACTAGTTACCCGCACGTACCAATCTAAGGTTCCATTAAAAAGATTGAACACAAGAGATGAACTCGGATTTGAGAGGAGATGGTGTTGTTGAAGATGTTGATGAAGATTGGCCTCCCAAAGATGAGAGGGGTGTTGGTGATGATGATAGCTTTGATTTCCCCCTCTGGGAGGGAAGTTCCCCTACGGAATCGCTCCACCGGAGGGCAAAAGTGCTCCTGCCCAAGTTCCTCCTCGGGGTGGTGGCGATTTGTCCCGAAAGTCCCCCCTAATTTTGTCAGTTTTTTTGGGAACTTATACCAGATGATGGGCTTCTAAGGTGGGCATGGGTGAGCACCACCCACCATGTCTTGCCAGGGGGTACTTGGCGCGCCCTGGTGGGTGCTCCTCACTAGGTGGCCCCCCTCCGATATATATCTTCTCCAATATTTTTTATTAATTACAAAAATAATCGCCGTAAAGTTTCAGCTTCATTGGAGTTGTGCACAATAGGTATCTCTGACGTGCTTTTCTTGGGTCCAGAATTTTAGCTGCTAGTATTCTCCCTCTTTGTGTAAACCTTGCATATTATGAGAGAAAAGGCATTACAATCACTCCCCAAAGAATTACTATTCAACAAACAAGTAAATAACAGTAGGAAATCATGATATAAAATGGACGTATCAGTCATCGAGCCTCTCGATCCCCCATCCTGAACTCGGCACCATAGGGGAGGACGGAGTCAACACCATGGGGCTGTACTGGCCACGTCCACATACACCCACTACCGCTTGAAGCCCTCCGTTTCATTATATATTTCCATGTCATTGCATTCATCCACCATTGCACCCACAATGTGGAGCGACACATGCCCAGAGCATTGATTGGCTGCCTTTAGCCGAAGGCAAAAGAAATGTCCATGCAGCGCCGTAGAGGGGGCTACGCCCAAGAAGGCCTCACATAGGAAGGCGACTGCAGAAAGGAGGAGAATGGATTTCAGCACGAAGTACAGCGCATGAACCTGGTAATGCGAGAGCACGACGTTGAAGAAATCCAAGAATGGGCACAGTAGTTCGAAGAAGAGCATGGGAAGGTGAACAACAATTGTGGTAGCACCCAGTTTGGCGAGTGGCTGCGAGGTAGACCAGATCTTGGTTGGTCCCGATTTGTTGGAATCAGCTGCAATCATTGGAAGGACCTTATAGAAGCCCTCAAGGTTGAGCACCATGGACCTTCCTAGATTAGGCTCCGACACCGGCCGCTAGTGCATCGCCACCATCGCCTGACGTATTCTGACAGGGGGCGCCATGACGACACATTGGGTGAAAGGCGGCGGGGATCTGGCAAAGAGAGGCAGACTCGCGTGAGAAGGAAGATGTAAAGGGAAGGATGCGAAGCAAGGCTGAGCAATGATGGCCCCGCACTGCGCGCATGATTTATGTCAACCTGGGTGATTGCCGAGCCATCATGGGGAAGTGGGGGTGTCCCGCGTCCCGTCGTGCGCTGCGTGTCGCATGCCTCGGGGCTACTGTCAGGCCCGTGGAACTAGGGGTACCCAAGCCCATCTACGTGCGTCCCAAGACGTAACACAAGCCATGGGTGCAGCATGTCCCACCACTAGACTCCATCAGGAATACCCTCGCGAGGGACTGATGGAGCCTTGGATTAAGGGGTCCTAGGGAAGTTGGCCTATCTCCTAATAGACCGGCTTGGTGGGCCGCATTCTGACAATCGCAGGAGGTGCTAGATACATCGGGACCATGTGTTCTAGAAGGAAGTCCCGAAGGCGCGTCGTGCACTCCAAGTGAAAGATGAGGAAATCGACATATCCATCCCCGGCGGGAGACCTAACATTTGTAAACCCTAGCTATCCCCCCCATGGTGTCTATATAAACCCGAAGGGTTTAGATTGCAGGTCATAGAAACTCATCTAGGGTTTTAGCTAGCTGATCTCGAGGTAGATCAACTCTGTAACCTTCCTACCATCAATATAATCGAGCAGGACATCGGGTTTTACCTCCGTAGGATGGCCCGAATCTGGGTAAACACTGTCTCCTTTGTCCCTTGTTACCATCGATCCTAGTCTCACAGCTCGGGACCACCTACCCAAGATTCGCCGGTTTTGACACCGACATTGGTGCTTTCATTGAGAGTTCCATTGTGATTGCCAAAGGAATCGATGGCTCGCATTGTCAGCAACGAAGATGTCCATAACATGGACTCCTTTGTCCCCGGACAAATCTTCGCTTTCGGCAGCATTATGCTACACGCTGACCCGACTGGCCATCTTGGCCGGGTCAGGAGTTTCGCTCCTGATTAAGAGGTCAGGTTCGGGGACCTGGAGTTCTCCGTAGACTCTCGGGCGATCTTTTGCTAACCGGGCTTGCAATCTCAGCGGACGCGCCCGAAGACTCCGTGGCCTTAACCTCGGATTCTGCCTTCGATCCCACCCACGGGACAAACCTCCGCGATGATCTAGCTTTTAGTACTGATCTAGCCATAGAGCCAGATGGACGGGGACTAGTTCCTGCCGAACATGCTCCTTGCGCGGACCCATCGGAGGTTAACTCGGAAAGCTCTGAGCAGATTGTCCCAATCGAGATCTCGACACTCAACGAGGCTCTAGATCGGATCTTATGATGAAAATCACTAGCGACCCAACCCCGATTCGTGTTCGGATCACCCTTGAGGCGAGTCAAGAGGAATTTCTCATCCCACCCATCACCCACTTGGTAGCCACTAGAAAAGACTTAACCGATATGTTGGACTACGCCTCCGAGGATGCAGAAGACATGGATGAAGAGGATTGCCCTCCCACCCCCATCAACACCAGGCGATGGTCTGCTACCTCCACCTACAATTTCTATATGGTGGATACTCCAGCCGATAATGGCAAGCACAAACCCGCAAACAATGGTGATAAATTGGGCGAGGCACTGTCAAGGCGCCGAAAACTACGCAAGCGATCAAAGGGGAAAAAGGGAAGGGGAGCTATTGTTGGCATCGGGGAAAGCCATACCCCAGAAGACCTGGGCGATCCCGATATCCCCAACCAGCCACTAGAGAAGAGGAGGCCGAAGGACCAGCGTGACCCCAAGGATCCAAATGATAATGAGGATGACAACTACCTTCCCCTCATAGAGGAGGAGGATAGCCTGGAAGACGAAGACTTCACCATCCCCAAAAACCTTGAGGATCAGGAACGGTTTAGGCAACAACTTATAGCCACGGCCTGAAGCCTAAAGGCAAAAGAATGACCACTTAAGGCCAAACAAGATAACCTCAATGATAGATGGACGAGGGTCCTATCAACCGAGGAAGGATACGATACTGGTCTATTTGGACCAACCCAAGAGCTATCCACGCCGACGGCTGCTGCTACAATTCGATGACGAGTTTCCTGATACGCCGTCTCCCAAGCACACCCCATATGACCAGCCGGACCGCCCTCCCTGAGAACAAGATAGGACAGCTGATGACACCGGTTCAGGCCGACGATGCCCCTCGGAAGGGGAAAGAGCCAATAGAGCCCGATGATAGGTTTGGCCTGTGACACGACCTGGCCTATAGAACAGGTTGTATGAGATCCATCTATGAATCGAGAGGGTACTCACCCGATAGACGGGAGGGGAACTGGCCTTGGCTCGACCGCAACAATAGAGGTCGGGAACAAAACTGGGCCAGAACAGACGCCGATTACTGGTGCGGCATAGCTTGAGTCATAGGTGGTGCCCACCCACTGTGCTTCACTTATGAGGTGATGCAGCATCAGTTCCCAAAAGGGTTTATACCCGTGAACATAGAGCAATACGATGACACAACTGCCCAACAATATGGATCAAGGATTTCCTCGTCCACATTCACATGGCACGAGGAGGCGATCTCCACGCCATCAAGTATATACGCCTAAAACTCAAGGGGCCAGCTCGGCACTGGCTAAAGTGCCTCCTCGAATATTCTATCGGATGTTGGGAGGATCTAGAGGATGCATTCCGATCTAACTTCCAAGGCACCTATGTACGGCCACCAGACTCCTCCGACCAAAGCAATCTCATCCTAAAGGCAGGAGAGTCCGCTCGGCAATTATGGAATCGGTTCTTGACCGAGAAAAACCAGATTGTTGATTGCTCGGATGCTGAGGAAATAGCCTCTTTCAGGCACAATATTCGGGACGAATGGCTGGCTTGCCAGCTCGGTCAGGACAAGCCTAGGACAATGTCCACCCTCACATCACTTGATGGGGATATAAATCCGTGGTAAGACCCGCCCAGGAGGGGCTGGGTCATACCTGGAGGCTCGTAGCGTATGGGACGAAAGAGAAAGATTGGGCTGCACGACGACTTATCAGATGGGCTGAGGCGGAGGCCGAGAGTCAGGAAGAAGATGCAAGACCCGGCGTGTAAGCCGCCCGGAGACAGCTTGCTAGAATCGGTAAGGCGTCTTGGAGATAGAGTCAGACACATTGTAAGAGTCGATATGAGACTTGTGTAACCCGTGGTCTTGACCTCCTATATAAAGGCGATACCCGGGGACGGCTTAGAGGGGATCCAATCGATCGAGAGCTAGGTCAATCGAATATGCTCCCTTGTAATTGATACTATAATCAATACACACAAAGCAGGACGTAGGCTTTTACCTCATCTCGAGGGGCTGAATCTGGGTAAACTGTGTCTTTCGCCTTGTCCAACCCCTTTGAGACCACCGCCTTAGCGATGCCCTCGAACCTAAGTCTTCGGACATCTGCCGTGACAGAACCATGACATCACTCATGACTCACTTTTGCGCAGGCGATGATAACTAGCTAGCTAGACAGAGCCAGAACTCCGAAGACCCCGGAACCTCCGAAGTTCGGGACAGAATCGGGAAACAAAGACACAACAAAAATAAGCGTCAACACAGCAATAGTGATGCTGACGACACAACCGTCAACGCTGGCTTCCGCAACCCTCGACCCTGGTAGCGGAAGAAGCCTCCTAAAGGCAATCGTGATGGGCCTACCCCGCTCGACAAAATCATGGAGAGGCCCTGCTAGATCCATGGCACTCAAGACAATCCCGCCACCCACACCAACCGTAATTGTTAGGTGTTCAAACAACCCGGCAGACTCGCAGCCGAGAAGCAAGGCAAGGGCCCACGCAGCAAGGACGATGATGAGCCCCGAGGTTCGATCAATGGTGGACAAAATCAGTTCCCTCAAAAGGTAAAGACTGTGAATATGATATAAGCCATTCACATACCCAAAAAGGAGAGGAAGCGCGCCCTTCGCGAGGTCTACGCCATAGAGCCTGTAGCCCTGAAGTATAACCCATGTTCGGTGTACCCGGTTAGCCTCGATCAACGAGACCATCCAACCAGTATCCGTCATGGGGGTTCAACCCCTTGTCATAGACCCCATTATCGATGGGTATCACCTCACTAATGTCCTTATGGACAGAGGAAATAGCCTCAATCTGATTTACTCAGAAACAATGAAAAAGACGAGTATAGATCCATCAAGGATCAAACACAGTAGCACGAACTTATAGGAGTGATTTTAGACGTCAAGGCCCAGTGCACGAACTTTGTAGAAGTAGTGTTCCTATCGCCCGATAACATCCACAAGGAGGACTTAATCTTCAATATTGTCCCACACTACACATACCTCAAGCTCAACATGCTCGGACCCAAGGGGGTCATTACTATCAATGGCAACAAAGATTGTTCCCTCCAAACTAAGGAACATGCATTGCCCCTGGTGGCTGAATTCTATTACAATGACGATTGGCAAACACCAAAATCTGCCATAAAGGCACGTAAGGTTGACAAACGAGCTCGGTTTCAGTCCGAACTTCTCGAAAATTCTTCTTCTTCTCAGAAATAGGGACACTCTCCCCATTGCACAGCCCTAATACCCGCCAAACATGAGCCGAGAAGGAACAATTTCGCTCTCAAGATTCCATGGGCAGCAATGGGAACAACTATCAAAAGAAAAGTGTTCGGCTACACCGAACTACTGGCAGTACATGTCCTCGGACAAACCTCAGGTACCATCAAGGACCTGCTAAAGTGTAAAGCTCATCCATACTTCGGTGACTTCTCAAGACCTTCTTTCCAAGGCCCGCTTACTGACACAAGTTACCCTCAAAGGAAGGCAACACCCTAGGAGACACAGGAGCGGATAGGTGACCGGGCACATCGACGATGTCACGACACCTATTGAAGACCCCTGGTACAACCCCTCCTATAGACTTCACGTTTTCAACTTCAAATACCTGTAAAGAGTTGCTTTGGCAATTTGAGTTATAAGAGTCATTGAGCAAATAAAAGACCATTATGCATGGCCTCTTCACTCTATTTTATGGTACATACTTTGTTTCTTCCCTCATGAACGCTTCTTGCGAAACTGTTCGATACACATTACGATGCAACCGGCTAATACACCGGGGGCTCGAATTTAAAATATCGCCCTAAGCACAATTGATCGCGTGTTCGGCGTCTCGAAGTTCGCGTTATATGCATTGGTTCCGAACTATATCTTGGGTCAATAGTTGGGTTGCCCGGCTCCGGTGTGGCGGCAGAGACACCCCGCGTAGTATCTACGTGGGGGCTGAAGACGACGACTCGCAACTTTTAGATTAAAGGGCCACATGGTAGTCATAGTGAATGCAAAACTTAACAGTCTTCAGACACATTACAACACGCTCATTCATAAAATATATCCTTTGAACGTTGAGCCTCTCTCGCCTGAGCACCCTCGATCACTACGGAGAAGTATCACTCGGGCCACCGGTACTCCTTTCCAGGGGCGGAGCCGCGATGGCCATCTCGGTCGTATTGAGCCTCGTCCAGTGCATCATGTTTCTTGAAAAGGCCATCCGAGAAACCTCGATGCAGATAGAACGCTTTAGCGCATCAATCTGAGGAGTAGTGTCGCTCAGTCTCTACATGAGGCCGAAGTAGCTACTCGGCAACGGCTCGTCGGGCCTTAGCCGGATGGAGAGATCCTTCTTGGTTTGGCTTCACCATCCTATGTAGCTCCATCAGCTGCTTCATATGCTCGATGACAAGAGGATTGTGCTCGGGGGTTTCAAATTATGCCCAAAAGAGTCGAGCCTCATCACCTTCTTCTCGCGAAGCATAGAATTGTTCCGCGTCTGCTATGCTCTTTTGGAGGTCCAAACAGGCACCTGAGGAATGCCACACCTGGGTGAGCAATGCGAACCTGCTATCACCCAAGGCGGACTGTAATAAATATGGCTTACCATTTGTGATAGTTTTGACTTGGCGGATCTGTTCTTCAAAGAACCGCCTTTCCACCAGCTCCTTTTGGAGATCGGGTTTCAACATGGATAGCTCGGAGGGTTGTTCCTTACCTTTCTTCTCAAGGCCCTCGCACTTCATGCTGGCATCCTTGAGCTCCTGTGGGACCTCCTCCACCCGGGCTTCATGCTTAGCACTTGCGGTTTTCAACATGGAGAGTGCAGATGCCGCTTGTTAGGCTGTTACCTTCTTGTCCATGGCCACTTGCTCCATCGTTTTAAGATCGGCCTTGAGGTTCTCGACCTCTTCGGCCGAAGCTTTGTAAGGAATAAATATATGATTACACTAAGTCACCAGTGTGGATCACTACAACCCGGATATTACAATTAGGCTTACCTTGCGCCTCATCGAACCTCTAGTTCAGGGTGTCGAGCTCTTCTTTGGAGCTCTTGAGCTTAGT
Organism: Hordeum marinum; assembly: GCA_022496015.1. NCBI lineage: Eukaryota > Viridiplantae > Streptophyta > Magnoliopsida > Poales > Poaceae > Hordeum > Hordeum marinum. The sequence continues at coordinate 124,914,801 of CM039676.1, read as the reverse complement.
TAGGAAAGCTCTGCGGCATTAAAGGCCGCCAACGATGATAAGGCCTACAAAAAATTAATATCTGACTATGTGCATTCAACCCCCCAAACTATCAAGAATTCGACCCCGTGCGCAGTCCTTTAAAGGGCTTTTAGAAAGTATGAGACGAATTACGTCTCGTGCATCGTCGCTTACTAGTGGGTAATTGACCCCTGGGTGAGTTTTTCCTAAACTCACCCAGGGCTCTTGGGCTACTATATACATAACGATAGCACAAACATAATAAAATTAAATTTTAGGAAAAGGGTATTATGTGGCTCACCTAGAAGCCCGTCAAGAGACCATTGAAGGCATCTTTCAGTTTGCTGTCAACGGATTGAATGCCTAGCAATATCGCACCCATAAGAGTGCAGTAGTTCTCAGAGATGGAGGCGCTTGATAGAGCCTCCTCCTTGATTGTCCACCCGGTCATCGGTGGTGCCGGTGGTGACCAGCTAACCCGATCTCTCACTTGGGATTGAGCCGGTACCTCCGGAGGCGCAGTGCGCTCTGGAGATGACCTCAGAGGAGAATGGACGTCCCTTTGTCCTTCCTCCTTAGTAGCCCGGAGGGGATCCCCCTAGTCTTCGGCGGCCGAGGCACTAACCTTGGCCATGACATCATCACCGCCACCGCCTGTGTTAAGCGGGATAACACCTCCACGGCATCCTTCATGGCCCCTGGAGGTGTGGGGTGTGACGCAGTCCCACTCTCAACCAGCTCGGCGGGTGGTGACTCCCCATCCTAAACTTGGTCGGTGGGGAGAACGCGTGGTGGGTTGCAAACCAAAAAAGGCGTTCTTACATTTAAAAACATTAAAAACTTTGCGTAGATGATTCAGGTAGTCTTTGGATTCATACCTTTGAGCAGGGGGCTTGACCCTTATATTCCTTGGGGGAACCTTCTCGAAGTCCTCGGACTCAGCATCAAAGTCCGAGCTCTCGTTAGCCAAGATCAACCTCGACTGGCACGCCCTCTTTTTGGCAGGAGGAGGTATGTCCTCCGCGGCGTCCGGCGACACCGCCCTCTTTCTTGTGAGGGGGAAATCACCTCCCCCTCGTCCTCATGCTCTTATTCATGTGTGGAGGAGGCATGTGTTTCCTCGAACATAGCGTCCAGCTGGTCCCTTTTGCGGAGAACTTCTCTGGCTTTCTTCTTCTTCTCCTTCTTCTTTGGTGCCATGTATGGTGCCATGACAAGCATCTCCGCCAACAACTCCGGCCTGGGGTCTTCGCGCTATGGTGCTAGGCAGTTAATTTTTGTGGCTTTCCTCAACCATTTTTGCAAAGATGAGGGGAAAGACGTTCGGTCCTTTTATCAAAAAATAGAGCCAATTGATTGAAATTATATCGTACCTGGGTAGGAGGGTTATCGGCGCTTAGGCCCGAATCCTCCTTCTCGGCTGGCCAGCTCTTCTGGGGCTTGAACAATGCCTTCCACAGTTTCTTAGAGTGGTGGAGAAGAGTAGGCGTATGGTATGCTCATCATCAAGCGGATAAGCCCACATGACGGGTCCCGATGCTGGCAGGGAAGGACACTTTGTCAAAGCATGATGTGGACCATGTTAACCAATTCGATCTTGGCCTTGATCATTGAAGAGAGGCGCTTCTTCAGCAATTCCACCTCTACATTCGACCCCCAATCAAGGCCTTTCATGAGCCATGAGGTCAATCTCTTGGGGGGTCCGGATAGGAAATCTGTGGGAGCAACTTGACCCTCTTCCCTTCGTTCGGTGATGTAGAACCATTCCTTTTGCTAGATCTTGATGGTATCGAGGAAGGTGCCAGACGGCCATCCGATGCGGGGGATCTTGCTGATCACCCCCCCCCACGCGGTCCACGTGCTCGCCCGCAATGGTCTTCGGCTTGACGTTGAAGACCTTGAGCCATGGGCCGAACTGCGGTTCAACCCACAGGAAGGTTTCGCAGACAGTGATGAAGGCCGAAATATGCATGAATAAGTTCAGGGGGCTCATGGAAGTCCAACCTGTAGAAGAACATGAGGCCCCTTACGAAGGGGTGGAGTGGGAAGCTTAGTCCTTGGATGAAATGAGGTACGAACACCACCCTCTTGCCTGGCTTGGGGGTGGAGACCACCAGTTTTGCCTCTGCGGCGTGGCGAAAGACGTTGGCGGGGAGGTAGTGTCACATCCCTAGCTAGATGTCATAGGACAGCATGTGTGTGTGTGCATCATATATCATTTTTGCATCAACATGAAATGGGGACTAAAGGAAACCCCTAACCCTCATTTGAATTAAAACAATGCAAAGTTTGTGAAAATTCAATAAATCCAAAATGCCCATCTAGAATGTCCCCTATGTATGATAAATATGGACATGATTATACAAGGGGTCATTTAAATTATTTGAACAACTATGGCAATTTCAAAATAAATGATAAAGCCTCTGAAAATGCCAAATAAAGCATTATCATTATTTTATATTTCAAAATATCCTAAAACTTTTTATTGGAGTTTGAAATTCAAACTTGATATTATAAAATAATTGGGATAATTTATCAAAGCAATTGTATGTGAAAAGAAAATAAAACAAATGTCAGAAATAGAAAACCAAAAGAAAAAGAAAAAAAAGTAGAGGCCCAGGGGAAACGGCCCATCTGGCCTATGGCCAGTCATCCCTGTCCTCTCGCCAGGAGGATAGGGGCGTGCGTTCGTCGTGTGTGGGCACACGCCAGCCACCTCCTCCCTGCCTAGCTGCCGGCCTGGAGGGTTGGGAGAGCGCCAGTGCGAGGCCTCCTCGCCGTGGCCTTCTTCTCCTCTCCCTCTCTCCCTCGTGCGCGCTCTCTCTCTCTTGCTCTCTTTCCTCCTCTGCTGTGTTGTGGCCGAGCTCGTCTCTGCTGCGTCGCTGTAGTTCTAGCCGCCCCCCGCGCCTTTCTGAGCCTGCCAAAAGCCTTGCCGTGACCTCCTCCTCCTCCCCATGAAGCAAGTCGACGCCGGGAGCCCTCCACGACACCTCGTCGCCGTTTCTTTCCCGGCAGCCGTCGAAGCTTCCCTCCGGTGATTCGAGGTTGTCTGTGTGTCCCCGAGCTCGCCGTCTCCCCCAGCAACCCCGTCATGAGCCCCTGATCCATTTCCCCCTCCTCTAGCGGCCTGTCCCTTGCCATAGGCACCGTTCCCCTTGCTGCCCGAAACTCGCCGTCGATCGGGTCATCGCCGATCGTAGCTCCGGTGGCCCCCTCGCCCCCTCTACCGCAGCGTTGGATGCGCGCGTGCACGGGCTACCTCCCGGTGCCCTCCGTGCGGGATTTAGGCCCGTGTCACTGACGTGCGGGTCCTGCACATCAGGTTTGACCTGGCCTGGTCAGCCGACCAGTTGGCGTCGTAGTGACGTTAGGCTGACGTCGTATTTCATTTCCAGTTTTAAAATAATTCCACAAATTGTTTAAAACTTTAAAAATTCATATAAATTAATCTGTAAATCAGATGAAAATAATTTATATATGAAAATTTATCAGAAAAATCCAATGAATCCAATGGTGCTATTATCATGCCTGTTAGAGCAATGTATGTGGATGAACCTTGACATTTATTAATAGGTTAACATATGGAATTTGAAATGAAGAACGATTTTGAACCTATATTCAAACTCACTTCAAATTAACTTGAACACTAGTTGCATTAGCTCATCCATACATGCTACCATGTCATGATCATGCATCATATTGTTGCACTTGCGTGTATTGGATGATATTTATCTGCATTGCGGTAGGCCGTGCTTCTTAGGATACCCCCGAGTATTCCAACGAAGGATAGAACCTTCCCACTACCCAGCAAGGCAAGCAACGCCCCCCTTGATCATTTCAATAACATCACACTCTCTCGCTCCTGATCTTGTTTATTGCGTTAGGACAAACATTCTCTTGTATGTCATACACGGTAGATGAACCTATTCCTTTGCATGACCTGTCATTGTCACAGTAAATAGCTAAACCTTGCAACCAAGCATAACTGGTAGATGCTTGTGCCATGATGTGCTGAGCTTACTTTGCCTGCTATGATTGCTATGCTTAGAGTTGTGTCAGGTCTGATTCATCTGGCTGATGAACTGGAGTGAAAACTTGTTGTTCCGATGTGATAAGCTTATGATAAACCCGATTTGGTAAAGGTAGAGATGAGAGGCTATGTAGGAGTACATAGCGGGTTGTCTCATTGGGACTGTTCTTAGGAACTGAGTTCCATGTTTGTGATCCAAGACTAGATACTACCACATGTTGGGCCCTCAAATATGACCCCGCTCAACTTATCAGTCGCTTAGTCCTTAGTCCAGGAGTTGCAAGTAGTTTCTGGTGTTTATAGCATGCTGGAGGCCGTGCATAGCGCTGACCCTAGGGGTGGGTTATGACGCGGTAGGCAGTGGCATGGTGTACTAAGGGTCATCCGAATGGTGGGCTTGGGAACCCTGTGCACATCTTTTGGGGCCGTAGTAGAAACTTCGGCGAGACTTCCGTGCGGGTTCAGTCTCAAATAGGCGATAGCGTGGACTACAGGTCTTATGTGATTGATGGTCGTGGACGACTCCCTCACTGGGCTTCCGCTTGAAGGTTGCCGAGGTGCATGGTTTTAAGAGCACACGACAATAAGTGGAGAGAGCATGTGTGAAGAAGTACACCCCTACAGGGTATGAAACTATTCGAATAGCCGCGTCCTCAGATATGGACTACTTGGATAACTTATGCTGTTCATAGATAATCAAATGGATACTCATACAAATATCAAGACAAGTGTGAGTACCATGGATGGCACTCTCCCAGGAGAGGGAGGTGAATCCATGGTGGTGTATTGTCATGGAGTTAGTGGACTCGTGTGCGATAACTAAAATCTAAACAAAGAGCTAAACATGGTGTAGTGTAGGTTAGCCATGAGTCAAAGCTGACATTGCTGCATAAACTCCACCACTCCCCTTGTTGATTCTTGAGCATGAATAGACTAGGTCTGTTTTAAAGACTTGCTGAGTATGTTTGTACTCACGTTTGCCTAATAAATGTCGGAGATGAGACCCAGGACCCATCAGGTGGGTTCTATCTAGATGTCGATGATGCCGAATAGTTGGTGTCCCAGCTACGACCTATGCCCTGTGGCGGGCTGTAGATAGTCAGGCCATGTGACTTTTTACCCTTTCATCTGTCTATACTCAGACAGCTTTATGCTTCCGCTTGGTTTGTATGACTTCAGTGCCGGGTCATGTAACCCCTACCTATAAGAACATATTATCCAAGGCTCGTCTGAGCCTCTTAAATAAAAGTTTTTGTATGGTTATGTTGTGATGCCATGGTTGTATCTACGCATATCGGGCATGTCGTGCGTACGTGTGACGTGTAACGGTATGTATGGGATCCGACACCTAGTCGTGTGCCTTTAGTAGTAATTTTTACGGGAAACTGCCTCTTTGGGCTTCCACTGAGCCATGGTAGCTTGCTACTGCTCCGGACACATTGATTGACCGACATGTATCCTTATTTGTTGCTGTGTTTGTCCCTTCGGGGAAATGTCTCGCACTGTAATGGAGTCCATGTAGCCTCCTACGACTCGTCTACATGTAGTGATGGCATTTATGTCTCATGGTGTAATGGAGTCCTTGTAGCTTGCTATGACTCGTCTACACACGCTTGAGGCCGACACCTGCATTGCTGGGTTACGTATGCCCGTTTCCATACGGATGTGCCACTTGGGTTCTATGACTAGTCGTGTCGGCCCAGGTTCTCTGTCCTTTGATTGCCAGCGACATGTTCACATACGTGAGCGAAAAGACGCAAACGGTCCCGGCTAAGGTAAGGCTGCAGCCGTGGAGTTTACCGTGCGTGAGGTCGCAAAGTGATGTGATATGTTACAGTCTGGATTCATATGACTTAGGATCGGGGTCCCGACAGGTAGCCCGCAAGCTTTAGGCCCAGGATGTCCGGGTCGGTGACCGTGGAAGCCTCCCACTTCCATTGGAGCCCGAACCCCCCATGGCTCAGCTCGGAGGAGGGGTCGAGGAAGAACTGGATCTTGGCTGTCTAAGCTTGGGGAGATTGAGGAAGCAGAGGATGCGAAGGGAAGTGTGAATAGGCATTGTTTTTTCCCTTTTTATGAGACATAACACCAATTAGCCTCCCTTGCTGCGCTGCAAATTTCTCCGCTTCCCAAGAGATGTGTGTCGTTATACGCGCGTAAAGTAAGTTGAGGTGTTAATCATATCTCGTGTGAAACGGAGCATGATTTAAGCATTAATAAGTCGTGCCAATGAAAAAACAGACTCAAGCCACGAATGGAGTTTTCATAAGTAGTTCAGCGGTCGTGGTAGGCCACGACCCTTCGTTAGAAAGGTCAGTAGAAAACACTATTTATACCTTGACATTTGGCCTTCGGGACTAAGCAATTCATGGTGTCCGGACAATCATATGATGGGAAACATTACGCGTCACCAGAAGCCGAACTAGTCTCACTCGATCATTGATGGGAAGAAGAACTCGCCCAACAAGCCGAAGACTCTGATGACATGAAGCTGCCAAAGCTGAGACCCTTGGCAATGGGGGCTAGTTCGGGGTCTACTAAGGGCGTCCTAGATTAAGGGGTCCTCGAGCTGTTGGCCTATCTCCTAATAGGCCGACTTGGTGGGCCACATTCCGACTATCGCAGGAGGGCCGGATACATCGAGACCATATGTTCTACAGGGATGTCCCAAAGGCGCATCCTGCACTACAAGTCAAGATGAGGAAATCGACATCTCCATCAACGATAGGAGACCTACCATGTGTAAACCCTAGCTATCTCCCCGATGTCTATATAAACTGGGAGGGTTTTAGATTGTAGGGTAGAGAAACTCATATAGGGTTTTAGTATCTGATATCGAGGTAGATCAACTTCGTAACCTTCATACCATAAATATAATCGAGAAGGACCCAGGGTTTTACCTCCATAGGAAGGCCCAAACCTGGGTAAACATCGTCTCCTTCGTCCCTTGTTACCATCGACCTTTGTAGTGACCCGACCTGAAAGGTCGAATCTCCGGTGTTTCCGTACCATCCCAAGATCAATGTATATTTCAGAGGGAAATCACACAGCATTATAGTAATCGAAATCTCATATCGAGTCCTTTATTACAATAAAGATTACAATAAAGTGGCTGAAGGCCAACTCATGAGAATGTCTAAATCTTGCGGAAGCGTCGAAGGTAGATTAGTCCATATGACTCCAAGGGCATCTCATTGAGATGGTTCCACCAACCAATTCTCATACCCAAGTCATTAAAACCCACATCATCATATTAATTGTGTTGAGAGTTCCGGAAGTTTCAGTTCCTTTGGCTCAAGTCGTCCATGACCGTGGACACGGCTAATCGATTAGGTTTGAGTACTCTGTAGAGCTTTGCACACGTTCCCCACAAGATTTGGTCGCCTCCGTTTGATTTCTCGCACTTCAGGGTGTTTGAGAAACGGATGACCAAAACATGGTCATCCAAAGGGTTTCCCTGCGACTCTGTCGGTGCCCATCCTTTCCTACCGTTCTTCTACATCTCGTAGCACTGCCTGTCCAGGGTCACCACGATATCCAACCAAGCCAGGGCCCATAATGACTTGTGGCTGTGCAGGTAAGCCTTGGGTCTTGAAGCACCCATCCATCTCTTTGTGCCTGGCTGGATCTTTCCACGTGAATACTGGCCATCTCCAGCAACACCTAGGCAAATCCACTGGTTTCTCCAGGGTGCCGTTCAACCATCATCCACCCAGAAGTATGTTGAAAACTCGGAGTCTTGAAGTCTTGATCATTATGTAGGTCTTGAAGTTATTACCTCACAACTCTCATGAATCACACATCCAACCCCGTCTACTAGTAGCATAGCAAAATGTAAAACAACCTTTCCCGGGGCCAATGTGTCAAAGTGTTGAGGGGGGTACCTACCACAGGATATTACAACCGTAACCAAGTTTCCAATTACCTACTTTACATGCAATTGGGGTGATGGAAGAACTAATGCAATAAAAACATGGGTAAAGATGATCAAAGTGACTTGCCTGATTAATGATCTTCGTACGTGAGTGACTCTATGTAACAAGCTTCGCACTCCGGATAATCTAACGAACCAAACAAGCACTCAATAAGCATACAACAAAATATTGCAACTCACAAACATCAACCATGAATTAGTAACCAATCAAGACAAAACAATGCACAAATCACAAGCAAGAAAACGCACAAAGTTTTGTTTTCAAAAAGGTGATGGGTAAACCACCACTAACATAACAAAACTATTTGTAATAACAAAACAATAGTTGACAGCAAGGAACAATAAAATATTTTATTAATAACAGAATTGAATTTCATTAAAGTTTGTTGGGAAAAACATTAGTAAAGTTTTTAAATTTTTTGAGAAACACTATATGAAACAATTATATTTTTACTAACAAAAGAGCAAAACAAAACTTATTATTTATTGACCAAAACATGCTCTTAACAGAAAAGAATGTACAAATAAACTTTTCTTAGAAAACAGAATTAAATTATATAAAACTTTGTTGAAAGAAAAACTATTACTTACTAGTTCTTTTCATCAAATTAAACCTATTTGAAAAGAAGTTGTGATTCCTATATTAACAAAGAAATAAACTAAACAATTTTATATTTTTACTAACAGTAAGTAGAACACCTAAAGTTTAATCAATAGAACCTACTAAACAAATTAAAACTAAATCTAATTTAAACTAACTAAAACTAAGTAAATAAAACTATACTAACTAATATGCAGAATCTGTTTATAGATAAAACACTAAGAAAAGTCATCCTAAAAATTCTCAAACTAAACATGAACGTAGTCCTAACTAAGACCAAACAGTAGCAAAAAGATTCATGTCAAAATCTATTTTCAAACTCTATTTATTCAGATTTGAATGTTTTGAGAAAATTTGATTCAATTCACATTTTGTAGGTCAAATTTGAAATTTAAAAGTACAGGGTGAAACTACATGAAAAATGTGAGGTATTGCAAAAAGAATCAACTCAAAACATTAAATATATTAAAAGTTATAGCTAAAACAATTTCAGAATAGTTTCTGTTAACTAAAACAAAACAGAAAAAAAGAAAAATCTACCGGACGGCCAGGGGGTGACGTGGCACGATCCTATTGGCTGGCTAGCGCATGCGTTGGGTGGTTTCGAGCGGGCATCCGAGCTCTAATGGAAAACGGTTCGGGAAAAAAATGGCTTCTAATCTGGGCCGTTGAGGGGGGAATCCGACGGATGGGGTGAGCTCGAAGACTTTACCGGAGGGGGAGGAGGAACTCCGGCGATGGTGGTGGCGGCCGGTGGTCGAGGACGTCGCCGGAGGGGTCTCCGGTGGTCGAGGGAGGCAGCGAAGGGGCTCGGGCGACAGCGGCGATCCTCCGGCGTCGAACGGAGGCGTCGGGGATGCGAGGGGATGTCGGAGTCGACCGGCACGGCGATGGGGTGGTCCGGTGGTGGTGGCAACTCCGACGAGGAAAATGGCGGCGTTCTGGCGATGGGAGAGGGCAGTCAGGGGGGAATGGAGGCGGGGAGTTGGGGCTCTATTTATAGGCCGGAGAGGGGGCTCGGGAAGGAAGGGAAGAGCGGATCCGGCGAGAGGGGATCGCGGCGGCGGCGGCGCGCGCGGAGGTTGGGGGTGACCGTTGCGGGATCCGCGGCGGACGGGTGGGGCCCAGGGGTCAGCGAGAGGAAGGGCGTCGGTGGCGCGTCGGTCGGCCGGCTAGTAATGAGTTCGCGAGTAACTGCCCGTGGGCCGGCCCGTTTAATTACAAAAACCGTTACTCTTTTTAATAGTCAGAGCAATAAAACCTCTTTAAAAGCATTCAAAACGTTTCTAAATATAGGAGTATTGCATATCAAATTTAACAGAATAATAAATGCCATTTACTGAACATTTTTATTCTGTCATTTGAACACTTCAAAAAAATATTATTTTCAGAAAATTGCCTAATTGTTTTTAAATCCTTTTTGCAAATATTTTCAAAACAACCCCTGGTTTTTATTGTTCAAATAAATCACCAATTAGGTCCTGGTGTGGAGTGTCATGTTCCTCCTCTCTTATTTGAACTTTTTACCAAGATTTTCAAATAGGTGAAAGCAACACATTGAAAGTAGAAAGGGGTTTCAGAAATTCAGAGAAGGCATTTCAACTATTACATGTATTCAAGAAATGATGATGATAGATGCATAGCTACATTTCATAACATTCCAAAATGAAATTTTGGGATGTTACAAACCTACCCACCTTAAGATGAATCTCGCCCTCGAGATTCGGGTTGGCTAGAAAATAGGTGCGGATGGTCTCTACGAAGACCTTCTTCGCGTTCGCAGGTGGCTTCTTCCTCGGTGTGGTGACTCCACAAAACCTTACAGAACTTGATGATCCTGCTGCGGGTAACTCTGTTGGCAGTATCGAGGATTCTGACAGGCTTCTCCTCGTAGGTCAGATCATTGTCAAGTTGTATGGCCTCTAGGGGCACTGTGTCTCTCAAGGGAATATCACCCATCTCAACATGGCATTTCTTCAACTGGGAAACATGGAAAACATCATGAACTCCGGACAATCCTTCCGGCAATTCCAGTTTGTATGCAACTTCACCTCTAAGTTCAAGAATTTTGTAGGGGCCTATGAATCTGGGTGCTAACTTTCCTTTAACACCAAACCTTTTGATTCCTCGAAGCGGGGACACACGAAGATATGCTCGGTCTCCCACTTCATACGTCACTTCTTTACGTCTGCTGTCAGCATAACTCTTCTGTCGAGATTGAGCTATCTTGAGTCTGTCGCAAATCAGCTTGACTTTCTCTTCAGAATCTCGGATAAGGTCGGGACCAGAAAGTTGTCGGTCTCCAACACCATCCCACGTCAGTGGCGTTCTGCACTTCCTTCCATATAAACCTTCGAAAGGGGCCATCTTCAGACTGGTCTGATAACTGTTGTTGTACGAGAATTCCATGTAAGGTAAATTGTCATCCCAACTAGATCCATAATCTATCACACAAGCTCTCAACATGTCTTCCAGAATCTGGTTGACTCTCTCAGTCTGTCCATACGTCTGCGAATGAAAAGTTGTACTGAACTCCAGTCTCGTACCTAAAGTTTCATGTAACTGATGCCAAAACTTTGAGGTAAATTGTGTTCCTCCATCTGACACGATACTCCTCGGAACTCCATGCAGACATATGATCATGGCCATATATATCTTGGCTAGCTTAGCACTGGTATAGGTGGTCTTCACTGGAATGAAATGAGCTACCTTGGTCAAACGATCTACCACTACCCAGATAGAATCATAACCTAAACGAGTCCTGGGTAGTCCTGTGATGAAGTCCATACCAAGTTTTTCCCATTTCCACTCGGGTATCGGCAAAGGTTGGAGTAAACCTGCTGGCTTCTGATGTTCTGCCTTTACTCGCTGACAAACATCACATATTGCAACATGTTCTGCAATATCCTTCTTCATACCTGTCCACCAATAACTTTCCTTCAAATCCAGGTACATCTTGGTGTTGCCTGGGTGTATCGAGTAAGGTGAATCGTGGGCTTCCTGAAGTATCAACTTCATGAGCTCTAGGTCATTGGGCACATAGATGCGGTTCTCAAACCACAAAGTTCTGTGTTCATCCTCACGAAAACCTTTAGCTTTACCATCTTCCATTCTCTGCTTTATCTCAGCTATCTTCTCGTCCGATTTCTGGGCTTCTCAAATTCTTTCGGTCAAGGTGGACTGAATCTCCAGTGTGGCAACATATCCTCTTGGGACTATCTCTAGCTTGAGCTCTCTGAGATCATCGGCTAACTCTTGGGGTAATCCTCCCGCTGTGAGTGTGTTTACATAAGTTTTCCGACTCAAGGCATCGGCTACAACATTAGCCTTACCTGGATGGTAATGTAATCTCATGTCATAGTCCTTGATTAACTCTAACCATCTCCTGTGTCTGAGGTTCAACTCCTTCTGCATGAAGATATATTTCAAGCTCTTATGGTCGGTGTATACATCACAACTATTTCCGATAAGGAAATGTCTCCAGGTCTTGAGTGTGTGCACTACGGCTGCTAGTTCCAAATCATGGGTGGCATAATTCAACTCATGAGGTCGTAGTTGTCTGGATGCATAAGCTACAACCTTTCCATCTTGCATGAGTACTCCTCCAAGTCCTTGACGTGAAGCATCGCAACAAACCTGGAAGTCCTTCCGAATATTGGGCAAAATCAACACTGGGGCTGTGACCAAACGTTTCTTCAACTCCTGGAAACTGGCTTCACATTCCTTAGTCCAAATATACTTAGACTCTTTCTTCAACAACTCTGTCATGGGCTTGGCTATCTTTGAGAAATTCTCAATGAACCTCCGATAATATCCGGTAAGTCCGAGGAAACTGCGGATCTCCTTAACTGAGGTGGGTGATTTCCACTCGGTGATGGCTTCAACCTTAGCGGGGTCAACGGCTATTCCTTCTCCGGAAATAACATGTCCAAGGAATCCGACTTCCGTCAGCCAAAATTCACAGTTGCTGAACTTGGCATATAACTGATGCTCTCTCGGCTTCTCCAGAACTAAACGCAAATGTTCCTTGTGTTCTTCCTCGTCCTTGGAGAATATCAAAATGTCATCGATGAAAACCACGACAAATTTGTCCAAATATTCCATAAACACCTTGTTCATCATATTCATGAAGTAGGCAGGAGCATTAGTCAAACCAAAGGACGTGACTGTATACTCGTACAAGCCATACCTTGTGGTGAAAGCTGTTTTGGGTATATCCTGTTCACGAATCTTCAGTTGGTGATACCCTGATCGAAGATCGATCTTGGAGAATACTTTTGCGCCTACTAGCTGATCAAACAAGTCATTAATCATCGGCAGAGGGTACTTGTTCTTGATAGTCACCTCGTTCAAGGCACGATAATCGACTACCATTCTCAAGGTTTTATCCTTCTTCTCTACCAAAAGAACTGGGGCTCCCCAAGGTGGTGAACTTGGGCGAATATATCCCTTGTCCAATAACTCCTTAATTTGCTTCTTAATTTCCACCAGATCATTTGCGGGCATCCGATAGGGTCTCTTGGAAATTGGGGCTGTCCCTGGTTGTAGCTCTATTAGGAACTCAATCTCTCTATCTGGTGGCATGCCTGGTAATTCTTCCGGGAATACATCTGAAAAGTCTTTTACCACAGGTACTTCCTCCTGAACAACTCATGTGAGGGAATTTAACCGAGCACTCATCTGGGTGCGTCGGGATACATACTTAATCCTCTTGTTCTCCGGGGTGGTGAGTGAAATAGACTTGCTAGGGAAATCAAGATTTCCTTCATACTTGGTCATCCAATCCATGCCTAGGATTACATCCAATCCCTGGGATTCTAAGACGATGAGGTCGGTGGGAAAAACATGGTTTCCTATATTGAGTTTCAAGGCATGGCATCCTATCCCTGCCATCATCATACCTCCTGGGGAACTGACCTTAATGGGTTGACTAAGGGTTTTGGTGGGCAAACCATATTTATCCACAACTACCCTTGATATGAATGAATGAGTTGCACCGGAATCAAAAAGTACTGTAACTGGACGTGAATGCAATAAAAACTTACCAACCACAGTCTCGGGTTGATCATAAACTTCTTCCACGTCAAGGTGGTTCACCTGGGCACGAGGAAATGGATTTGGCTTCTTGGCTGCGGAGTTGCCGTTTCCATTTCCCTGCTTGCTCTGGGGACACCCAGTAGCATAGTGCCCTGTCTTCTGGCACTTGAAACAGGTGATGTGGCTCAGATCCTTCTGAGTAGGAGCGTGACGGTGCTGGTTGTTGTTCCCATTCCCATTGTCAGTCTTGAAATTGCCATGGTTGGGATGGACATTCCCATTTCCTCCATGGTTGTGGCCTCCATGGTTGTGCACAGCATGAGTGTGCCTTCCAAACTTACCCGTATCTAATCCGGTATTCCCTGAGTACGGGGAGTAGCGGGGCTTCTGATGAGCTCCAGAGTTAAACTTCCCCTGAGTGTACTTCCGCTTGCGATTCTCAATTTGCTGTTGTTTACCCTCCAAGATGAGGGCCTTGTCCACCAGCTCTTGGTAGTTGTTGAAAGTAGCCACTACCAACTACATGCTGAACTCATCGTTGAGTCCTTCTAGAAACTTCTCTTGTTTGGCCGCATCATCGGCCACGTCTCCTGGTGCATAACAGGCCAATGTGCTGAAGTCGTCCACGTACTGGGCCACAGAGCGATTTCCCTGGCGCAAGTTGCGAAACTCGCGCTTCTTCAGACTCATGGCTCCAGCTAAAATGTGTGCGGTGCGGAAAGCTTGCTTGAACTGCTCCCAAGTTACATCCGTAATAGGATATGTGGTGGTGTAGTTCTCCCACCACGAAGCTGCTGGTCCTTCCAGTTGATGTGCGGCAAAGCGCACTTTCTCAGCACCAGTACATCCAGCGGTGACGAGTACTCTCTCCATCTTACGGAGCCAGTCTTCTGCCACAATGGGCTCAGTGCTGCTGGAGAAAGTTGGAGGGTTCAACCTCAGAAAATGGGTGAGATTATCAGCCTGGGGTGAATGGTGGTGGTTGTTGTTCTGGTTGTTGGTCTGATTCTGGATCAATAGCTGCATCAGTGCATTCTGCTGCTGAAGAAGTTGCGTGAGTTCCGGCGGGAAGGTGAAGTCGGACTCACGTCGTGGAGGGATCTTGCTGTTTTCAGAGGGGTGAGAATTAGAATAGAACAAGGGCCTAAAAGGAGAAATTCACTACCCATATGCAATGCAACAAACATATCACACCAAACACTCATTCCTTTATTCAATCAATGTCAAACATCGGGAATACAAGTCTAAATCAAACTACACATCGACCTACGCTCTTAACGTTGAAAATAAAAGATACATGGAGGGCATAACTACAGTTTTCCTCAGAAGTACATGGTGACTGAGCCTCCTCCAGTGGTGCTCTCCTCATAGTCATCATCGTCGCTGATGAAAGGAGCCAAGTCTCCCTCAGGATAAAGATTTTCACCCATGTCCATTTGTTCCTCCAGAGTGGCGATGCGAGTATTCAGCTTGTCGATCCTCTCTAAGAAATCCTTCACCTCATACTGATGCTCGTACTCGGCTTCCCTTTAAGTCAGCTTCGAGGTCAATCTCGCGGTTCATCAGATTCTTGATTGTCTTCGTATCAGCACGAACTCGAAGCTCCAGAGTCCTGATGTGAGTCTCCAAGGTCTGGATATAGGAAATGGTGGTGTCTGCAGTGGGAGGGGTTATGATGTTTCCATTGGCATCCCTGCGACAAACCACGCTGAGTCCTGGTGAAATGGTTCCACCTCTATATTCCTCCTGAATATGTCCAAGGGCGCAATGAATGGCAATGTCTCTTGCAAGTATCCAGCTGGGTGCCATAAACTTGAAGTCGATGGGTTCCTTCCGATTCCCAAAGGTCTTCCCTGGGATGTGCACCTCGATCCTGTAGCGTCCATCTTGTGGAAATGACATGATAGGAGTCCCGGTGATGCTCGACAAAGCAATCCTCACGTCCTTGACGATCCTCATCAGCTCCTTACCAAAAGGCATCGTTGCGTCAGGCTAGAAAAACTCCGTGATCAACACTGGGATGAAGGTGGCCATCTATAAATTTTGAAATAACCAGAGAGAAGTCAGAAACGACTACATGAGAGTATAAGAATTTTAAAGACAAGGAGAATAAGTCCTAAGGCTTTCCAATCCTAGAGGTTACGTCCTACGGTCAGCGTGTGCTCTGATACCATTTCTGTAGTGACCCGACCTGAAAGGTCGAATCTCCGGTGTTTCCGTACCATCCCAAGATCATGCTGGTACACACACGGTACATCAATGTATATTTCAGAGGGAAATCACACAGCATTATATTAATCGAAATCTCATATCGAGTCCTTTATTACAATAAAGTGGCTGAAGGCCAACTCATGAGAATGTCTAAATCTTGCGGAAGCGTCGAAGGTAGATGAGTCCATCTGACTCCAAGGGCATCTCACCGAGCGTAGAACGTGTCCTCACTCCTAGTCGGAAAAGTACTCTGCAACATGATACATTGCAGCCGTGTAGGTCAGCATATGGAATATGCCGACAAAGTCACAAGAGAGGGGTGAAAAGATAATCATCTAATCTATATGCATATATGGCAGGTGGGGTGGTAAGTTTTTGCGAAAAAGCCAATTTTTCCTACATCAAGAGAGGGCTAAGCAAAAATATTACTAAGTTGGTTGATTAATGAGATGGTTCCACCAACCAATTCTCATACCCAAGTCATTAATACCCACATCATCATATTAATTGTGTTGAGAGTTCCGGAAGTTTCAGTTCCTTTGGCTCAAGTTGTCCATGACCGTGGACACGGCTAGTCGATTAGGTTTGAGTACTCTGCAGAGCTTTGCACACGTTCCCCACAAGATTTGGTCGCCTCCGTTTGATTTCTCGCACTTCAGGGTGTTTGAGAAACGGATGACCAAAACATGGTCATCCAAAGGGTTTCCCTGCGACTCTGTCGGTGCCCATCCTTTCCTACCGTTCTTCTATATCTCGTAGCACCGCCTGTCCAGGGTCACCACGATATCCAACCAAGCCAGAGCCCATAATGACTTGTGGCTGTGCAGGTAAGCCTTGGGTCTTGAAGCACCCATCCATCTCTTTGTGCCTGGGTGGATCTTTCCGCGTGAATACTGGCCATCTCCAGCAACACCTAGGCAAATCCACTGGTTTCTCCAGGGTGCCGTTCAACCATCATCCACCCAGAAGTATGTTGAAAACTCGGAGTCTTGAAGTCTTGATCATTATGTAGGTCTTGAAGTTATTACCTCACAACTCTCATGAATCACACATCCAACCCCATCTACTAGTAGCATAGAAAAATGTAAAACAACGTTTCCCGGGGCCAATGTGTCAAAGTGTTGAGGGGGGGTACCTACCACATGATATTACAACCGTAACCAAGTTTCCAATTACCTACTTTACATGCAATTGGGGTGATGGAAGAACTAATGCAATAAAAACATGGGTAAAGATGATCAAAGTGACTTGCCTGATTGATGATCTTCGTACGTGAGTGACTCTATGTAACAAGCTTCGCACTCTGGATAATCTAATGAAGCAAACAAGCACTCAATAAGCATACAACAAAATATTGCAACTCACAAACATCAACCATGAATTAGTAAGCAATCAAGACAAAACAATGCACAAATCACAAGCAAGAAAACGCACAAAGTTTTGTTTTCAAAAAGGTGATGGGTAAACCACTACTAACATAACAAAACTGTTTTGTAATAACAAAACAATAGTTGACAGCAAGGAACAATAAAATATTTTATTAATAACAGAATTGAATTTCATTAAAGTTTGTTGGGAAAAACTTTAGTAAAGTTTTTAAAATTTTTGATAAACACTATATGAAACAATTATATTTTTACTAACAAAAGAGCAAAACAAAACTTATTATTTATTAATCAAAACATGCTCTTAACATAAAAGAATGTACAAATAGACTTGTCTTAGAAAACAGAATTAAATTATATAAAACTTTGTTGAAAGAAAAACTATTACTAACTAGTTGTTTTAATCAAATTAAACCTATTTGAAAAGAAGTTGTGATTCCTATATTAACAAAGAAATAAACCAAACAATTTTTTTTATTAACAGTAAGTACAACACCTAAAGTTTAATCAATAGAACCTACTAAACAAATTAAAACTAAATCTAATTTAAACTAACTAAAACTAAGTAAATAAAACTATACTAACTAATAGGCAGAATCTGTTTATAGATAAAACACTAAGAAAAATCATCCTAAAAATTGTCAAACTAAACATCAAGGTAGTCTTAACTAAGACCAAACTGTAGCAAAAAGATTCATGTCAAAATCTATTTTGAAACTCTAGTTATTCAGATTTGAATGTTTTGAGCAAATTTGATTCAATTCACATTTTATAGGTCAAATTTGAAATTTAAAATTACAGCGTGAAACTACATGAAAAATGTGAGCTATTGCAAAAAGAATCAACTCAAAACATTAAATATATTAAAAGTTATAGCTAAAACAATTTCAGAATAGTTTCTGTTAACTAAAACAAAACAGAAAAAAAAGAAAAATCTACCGGACGGCAAGGGGGTGACGTGGCACGATCCTATTGGCTGGCTAGCGCGTGCGTTGGGTGGTTTCGAGCGGGCGACCGAGCTCTAATGGAAAACGGTTCGAGAAAAAAATGTCTTCTAATCTGGGTCATTGAGGGGGGAATCCGACGGATGGGGTGAGCTCGAAGACTTTACCGGAGGGGGAGGAGGAACTCCGGCGATGGTGGCGGCGGCCGGTGGTCGAGGACGTCGCCGGAGGGGTCTCTGGTGGTCGAGGGAGGCAACGAAGGGGCTCGGGCAACAGCGGCGATCCTCCGGCATCGAACGGAGGCGTCGGGGAGGCGAGGGGAGGTCGGAGTCGACCGGCACGGCGATGGGGAGGTCCGGTGGTGGTGGCAACTCCGGCAAGGAAAATGGCGGCGTTTTGGTAACGGGAGAGGGGGTTTGGGGGGGGGGATGGAGGCGGGGAGTTGGGGCTCTATTTATAGGCCGGAGAGGGGGCTCGGGAAGGAAGGGAAGAGCGGATCCGACGAGAGGGGATCGCTGCGGCGGCCGCGCGCGCGGAGGTTGGGGGTGACCGTTGCGGGATCCGCGGCGGACGAGTGGGGCCCAGGGGTCAGCGAGAGGAAGGGCGTCGGGGGCGCGTCGGTCGGCCAGCTAGTAATGAGTTCGCGAGTAACTGCCCGTGGGCCGGCCCGTTTAATTACAAAAACCGTTACTCTTTTTAATAGTCAGAGCAGTAAAACCTCTTTAAAAGCGTTCAAAACATTTCCAAATACAGGAGTATTATATATCAAATTTAACAGAATAATAAATTCCATTTATTGAACATTTTTATTCTTTCATTTGAACACCTTAAAAAAATTATTATTTTCAGAAAATTGCCTAATTGTTTTTAAATCCTGTTTGCAAATATTTTCAAAACAACCCCTGGTTTTTATTGTTCAAATAAATCACCAATTAGGTCCTGGTGTGGAGTGTCATGTTCCTCCTCTCTTATTTGAACTTTTTACCAAGATTTTCAAATAGGTGAAAGCAACACATTGAAAGTAGAAAGGGGTTTCAGAAATTCAGAGAAGGCATTTCAACTATTACATGTATTCAAGAAATGATGATGATAGATGCATAGGTACATTTGATAACATTCGAAAATGAAATTTTGGGATGTTACATCTTAGTCTCATAGCTCGGGACCCCCTACCCGAGATCCTCCTATTTTGACACCCACAGGGACCCCACCTCATGCGGAGCACATTAGCAAGCATTGTCGTGTGCATCACGAGGCCCCCTCGTGAGGTCGTGTCCCGAGGCTACCCCGAGGCCTTCGTAGGGAGAACTAATTAGGGACCTAGGTAAACTTCCATGTTCATTGTTCTTCCTCCTTTGCTCAAGCATGATGGAGCATTGTCATCAGCTTGCGAGGTAGAGTAGGGAGAGGGAACTTGCGCACCCTAGAGTTCGAACCTTCTATATGAGTTGTGTTAAATATTAGTGTACAAGGTAGGTTATAGTTGGACTTGGATTTGGACTGTGTGTAGATAGGGTAGGAGTCGTGTTCTATTAGCACACACGTACCCCTAGACCTCTCATATATAGAAAGGGTAGACACATGATGTAATCTATGCCAACATAATAGCACATGTACATGGGGGGAGTCAGCGGCGTGTGACAGTGCCCGGGCGACCGACATGCGGTATCGTGACGGTGTCATGGCGAGGAGCGTCGTAGTCAAGCCCTGGGGATGTAGCCATATCGATGATATCATTAAAAAATACCAATGTCGTGCTCGTATGATTGCTTGGTCCTCGGTAGATAGATGGTGTGCCTCGGATTTATTTTGACAAGTGGTATCATGATCTAGGTTGTTCGGAGGTAACGGATTGTTGATCTACAGAAGGTGCAGCCAAGAAGATGAGATAAGATCGGTTCGCAGTATGTTCAGTATATTGGATAAGTCCCGAAAGATCAATGGTGATAGAACCAGTAACAGATGCGATCAGATCGGAGGTCAACTCGACAAAATTGTAAAGCAATCGATCACATGCAGCAGGCGACAGATGAGATACGTATGACATCAGCGGTAACCTGCTGCCCTAGAGCAAGGTTGTAGCATGCCGACCTGAGCGGCACCAGGACGCTTGTCTACAAGTCGATAGCGTCGATGAGATCGATTCCTTCGATCGAAGCGGCGGCGGATGCAGCACTAGGTCAAGAGTTTGGACTCATACGTGTGATCGAGGAAAGGCCTAGCCGGGTCCTCGAGGCCCAAGAAGGGTTGGCGTGGTTTGAGTGCCAAGCGGGCCGAACGAAGTCCAGGTGCATGCGGAATGAACATGTAGCTGTGGTAGGAAGGTTGCCAAAGTATGTCTAATGTTGAGCCGAAGGTTGGAAGACGTGAGATTTGTTTGGAAACAAAAAGTGGAGTGACATGGACGAAGGCAGCAAATCAATTCGCGGAAAGAAAAATCATCAAGAGAAAAATCCATCAGCTAATGCTTAGGCAACAATTACAAAAGGAGCATCGGGTCTTTTGTGCGGAAGCAGCAGTACGTGGAGCAAGTCTTGGATTAAATTTACTTCTTTTCTTAGTGCACGTTGGCACATATGAAAGCACATTTGCTCCCTTGGTGGTTTTGGTAATTAATAACAACATATATGTCATTGAACTAATGTTTCCACTAAGCATATTTCAGGAAAAGTTCAATGATGGGTTGGCAAAAGAATTGTGGAATACCCTAAGATGTAAGGAAATATATTGGCAAAGCTTCAATCAAGAGGACTCTACATTTTACTTTGCGAGAAATCACTTAGATTCCATAGGAAAACCAATACTATAAAAAGGGGGTAAGGTACTGTTGGTGATCAAAATGCATCCACAAGCATCCACAAGCTCTTCCTCAAAAGTCTGTCCAAATACCCAAAACCGGTGCAACCAACACTTCCCACTCGGTGCCATCGTTTCCCAGACTCAGATAGAATACCCAAAATCGGTGCAACCAAACCCTAACCCATCGGTGCAACCATTTATGATTTGGTGCCACCGAGTTTGGGTTGCTAACTTCGTGTTACACAAATTCCAAAAATCGATCATACCGAGTTTGTTGAATCGGCGTCACCGAGTTTGGCACTATGATCGTTGGTCAACAAATCGGTGTAACCAAGATTTATGTATCGGCCTCACCAAGATTCAAAAGTTGCTACCTTTTAGGCAACTCGGTACCACCGAGATTAACACATTGGTGTCACATAGTTGGACTTATCTGGTGTAGCTGTTGGATTTTTTTGAGATGCCTATATATACACCCCACCACCACTACTCACTCGCAAGGGAAGCACTCAGAACATATCCCCACTCATACCAACTGATTTTCCGAGAGAGAGACACCTACTCATGTGTTGAGATCATGCCATTCCATTCTGACCATATGAATCTTGATCTCTAGCCTCCCCAAGTTGCTTTCCACCCAATCAATCTCTTCCATCCAAGCCAAATCTGTGTGAGAGTGATTGTGTGTTGAGGACTCTATCATCTTGAAGCACAAGAGCAAGGAGTTCGTTGACCTTATCGAGCCTATTACCTTTTGGAGGGTGGTGCCTCCAAGATTGGTTAGGTGCCGCTTGAGAGCCTCCTACTTCATGTTTTGGAGTGAACCAAGAAGTTTGGAAGGGCAAGGAGATCGCCTACTTCATGAAGATCTACCCCGAGTTAGGCTAGTCCTGCGTGGACGTAGGCGATCATGGTATAGTCGAGGTTGATACTTCGTGGAACCCTCCGTGGGTAGAGCCCTCCGTGGACTCTCGCAACTCCATAAACATGGACGTACGATAGCACCACCTATCGGAACCACGGGAAAAATCATCATTTCTCCAAATTGAGTTTGATCTTCCTACCCTTCCTTTACTACTCATTCCTGTGTTTACTTTCTGCTGCTATACTCGTAGACATGCATGTGTAGGGTGTGCTTGACTTTCTATGAATGCTAAAATCTGCCAACACTTAAAATTGGGAAAAAGTAGGTTTTTAATTGGTCAATTAGTCTAATCCCCCCTCTAGACCTAGTTTCGATTCTACAAGTGGTATCAGCGCATTGGTCTCCATTGCACTGGTTTCACAACCTAGGCAAGTATGACGTATAGTGAGGGAAATTATCACTGTAGAGCTCTCTACTTTGATGGCACTAATTTTCTAGCTGGAAGCACAAAGTGAAAATGCATCATCTTGGTCATAACCCCACCGTTCGGGCTGTTGTTTGTGTTGGATTTCAAGGTGAATTCTTTGCGTATGGAAGGGAACCGAATCGCGAAGCGACTGCGGATGAATTGAAGATGTTGCAATTAAATGCTCAAGCATGTGACATGTTCTGCAACTGCCTATACCCCAAAGAATTCAATAAAATCAAACATCTTGAGAATGCAAAAGAGATTTGGGATACTTTGGTTGATATGCATGAAGGTACCAAATCTATGAGAGAGTCCAAGTTGGATGTTCTTCAAAGTCAGCTTCACAAATTGAAGATGAAGGATGGTGAAGGAGTTGCTACGATGTACTCTAGGCTAGCTCTCATCACCAATGAGATTGCCGGCCTAGGAAGCGAAGAAATGACTGACAAATTCATCATCCAGAAGATAGTTCGAGCTTTGGATGATCGATATGACACCGTATGCACATTGATCCAAAGGATGCTCAACTACAAAGATCTCAAGCCAAAGGAAGTGATTGGAAGGATTGTTTCTCACGAGATGACACTCAAGGACAAGGAAGAGCTTCACCACAAGACTAGCGGTGCTTACGAAGACACGAGTGATGCGCCCGCAACTTTAAGCGACAACCTTGTCGCAAGTGAAGAGATAAGCCTCATGGTCAATAAATTCAATAAGTTCTATAAGAATAGAGGCAAAGATCTAAGCTCCAACTCAAGATATGAAGAGAAGCGTTCGTCAAGTCATGACCGAAACTGCTACAATTGTGGGAAGCCCGGACACTACTCCAATGTGTGCACATCTCCTAACAAACTGAAAGAATAGTCACCAAGAAGACGAAGCTCAAGAGATGAGTCACCTCGAAGAAAGAGAAGGAGTAGGGATGATTGTTATGAATGAAGACCCTCAAGGAGAAGTAGGGACTCAGAGAAGAAGGACAATTATACCGAGAGCTACTCAAGAAGAAGACATCAGGACTATTTTGGTGAATGGGTTTCCGGCTCTAAATCTGACAACCACTCCGAGAGAAGCTACCACTCCAACTCCAACTGTAGTCAATATGAAGGTGTTGCCGGACTTGCACTAGTGACCGCCAACTCCTACGACATATTTGTTTCACCAAATGAAGGGAGAGGATGTTACTTCATGGCTAAAGGCCTGGAGGTATCACACCGCGAGTATCTTGATTTCAATAGTGATGAGGATGACTTGTTAACTGAAGATGACTTGCTATTTGACAAATCTAGTAATATTAGTCAAGATGAACTTGCTAGTAATCACTCTAGTCTAGATAAGTCGTGTGATGATGATAAGTTGGAAATAGAACGTTTAACTCAAGAACTAAACACTCTTAAGTTAGCTCATGAGTCTACTCCTCAAATTCGTAGAGATCTTGAAAGGACACATGAGAATATTCACTTCGAGAAGCTCCATTTAGAGCAAGAATATGAGTGTCTTAAAGCTATCAATGACAATCTTCAAAAGAATACTTCCTATTATCTAGCCAAACGACTTCTCTTGTCTACGTTCATGCCACAAGTTAAGAGTAAGCAAACTAGTAACAAAGGCAAGAAAGGTTGTCCAACTAGTAGTAATAAAAATGATAAATCTAATGATATTGCTTCTAGTAGTTATATTGATCCCACTAACTTTTCTTTTAGCCAAGTACACTTGAGAAAGAAAATGAACTTTTGAAAGGGATAATAGAGAAAGCTATCTACAGGAGTCTTGCCGGGTGCAATCAATTTGAGGAGATTGTACGTAGGCATGGAGGATACCGGAAGAACCATGGCATTGGCTACTTCAATGCTAATGGAGTTGAATGGGAAGAAGGTCAATACCCCAAGCCCAAGTTTGTTCCTCAAAAGGAGAAGTATGAAAATACTCTCCCCAAGGGAACAAAAGCTCAATATGACCTTCCACCACAATACCCCAAGCTCAAGGACAAGAACAAGCTTCAAGAGGACATTGACTCATATGAAGATTAATCCCAAGCTATGGTGAAGTGGATTCCCAAGGCTACTACTATCTCAACTTCTACAAGTGCACTTCAAGACCAAGGATCCCCATCAACCCTATGTGGGTCCCCAAGAAGAACAACTAGAGAAGTTCTTGAGGGGTGACTCCACCAATGAAATTCACTCATACTCATTATTGGCAAGAACTAGTTGCAATCAACATCAACATCACGGAATAGTTCAAGGAGTCACACATTCCCTCAAAGGTAAGCAAGGGACAAGGTCATCAACAAATCAATGGACATCATCACGTTTGCTTTGCACTCCATGTTCATAGATATCCTTGTATTTGTATCTTGTGTGTTGGGACTAACCCATATAGGTGATAAGAGTAAGGAATCGACAAGGATGCTCCCAACTCATGATGATCTTCATCAACTTTGAGCATCCACCACTACTTCACCTACATGAAGTCTTCATTGACAAAACCCAAGGTTAGTTTATCTCTCCTATGGGGGGATGTCACAAAAAGGGGGAGATTTACTCTAAAACATGAGTCAAAGCATCTCATAGTATGTGACAACATTAAATGCTTTTTGTAGAAGTGATAACCCCACTTGTGCTTAAACGATGAGTATGACCTATGATCAAGTATTCTTACTTGGATCCTAAGTCAATATACTCATATATAGATGACTCCGTCATTGCCAAAGTGCTTGTTAGATGCTAGTGTGTTTGTGCATGTTTTCCATGATTTCATTTGACATATTATTGTGTGAGCATGTTGGTCTGCATTTATTTACTCATTCGAGGACATCCACTTATTGCTATTTGGCCTTTTTGATTTTTATTTTGCCAATTGTATGTACAAGAATGCCTAGGACCACTCGTCTAGCTATCTATGCTTTATCATCTCATATTTTATTCATGTTGCATCACAAAATTTGAACAAGTACTTCTAGATCTCTTTGTGTGAGGAGCACTAGGAGTTCCGTATCGACAAAGGACTAACCATTAAAACCTCCCAAGTGCATCTTGGTGGAACCAATTCAAAAATCTCGGTCTCACCGAATGCCTCGGGTTGATCTGGTTTTCAATCTTGGTACCACCGATTCCATATTCTCTGTTACTATAGGATCGAAAGTAGTTCCAGAGGGGGGTGATTAGACTACTCGACCAAATAAAACTTTTGTCTTTTTCCCAATATAAATTCTTGGCAAGTTTTAGCATTGATGGCATATCAAGTAACACCCTACACATGCATGTCTAAGAGTGTGGTAGCGTAAAATAAAGACATTGCACATGTAAGTAAAGAGAGGGTTAGGAAAGCAAACACAAGTGATGATACGATGATTTTTCCCGTGGTTCCGATAGGCGGTGCTATCGTACGTACACGTTCATGGAGTATTCAACCCACGGAGGGTAAGGTCACGAGAGTCCATGGAGAGCTCTACCCATGGAGGGTTCCACAAAGAAGCAACCTTGACTATTCCATGCGGATTCTATCCACGAAGGACTACCCTCACTATGGGTAGGTCTTCACAAAGTAGGCGATCTCCTTGCCCTTACCAACTTCTTGGTTCACTCCACAACACGAAGTAGGAGGCTCCCAAGCGACACCTAACCAATCTAGGAGGCACCACCCTCCAAAAAGTAATAGGCTCGGTAATGACGATGAACTCCTTGCTCTTGTGCTTCAAGATGATAGACTCCTCAACACACAATCACTCTCTCAAAGATTTGGCTTGGTAGAAGATATGGGATTGGTGTAAAGCAACTTGGGGTTGGAGTGGAAGATCTTGACCTCAACACAAGGGTAGGTGGTTCTCTCTCAGAAAACTGAGTAGGATAGGTATGGAATAGTTCTAAGTGCTTCTCTTTCGAGTGGGTGGTAGTGAAGGGGGTATATATCGACATCCCCAAAAATCCAACCGTTACACACAATAAGTCGGACTCGGTGACACCGATGGGTAAATCTCGGTTGTACCGAAGTGACCAAAACTGGCAACTTTTGAATCTCGGAGGGGCCGATATACAATTCTTGGTTGCACAGACTAGGTGACCAACGGTCAGATTTGCCAATCTCGGTGACGCCGATTCAACATTCTCGATCGGACCAAAAATGTGTTGCACCGAGTGCGGTGTGAGCTGCACCGAAGTGTTAGGGATTGGCTGAGTTTGTCTAGGCTTTGGAATCGGTGGCACCAGGACAGAAATGTTGGTTGCACCGATTTTGCATATTTGGCTTAGGACCGAATTTGATGGGAGAGTTTGTGGATGTTTTGGTGACGGTCACTTGTGCATGTTTGAGCATATTGTTCACCATCAAAACTTTACCCCCTTTTAGTAGTATTGGCTTTCCTATGGACTCAAAGTGATTTCTCACAAATGTAAAATGTAGAGTCCTCTTGCTTGAAGCTTGGCCAACCTATTTCCTTGCATCTTGGGGTAATTCCACAATCCTTTGGCCATCCCTATTATTGAACTTGTCCCGAAATATACTTGGTGGAAACATTAGTTCAATGACTTATATGTTGTTATTAATTACCAAAACCACCAAGGGAGCAAATGTGCTTTCAATCTCCCCCTTTTTGGTAATTGATGACAACATATAGATCAAAGCTTGGACAAAGATAAACTCACGGAATATAATGCGCTTTGAGAAGTATGTGATAAGCAAGAGCTCCCCCTAAATTTGTGCATTATTTTTAAATTTGCATTTGAATGCAAATGCACAATCTATTAGGTACATGGGTTACTTCTTACATGTCACATACCACTTGGTGGTGTGCAAGAGTAATTGGAATGAATACCATAGCACAACACAATCAACCAAAGATGAATGATCATCACATAAGATTAAGATAATAGGAAATAGTAGCATCACGCATTAAAGCATATGATCAAACATCATCAAGCGTGTATCACAAGCAAAACAAAAGAGTACCACGGAAACCAAAAGCAATTTATCTGTGACAAAGCAACAAACACCAAACGCTCTCTCACTCGAAGCCTAAAAGATATATATACACTTCTCCCCCTTTGGCAACAAGTTACCAAAAAGTTCAAAGGCATATATCTAATCGTTCTTGGGCTGATCTCCTCCGTCTGTCGATGAAGGAGTCGAGATAACAGCGTTGGCAAAGATCTCTACAGATTTCGTGGATGGAGTTCGATTTGTCATGGGAGGAACATGAGCTGATGGAGCAAGAGTTGTGCTGACAGCAGTAGGAGCTGATGAAGAGGGCCTCAAGTGTGGTGTAGGCACTTTGACTGATCTATCCTGAGTAGTGAACTGGGTGCCTGTCCTGAGAGGTGATTCATCCTCATCATCATCTGAAGAAGAAGTAGAAGAGACCCGGGGGATATGCACGGAGTCAACTTCCTTCTGAAGCTCTATAACTGTCTTTGACAACTTGTCCATCTTATCACTAAGAACCATGATCCTTGTCTCAAAGATCCTCACTAGACTATTCTGGTTGTCCAGAATCCCCTTGATATCCTTCTGCATACTCTAGACGGCTGAGATCAGAAGATCCATTTGCTCATTTCTGGATCTGGGGGCTTGAGCACTAGTGGCTCGAACTGCTTCTGCCTCTACGTGTGCTATAGTAGATGTGGGATGATCTGGATCCATCACCACAATATTATCCTCGAGATCTGGCTGTAGGGGCAGATGTGGATGGTCTAGAGCAAAAATGTGCTTCTCCAACTGAGAGTTGATAAGCAACTGGATGTAGGGTGCATAGCAGCAAGAGCGTTTTTTATCAGCAGCAACCCTCTTGATTGTCTCAATAATCAAATCCATGACTCTAATCCTAGTGTTCCTGTCAAGGTGAATCAGCATGTTGATGGAGTAGCCTCGGATCATGTTGTCATCTCCTGACTTGGGCATCAAGGTATGCCTAAGAATAGTGTTCATTGTACGGAGGCCTGCTTCCAGATAGTAGATGGATCCTAGCTTATGAGATTGCACCTTGTACGAAGGGATATGATTATACATATCCTTCATGGCATTGTGACTTGCCTTGGGTTTTGAGTATACATCCAAATCACCTTCCTGAGCTTCTGGAACTCCTATAAGTGCAGCCCACTCCTCAAAAGTGGATTCATACCTTGCACCTTCACTCATCCATACAATTCTACCATCTCCGTAGAAATGAGCAGTGGTGTAGAATTGCATGATCATTTCATCGTTCCATGTAGTAAGCTCTCCGCCAATGAACTTATCCAGACCAATGCAATGGAAATTATCTTGGTCACTTGGGAAGTAGTCCACATTATCCTTAATGAATTTCCAATCGACACATCACATATCGCTAACAGCTGGGCTCTTGTCAAGCAACACTATCTCATAAAAGTCATGTTGCTCTCTTGTGTAGAACATGTAGTCAACAACAGTTTTCTTCCTCTAAGCATAAGGACCTATGGCTCTCCGGGCTCTCAATCCTGAGTCTTTCCTATTCTTCATGTCTTCAGCAACCAAGTGGCTGGCATCATGTACTAGAAGATGTGGTCTGAGCTTCATCAAAGTAGTCAAGTCATCATCATCTTCAAGTCTGGAGGCAGTCCCCTTGTTCTTCTCAGAAGTTGGAATGTCTCTGGTAGTCCTCTTGGACTTCTGTACAACAGCCTTCTTGGAAGTAGGCTTGGCTATCTTAGAAGTGCCAATCTTTGGCATAGCATCAACCATTAGCTTCTTGGCTTTCTTCTTGGGAGGGGCTTTCTCAACATGTTCTTCATCCTCTTCGTCAGCAGCAGCACTAGCAGCCTCCTATGGATCTTCATACATAGAGGTAGGCCTTCAAATCACATGGATAATCATCTTCCTGGAATTTTCCCCCTGCCTTCTTCGGCATTGCCTTCCTTGGGGGATCAACGGATGTTGTAGCTCTAGAACTCTCATGTTCTTTGATAGTCTCTCAGCTGGCATTGATCTTGCTAACAACTCTTCTGGAAGAAGTAGCTTAAGTTTCTGACTTCTTAGCAGCCTTTCCTCGCTTCTTGGCAAGAATCTCCTCAGGAATGAAGTAAGAATCTTGTTCATCAGAATTTATCTTTTTCCTGGTCCTGGTGGCAGCCTTGGGCAACCCATGAGAGCTGTGGGTGCCTGTATCTGAAAAAGAACTAGCCTCTAGGCTTGTGCGAGAAGTCATATCAACTCCCTGCTTTGCCAAATTTTGACTGTCCTCTGTGTCTAACATAATGACCCTGTGAATAGAGTATAGGAGAGCAGAAGTAGATGAGTCATCAAAAAATGAGGCTGGTTTTTGAAATTTGAACAATGAATTTTTAAGATTTTTGCATTCTGACAAATAAATATCAGTATAGCCGAATTTTTTTCGGTGGGGTCGAGACTGACTGACTCACTTAACCGAACCATACCACCCTTTTCGGTTAGACCGAAAGGAGGAACTCAGTTCCACCAAGTCAGTTCTCAGCAACACAGAATTTCACATCGGCGGGACCGATATGTCAATTTCGGTTCCATCGAGATTTATCGGGCGGACGGCAAAGCCTAGAAAATTCATTATTCACTGGACTTTGGAGATTTCGAGTGGATAGGAATATCTACAAAGGGTGTATCAAAGATAATCTTGAATCTAATGCACAAGAATCAGACAAGGAGCACAAAAGAGATCGAATTCGTACCCTAGCCTGGCGTGGATCCTCTATGGTGGCGACGAGGGAGAGGATCTCGTCGACGATGGAGATTCCCAGCGGCGGAGGAGCGCAGGGAGACAAGGGCAACGACCAGGGGTCTCGTAGGCGGCAACTTAGGGTTCTGAGGCACGACGAACGAGATTGAATTTCAAAGCATCGGGGTCCAGAGCTTATATACCCACCATTGTCGGTGACAACGATTCTAACTTTTCGGTGCCACCGAGTTCCTCAACTGTCAGCTGACAGGGAAACTAAGTGTAACCGAGAAAATGGAATCGGTGGTACCGAGATTGAAAACCAGATCAACCCTAGGCATTCGATGAGACCAAGATTTTGGGGTTGGTTCCACTGAGATGCAATTGGGAGGTTTTAATGGTCAGTCCTTGTCGATACGGAACTCCGAGTGCTCCACACACAGAGGGATCAAAAAGCACTTATTCAAATTTTGTGATGCAGCATGAATAGAGTATGAGGTGAGAAAG
The DNA here is from genome assembly GCA_022496015.1 of Hordeum marinum. Lineage (NCBI taxonomy): Eukaryota > Viridiplantae > Streptophyta > Magnoliopsida > Poales > Poaceae > Hordeum > Hordeum marinum. The sequence goes on along the minus strand of CM039676.1, from coordinate 124,884,383 downwards.
CATAGATAGCTAAAGAAGTGGTCCTATGCATTCTTGTATATCCAATTGGCAAGAGATAAATCAAAAGCCAAATAGCAACAATTGGATATCCTCAAATGAGAAAATAAATGCAGACCAACATGCTCACACAAGAAGATGTCAAATGAAACCATGACAAACATGTAGAAACACTCTAGCATCTAACAAGCATTTGGGGGAGGACAAAGTCATATATATATGAGTATTTGGCTTAGGAGCCAAGTAAGAATAGTTGATCATAGGTCATACTCATCGTTTAAGCACAAGGGGGTTTCCACTTTTACATAAAGCATTTAATGTTGTCACAAATTAGGACATGTTTTGACTCAAGTCTTAGAGTAAATCTCCCCCTTGATGTGACATCCCCCCATAAGAGGGATAAACTAACCTTGAGTTTTGTTGATGAAGACTTCATGTTGGTAAGGTAGTGATGGATTCTCAAGGTTGATCAAAGTCACCAAGAGTTGGGAGCATCCTTGTTGTTTCCTTACTCTTCTCACCTACATGGGTTAGTCCCAACATACAAGAGACCAATACAAGGATATCTATGGACATGGAGTGCAAAGCATGTGTAATGATGTCCATTGATTTGTTGATTACCTTATCCCTTTCTTACCTTTGAGGGAATGTGTGACTCCTTGATCTATTGCATAGGGTTGATGTTAATTGCAAATAGATCTTACCAATAATTAATATGAGTGAATTTCATTGGCGGAGTCACCCCTCAAGAACTCTCTAGTTCTTCTTCTTGGGAATCCACATCAAGTTGATGGGGATCCTTGGTGTTGAAGTAGCACTTGTAGAAGTTGAGATAGTAGTAGCCTTGGGAATCCACTTCACCATAGCTTGGGATTAATCTTCATATGAGTCAATGTCCTCTTGAAGCTTGTTCTTGTCCTTGAGCTTGGGGTATTGTGGTGGAAGGTCATATTGAGCTTTTGTTCCCATGGGGAGAGTATTTTCATACTTCTCCTTTTGAGGAACAAACTTGGGCTTGGGATATTAACCTTCTTCCCATTCAACTCCATTAGCATTGAAGTAGGCAACACCGCGATTCTTCCGGTATCCTCCATGCTTGCGTACAATCTCATCAAATTGTGTGTACCCTTCAAGACTCTTCTAGATACCTTTCTCTATATTCCCTTTCAATAAAGCATTTTATTGCTCAAGTATAAATTGGATAAGAGAATCATCATTAGTGGAATCAATAGGACTACTAGGAGAAACATCATTGGGTTTAGCATTTTTATTGTTGCTACTAGATAAAGAACCATTCTTTCGTTTGTTACTAGTTTTATTAGATTTGACTTCTGGAATGAATGTAGACAAGAGTAGTCGTTGGGCAATATAAGATGAAGTCTTCTTTCTGATATCGCCATTGATAGCTTTAAGAAATTCATGTTCTTGCTCCAAATTGGGCTTCTCGAAGCGTAGGTTCTCATGAGTTCTTACTAGCTATCTATGATCTTCAAGAGTAGATTCATGAGCTAACTTACGAGTGTTGAGTTCTTCAGTTAGTTCTTCTATTTTCATCTTATCATTGTCAATTGACTTATCTTGACTAGCATGAGAAATATCAAGTTCATTATGATTAACGTCACTAGTTTTATCACATAGAAAGTCATCATCATAAAGCAAATCATCTTCATCACAATCGAAATCAAGATATTTGGGGTGTGATAACTTGGGCCCTATAGCCATGAAGCAATTTCCACCTCCTTCATTTGGTGAATCAAATATATCATAGGATTTGGTTGTCACTAGTGCAATTCCAGCAACACCATCATCTTGACTATAGTCAGAGTTGGAGTGATAGCTTCTCTTGGAGTGGTTGTTAGAGTCGGAGCCGTAAACCCATTCACCAACATGAGCTTGATGCTTTCTTCTTGAGTAGCTCTTGGTGTGCTTGTCCTTCTTCTCTGAGTCCCTACTTCTCCTTGAGGGTCTTCATTCATAACGATCATCTCTACTCCTTCTCTCTCTTCGAGGTGATTCATCTCTTAATCTTCGTCTTCTTGGTGACTCTTCTTTTTGTTTGTAGGGAGCCGAGCACTCATTTGAGTAGTGTCCGGGCTTCCGACAATTGTAGCAATTTTCGTCACAACTTGACGAACGCTTCTCTTCATATCTTGAGTTGGAGCTGCGATCTTTGCTTCTATTCTTGTAGAACTTGTTGAATTTCTTGACCATGAGGCTTATCTCTTCATTTGTGACAAGGTTGTCACTTGAGGTAGCGGGAGCATCACTTGTGGCTTTGTAAGCACCGATAGACTTGTGATGAAGGTATTCCTTGTCTTTGAGCATCATCTCATGAGCAACAATTCTACCAATCACTTCTGTTGGTTTGATATCTTTGTAGTTGGGCATCATTTGGATCAATGTGCACATGGTGTCATATGTCTCATCCAAAGCTCTAAGTATCTTCTTGGAATGAACTTGTCAATCATTTCTTCGCTTCCTAAGACAGCAATCTCATTTGTGATGAGAGCTAGCCTAGAGTACATTTCAGCGACTCCTTCACCATCCTTCATCTTGAACTTGTCAACTTGACCTTGAAGAACATCTAACTTGGATTCTCCCATGGACGCAATTCCTTCGTGTATATCAACCAAAGTGTCCCAAATCTCTTTTGCATGTTCAAGGTGGCTGATTTTTGTTGAATTCTTTAGGAAATTGGCAATTGAAGAGAATGTCACATGCTTCAGCATTGAGTTGCAACATCTTCATTTCATCCGTAGACGCTTCACGATCCAGTTCCTTTCCATCCGCAAAGAATTCACCTTGCAAGCCAACACGAAGAACAGCCCAAACGGCAGGATTATGACTAAGCAAATGCATTTTCATTTTATGCTTCCAACTAGCAAAAGTAGTTCCGTCAAAGTATGGACCTCTACGGTGATAATTTCCCTCACTAGATGTCATACTTCTCCTAGGTTGTGAAACCAATGCAATGGAGACCAAAGCTCTGATACCATTTGTAGGATCGAAAGTATTTATAGAGGGGGGTGACTAGACTACTTAACCAAATAATTTTTTTGCCTTTTTCCTAATTTTAATTCTTCGCAAGTTTTAGCATTCATAGCATATCAAGTAACACCCTACACTTGCATGTCTAATAGTGTGGCAGCGTAAAATAAAGAAATTGCACATGTAAGTAAAGAGAGGGTTAGGAAAGCCAACAAAAGTGATGACATGATGATTTTACCCGTGGTTCCGATAGGTGGTGCTATCGTACGTCCACGTTTATGGAGTCTTCACCCCACAGAGGGTAACGGTCACGAGAGTCCATGGAGGGCTCTACCCACGAAGGGTTCCATGAAGAAGCAACCTTGACTATTCCATGTGGCTTCCATCCACGAAGGACTAGCCTCACTATGGGTAGATCTTCACGAATTAGGTGATCTCCTTACCCTTACAAACTTCTTGGTTCACTACACAACATGAAGTAGGAAGCTCCCAAGCGACACCTAACCAATCTAGGAGGCAGCACCTCCAAAAGGTAATAGGCTCGGTAATGACGATGAACTCCTTGCTCTTGTGCTTCAAGATGATAGAATCCTCAACACACAATCACTCTCTCACAGATTTGGCTTGGTAGAAGAGATGGGATTGGTGGAAAGCAACTTGGGGAGGCTAGAAATCAAGATCCATATGGTTGGAGTGGAAGATGTTGACCTCAACACAAGGGTAGGTGGTTCTCTATCAAAAAACTCAGTAGGATAGGTATGGAATAGTTCTGAGTGCTTCTCTTTTGAGTGGGTGGTGGTGAAGGGGTATGTATAGGCATCCCCAAAAATCCAACCATTACACACAATAATACAGACTCGATGACACCGATGTGTAAATCTCAGTGGTGTCAAACTGACCAAAAGTGGCAACTTTTTTATCTCGGAGGGACCAATATACAATTCTCGGTTGCACCGACAAGGTGACCAATGGTCAGATTTGCCAATCTCGGTGATACCGATTCACCATTATCGGTCGGACCGAATATGTGAACTTGCATAACAGAATCTTGGCAACCCAACTCGGTGGCACCGAGTGTAGTGTCGGCTGCACCGAAGTGTTAGGGTTTGGCTGAGTCTGTCTAGGATTTGGAATCGGTGGCACTAGGATAGGAATGTTGGTTGCACCGATTTTGCGTATATGGCTTAGGGCAGACTTTGGTGGGAGAGTTTGTGGATGTTTTGGTGACTGTCACTTTTGCACGTTTGAGCATATTGTTCACCATCAAAACATTACACCCTTTTAATAGTATTGGCTTCCCTATGGACTCAAACTGATTTCTCACAAATGTAAAATCTAGAGTCCTCTTGCTTGAAGCTTGGCCAACCTATTTCCTTGCATCTTGGCGTAATTCCACAATCCTTTGGCCATCACTATCATTGAACTTGTCCTGAAATATACTTGGTGGAAACATAGTTCAATGACTTATATGTTGTTAATAATTACCAAAACCACCAAGGTAGCAAATGTGCTTTCAGTTACACTAAGTTTTGTTGTCAGCTGACAGTTGAGAAACTCGGTGACACCAAAAATTTCGAATTAGTGTCACCGACAGCCGCAGGTATATAAGGAGGTGGACCTGACCTTTGAAAGTATTCTTTGACTGTTGCCCCCTCAAAACCCTACACTGCCGATTCGGGGCCCATGGGCATCGCCTTTGCTTCCCAGAGCGTCTCCGCTGCTGGGAATTGCCGTCACCGACGAAATCTTCATCCTCGTCACGGCTGTAGCGGATCCATGACCGAGCTAGGGTATGGATTCCGCCCTCCTTTATCTTCCCATCAAAATCTTGCGCATTGGAGTGGATTTTATCTTCTATCCACCGATTGCAAACTGCTCAATCCCCAAGAAATCTCATTAGATTAGCGGATCGGAAAAAATTATGTTTAGTTACCCGCAAAATAGCATCTTAGCATCTCGGTGATACCGAGTCAAAAAAATTGGTTCCACGGATTTCTTTTTGTGCCACTGAGGGCAAAACTTGGTGAGACAGACTGGCAGTTTTCGGTAGACCGAAACTGGTGCCAATTTTCAGTTAAGAGTTTTGTGCGTCTCTGCAGCACCAAAAGATTTGACTCGGTGACACCAAAATTCATTTTTGCTGTGAACTACATCTAAGATTTTTCTTTTCAAACTTTCAAAAACAGCTACATTTTGGGATGACTTATCTTCTTCTACTCTTCTATACTCTATTCACAGGCTCAGATATGTCAGATGCTGAGCACAGTTAGAATTTGCTGGAGCAGAATGTTGACATGAGTTCCGGCACTAGCCCAGGTTCTAGATACTTTTCAGACCCAGTCACCCCTAGTTCTCATGGGTTACCCAAGGCTTCTACTAGAGCCAGGAAGAAGCTGAATTCAGATGAGGAGGATTCATATTTTATGCCAGAGGAAGTTCTTTCCAAGAAGCAAGACAAGGCTGCCAGGAAGTTTGCTAATGAAGCCACCTTTTCCAGGAGGACAGTTAGCAAGATATATGCCCCTCAAGAGACGACGAGAGCACCTGAGAGTGCTAGGGATACCATGACCATTGAGCCCCCAAGGAGGTCATTGCATAAGAAGGTAGGAGAGAAGAAGAATGCCAGACGATTGTCTATGCAACTGGCAGGGCTACCTCAATGTATGATGATCCTGAGGAGGCTGCTAGTGCTGCTGAGGAGAAGGAGGAGGAGGAAGATCAAGTTGTCAAGGGCCCTCCCAAGAATAGGCAAAAGAAGCTTTTGGCAGATGATATGCCAAAGCAAGGACGCTCCAAGAGCACCAAGTCTGCCACCAAGAAGGATGTTGGTGAGAAGTCCAAGAGGTCAACCAGACAGATTCCGGCTTTTGAGAAGAACAAGGGATTTACCTCGAGAGTTATAGATAAGAATTCCATGTCTACATTGATGAATCTCAAACCACACCTTCCAGAGCACAATGCTAGCTCTCTGCTTGCTGTTGAGATGAAGAAGAAGAAGGATGCTGGTTTGAGAGAGTGGAGACCCATTGATCCTTACTCTCAGAGGAGGAGAACAACTGTGGACTACAGATTTTACACCAAGGAGCAAAAGGATTTCTATGAGACTGTGTTGCTTGACTGGAAGTACATCAAGGCAAATCAAGACTATTTCCCCAATGTACATGGCAACTTCCACTATGTTGGCATAGATGAGTTTGTTGGCAAATAATTCACTTCATGGAATGAAGAGATGATCATGCAATTCTACTCCACTAATCACTTCTATGGAGATGGTGGGATTGTGTGGACGACAGAAGGAGCAAGATATGAGTCCATTGTTGATGAGTGATTTGCCATCTTAGGAGTCCCAAAGGCACAAGATGGAGATATATGTGTGTACTTAGAGACCAAGGCTAGCCACAATGCCATGAAGGACATGTACAATGCCATTCCTGCTGCACGTCTTCAGTCCCACAAGCTATGATCTATCTACTACCTTTAAGAAGGTCTCCGTACCATCAACACCATTCTGAGGTATACTTTGATGTCCAAGTCAGGAGATGCGAAGATGATCTGAGGCTACTCCATCAATTTGCTGCTTCATATTGACTGGCACCAGAGATTCAAAGTGATGGATCTAATTGTGGAGACTGTGAAGAGGGTTGCTACTGATTAGAAGCGCTCTTGCTCCTATGCACCCTACATTCAGATCCTCATCAACTCCAAGATGGAGAAGCACATCTTTGCTCTAGACAAACCCCACTTGCCCCTATAGCCATACTTTGAGGACAATGTTGTGGTGATGGACCCATACCATCCCACATCAGCTGCATCTCAGGCACAAGCAGAGGCAGACGCAGCTAGAGCCATTACTGCTCAAGTCCCTAGATCCAGGAATGAGTAGATGGATCTCTTGATCTCAAAATTTCAGGGCATGAAGAAGGAAATCAAGGACATACTTCAGAGCCAGAACAGTCTTGTGAGGTACATTGAGAACAGGATCAAGACCCTCAATGACAAGGTAGATGGGCTGAACAGGACCATGATCGAGCTCAAGAAGGAAGTTGACTCTGTGCCTCTTTCTCACACTACTGATGATGATGTGTAACATCCCAAATTTTGGAATGTTATAATTAATATTAGAATGATTGTTTGTTTGCTTGAGTGATTGAAATTGAGTGAAAATTTGAAACTTTTGAAAACTTTTGAATGAGAGGGAATAAAATTACTTTCCCGTGAGATTTGAATTCCATTTTGAAAATATTTCAAATTCAGAAACTTTATGCAAATCAATGATTTTCATGAGAGAGGATAAAAGGACTTCTTCAAATTATATGAAATATGAGTTGGAAGTTTAAAGGAAGGATTTGAAAGTGCTTTTGAAAACCTCTGAATTATCCTTTTGGAATCCATGTCATATTTGGTTCCTATTCAAATTTTCAAAGAATTCAAACCCCTGGACAAATTTTTGAGAGGAGTAATGTGACACTCCAAACCAGGGGGGTATTTTGTGTAGTTTTTGAATCATAAAACCCATGGGGTTATTTGAAAAATATTTGCAAAAATAAATAAAGCCACTTAGGCATTTTCTGAAAAATAAATTTTTTAAAAGTATTTATTCTGGGCGAGGAAAAATGTCCATTAAATGGCATTAAAACTCCTGATAATTTTGGTATAAAACTTCTTATTTTGATTCTCTGGTAAAATAAAAAAAAGAAAGGCTTTAAAGCGTTTTAAATAGTCGCCGGCCCATCTTACCTTAACTAGCTTCCCGAAATCGTTCCCGACCGGCCGCCCGATGCCGTGCCCTCCTCTCTCTCCCACTGATGCCCGACCCCACTGCCCGACCGTAACCACCGCGCGGTCGTCTCTCTTCCCCATCCCCTCCCCTTTCCACGCCGGCGAACTCTCGTCGTGATCTCCTCCCCTCCTTCCTTTCGGACACCTCCGAGACCACCTATATAAACCCCTACCTCCCCGTGCTCCATTCCCCCTCCGAAGCCCCATCCCCGTGCTCTCTCCTCGTCGGAATCCCTCGCCGGACCCGAGCGCCGCCGCCGCATCACTTCTCTCCTACTGCTCCACCACGACCACCCTGCCGCCACCCGAGCCCACCACCGAGCTCCCCTCGCTTGCCCACACCTCCCCGTGCCATCACTCTCACACCAGATCCACCAGATCCCCCACGCCGACGACCTCGCCGGAGCGGACCTCCTTCCGAAAGCACTAGGAGCTCGTGCCGCTCGTCTCCATCGCCCCCGAGCTCATCCTCGACCACCATTGGACGCGCCGCTCCGTGACGCATCGTCTGGTGCCATCTCCGTCGTCGGAAGAACACGGGAGCCGTCTCCCCGTCAACCTCGCCATCCCTGCTGTCGACGTCGACCTCGCCGGTGACCCCTGTGAGCCCCCTTCTTCCCCAAACGTCCGATCTTCGTTGAACGGTCAAGATTAGAAGGAGCTTACCCCTTTGGTTCTTTCAAAAAGAACCGGCCGGTTTTTCTTTTTGAATAAATTGACTGAATCATTTTGTTTACATATCGGCCATTCGCTCGTTTAACACTCACGCGCACGCCCGTAGCCAATAAGAGACAGCCACGTAGCCCTGTCCGTTAGTTAGAAAAATGTTATTTCTTCTGTTTGTGTTTTAAAAACAGATTTAGTTCTGTTTTTGTTTTTAGCATATCTTTTATGTTTTTAGGATTTTTAATTTGATTCTTTTTGCATTGTATCAAAAATTTATTATAGTTTCTGTAGATACCAAGTTTAACTATGTTTGAATATTTAAATTTGAATTTAAACAGATTTGTTTTAAATCTTGTTTTCTGAATAACTTGAGTTTAATAATATATTTTTGATTGATTCTTTTTGCTACTTGTCACTAGTGATCTCAGTTATCAGTGGGTAAAGTTTGAGATATTTTAGAATAAATTTGATTTGGGTTTTAACTAAAAACACAATCTGTTTAGTTTCCTATTAGTTTAATTTCTTTGTTTTATTCTTTTAATCTGAATTTGATTTAACTTATGTTTTAGATTTCATTAGTTGTTGTTGTTCTAAACCTTAGGATTATACTTGCTGTTAAAAAAATTTTGTTTAGTTTATTAAATTATTATTGTAGGAACCTATACTTTTTTTATATTAGGTGTAGTTTATTAAAAACAAATTAGTTAGTAATATTTCTTTTAACAAAAGTTTTAAGTAATTAGATTATGTTTTCAAATAAAGTTTTTTTAGTAATTCCTTTCTGTTAAGAAATGTTTTAAATAAAAATAGTTTAGTTTTACTCTATTGTGGTAGGAATCTATATGCCTCTTCATTAGGTAATGTTTGATAAAACAATTTAGTTTTATAGAAACTCTTTTTACAAAAGTTTTAGATGATTTAAATCTGTTTTATAATAAAGATTTTATTATTTACCTCCTGTTAACTTAGTTGTTTTATAAGTTGTCTTCTCTTATTTTATGGTTTTACTTGTTGTTAAGTTTATTAGACAAAAACCTATGTTGTGTAGAGTTTTGTTTTCATAAGTCTTACTTGTTGTTCAAAAGTAATTCTTTTACTAAAACACTTTTGTTATATTTACTTTGTTTTTGTTTGTTACTTTTGAAAATTAGGATGTACTTGTAGAGAAAACCAACTTTGGTTGTGTTGATGAAGTTTTGTTTATTTTAACTTTTGTCTTAAGTATTTCCTTCATCACCACCTTAGTTGTGTTGATGTGGTTTTGTCATTTGAGTTCTGTCTTTAGTATTTCCTTTCATCACCACCATGTTGCTTTTGGTTCTTGTGTTACCTTGTGATTGTTAGTATTGATTGCTAGAAGTGTTTGCTTATGAATGCAATGTATTATATTATAGATTCCATCGGAGAGTGACGTATAGTTCTATCAAGTATTTTCTGAGAGCGATACTTATCTTCATCAACAGTACAGGCAAGTTCACTTTGACCATTTTGTTCATACCTATGTTTTATTGCATGTAGTGACATCATTCAATAAATCCCTCCCGTAGTGTTATTGAAATTCTTGTAGTTGAGTAGAATGCATGAGGTAGGAACCCACCACTTGTTACTAAAGCCCCGGGAACGCTAGTTAGTGAATTGCTATGCTAAAGTAGATGGGGTCTGGTATGAGTGTTCGTGAGTGGTGTGAGAAGGAGGACTCCACGTCAAAACGATGACTTCATGAAGGCTTCTTCAAGACCTACATATTCAAGACCTCAAGACTTCGAGACTCGAGAAACAAGTTTTTCAATACACACTACTGGGTGAGGGATGGTTGGAACGGCACCCTGGAGAAGCCAGTGGATTTGCCTAGGTCTTGCTGGAGATGTGCCAGTATTGACGCGGAAAGCCTCACCTAGACTCAAAGGGAAGGATGAATACTTCATGCCCGGAAGCTTACCTGTGTAGCCACAAGTCATTATGGGCTTTGGCTTGGTTGATCTTTGTTGTGACTCTGTCTAGGCAGTGCTATGAGATGTAGTCGACGTTAGGATTGGATGGGCACTGTCGGATAGTCAGGGAAGCACTCTGAAAGACCATGTTTTGTTCATCCTGTTCTCAAACACCATGAAGTGCGAGGACTTACCAGGAGGGAACTAATCTTGTGGGTAAAGTACACAACACTCTGGAGAGTTTAAACCTAATCGATTAGCCGTGTCCCCGGTTACGGACAGTTTGAGCCTCTAGACTTGGATCTATCTCTGAAGTCTCAACACTGGACTGATAACTAATTGTGGGCAACTGATGATACTTATGGGCCTTGAGACATTGTTTGGCGGAACCATGTCATGATAGGTAACTCCATAGTGAAACTCCTGATATTCCCTTGTTGTAGGAAAATAAAATCAGCTTTTACGCAAAAACTTAGACACAGAGCCACAAAGCCTTTGCATATAGAATAGTCTTTATTCCTCTGTTCTACTATGGTGATCTTGCCAGTACATTCCATGTACTGACCTACACGGCTGCAACGTATCATGTTGCAGGTACTCTTCTACAATGGGTAAGAGTACGATTCAGGGTTACGGTCCGCACTCAACCCGCCGTTGGTGTTATTGGGACTCCACTCCTGTTGACTGTTTCCGCTGCTATTTTAAGGTATATATATCAGTTTTACATTAATTATGTGTGATTGCACTTTGATATATACATTGATGTACTGTGTGTGCCAGCATACTGATCCAGGGATGGCACAGAAAACACAGAGGCTTGACTCGTTTTGAGTCGGGTCGCTACAGAAATGGTATCAAAGCACATGTTCACTGTAGGATGTGACCCTAGACAAATGGAAAGCCCTAGGATAGGATATCCCTAAAACTTTATCTTCTAAAAAGATTCTTTACTTCTTGTCATCTCAGATTTTTTCAAATAGTCCTTCTTACCTAAATTAGATAGAACATACCCTCCCTTTTTGACCACACGAAGGATCAACGGAAGCCCTCCAAGAAGGACAAGATATCAAAACAACTGATGGTCACTTCAAAGTAAAGAAGATTTCACCATGCATTAGAAGAGTTGAAGCTACACGAGTTGAATACTATGAAGACCCGAAGAAATCGAAGACCATGAAGAATTTCCAAGATATTATGCCCTAGAAGACCAAACCCTTGTTGTATACTTACGTTAGATACGATGATTTGTGAGCTGTCATTTGTGTGTAATTTTCCACAGCCACAACAAAAATCTATTTTCAAAACCATTGTTTGTATTGTGTGTATCCCCTCCTTTCTCTCTCTTACCCATCTCATCCCCAAAATCTTGAACCCAATAGATGATGAGTGAAGCTGGACTCGTGTATTTTGGATCGATGAATCGGTTAGAGACAGAAGAATGGATTCAGAACATGGAGGACCACCTAAGGAGTAACCATGTTGCAAGGAACGAGATGGTCTAGTATGCTCTTTGGTACTTTGCAGAAGGTGCTGCACATTGGTGGAAGATGCATGAAGATATCCATGATAGACAAGGATCAATCACTTGGGAAGAATTCAAGATGACTCTACAAAAATCCCATGTTGTCAGCAACACCCAGAAGCCCCGTTGCAAAGATGTGAAGAAGATTTGTGCATACAGGATATGTGGAGAGATAGGACACACCCAGGAAGAACACAAGGAAGGATGCCCTCATTGTGAAGAAAATCACTGAGCTGAGGAATGCCCAACTGGGTAGGTGACATGTTTCTTGTGCGAAGGAACTACACATTACCCAGCTCAATGCCAAATGTACCCCAAGGTACAAGAAGTCATCAAGTAGTAGAAGGAAGCCATGAAGGAAGCCTTCAGAGAAAATTTAGGAGTACTTGTGATGAAGGAAGATGTTGAAGACCCTGATGGAGAAGGCCTAACCAGATTTTACTCCAATGCCTGCTATTCATGTGGAGAAGGACATTTCTCACAGGACTGTACGAAGGAAAGAAAAGAGTATCTGGGAAACTTCCTGATAGAAGAAGTGGAGTTTGATCCACAGGAAATTGAAAGTTTCATCGGAACAAAGAAGCCTAAGAGGAGAAACCGAAGACGTTCTCAGAACAACCCAATTTCTGCAAAGAAGGATCTGAGTCAGATCATGTATTTTCGTGCAAGAATTTAGGCCACTATGCCGATAAATGCCCTGAGAAGAAGGCTAAACATGAGTAGTTTGAGTTTTGGATTTTGGAAGTAATAAATGTAATAGGTAGCACTCTTACCATTTTGAAGTTATGTAACGGAAGTTTCAGAGTTTGTAATAAATTCATGAGTCAATGGAAATTTATGGTGTCATGATTTATCTTATGTTGTATTACATGAGTTGTTACTCTATGACCCAAGATCTCCGACCATTTTCGAGGATATGAGAAAATATGGTCTATGCAGACATTAGTGCATTTCATTTTAAGTGTGGTAGTAACCACAGGTACCTTTCTGGATAAGTGAATACATGTGAAGAGAATATGGAACCACCTCAAACTATCTGGATGATAACCTTTGAGACAAAGTGCTTTCGAAGTTGGAATATTGAGAAAAGGAATGATTGTGATGAAACCATGCCCAAGGTTAAATAGACCAATGGAAAGGAAAATCGATTCCGCGGAGTGGAATCTAGACAAGAACAAGTCTGTGATTTGTTACCTCAAGGGTATGGTGTATTGAACTGAAGGTAATGTTGGAATATGGAACGATAGTAACCCCAAGAGTGAGTTAAAGCTATCCAAGTATTAAAGTGAACCCACAAGTCACTGACCTCAGGATTGATAAGGATCAAGCCCCACCTTTGTGAAGGAAGGAACTTGGAAGAAGCTACGACAGATCAGTAAACGTTTTCTTAGGAGTATACGATAACCTGAGAGTTGTGAAGAAACGATAGATGTTTTTGCTTAGCTTGTAGAATCAATGGATTTATTCGAACTTTGATTGTTGAAAAGAGAAATTTTCTGCAATGCTTGTGAGGAAGACCAAGTATTAGAATACGAGATTCACTAAACCGTATACAAGGTAATGATTTCAGTGCAACATGGCTTGGCCACCATGACGACTTACTCTTATCATTCTCTTGCTATTCGGAATGGTAAATCTGAGTGACTTTCCCATATTAGAGAGACGATGCTCTTTGAAGCTTTTGTTTAAGCCTTAGAATGGTATGATGTAAAAACCCATGTACATGACTGTTGCTGTCACACGTAGGAATTTTACGGTGAGGAATGAAGCCAAGACGCATTTCATTGCAGGATAACCACAAATGGTAGACCACCACGAGATCTTCGATAAGTTAGAATGATCATGAGACCCATGAGTTAAGAAGACCCAATGTCGGAAGAAATGCATTTTGTTGTGAGAACACAAGATTTGGATATAACGGAAGATCGTCACGGAAGGAGCTATCGTGAAGAATTTGAACAGACAGATGCACCCACAGGATTACCATGATTTTGAGGGACCAGTAACTCTCATTTTAAGTGTGGTAGACCCCACACCTTCCAGGTCAATGGAGTCTTGTTGGAAGACCCCACACATTCTTGGTCAGTGGATATGTTAGAAGACACCCCGAACCCTAAACTTTTCTTTCTAGCCTCTTCGAATCTCGAGGACGAGATTCATTTTAAGTGTGGTAGGTTTGTAACATCCCAAATTTTGGAATGTTATAATTAATATTAGAATGATTGTTTGTTTTCTTGAGTGATTGAAATTGAGTGAAAATTTGAAACTGTTGAAAACTTTTGAATGGGAGGGAATAAAATGACTTTCCCATGAGATTTGAATTCCATTTTGAAAATATTTCAAATTCAAAAACATTATGCAACTCAATGATTTTCATGAGAGAGGATAAAAGGACTTCTTCAAATTATATGAAATTTGAGTTGGAAGTTTAAAGGAAGGATTTGAAAGTGCTTTTGAAAACCTCTGAATTATTCTTTTAGAATCCATGTCATATTTGGTTCCTATTCAAATTTTCGTAGCATTCAAACCCCAGGACAAATTTTTGAGAGGAGTAATGTGACACTCCAAACTAGGGGGGTATTTTGTGAAGTTTTTGAATCATAAAACCCATGGGGTTATTTGAAAAATATTTGTAAAAATAAATAAAGCCACTTAGGCATTTTTTGAAAAATAATAATTTAGAAGTAGTTATTCTGGCCGAGGAAAAATGTCCATTAAATGTAATTAAATCTCTAGACAATTTTGGTATAAAACTTTTTATTTATTGAAAAGCATTTATGGACCTTTATTGCTGTTGATTCTCTAGTAAAATAAAAAAAGGAAAGGTTTTAAAGCGTTTTAAATAGTCGCTGCCCATCTTACCTTAACTAGCTTCCCGAAATCGCTCCCGACCGGCTGCCCGATGCCGTGCCCTCCTCTCTCTCCCACTGACGCCCGACCCCACCGCCCGACCGTAACCACTGCGCGGTCGTCTCTCTTCCCCATCCCCTCCCCTTTCCACGCCGGCAAACTCTCGCCATGATCTCCTCCCCTCCTTCCTTTCGGACGCCTCCGAGACCACCTATATAAACCCCTGCCTCCCCACGCTCCATTCCCCCTCCGAAGCCCCATCCTCGTGCCCTCTCCTTGTCGGAATCCCTTGCCAGACCCGAGCGCCGCCGCCGCATCACTTCTCTCCTGCTGCTCGACCCCGACCACCCCGCCGCCACCCGAGCCCATCACCGAGCTCCCCTCGCTTGCCCGCACCTCCCCGTGCCATCACTCTCACCCCGGATCCACTAGAGCCCCCATGTCGATGACCTCGCCAGAGCGGACCTCCTCCCGAACGCTCTAGGAGCTCTTGCCGCTCGTCTCCATCGCCCCCGAGCTCATCCTCGACCACCATTGGACGCGTCGCTCCACGACGCATCGTCTGGTGCCATCTCCGTCGCTGGAAGACCACGAGAGCTGTCTCCCCGTCAACCTCGCCGTCCCTACCGTCGACGTCGACCTCGCCGGCGACCCCTGTGAGCCCCCTTCTTCCCCATCCGTCCGATCTTCGTTGAACGGTCAAGATTAGAAGGAGCTTACCCCTTTGGTTCTTTTAAAAAGAACCGTCGGTTTTTCTTTTTGAATAAATTGACCGAATCATTTTGTTTACATATCGTCCATCCGCTCGTTTAACACTCACGCGCACGCCCGTAGCCAATAAGAGACACCCACGTAGCCCTGTCCGTTAGTTAGAAAAATGTTATTTCTTCTGTTTCTGTTTTAAAAACAGATTTAGTTATGTTTTTGTTTTTAGCATATCTTTTATGTTTTTAGGATTTTTAATTTGATTCTTTTTGCATTGTATCAAAAATTTATTATAGTTTCTGTAGATACCAAGTTTGACTATGTTTGAATTTAAACAGATTTGATTTAAATCTTGTTTTCTGAATAACTTGAGTTTAATAAAATATTTTTGATTGATTCTTTTTGCTACTTGTCACTAGTGATCTCAGTTATCAGTAGGTAAAGTTTGAGAAATTTTAGAATAAATTTGATTTGGGTTATACCTAAAAACACAATCTGTTTAGTTTCCTATTAGTTTAATTTCTTTGTTTTATTCTTTTAATCTTAATTTGATTTAACTTATGTTTTAGATTTCATTAGTTGTTGTTGTTATAAACTTTAGGATTATACTTGCTGTTAACAAAAATAATTTGTTTAGTTTTTTAAATTATTATTGTAGGAACCTATACTTTTTTTAAATTAGGTGTAGTTTATTAAAAACAAATTAGTTAGTAATATTTCTTTTAACAAAAGTTTATGTAATTAGATTCTGTTTTCAAATAAAGTTTTCTTTAGTAATTCCTTTCTGTTAAGAAATGTTTTAAAAAAATAGTTTAGTTTTACTCTATTGTTGTAGGAATCTATATCCCTCTTCATTAGGTAATGTTTGATAAAACAATTTAGTTTTATAGAAACTCTTTTCACAAAAGTTTTAGATGATTTAAATTTGTTTTATAATAAAGATTTTATTATTTACCTCCTGTTAACTTAGTTGTTTTATAAGTTGTCTTCTCTTATTTTATGGTTTTACTTGTTGTTAAGTTTGTTAGACAAAAACCTATGTTGTGTAGAGTTTTGTTTTCATAAGTCTTACTTATTCTTCAAAAGTAATTCTTTTACTAAAACACTTTTATTATATTTACTTTGTTTTTGTTTGCTACTTTTGAAAATTAGGATGTACTTGTAGAGAAAACCAACTTTGGTTGTGTTGATGAAGTTTTGTTGATTTTAACTTTTGTCTTAAGTATTTCCTTCATCACCACCTTAGTTGTGTTGATGTAGTTTTGTCATTTGAGTGTCGTCTTAAGTATTTCATTTCATCACCACCATGTTGCTTTTGGTTCTTGTGTTACCTTGTGATTGTTAGTATTGATTGCTAGAAGTGTTTGCTTATGAATGCAATGTTTGATATTATAGATTCCATCGGAGAGTGACATATAGTTCTATCAAGTATTTTCTGAGAGCGATACTTATCTTCATCAAGTAGTGACATCATTCAACAAATCCCTCCCGTAGTGTTATTGAAATTCTTGTAGTTGAGTAGAATGCATGAGGTAGGAACCCACCACTTGTTACTAAAGCCCCGGGAACGCTAGTTAGTGCAATGCTATGCTAAAGTAGACGGGGTCTGGTATGAGTGTTCGTGAGTGGTGTGAGAAGGAGGACTCCATGTCAAAACGACGACTTCATGAAGGATTCTTCAAGACCTGCATAATCAAGACCTCAAGACTTCGAGACTCGAGAAACAAGTTTTTCAATACACACTACTGAGTGAGGGATGGTTGGAACGGCACCCTAGAGAAGCCAGTGGATTTGCCTAGGTCTTGCTGGAGATGTGCCAGTATTCACACGGAAAGCCTCACCCAGACTCAAAGGGAAGGATGAATACTTCATGCCCAGAAGCTTACCTGTGTAGCCACAAGTCATTATGGGCTCTGGCTTGGTTGATCTTTGTTGTGACTCTGTCTAGGCAGTGCTACGAGATGTGGTCGATGTTAGGATTGGATGGGCACTGTCGGATGGTCTGGGAAGCACTCTGAAAGACCATCTTTCGTTCATCCTGTTCTCAAACACCATGTAGTGCGAGGACTTACCAGGAGGGAACGAATCTTGTGGGTAAAGTACACAACACTCTGGAGAGTTTAAACCTAATCGATTAGTCGTGGCCCCGGTTACGGACAATTTGAGCCTCTGGACTTGGATCTATCTCTGAACTCTCAACACTGGACTGATAACTAATTGTGGGCAACTTATGATACTTATGGGCATTGAGACATTGGTTGGCGGAACCATGTCATGATAGGTAACTCCATAGTGAAACTCCTGATATTCCCTTGTTGTAGGAAAATAAAATCAGCTTTTACGCAAAAACTTAGACACAGAGCCACAAAGCCTTTGCATATAGAATAGTCTTTATTCTTCTGTTCTACTATGGTGATCTTTAGGCTTCGAGTGAGAGAGCGTTGGATTTTATTGTTGTTTCAAAAAAAATTGGTCTTTTGGTTGCTTGTGTTACACTTTTGTTCATGTTTAATCATATGCTTTAATGTGTGTTGCTACTATTTCCTATCCATTTGGTGGTTATGATATGATCATTCACTTTGCTATATGTGTTGTGCTATGATATTAAATCTTATTATTCTCTCACACCACCAAGATGTATGTGGAATGGTAGAAGTGACCATTTACCGAATCGATTGTGCATTTGCATTCAAATGAAAATTGAAATAAAGCACAAATTTAGGGGGAGCTCTTGCTTATCAAATACTTCTCAAAATGACAATTATATTCATAGATTATATCATATGTCGATGCTTTGATCTATATGTTGTCATCAATTACCAAAAAGGGTGAGATTGAAAGCACATTTGATCCCTAGGTGGTTTTGGTAATTAATAACAACATATATGTCATTGAACTAATGTTTCCAGTAAGCATATTTCAGGAAAGTTCAATGATGGGTTGTCAAAAGAATTGTGGAATACCTCGAGATGCAAGGAAATAGATTGGCAAAGCTTCAAGCAAGAGGACTCCAAATTTTACTTTGTGAGAAATCACATTGAGTCCATAGGAAAGCCAATACTATCAAAAGGGGGTAAGTTTCTTTTGGTGAACAAAATTCTTATACATGCACAAGTGATAGTCACTAAAAACATCCACACTCTCTTCCACAAAAGTTTGTCCAAAGCCAAATATCCAAAATCGGTGCAACCAACACTTCCCACTCGATGCCATCGATTTCCAGACTCGGACAGACTCAAGCCAAACCCTAACGCATTCGTGCAACCGATTCTAATTCGGTTCCATCGAGTTTGGGTTGCCAACTACCTATTACGCAAATTCACAAAACCGGTCCTGCCGAGTTTGTTGAATCAGCATCACCGAGTTTGGCAATCTTACCGTTGGTCACCTAATCGGTGCAACCAAGATTTATGTATCAGTCTAACTGAGATTCAAAAGTTGCTACCTTTTAGGCAACTCGATACCACCTAGATTAACACATCGGTGTCACCGAGTTGGACTTATTAGGTGTAACAGTTGGATTTTTGGAGATGCCTATATATACCCCTCCCCCACCACTCACTCGCAAGATAAGCACTCAGAACAGATCCCCACTCATACCAACTGATTTTCTAAGAGAGAGCCACCTACTCATGTGTTGAGATCATGTCATTCCATTCCAACCATATGAATCTTGATCTCTAGCCTCCCCAAGTTTCTTTCCACCCAATCAATCTCTTCCACCCAAGCCAAATCTATGACAGAGTGATTGTGTGTTGACGAGTCTATCATCTTGATGCACAATAGCAAGGAGTTCATCGGCATTATCAAGAATATTACCTTTTGGACGGTGGTGCCTCCTAGATTGGTTAGGTGTCGCTTGGGAGCCTCCTACTTCGTGTTGTGGAGTGAACTAAGATGATTGTAAGGGTTAGGAGATCGCCTAATTTATGAAGATCCACCCCGAGTTAGTCTAGTCCTCCGTCGATGTAGGCCATCATGGTATAGTCGAGGTTGCTTCTTCGTGGAATCCTCCATGCGTAGAGCCCTCCGTGGAATCTCGCGACCGTTACCCTTTGTGGGTTGAATACTCCATAAACATGGACGTACGATAACACCACCTATCGGAACCACGGGAAAAATCATAGTGTCTCCAAATTGCGTTTGATCTTCCTACCCTTCCTTTACTACTCATGCTTGTCTTTACTTTCCGCTGCTATACTCGTATACATGCATGTGTAGGGTGTGCTAGACTTACTATGAATGCTAAAATCTGCCAACACTTAAAATTGGTAAGAAGTAGATTTTTAATTGGTCAAGTAGTGTAATCACCCCCTCTAGACCTAATTCGATCCTACAACATGCACGGGAAGTATTGCAGCTTAATTATTTTTCATGGGTTGACCGTTATGGTGGACAAGATGAAAATTTTATAGGCACAACACAGATGTGTGACGTGGTTGCGGGATGTCAAGCAAGGTAAGATGGGAGTATCATGTGATGATAAGAATTCATGGGAGATGATTTGGGAAGCCTGAAGTGCGTCGTGGCAGGATCATGCATACATAGGGTGTCAAGCAATGCACGAAGATATGCAGGGCGGATATGACGCACGGTGGAGCATGGTTGCAGTCAGATAATTTTAGCTGGGTCAGACTGGACTATCTGACGGATCGACTGGGATATTGATCAAAGGAAAAGACGGTGGTGATTCCAATAATGATGACACATGAGCATGATGCTGATGGTGGCCGCTTCTAGGGCGCCAAAACACGTGGTGCATGCCAGAGGGATTGTGTGGCTTCAACGGACTATGGCATAGGGTTGATTCAAGGTGGTGCACACATGAGAGCTTGAAGTCGACCGGGCACGTGGTAGCATGACCAACTAGTTGGAGTCATGTTGAAGGTGGAGTTGGAGTCTAGCGGAAGACTTCAATCCATGCTAATGGAGGGACTATGGTGTAAGATATCACAGAATCGAAGCCTATTTCAGCAGGATAGCGAGAGACACGTGGATCGGACTAGGGCCCAGTGGTCTGACAGAGGCATGATAGTTGGCATTGGTCGGTAATGATTGGTGGTTCTCTACAGTGGGAGTTGAGGCAGCATGGGCTAGCTAAATGGGAGACTCGACTAGGACAGCAGAGGCTCGACGCGGTCATAGCGGCGAGGCGTGCGGTAAGCACGAGACACAATGGAAGACCAAGCCACTAATGGTGAGACATGTGGTCACACAAAGTGTGTAGGGGTGCTGAAGCGGTGTTGATGAGTAATAGGTTCAAGTTGGTGACTGGGTCTATCGGTGCTAGTTGATGGACCGGAGTTAACCATGGAGAATCTGAGAAAGTGACGGAAAGTCTGAAATTATCAAAAGCGGGGAGACTACATGTCCATATATTCGGTGGTGTTCAGTGCACATGGCAAAGTGCGAATGAAAAGTACAAAAGGAGGTGGAGTGCTATAGCTATGGGACATGTCATAGACTATCTAGGAAAAGGGTGAGATAACTACGAATTTTACTCAGGGTGGCATAGGGCAATGGTGAAATACCTTCAAGTTTCAGACGGACGGTCAAGAAAGAGCAATGACGTTGATTTCATGTAACTCTTGTCTATGGCATCCAATATGTGAGTTGTTCAATTTCACACAGGTCAGTGATCAGTGTGTGATGGCGTTGAATGGATACTCCGGAAGTTGGGATCACAAAATAGAGTAAAGAGGAGCTTAGTTTTGCTCGAGTGTGGATTGTGAAGAAGACGAGAAGGGACTAGAGTTGCAGGTGGTGTCACATGGAGTCTCGGAGTAGCAGCGATGCTCATGACGTGTCTCAAGTCCAATGTACATGGAGATTCGACACATGGACGAATCGAAGCTGGTGGAGAATATTCCCCAAGGTGGAGTTTGTTAGAGTTGTGTCGAATATTAGTGTACAAGGTAGGTTATAGTTGGAATTGGATTTGGAATGTGTGTAGACAGGGTAGGAGTCGTGTTCCATTAGCACACATGTACCCGTATGCCTCTAATATATAGCGGTGGTAGACACATGATTTAACCTTTGTCAACATAATAGCAAAGGTACATGGGGGATCCGATGGCATGTGCCGGCTCTCGGGCGACCGGCGTGCGGTATTGTGACAGTGTCACAGGGAGGAGCGCCCGTTGTAATTCCCGGGGGTGTATCCATATCGGTGAACCTCATTAACAAATCTCGGTGTCATGCTCGTATGATTGCTTGGTCCTCACTAGATCGATGATGTGCCTCAGATTTATTCTAACACCTTCTTGGGTCCTGGGAACCACGATTGCAACATTAACCTTAAGGATAAAGAGGTGCATTATTCATTCTGCCACCTCCCGTCATTACTCTAACAACATGATCACTCATATTACTATTTATTTCACCAACCAAATCATTTTATGACTTAGCAACCTGGTCTAGTTGGGTGTGAATCATAGAGGCATGTCTACCTAGACCTTTCACATCATTCAAGATTCTAAATATCAAGTCACTTAAGTGGTCTATGATCATGGCATTATGTATTAATTGATCCTTAACATAATTGCTTAAATATGTAATTACCAAATTCAACCATGCAATGACTAGGAGTCTTATTATAATGTATATCACTTTTGTTAAAGGAATAGAGAGAATTTACCTCTACTACCCGTGTCGAGGTGTCATGTCCATGTATTTCTTTGATATGTGGAAATTTATTGACATCTTCAGTTTTAATACCTTTCTCTTTAATAGATCTTTTTGCTACTTGCATATCTTCAGGATTGAGGAATAGAATACATCTCTTGATTTGAATAGGTCCCATAGGTGGTTCAGGAAGTGTCCAATCATCGGTATTTTGCAATATGTTATTCAAAAGTTCTTCAGCTTGTCCAACAGTTTTTCCCTGAAAACACAACCAGCACAACTGTTGGGGATATGACCCCACGATATGACCCGCCCCGGAGGCTCCGGGTCATGTTGCTGGCTCGTGAGCCGGCCCAAAGGTGAGCCGTAAGACTGGCGGCCCAGAAAGATAGGCGGCTCAAGGTGTGGGTTGTACAAACGGCCCGAACGGAGAAGACCCGGGCATGCAAGCCAATTCATAGACGGCTTGGACAGGAAGATATTGAGAGACTCGGTTAGCAATTGTGACGACCCGGTGGTCCCGACCTCTTATATAAAGGTAGGCCCGGGGCGACATAGGGGTAGGTGATGGAGAACTAGGTCAGGCTTTTAGCTCCTTGTAATCGGTACACAAGCAATACAAATGCAAGCAGGATGTAGGATTTTACCTCGACTCGAGGGGCCGAACCTGGGTAAATCCGTGTCTTTCGTCCCAACTAACCCCTTTGAGTCCACCCCATTAAGCGATGGCCTCGAATCCAAGTCCGTTCACCCGGACATCTGCCGTGATAAAACCACGATAGTTGGCACCCACCGTGGGGCTAACGCTTGGTGGTGTTGAGTCCTCAAAGGGCTCTCTCCCAGGGCTCGAAGGATACGTGATTGGAAGGATCAGCAAGAGTCGCCGCGGCAGGCTCTACATCGACGACGCCGGCTGGGGGCTTGATGCTGGCTCTATGGAGTATGGATTCCGGGTTCCGTTCGGCGGGATCCAGGTTTTCATCGGAAAGGTTGATGGATCTACACCCGGGCCAGACATCTGCACCAACATCGTCGAGCCGGCTCGGAGTCTCCAATCTACGGGGGTTGTGCGGCCTGCCCGTGCCGACCCAGGTCAAAAGCATGTTCTCGTGGGATTCACTCAAGGCATGGACGTGGAAGCGTCCGGGTCACAGGGAACTCTCGTTTGCTCGGAAGATGATTCCTCCAGTGGGGAGACAGAATCAGTGTATCGGCTCAGTAACGGTGGCCTTGGGGGCTGCTACGACACCTATTCTGAGGTAGAGGGCTTTGAGTCGGACGATCTGAGACCCCCGGTTCATGCAGCGGTGTTCATGGCAGGATCGGCTGCAGCCGCCGGTGACACAACGGAGGGATCCGCCACAGCGGGTGATAGCTCGCCGCCGCCGGCTCAGGTTCTAGTGGAATTGATGGACGAGCTTACAGCTCTCATGGCCACAAAAGTAATTCCAGATAATCAAGCAGCCAGGAATTTAGAGGTGGCACGCATCAAGGGCCGGATGACAGAGGAACGATAAAGGATGGCCGAGCTGAAGGCCTGGATGGAAGAGGAAGCGGAGCATATCAAGGCCGATGCTTTCCGTATGGAGCTAGAGCTAAGGTCAGCGGCCACGGTGCACCGGAGGAGGCGTCAGTCCCGTCTGCCAGAACGTTATGAAGCGAGGAGCCTTTTTAACACCCCTGGCGTGGGGCGGGTTACGGGTGTGCCGGAAAGCCGCCCGATGGAACGCCCGGCGATTCATCCACCACAGCATAATCAGATCTCACCTAGGGCTTTTCCAACACCGGCGGGTCACTACTCTAACTCGGCCGAAAATATGGTGGCAGCGGCCGCCCGCCTTGAGACGATTCCCATCCCAGAAGAAGCACCCTTTGCGGAGGACGTGTGAAACGCCATTGGATATTTACAGACGGCCATGGCCCAACAAGAAGTATGATTACAACCGGAGCCGGGTTCACTCCACCCCCCTCCCCAGTCGAAGCTTCAGCTGGCGCTACGAGTCGCCGGCGTGTTCCAGCAGTCATCCACGTCGTGGACTGCCTGAGGTTGAGCGGACGGCTCCTAATGCACAAGGCCACGCGGACCAGGCAAGAGACAGGCGAGAGGCGGAGATAGCGGCAACCCGTCCAGAGTCGGTGCTTTCCGTCTCAATGGGAGTAGTTAGTACCAGAGCCGTAGGAGTTCCATGTTTAACTCCGGCTCTAAGAAGTGAACGACTACCAAAAGATTTCAAGGGGCCTCGAAAGGTTCCGAATTACACAACTGATCTACCCCCTGAGGCGTGGGTTGAAAGTTATGAGCTGGCCATGGAGATGCTAGACGTCAGTGAGGCGGTATGCGCAAAATATTTCATCATGATGTTTGAGGGTCCGGCTCGTACATGGCTAAAAGGTCAGCCGCCTAACACGATAAGCTCATGGGCGGAGCTGAGAGCAAAATCTATTAAGAAATTCCAGGGGACCTGTCAGCAGCCTATGACCATTGTTGATTTGGACCATTGTGTTCCACAAGAGAATGAGTCGGCTCATCATTGGGTCCAGCGGGTGTCGACCATTATTCACTCTTCAAAGCAGATCACGATGGCTCAAGCAGTGCTTATTTTAGAGAAGAACTATCATTTTGTTCCATTGACGCAGAAGCTCGGCCGGCTCAAGCGCACGTGTCAGGATATGGGAGAGCTCATGACGGCCTTGACGAAGTATGCCGACTCAGATAATACCAAGGATCCAGGCTCAAATGATGAGAAAGGCAATCAAGGGAAGAAAAAAAATCAAGGAAAAGGTTTTGTGAACAATGGGAATCAGAATGAGCGGAAGAGCGCTGATCGCGGGTCAGAGCTAGTGGCAAATACCAACATGGGACAGAATCATCCCAAGGGGGGTGGAAAGTTCAGGCCAAGGAACAGAGGCCCTTTTAATTTAGAGGAAGCGCTTAGGAAGCCTTGTCCGGAGCACAGCACGCCTGACAAGCCGGCGTTACATGCATGGGGTGATTGCTTTATCATGCAAACAAAAACCAGCATTCCCAACCGCATAAAAACCAGGGCGGTGGCCCGCCTGGCGGCTCAGGGCACGACGGATCAGGGGCTGGATTCGGTGCCGGTGGTTCAGGAAACGGGCATCCGGGTCAGAATAATCAAGGGGCGCACCGACAACATCCTGGCAACAACAGCAATAACAACAATCAGCAGTAGTGCAATCAGTCCAGGTTTTAGAGTAACCCGAAGCAGCTCAGTTCTGGACAGTATCATGCATTCATGACCGGTCACAATAAACGAGACGAGAAGTTGCGGAGGCGAGCGGTTAATGCGGTTGCTCCGGCTCTCCCGCGATATTTACCGTGGTCTGAGTATGACATAATGTGGAGTCGGGAGGATGACCCGCCGTGGGTAGATGACCCAGGACGGCTGGCTCTAGTTGTGGCCCCTCAGGTGAATGGGTATATGGTGAATAAAGTGCATATGGACGGAGGAAGCAGCATCAACATCCTTTACTATGACACTTTCCGATGGATGAAGTTGCTTGACAAAGATCTTAAACCTTCCTGCATCGTCTTTCATGGTGTGGTCCCGGGTAAATCAGCATACCCAATGGGCCGAATTTCATTGGAAGTAGCTTTTGGTTCGAGGTGGTCAAAATCAAAAGTCCCTATAATGCACTATTTGGGAGGCCGGCTTATGCCAAATTTATGGCTAGGCCTTGCTATGTTTGTCTGCAACTCAAAATGCCCGGCTTAAATGGTACAATTACCGTTCACGGTAATAGGAAAATGGCTCTCGAGTGCGAGGAAGGAGATGCGGCGTATGCAGAGTCTAGTTGTGCTCAGGAGGAGCTGAAATTCTAAAGGGGAACGTTGACCCGGAGGATATGACCCTGCTGAAAAAGCCTATGACAGAAGTTGGAGCCGCCACTCAAGTTTTCAGCGGATGATACCAAGGAAGTAGATTTCAATCCGGTTGATTCATCCAAGCAGTTCATCATTGGGGCTCAAATGGATCCCAAATAATAAAGCGCGCTCATTGAATTCATCCGTGAGAATCGGGACATTTTTGAATGGCAGCCTTCTGACATGTCGGGTGTACCGAGAGAGTTCGCTGAGCAAAATCTTAATGTGGATCCAAAGTTTAAGCCGATTAAACAGTTTCTACGACGGTTCAACGAAGAGAGACGTAAAGCTATTGGGGAGGAAGTTTCCCGGCTCTTGGCCGTAGGCTTTATAGTGGAAGTTTTTCACCTGGAGTGGTTGGCTAACCCGGTGCAAGTGCTAAAGAAGAACGACACTTGGCATATGTGTATAGATTACACGGATCTTAACAAGGCTTGCCCGGCTGACCCTTTTGCACTCCCTCGTATCGATCAAATTATTGATCCTACAGCCGGATGTGAAAGTTTATGCTTCCTGCATGCATATTCAGGATATCATCAGATTAAGATGGCAACAAAAGATCAGGAGAAGACGGTGTTTATTACACCTTTTGGGGCGTTCTGTTACGTCTCCATGCCTTTAGGACTCAAGAGTGCCCAGGCGACTTACCAACAATGTGTGCAGAACTGCCTCCATAGTCAGATTGGCCGAAATGGTCATGCTTACGTAGACGACATCGTGGTTAAATCCATAAAGAAGGAAACTCTCTTAGAGGATTTGAAAGAAACCTTTGACAATCTTCGGGTCTACAAGATAATGCTTAACCCGACGAAGTGTGTCTTTGGTGTTCCAGCAGGAAAGCTTTTGGGTTTCTTTGTTTCTGAGCGGGGCATCGAGGCTAACCCGGATAAGATTAAGGCTATCACTTCTTTAGGGGAGCCGACGTGCATTAATGATGTTCAGCGCCTTGTAGGACGGATTGCTGCATTGAGCCGTTTCATAAGCCGGCTTGGGGAGAAAGCCATTCCCTTATACAAGATGATGAAAAAGATAGACAAGTTTAAGTGGAGCAAAGCAGCAGCTGAAGCACTTGAAGCTCTTCACAAACAGTTGACTGAGCCGCCAATGTTAGCTGCTAAGGTTGAGAAAGAGCCATTACTCCTTTATGTGGTGGCTAACAATAGAGCGGTAAGTGTAGCAATTGTGGTTGAGCGCCAGGAGGCAGGGAAGGAGTATCATGTGCAAAGGCCAGTTTATTACATTAGTGAAGTTTTGGTAGAGTCTAAGCAGAGGTATCCGCACTGGCAGAAGTTAGTATATGGAGTTTTAATGGCCAACCGCAAGTTAAAACATTACTTTTTGGGGCACCAGATAACAGTGGTCAGTTCCGCCCCGTTGCGAGATATCATTCAAAATAGAGAAGCAACAGGGAGGATTGCCAAGTGGGCCTTAGAGCTGGGTCCTATTAACATTAAATATGTTCCTCGTACAACAATTAAGTCTCAAGCTTTGGTGGATTTCATAAATGAATGGACCGAATGTCAAGCCCCCGAAGAGAAGCCGGATAACACGTATTGGACTATACACTTTGATGGGTCCAAGCAGCTAGAAGGGTCCGGTGCAGGAGTCGTTCTCACCTCCCCCAAGGGTGACAAGTTTTGTTATGTGCTCCAGTTAATGTTCCCTTGTACTAATAATGCATCTGAGTATGAAGCACTGCTCCATGGTCTTAGAGTCTCTAAAGAGATGAATTTAAGCCGGTTCAGATGTTTAGGTGACTCAGACCTGGTGGCTCAGCAAGTTTCAGGTACTTGGGACTCCAAGGATCCGAGGATGGCGGCTTATCGACGCGCGGTTGACATCATTGTCGGTCACTTGAAGGGGTACCAGGTGCATTACATTGATCGTCGCAGGAATGAGGTGGCTGATGCTTTGTCACGGTTAGGCTCTCAAAGAAAGCCGGTACCACCTAATGTTTTTCTGGATGTATTGCATCATCCGACTGTCAAGTTACCCTCTAAGGAGGATCTAGCTATTCCTGACCCGGAAGCGGAATTGGTGGCGGCTCTGCATGCTATCCAAGACTGGACTATTCCTTATTTGGCGTATCTGACATGCGGCAAGTTACCTCAGGAGGAGGATCTGGCTAGGAAGATTACCCGTCATTCTAAGTCTGACAGTTATCAATGGTGAGTTACATAAGTGTAGTGTGACGAGTGTCTTTCAGCGCTGCGTCTCACCGGAGTAGGGCCGGCAGATCTTGAGTGAAATTCATGCTGGCGACTGTGGACATCACGCCGGGTCAAAATCTTTAGTGTCCAAGGCTTTCCAACATTGGTTTTTCTAGTTGACTGCTCACAAGGATGCAGAAGACTTAGTCCGTAGGTGTGATGGTTGTCAGAAGTTCGGCCGGCGTGCTCACGTTCCGGCTCAAGAGTTGAGGATGATACCGGTCACTTGGCCGTTTGCGGTCTGGGGGCTCGATATGGTAGGACCTTTCAAGAGATCCAAGGATAAGAAAACACACCTTCTGGTGGCGGTTGATAAATTTACTAAGTGGGTAGAGGCATTGCCGGTCGGAAAATGTGACGCAGCTACAGTGGTTCAATTTATTAAGAAGCTAATCGATCGCTTTGGTTACCCGCACAATATCATTACGGACAATGGAACAAATCTATCCAAAGGAGCTATGAAAGCATTCTGTGAGAAGGAGCATATCCGGCTTGATGTTTCAGCTGTGGCACATCCACAGTCTAATGGTCAGGCGGAACGAGCCAATCAGCAAATCTTAAGAGGAGTCAAACCACGGCTCATGGTCCCTTTGAAGAGGACACCCGGATGTTGGGTTGAGGAGTTGCCCTCCGTCTTATGGAGCATCAGAACTACCCCTAACAGATCTACAGGTTTCACGCCTTTCTTCGTGGTGCATGGTGCTGAGGCGGTTCTACCCAGCGATATCCGGCACGACTCACCAAGGGTGGCGGCTTATGTTGAGATGGACAATGAGGTAGCACGCCAAGATGCGTTGGACGCCTTGGATGAAGCACGAGAGCTAGCAGCAGCCAGGTTGGCAATTTATCAACAAGACCTGTGACGCTATCATAGTCGCAGGGTGAAGACCCGGACGTTCCAGGAGGGTGACCTGGTGCTCCGGCTGATTCAAGACCAATCTGGAATGCACAAGTTATCTCCAGCATGGGAGGGGCCTTTTGTGATCAGCAAAAACCTTAACAATGGGTCATATTACCTCATTGATATCCGAGATGAATTGGAACCACGGGTCAAGAGACGTTGCGGCCATGGAATATCGCACATTTGCGACCATACTTTACTTAGCAGGCATTGAAAGCCGCTATCATTGTGTATATCATGCTTACATGAGTAAAAGCTAGCATCCCCACAAAGACAGGGGCCTCCGCTCTTATGTATACCTTTGTGCAATCAAGATGAAATTTTTCTGGCTCAAAAATTTGAGTTAAAGTGGTTTATTCGCCGTCCAAATGGCTGATCCGGCTTTATACTTTTTCAAACGCTGTTGCAAAAAGGCTTCTTGCCTTCGGGTATAGCGTACTTCTCCTATGCACAGCCTGCTGTTATTAAACTGTTGAAAAGAGGCTTCTTGCCTTCGGGTACAGCTTACTTCTCCTTTGCATAGCCAGCTATTATTAAACTGTTGCAAGGAGGCTTCTTGCTTCTGGGTATAGCTTACTTCTCCCTTGCACAGTTGGCTTTATGCCTAGTTTGGTTACATTAAGCACTGTTGTTGATGGAGGCTTCTTACCTTGGTATAGCTTACAAGACCCTAAGGCAACATCGTGTACACCAAATTCCAGTTGCTTATCAACTGCGGCCATCGAAGGGGGCTTCTTACCGACGGGTATCGCTTATCTCACCCTAATGGCCGGCTTTATGCCACTTCCGGTTAATTATTAACCGCGGTTGTCGAAGGGGGCTTCTTACCGACGGGTTCGCTTATCTCACCCTAACAACTGGCGTTTACGCCAAAACTCAGTTACTTATCAACTGTAGCTGTTGAAAGAGGCTTCTTGCCTTCGGGTATAGCTTACTTCTCCTTTCAAACAGTCGGCTTTATGCCGTCTCAGGCTGATTATTTGTCGCGGCTGTCGATGGAGGCTTCTTACCTTCAGGTATACCTTACATCTCCCATTGACAGCCGGCATTCGCTGCACTCTTACCAGTCAATCTCGCCTAGAGACCCTGAGCCGGTTCAAGAAATTGACGGCCAATCTCGCCTAGAGACCCGGAGCCGGTTCAAGAAATTGACGGCCAATCTCGATAGAGACCCTAAACTGGTATGAGTTCAACCATTCGAATCCATGCAGAAGAGCCATCATATGGATTTTTTGAGGAAAGAAAGATCATCATCACATATTGTATCATGCCTGCTTATCAAGCCGGGTCAGAGCAAAGGCAACTATAAGTCCCAGGTTGCTGCAGGCAGAACTACCCGGCACTTGGGGGCTACACAGCCGCAATTCTCCTCAAAAATTTTGGTTCATCAGTAGCCGCAGTTGTCGATAGAGGCTTCTTACCATCAAGTATAGCTTACATTATCCTACGACAATCGGCTCCTTAATGGATTCATCCGACAAGAATCGGAGCTATGTTGCTCCGGTTGACAAAAATTGAGTTTTTCAAAGAGATTATCCGGCTCTAATATTCTGGAGAAGGAATGGCGTCTTCAAAGACAAACACCCCTCATCAGAAAAGCTCAAGGTATATCCATGGAGAGCCAACAACACATTAAAAATTGAAACACGGAGAGAAGGAAAGTGCACACACAGAGGTAAAAACATTATACAACCGCCACACGACAGGGTCATACTTTAGAAAAACTACTCTTAGAAGGAGCAAAAGGCATTGCCAAGCTTCAACCGCTCACGGCGGGTCATTACATGAGTCGGTACATGAGTTGGTGCTGAGAAAGATTAAAATAACAACTTTCAGCTATTGGCCGGCTCATCCAGCTCTGGTTCTTCCACTGGCTTTATCTGGAGATTTCCCAATTCCCAATTACAGTCAGCCAGGGCAGCGAAAGACCCTTCAAGGAATGGGGACGCGTCAAGCTCACAAGGGAAGAGGTCCTTACTGCGGGCGGGTGTCAGATCCTTCCACTCGTAGAGAGGCCCACGGATCCTCTTCTCCTCTGCGTCATAACCGCCTGATAAGTGCTCAAGTCAGCTTCATCTGCCAGTATAGACGCCAGATACCGCGACTCTTTGACACACCGGATGTAATCTTATTTAGTGAATTCTGAGCCTTGATCTCTTTTAGACGGGTAACCATCCATCATTTCAGCCGGCGTTAGCTCGGGGGCGAAGGCCAGAGCCGGGCTCCATCCAGTGACGGCTCCTTGGCGGAAGGTGGACTTCTTTAGCTCTTCTATCTGCTTGGGCATTGTGGAGAAGAGTTCCAAGACCCCTTTCAGAGCAGTGGGGATCTTCTCCTTATATTGCACACTCTTGATCGTGAAGATGGCGCCGCAGTATAGATGTTCCGGAAAGCTGTAGATGGCCTTCAGTGGCTGAAGGCTATCAGAAGCTAGCTGACAGCTCCTGGGGCCTGGATAAAGTCGGATAAAGTTAATGAGTCGCCAGTTTTTCACTAGCAATGTTAAAAGTACAAAGTAAAACAGAAACTTACCAAATAGGGCGGCTGACATCTTCGCTATGTGCTGCTTCAGGCCTGGGAGTTCCCCCGCCACAGCTGTATGCCGCTGCTCGGCGTTGTCAGAGCGGCCTTTTCAGATTCTGCCGTCTTTTTCAAAGAGGTAAGCTTAGCAGTGACATTGGCCAGCTCCTTAGAGAGAAGCCGACACTTTTCGTCAGCAATGCTGCGAGCTTCGTGCTGAGCCGCCAGATATGTCTTCAGATTCGTTAACTGAGAACCGGCGTCATTTAAAGCTTCCTATAATATATCAATATATAGGATAAGTGTTAAAAGCAAATTTATGCAAGTCTCAAACAGATTGCAAGCAATATATTTGACACTTGGGGGCTAATGTATATTTGATCTCTCAAAGAGTACGCAATGCAGTTCCGGTTCATCTCCTTCGAAGCTAATCCGGAACTTGGGGGCTACACTATGGCTCTTCAATGTACTAATAATGGAAGCACCGACTCAACTTGATCATTTTTGAGCCAGCCCATGGGGTCTATGATTAGATCTTCAAGCTTTCTATATTTAAAGACCCGACTCAAATATAATCTGAGACGTCCCTTGGGGGCTACGATTGGCGGTTCACTTTATCTACAGTACTAAGCTAAAATTTCGCATGACAATATCTAGAGAGGTCACAGAAAGACCCGGCTCAATGATTGAGTACGTTAAACCGGCTCTTGGGGGCTAAGTAAGGATATGGTAAGAAGGAAAGGTACCTCATTTTTTGTCTTCATTGAAGAGACCAACCGAAGTTCTAGATCCCGGCTGGTGGTAACCCGGTTTATATACCAGGCATGGAGCTCTTCGCCTGTCATCTTCTCGTACGAAGAGTCAAAGTTCAGCTTCTTCGAGGCTTCAACCGGCTC
The DNA here is from genome assembly GCA_022496015.1 of Hordeum marinum. Classification (NCBI taxonomy): domain Eukaryota; kingdom Viridiplantae; phylum Streptophyta; class Magnoliopsida; order Poales; family Poaceae; genus Hordeum; species Hordeum marinum. The sequence continues at coordinate 124,851,908 of CM039676.1, read as the reverse complement.
TATATGTTTGGTTAACACGTGAGCCGGAGGTGTTTGATGACCAGACCTGGTGATAACAACATCGGGAGTTTCAGGGGTCTTGGCAGGAGTCACCGGTTATGAAGGAGCCCTTGGAGGGCTCTACATGATAACATCTTTAGCGGCCGACTCAGTGGAGGCAGCCGGCGGGTTTTCTTCTGGTTGAGTCTCCTCTGGTTGTTCAGGCTCCGTCCCTTCGATAACGGGGCCGGAGGAGGGATTGTTGGTTTTGCGACGTTTAGCTTGAGCATTGCAAATAGAAGGATCAGCAGTTGAGGATGTTGCTATCATATTAACAGCCGGAGATCCAGATATCATGGTAAGGAATGCTTATAGCGGATTGATCTTGGGCGGTGGTAGAATTGACGCCGAAGAGTCGTCGGAGGAAGGGGATTTTTAAAAAGAATACAACAGAAAGCTGAAGAAAGTATCAAGATTACAAAGGAAAGTCAAAAGAGAAGTAGAGACTTAAACCTCGGCGGGGCGTTTCTTTGGAGCCGGAGATTTTGGTGGCCCGGACATGAGCTCAGTAGAGCCGGTGCTTCGAGTCTGTCGACGCTCGACTTGCTGTTGCTTTTTTAAGAGAAAATAGGGAGCCAAATAAGCAAGAGGGTGAGAAAGAGGAACTTTTCTGATAACCCGCCGCGGCTTTCGAGGGATGAAACATTCTGAGCCGGAAGAAATGGAAGCCGCCGTGGCTTTCGGGGGATGAAACATTCCTGTGGCAGCATGGTCCTACTGGAAACTAAAGGATATTAAGGTGTAACGCCCAAGATGCGCACCTATCCTCACTTAGGCATGGGGGCTGCGATAGGGATAGAGGCGCATCTAGTCGTTTCGCAAGTACAATAACATCGCATACATGTATGAAGAGATGAGTATATGGGTTGGCTTACAATCGCCACAATATAAATTACAAGTTCAGACAATTATTGAAAACATCATACAAAAGACAGGGGTCGTGTACGGACGAACACAAACAAAGAAAAGAAGCACTTAAACTGTCTTGCTAGCCCCAAAGATCATGACCAAGGGCTCTCTACTCGTCGCGATACGTGATGTACATTCTGCCATGTTCTTCATCATACACCAACTGGAGCTAGGTCACATCATCTAGCATGGACTCATCAGCACTTGCACCTGTATTTGTTTTAGTAATCTATGAGCCACGAGGACTCACCAATCTTGTAACCCGGGTACCGAAACTATGTAAGCTTATTGGGTTGGTTGGGGTTAAGTGTTGAGTTTGTAGCAAGCACTAAGAATTATTGGGTGGATAGCTTACGAGAACATGAATGTAAATATAGTGGTCTACGTAAGAGGTTCCAATTCTATCATGATCACTAAGTGATCCTGAACACCTACTTACGTCAAACGTAACCCCACCATGTTCTCTCTCGGTACATGTAAATGAGCAGATACGATCATGGTTACGCACATAGTGGGTGTATTTTATTGGAGTTTACTTCAAATTAACTATAACCGGGTGTTAAACAAAATATCCAAGTTGCCACATAATCGCGGGCACGGCTTTACGTAACATTTAACCCTACAGGGGAGCTCCAACTAATCCATCACAAATTAACCACACTCCGCGGGAATAACCTCGACCACGGATCTCGTGATCATCCTAGGCAATTCCAAAGGAAAACCGACACTTCGAGATAGCCCGAAGAAGATCGGAGTTCCTCACGCACGACATTCGAGAAAGGTAAAATAAGTCCAGTAAGACCGCCGGACGTGTTGGCGAACCCGATAAGAGTCGTGTATCTCGTTCTTAGGACATGACTGGATTTTCCAAACTTCTGGTAGGACAAACACAGAGTTTCCCCTGGTGGCCTCCGGCGGTTGACGCTTTGGACCAACACTCATGAGGAGCACTGGCCCAGGTTGTTGATTAATTATCCACGGGGTTGCAAGGCCCTATGCATTTTTATTAAGTTATTTAAGAAAATAGTACCAATGTTGGGTCTTTCCAGACAAGCTTTACTCTCAAACGAATAATCAAGGGGATCCCCATAACAACCCCAAGCATGTTAGGAGCGCAAAATATGGAAACATAACACCCATAACAAGTAACTATGGCGGTAAAAGTGGAACAAATCACCGAGCAAAAGGCCAAGCCTTCCACCATACCAAGATATATATGTGCATTAAATTAAATAGCAGTAAATATTGTGATATCCCCACATATCCATGTTATCACATGGAAACAACCTGCACCTCCATCTAAGAATGCTGTAAGAGGGGCTGGGCAGTTGTAACTTAGCCAAACAAGGTTTGCTAGGTAGTGGAGGGGTTAGAGGCCGTCATGGTCGTGTAGGAGGCTTGAGGTTCAAGTGGTAGGTATTTCAAATGTAACGATAAGAGTGTGACATCTAGCAAAGAAAAAAATAGTGTTGGGATTCGGGTACGATCATCTTGCCTGTTGGTTCTTTAGAGGGACAAAGACCTGGGTCCTCGTAGTGGTACTCTCTTGGATCCTAGTACTCAGGTTAAACACTCGCGTCTACCCAAGAGAAACATCAACAATACACAAACAACAAAGGTGCAATGCACAACAATAAGATGCATGATTCATTTGAAGTATTTAACATGGCAATCCTAAGCTTGTCATGTTCCTCATGCAATAGTTATGTTATTTACAATTCTGGACAGAACCTCATGTTAAGTTGTTTGAACATGCATGATCATGGCAAATATGGATGCTTCATGCAAAAACGATGCAAATGCATATGTAAAATGCAAGAAACGGAGTAACGGATCTCACGCTACGCTCACGGTAACGTACGGATAGAAAATACAAGACATGGAAGGCTAAGATCTATTCCTTGGTATTCCAAGGTAGCCAATGGTTAGGAAATGAAAAGCCAATCACAATAGAGCTAAATATAAAGCAAAACTATGGAGCATAGCTCCCGAAAGTCACAAAACACTACCACACACAATCTGCCCAAAACAGCAACATAGCAACTTCCACAGCAATTATCTAGAGCTACAGGATGTTTCCAACCTCAAATAAAACATGTGCAGAAACTACATTACATGCTTGACAAATCATCCAACTACAGAAACTTGAAAGGAAGCAAGGATCACTAAGCATGAAGCTCACAAGATGGCATAATGAAACATATTCTAGGGACTTAGTGAAAATCACAGTTTTCTGGAATCTGAGTTAAGCTAGTAGCAAGTTGACTAGAGACCACCTCATGGCATGAAAATTAATAGGATGGTATAGGAGAACATCTACTTCAAAACACTAGCATTGAGCTTGAGCAAGCATCCTACTCATTTACAAGCATATCATGTCAAAGGAAAATACCATGGCATAATACTCATGAAACACAACCACTTTCATGTTGACACCATTATCAAAGCATGCATGGATTAATTCTATCAAAAATGACAAATTGGCATATTGGGACAAAATGATATTTTGCAAAACTTGCTCAAATGACAAAAAAAAATTGCACCAATCGATTCCTGGGATTTTTCTACCCCAAATACATATATCACACTCATATATTGTAGTAGATAAAATGTGCACAATTCTAAGTTACACATAGCATCAAAAACACCACCTACTTATAAGTCAAAAGTTATTATAAATGCTCATGCCAAAAATGCCTGTGAACATCTATGGACATTTACTAAAAATGGAAATAATCAAATAAACAAACAAACTAATAGAAAAACAAAACAAAGAAAATATTGGAAGGAGGGGACCCACCTGGCATAGTCACCAGGGGCCCTCTTAGGCTGACATGTGGGCCAGGTACCCACTATCATGCTCTCTCTCACACACACACAGCACACACAGACACACACACACGAACACACACAACACTCACATGGGATCTCTTTGCCACAGCAGATCCCACCAACACACGCACACACACTGGCACACACAGATCAGCATGCACGCACACCAGTTCAGACCATGGCCACACCAGATCCGGCCACGCACACTCACGAAATCAAAAAAAGGAAAAGGGGGGCAAGGGGTTTCGAAGCTACGACCTCGCGGTCGCGTGCCCTGACTCGCTACCACTGTGCTACGCCGTAGCTACTGAACATAGAGGGGGACCTATGCATCTACTAATAAAGTGACGACGTCGACACCTGACAAAGCTAAAGCCAAATAGAGCAGACACACACATGCGACAGAGGGGTTCTCCGGCGAGGGGAACCTCCTACGAGGGATGCGGGCTGACCGGGGGTTCCATTCCCACGGACCAGGAAGCGATGCAACGCGAGGTTTGTGGCTCTCGAGTGCGAACATGAGCTTGGCTCGGGCCCATGGAGGCGACGATCATGGCATTGACGCACTCGCGACCCTGTGTGGTTACACATAAAAACAGGGAAGGGGAACATCGCGCGATGCTCACCGAGAGGGGGGCGAAGATGGCTCGGCGCAGAGAAGGGGAAGAAGAAGGCTCATGGAGGGCTTCGGGTGCGCGTTAGAGACGAGGAAGAGGCCGTTGACGGGGGGATTTCCTCCATGCCCTAACGTGGGGAACAGGGCGCGGAAAGCAACGCGAAGCTCCACGACATCTCCGGCGATGACGAGGAGGCCACCAGCAACGAGGAAGAAGGCGGCTAGTTTGGCAGCTCTGCTTTCTCTCTCTGAACTCTCTGAAACTCTCTCTCTCCCTTGCAGGACTTACCATTCAGAAGGAAGAGAAGGGGGTAGCGGCATGGAGAGAAGGGGGAAAACCTAGGGACGGGCGCGGCCACCGAGGCTTTGTAGGACAACCGCTGGTTGACATGGCTGCCATGGCGGCCATGGCTTCGTCGATCAGAGAAGGCGCTATGAGAGGGAGATAGAAATGAGGACGAAGAAATGAGGGAGGGAGAGGCTAATGCGCGGGCCCCGGCTCGGCAACGATAGAAAGAGCCAGCGCGCGGACTAGCTGGGCCACGGGGAAGGAAGAAGCCTAGGTGGGCCGCTCACTCTCTCTGAGCGAAAACAAAACGCAGGGATTTTCTCTTTAAATAATACAACAACAAGAAAAAATAGCCCATGTATGTTTGGAAAGGAGATGGAGAGGAAGAAAAATATGTTTTGAATTGGCAAATTATACTCTATTTGATAAAAATGACCTTGGCATTTTTAGAACTAATTAATCATTCACATAATTTACAAGTGGAATCTATTGCATTTGTTTTAAAATTAATAAACCAGAGAACATGCTTGAGGAAAATGCACACCATACTCACCAGATTATTTAGAAGAGTTTGAACATTTTTAATCTATTAAAATAGCATCTACAATTCCACATGCTATATTGTTGGAATAAGAGAGAGAATGGGATAGTTGTTTTGAAATAGTGGGATCCATTGAAATGGCAACAAATAGAGGAGCACTCCAATCAAGGCCACATATGCACTCACCCCACAACACATACAATCACATCACCAATCCACAATCATGGCAAAACAAAATGATGCACTTGATGTAATGAATATTATGCCATGATGCATGAATGACATGAAGGAAAATTATATTAAGCACAACACATGGTGGCAAAGATGGAAAGTCCACATGAGATACATGACCAAAATGGCAAGGCGTGCACTTGGGCCGTTACAACTCTGCCACACTACAACAGGATCTCGACCCGAGCTCTAAGAACGAAAGAACTCTGGAAATTTGGAAAGGAGAAGATCCTCACGTTCCCAAGTAGCCTCTTTGTCAAAATGATGAGACCACTTCACCTTGAGAAACTTTATTGACTTGTTCCGAGTCTTACACTCAGTTTCTTCGAGAATAGCAACTGGATGCTCACAATAATATAGGCCTTCTTGGAGATCAATGTCTTGGAGGACAATGGTACGCTTAGGAGTCTTGAAGCACCTCCGGAGCTGAGAGACATGGAAAACATCGTGCATATTTGCAAAATTTGGAGGAATCTCTAGTTGATAGTCAAGGTCACTTCTCTTGTACACAACTATGAAAGGACCCACAAAGCGAGGATCTAGCTTCCCTTTGATTCCAAATCGCTGAGTGCCCGTCATGGGAGAAACTCTGAGATAGGCAAGCTCATCAATTTGAAAGGAGACATCCTGATGTTTGTTATCATAATAACTCTTCTGTCGGGATTGAGATGCTTTGAGGTTCCCACGAATGACACGTCACATCTATTCTACTTCAGTGACCATGTCATGGCCAAAAATTTGACGCTCACCGGTTTCAGACCAATTGAGCGGGGTACGACACTTCCTGCCATAGAGAATCTCGAAAGGGTCCATGCCTGAACTAGCCTAAAAGCTGTTGTTGTATGAAAATTCAGCGTACAAAAGGTTTTCTTCCCATTCCATGCCGAAAGAGATCACAAAGGCTCTGAGCATGTCTTCGAGGCTTTGACTAACTCTCTCAACTTGACCACTTTTCTACGGATGGAATGAAGTGCTGAAATGGATCTTGGTACCCATAGTAGTCTGGAAGGTCTCCCAGAACTTGGAAGTGAAGAGGCTTCCATAGTCAGATGAAATGAGCCGAGGAATACCATGCAAAGAAACTATCCTTGACATATACAGCTCTGCCAGGTGAGCTGCCGAGATCGACACTTTGACCGGAAGGAAATGGGCAACTTTGGTCAGCCTGTCGATAACCACAAAGATGGCATCATTGCCCTTCTTGGACTTTGGAAAACCAGTGACAAAGTCCATCTCCACATGATCAAATTTCCACTTTGGAATAGGAAAAGGCAGAAGGAGACCTGCTAGACGTTGATGTTCTACCTTCACTCTGCGACAAACATCACACTCGTTCACGAACTGAGCAATTTCACATTTCATGCGAGTCAACCAGAAGTTTTGCTTGAGGTCCTGATACATCTTGGAACTACCTGGATGAATGGATAAGAGAGAATTGTGTGCTTCTTCCATGATAACCTTCGTGAGATCACCTTTTGGAACCACCAGATGGTCCTCAAAGAAGAAGGTATCTTTCTCATCAACGCGAAAGCACTTGTACTTCGGAATGCCCTTGGCCACACCTTTCTTCAGTTTCTTCACCATCGCATCAACAAGTTGAGCTTGGTGAACCTGATCTTCCAAAGTCGGAGAGACTTGAAGATTTGCAAGGAATCCCTATGGAATCATTTGGAGATTGAGCTTGTGGAAGGCTTCACAAAGCTCGGGTGGAAGAGGCTTCAGGATAAGATTGTTATAGTACGCCTTATGGCTGAGCGTGTCTACACTGATATTTGCTTTACCAGGAGTATACTCAATGCTTGGGTTGAAGTCTTCAATCATTTCCACCCAATGAGACTGCCGAAGATTGAGATTGGGTTGAGTGAAAATGTACTTGAAGCTCTTGTGATCGGTGTACACCTCAACTAGTCTACCCAACAACAAACGCCTCCAAGTCATCAGAGCATGCACAATTGCCGCCAACTCAAGATCATGAGTGGGGTTGTACCTCTCAGCAGGCTTCAACTAATGCGAGGTATAAGCAACGATCTTCTTATCTTGCATGAGAGCACCACCAAGACCTTGGAGGGAAGCATCACACAACACCTGGAAAGGCTTTGATTTCTCGGGAGGGACAATAAATCGAGCTGAAGTCAGTTTCTCCTTGAGCATATTAATCGCCAGATCACACTCACGAAACCAAGCATACTTTACATTCTTATGGAGGAGATTGGACAGAGTCTTAGCAATTTGAGAGAAGTTCTCCACGAATCTTCTGTAGTAACTTGCAAGCTCGACGAAGCTACAAAGCTACTTGACATTTTGAGGACACTCCCACTTCAAGATTGCCTCAACTTTCTCAGGGTGCACTTCAATGCCCTCGGCAGAGATCACATGCCCAAGGTACACCACTTCATTGAGCTAAAACTCACACTTGGAGAACTTTGCATAGAATTGATGCTATCTTAACTTGTCAAGTACAAGCCGGAGATGCTCTGCATGTTGTTCTTCTCTCTCCAAGAACACGAGGATATCATCCAAATACACCAAGATCAACTGATTTTTGAAAGGAGAGAATATGAAGTTCATCATTCTGCAGAAGGTTGGAGGAGCATTTGCGAGACCAAAAGACATGACGGTGTACTCATAAGAGCCAAAACTCATCCTGAAAGCAATCTTTGGAATATATTCTTCACGAATGCGAATCTGATAATAGCCCATGCGAACATCAAGCTTTGAGAAAACCTTGGAACCTTTTAGTTGTTCAAACAACTCATTGTCTTTTTAATCAATGGATCATAATCGACACAAAGCGGTCCGTGCCATCCTTCTTCTTGACAAACAACACACCACAACCCCATGGAGAAGAACTTTGTCTGATCAGACCCAGACGTTCTAGTTCATCTAGCTGCTTCTTCAACTCTTTCAACTCTTTGGGCCCAAGTTTATAAGGACGCTTGCAAACCGGTTCAGTTCCAGGTTCGAGGTCAATCACAAACTCAACTGGCCGGTGCGGAGGAATTCCTGACAATTCTTGAGGAAAGACATCTTCATACTCAAAAATCACTGGAATTTGAGAAATAGCCGAGATTTCACCCTTCTCATTAAGAGCAAAGAGACGGATCGTGCCATCGCGAGCTGCGAAAATGATCACATCTTCTTAAAGATGAGTAAATTTGACTTCTTTGGCTTGACAATCAACATGCACCTTGTTCATAGCCAGAAACTCCATGCCAAGAATGAGATCAATATCGGAATTGCCGAGAACGATTGTAGATGCCAAAAAAGAATAATTACCCATCTTGATAGAGGCATCCTGAACCATGAAACGAAAGTTCATTTGCAAGCCTGGAGATACCATAGGTAGCAACCTAGGCAATTCTTTGCAACATAACTCATGCTTGGAAACGAATGGACTTGAAATGAATGAATGTGATGCACCAGTATCAAACAACACTTTTGTAAGAATAGAATTAACTAAGAGGTTACCCATAATCACTTGGGAAGAATCTTCTGCGTCAGCTGTATTCACATGGTTCACCATTGCATACTTGGGGTTGTCCTTGACCATAGCACTGCCTGGGGGCTTGATAGGAGGATGAGGCGGAAGACGCCGCTGGTTGTTTGAGTAGTGACCCTTCTGACCACACTTGTGACACGTAACCTATGAGAGCGGATGGAAGTTGCGTGGAGGAGGAACATTAGCTGACATGGGCGCCTGGGGCCTCTGCTGATAACCTGGGTTGGGCGGGTGGGACGAACCACGACCACCAAACTACCTTCGTTGCTGAGCGGGACAAAACGGAGGAGGAGCAGGAACCCATTACTTCTGCTGCTTGGGGACCATCTGAGAGCTGGAAGAAGAAGAATAGGAATCCCTAGAACGCTTCCTTGAGTTGTCGAACTTGAGCTGAGTTGCCTCGACCTTCAGAGCCATGTTGTAGAACTGAGCAAACTCACGAGGCTCTTGGAGGACAAGACCTGGCAGAAGTTCCTCCTTGAGACCACCTCTGAACTGATAAATCATTGATTGTCGTCAGGAACATCTTGTTTAGCACAGCGGCCCAGATTTTGGAACTCGATGTTATACTGGTAGACAGACTTGCTTCCCTGCTTTAGGTTCCAGAACTTCTCACGCATCTCCTCAAAAAAGATCATCGAAATTTAATGGGCCCCGAAGTCACGACAAAAATCATCCGAGGTGACAACACGATCGCCCTTGGAGTCCTTGTATTGCTACCACCAATCTGCTTCCTGACCCTTGAGCTGAAACGACGTGAACCTAACATAGTCCTTTGGTCTGACATTGCTGCACTCAAAATGCTTACTCATGTCATAGAGCCAATCATCTGCTTCAAAAGGCTTCTCACAACAGGTGAAAGACTTGGGCTGGTTGGTAAGGAACTGGTTGAGTGAAGCGAACTGAGGCTGATTCTGAAAATTCCCTTGAAAACCTTGCTGACCCTGATCTCTTTCTTGCAACGGCCTAAGCAACATCTGAGTATTCGCATTGGTTGGGCCATCACAGCTTGCCAAGCTTCTGGAGGAGGAGGTGATGGTGGGGGTTGTGGAGGATCAGACTGCTCCTCACCCCGACTTGGATTCCCGCGAGTTGGTGGAGCCATCCTGGAGATGGACAAGAACATCAACACACCATTAACAAAGATGATTGCAATAAGCTGAATCAAAAGACTTGAAAGAAATTGAACGGAATAACATAATAGCCTTCCTACTAAAATGTTAGTAAGAACGCCTTCTTCGGGTTTGCAACAACATCATCAGATATTAGAAGCCACTTGAAATAACACAAAAGTATTGAGCTAATGTTGCTCCGAACAAATGTATATGCCCTCATACATGTGAAGCAGATGATCCTAGATACCTACTTGAATTCCGACCTACGAACTTCCGAACTCTTGGGTTATGCAATAGGGTGTTGGGGTTATAGGGAGGCAAAATATCTCACACAACTAACAAGCCCTACACTCCACTTTATCCATCCCTCAACACATAACCACAGGCTTCGTAACTCCATCTATCTCAGATCTGCGAAAGCCCGATGATACCACACATGGTGGTACCCTGGACGCCTCCCCAGTACTGGGTGACTCCGACCATATCTCACCACGACAAGTATTGAAGCAATTCCGAACACCCTCCTTCCTGAGACACTAAGAAAACTGAATGATAACGATGTGCTAAGAATCCCCTGGAGCTCAACTCCCCGAAAGAAATCAAGTCAGACAGGAGGCACCAGGACAGAGCTCCGTCACATTGGCATCATATAGTTTCCAAAATACCTGCGTGATCCTAAAAAAATTTTGAGCGAGAAGAGGAGTAGAATAAAAATTCCTAAGTCAAATACCTCACCAGAGTATAGAAGAGGAGTAAAAGAAACCTACTCTCCGATATAACTAGACTCAAAATAGTTTTACTAGTTTGACTCGGCCAAGTTCGATCAAGCAAATGGCTCCCATGGTCGTATGGCTCTCAATACCAACTTGTAACGCCCAAGATGCGCCCCTATCCTTATTTAGGCACGGGGGCCGCTATAGGGATAGAGGCGCATCTAGTCATTTTGCAAGTATGGTAACATCACATACATGTATGAAGAGATGAGTATATGAGTTGTCTTACACTCGCCACAAGCTAAATGACAAGTTCACACAATTATTCAAAACATCATACAGAAGACAGGGTCCGTCTACGGACAAAAACAAACGAAGAAAAGAAGCAATGAAACTGTCTTGCTAGCCCCAAAGATCATGACCAAGGCCTCTCTACTCATTCGTATACATGACGTACATTCTACCACGTTCTTCATCATACTCCCACTGGAGCTGGGTCACATCATCTGGCACAGACCCATCATCACATGCACCTGTATTTGTTTAAGTAATCTATGAGCCACGAGGACTCAGCAATCTTGTAACCCGGGTATCGAAACTACGTGAGCTTATTGGGTTGGTTGGGGTAAGTGTTGAGTTTGCAACAAGCACTAGGCATTATTTGGTGGCTAGCTTACGAGAACATGAAGGTAAATATAGTGGTCTACGTAAGACATTAGAATTCTACCATGATCACTAAGTGATCCTGAACACCCACTTACGTCAAACATAACCCCACTATGTTCTCTCTCGGTTCATGTTCATGAGCAGAGACAATCACGGTTACGCACACAATTGGTGTATTTTATTGGAGTTTACTTCAAGTTAACTATAACCGGGTGTTAAACAAAATATCCAAGTTGCCACATAATCGCGGGCTCAGCTTTCCGAAAGATTTAACCCTGCAAGCGTGCTCCAACTATTCCATCACAAATTAACCACACTCCGTAGGAATAACCTCGACCACGGATCTCGTGATCATCCTAGGCAATTCGAAAGGAAAATCGACACCTCGAGCTAGCCCGAAGAAGATCGGAGTTCCTCACGCAAGACATTCGAGAAAGGCAAAACAAGTCCAGCAAGACCACCCGACGTGTCGACGAACCCGATAAGAGCCATGTATCTCGTTCTCAGGACATGACCGGATTGTCCAAACTTCCGGTAGGCCAAACATAGAGTTGGCCCTGGTAGCCACCGGCGGCTGACGCTTTGGACCAACACTCATGAGGAGCACTGGCCCGGGTTGTTGATTAATTATCCACGGGGTTGCAAGGCCCTATGCATTTTTATTAAGTTGTTTAAGAAAATAGTACCAATGTTGGGTCTTTCCAGACAAGGTTTACTCTCAAACGAATAATCAAGGGGGTCCCCATGACAACCTCAAGCATGTTAGGAGCGCAAAATATGGAAACATAACACCGGTAACAACTAACTATGGCGGTAAAAGTGGAACAAATCACTGAGCAAAAGGCCAAGCCTTCCACCATACCAACATATATATGTGCATTAAATTAAATAGCAGTAAATATTGTGATATCCCCAAATATCCATGTGATCACATGGAAACAACATGCACCAGCATCTAAGAACGTTGTAAGAGGGGCTGAGCAGTGGTAACTTAGCCAAACAAGGTTTGCTAGGTAGTGGAGGGGTTAGAGGCTATCATGGCAGTGTAGGAGGCTTGACGTTCAAGTGGTAGGTATTGCAAATGTAACGATAAGAGCGTGACATCTAGCAAACAAAAAATAGTGTCGAGACCCGGGTATGATCATCTTGCCTGTTGGTTCTTTAGAGGGACAAAGACCTGGGTCCTCGTAGTGGTACTCTCGTGGATCCACTCAGGTTCAACACTCGCGTCGACCCAAGAGAAACAACAACAATAAACAAACAATAAATGTGCAATGCACAACAAGATGATGCATGATTCATTTGAAGTATTTAACATGGCAATCCTAAGCTAGTCATGTTCCTCATGCAATAGTGAAGTTACTTATAGTTCTGGACAGAACCTCATGTTAAGTTTTTTCAACATGCATAATCATGGAAAATATGGATGCTTCATGCAAAAATGATGCAAATACATATGTTAAACATAGGAAACGGAGTAATGGATCTCACGCTATGCTCACGGTTAGGTACGGAGAGAAAATACAAGACATTGAAGGCTAAGGGCTATTCCTTGGTATTCCAAGGTAACCACTAGTTAGGAAATGAAAACACAATCACAATAGATCCAAATATCAAGCAAAACCATGGAGCATAGCTCCCACAAGTCACAAAACACTCCCACACACAATCTGCCCAAAACAGCAACATAGCAACTTCCACAGCAATTATCTAGAGCTACACGATGTTTCCAATCTCAAATAAAACATGTACAGAAACTACATTACATGATTGATAAATCATCCAAATACATAAACTTGAAAGGAAGCAGGGATCACTAAGCATGAAGCTCACAAGATGGCATGATGAAACAAATTCTAGGGACTTACTGAAAATCACAATTTTCTAGAATCTGAGTTAAGCTGGTAGCTAGTTGACAGCAGAAAATAATGATTCTAGAGACCACCTCATGAGGACAACTTCTACTTCAAAACACTAGCACTGAGCTTGAGGTAAAACCCAACATATCACTTGGTAGCATCCACTCAACATTGCCTAAAAAATTTAGCAGATTCTCAGTCTTAGAAATATTTAGCATGATGAAACCATCACTATTTTGTTATCTAAATTGGAGCAAGAATCCTATTCGTATACAAGCATATCATGTCAAAATAAAATAGCACGGCATAATACTCATGAAACACTACCACTTTCATGTTGACACCATTATCAAAGCATGCATGGATTAATTCTAACAAAAATGACAAAATGACATTTTGTAAAACTTTCTCAAATGACAAAACAAATTGCACCAATGGATTCTTGGGATTTTTCTACTCCAAATCCATATATCACACTCATATATTGCACTAGCTAAAATGCCCACAATTCTAAGTTACACATAGCATCACAAACACCACCTACTTATAAGTCAAAAGTTACTATAAATGCTCATGCCAAAAATGGAAATAATCAATTAAACAAAAAACTAATAGAAAAAGAGAACAAAGAAAATATTGGAACGAGGGGACCCACCTGGCATAGTCACCATGCCCCTCTTAGGCTGACATGTGGGCCAGGACCCACTGTCATGCTCTCTCTCACACACATAGCACACACACAGACACACACAACACTCACATGGGATCTCTCTGTCATGGTAGATCCCACCAACACACGCACACACACTGGCACAAACAGATTAGCACGCACGCACACCAGACCAGGCCGTGGCCACACCAGATCAGGCCACACACACTCACAAAATTGAAAAAAGGAAAAGGGGGGCAAGGGGTTTCGAACCCGCGACCTCGTGGTCGCCTGCCTTGAGTCGCTACCACTGCGCTACGCCGCGGCTACTGAACATAGAGGGGGAATTACGCCTCTACTAATAAACTGACGACATCGACACCTGACGAAACTTAAGACAAAGAGAGCAGACACGCACATGCGATAGAGGAACAACGGCGGCGTCTCCGGTGACAGAGGGGTTCTACGGCGAGGGGATCCTCCTGCAGGGGATGCGGGCTGACCAGGGGTTCATTCCCACGGTCCTGGAGGCGATGCAGCACGAGGAGTGTGGCGCTCGAGCGCGAACAGGAGCTCAGCTTGGGGCCATGGCGACGACGATCATGGTGGCGACGCACTCGCGACCTCATGCGGCTATGCACGGAAATGGGGAAGGGGAACATCGCACGATGCTCACCGAGAGGGGGGCGAAGACGGCTCCACACAGAGAAGGGGAAGAAGAAGGCCCGCGGTGGGCTTCGGGTGCACGTCGGAGACGAGGAAGAGGCCGTTGACAGGGGGAGTTCCTCCATGCCCTAGCATCGGGAACGGGACACGGGAGGCAACGCAGAGCTCCTCGACATCTCCGACGAGGAGGAGGAGGCCACCGGTGACGAGGACGATGGCAGCAGGTTCAGCGGCTCTGCTTTCTCTACTAGGAAAAAGGAAGAGAAGAGGGTGGCGGTGGCACAAAGAGAAGGGGGAAACCCTAGGGACAGGCACGTATGCCGAGGCTTTATAGGCCCAGTGCTGCCCCGGTGGCCCTGGTCTCGTCGATCACAGAAGGCGCTATGAGAGGGAGGTGGAAAGGAAGAGGAAGAAAAGAGGGAGGGAAAGGCTGACGCGCGGGCCCCAGCTCGGCCACGCTAGAAAGAGCCAGCGCACGGGCTAGCTGGGCCACGGGGGAGGAAGAAGCCCAGGTGGGCCGCTCACTCTCTCTAAGTGAAAACAAAACACAGGGATTTTCTATTTAAATAAAACAACAAGAAGAAAAATATCTCATGCATGTTTGGAAAGGAGTTAGATAGGAAGAAAAATATGTTTTGAATCAGAAAATTATACTCTACTTGATAAAAATAACCTTGGCATTTTTAGAACAAATTAATCATTCACATAATTCAGAATTGGAATTTTTTGCATTTTTTAAAAAATTAATAAACTAGAGAACATGCTTGAGGAAAATGCACACCATACTCACAAGATTATTTAGAAGAGGTGGAACATTTTTAATCTATCAAAATAGCATCTACAATTCCAAATGCTATATTATTGGAGTAAGAGAGAGAATGGGATAGTTGTTTTGAAATAGTGGGATACTTTGAAATTGCAATAAATAGAGGAGCACTCCAATCAAGGCCACATATGCAATCACCCCATAACAAATACAATCACATCACCACTCCACAATCATGGCAAAACAAAATGATGCACTTGATGTAATGAATATGATGCCATGATGCATGAATGACATGAGGCAAAATTATATTAAGCACACCACATGGTAGCACACGTGGAAGGTCCACATGAGATATATGACCAAAATGGCAAGGGGTGCACTTGGGCTGTTACATACGACCTCCTTTTAATAGAGAACCGGAACAAAGCATTAACACATGGTGAATAGATGAACACCCCAAATGATGGTAATCACCTGTAAGAGTCCCAATTATTGTCACGTCGTGCTTCTTATCCTCTGAATTCAAGTCACAGGTTTGGGGGCACAACTAGGCCCCGATGATGGAGCCCACGGAGGGAGTAATGGGGCACCCTGCCCAAGCATTGGCACGTGCCTTTGTGACCCTATGGACCGCTAACATCCTAGATTGACCTTGCAGGAGCGCGGCATACTATGCAAGGAGCAAGCGGTTAACGGGGCACCCCATGCGCGCATCGGCACGCGCCTCTGTGACCCTGTCGACCGCCAACATCCTCGGTTGGCCTTGCTAGAGTGCGGCATACTATGCAAGGAGCAAGCGGTGCAGGCGTCTGGATAAGAAAGCAACCACGATGTAACACCCCGTGCGCAAACTAGTCTTTCCTACGCACTTTGTCCTCACTCATGCGCACCCAGGACCAACTTCCCGGTTGGTCACCCATCCTAGAATCGCTCCAAGCCAAGCATACTTAACTTTGGAGTTCTTTTCGAGTGGGCTCCTGGCGAAGAAGGAATTCCTTGTTGATATCAGTAGTCTACCATTCCTATTAAGCCAGGCTCTCACACACGACGAAGGCGCATCGGGTCACCAAGGAAACACTCCGCATCACGAAGTGTGATAATCCCCAAGTGCAAGGAATCGTCGTAACAATTTGCAAAGGTGGAAGTGATAAGTATGGAGTGTCGAACCCACAAGGAGCTAAAGGTAATATCAATATTCTCTCAATTCCTATCTTCCACCGGTACGACTCTACATACACATAACGTTTGCTTCCATCAAGAAATGAGAAATAAAACTACGTTGTGGGTATGAAGATGATAGCTTTGCATGATAATGGAGGACTAAAATATAAAAATAGGTGTTGTTATCATAATATTACAAATAGAGAGTGTGGAATAATGATGGGTCGGTGTGCGGAATTATCCTAGGCAATTGTTAACAAGATCAGAAATCATTATTGTAATTTTATTTAAGGGAGAGGCATAAGCTAACATACTTTCTCTACTTGGATCATATGCACTTGTGATTGGAACTCTAGCAAGCATGTGCAACTACTAAAGATCATTAAGGTAAAACCCAACCATATCATTAAAGCATCAAGTCCCCTTTATCTCATACGCAACAACCCCCCTTACTCGGGTTTATGCTTCTTTCACTCAAGAAACCCACTATAAGAAAACCATGAATGTATTGCAATACCCTATAGTGGAAATCCTTCATGTGTGCACGGCATAGAAGGCACCATAGGACGGCACAAAATAAACATAGAACTCAAACCAATCTAGATCATCAATTAACCCAAAGGACAAAAGAAATCTACTCAAAACATCATAGGATGGAAACACATCATTGGATCATAATATGTGTCATAAAGCACCATGTTCAAGTAGGGGATTACAGCAGGGTGCGGGAGAGTGGACCGCTAAAAGGAGATGAGGATGGCGATGAAGAAGGTGATGTTGATGAAGACGATCACCAAGGCGATGGTTCCCCCGGTGGCACTCCGGCACCACCGGGAGAGTGGGAGAGGGTATCCCCCTTGTGATTCCTCATCCATGGCCTCCCCATCTATGGGGAGAGGTTCTCCCTGTGGTCCTTGGCCTCCATGGTGTTGACGGCCCCTCCAGGACGATGAAGATGGCCTCTGGTGATCGTGACCCCATCCGGCAGGGTGCTGGAGAGGGCCAAGATTGGTTTTTCATGGCTCTTGAGGTGTGCGGTGGCGGAACTCCCGATATAGGTTTATTTTTGGAGGTTTTTGGATTTATGGAATTTTTTGGCGTTGATCTCATGTCAATGGGGGCCACGAGGCGGTGACAGGCCTGCTAGGCACGACCACTCCCCCAGGCCGTTCCTGGCAGGCTTGTCGCCTCCTCGTGGCTCTTCTGGCCCAGCCCCAATGCTTTG
Source organism: Hordeum marinum (assembly GCA_022496015.1). NCBI lineage: Eukaryota > Viridiplantae > Streptophyta > Magnoliopsida > Poales > Poaceae > Hordeum > Hordeum marinum. Next base: position 124,834,129 of record CM039676.1, on the reverse strand, counting down.
GGGGTCTATTTTGGTCCACAAAAAATCATACTAAATTTTGGGCCCATTCCAAGAATTTTTATTTCTATACAAAACATGACACCATGGTAGATCTATTGAAGACAACTTTAGTCCGGGTTAGTTCTACTAAAATCATACCAAAATCATATAGAATTATTGTAAACATGGCATGAATACTTCATAAATTATAGATACGTTGGAGACATATCAGCATCCCCAAGCTTAATTCTTGCTCGTCCTCGAGTAGGTACATGATAAAAGAAATAATTTATGAAGTGTCAATGCTAGAAAGTGCACAAGTTTGATCAATGATAATTCCAAACACTTTTCTAGCGTCATTATATATCATGAACAGTAGCTCATCTCATAAAACTTCTCATGATGAAGTAACAAGCTATTCACATGTTAAAGTATAGACCATAAAGTTTCTTGAAAACTAACAAACTATGCTTTCAGTCACCAAACAATTGCATTTCATGTTATTTTCAGGAAGGGTCTATGTAAGAGCTTTGATCTAGAAAATTCCACATACTTAACTATAATATAGTCTTCCATCATTTCTAACTCTCAAAGCATATTTTTAGAGCAAATGGCATCCGTCGAACACAGAGAAAGTTAGGGGCTTAAAGTTTTGCCTCCCAACTTCTTTACCATATAAATAATTGTCAGCAATACTAATTCATGATCAAAAATATTTGAATGGCCATATATGCTTGGATATTACCCCACCACATGATGATTTCCAAGAGAAAAAGGTGAAATATAGGAAGTGGTGAAGATCACCATGACTCTTGTATAAAGGTAAGTACTAGAAAGTAAAAGACAGGCCCTTTGTAGAGGGAAGCAGAGGTTGTCATGCGCTTTCTTTGGATGTGCAAACTCTTAATGCAAAATAATTCCACATTGTATTGCCCTTTGTGATAGCAACCTTTATTATGCAATCTGTCGCTTTTATTTCTTTACCATCACAAGTTCGTACAACGCGTATTTTCCCTTACAATAAAAGATCTTACATATTTAGGAGCAATTTTTATTCCTTTTGCACCGATGACAACTTACTTGAAGGATCTTATTCAATCCGTAGGTAGGTATAGTGGACTCTCATGGCAAGACTGGTTTAAGGGAGTTTTGATGCACAAGTAGTATTTCTACTTGGTGCAGAAGTTTTGGCTAGTATGAGGTGGAAGCAAGCACCACATGTTGGAGGATCCAAAATAATATAACTACTATACAAATATACCCAAGCATAACTCATTACGTTGTCTTCCTTGTCCAACTTCCACTAATTTGCTCAAATTTGAAAATAATTAATGGGTATTCACAATCATAGAAGATGTCCAAGATAGTATATTTATATTTGAAATCTCTCTTCCTTCAATATTCTTTCATGACTTTTTCAAGTGACCAACGCGGTGTTTGCTAACTTTCAATAAATTTTACCACCTATATTGATTGTGTGTGAAGTCATTACTCCCCATGGAATAAGTATATGAAACATTTTTTATTTCAGATTTGTGATATTCAATTTATTAAACCGTTTACTAATAGCATATAAGTGAAGCACGTGAGTGAACGACAAACTACTCCAAAAAGATATAAGTGAAGATCAATGTGTGGTCAATTAGTTAAATAGCCATGCGAGGACTCTCTCTTATTCAAAATTTCAGATCCAAAAATTTTATTTATACAACAAACAAAATAAAAATGGCACTCCAACAATAGCATGCATCATGTGAATGAATAAAAATTTAGGTTCAACATAGGCTAACCGATAATTGTTGGTGAAGAGAGGTGGGATGCGTAGCATCCCCAAGATTAGATACTTTAGAGTTCTTGATATATTTTCCTTGGGTGCCTTGGGAATCCCCAATCTTGAGATTTTGTATCTTGTTCAATCCTCTCATATCCCAGTTTCACCTATTCTCAAAAACTTCAGCCACACAAAACTCAAAAAGAACTCATGAGATAGGTTAGTACACGTAAGAACAAAATCAACACTTCATGTACTGCCAAGACAAGTTGAAAATTAATTTTCAAACATTAGTTATTGTATACTATCATTTCCACAATTTATAGCTACCAACATAGGCTATGGAAACTATAGGATAAGTAGATGACAAAACTATGACAACAATCTGTCCAAACAGAACAGCCTGTACCAATTTATTATAATAGTGTACCTCTGTAACACAAACAATTCTTCACATTTAGTACATGCTAAGGACTTTATATGACAACACTGTGTAAAAATTCAGAAACTTTCTACGTTCCAATAAAATATGAAAATTCAAACACTACAGCAGAAGTTTCTGTTTTCACACAGCACACATCAAACATGCAATTCAAGCATCCTAAAGGCAATTCTTGGAACTTTCTATTTCAAAATAAGATTATTAATAACACCTAACAGAGAACAACAAAATAAAATGACGCTCTAAGCAAAACTCATATTATGTGGCAAATAAAAGTATAGCTCCAAGTAAGATATACCGCTAGTGTTGAAGACGAAAGAGGGGATGCCTTCCGGGGCATCCCCAATCTTAGACACTTGACTCTTACTTGAATATTACCTTGGGGGTTCTGTGGTCATCCCCAATCTTAGGTTCTATTCACTCCTTATTCTCCTCATATTAGTGTCTCACCCAAAACTTGAAAACTTCAATCACACAAAACTTAACGGAACTTTGTGAGAAGGGTTAGTGTGATAAATATAGATCACTCACTTAGGTACTGTCAAGACAAGATTCATAATTTTTACCACATAATACCTACTCTATTCCATCATTCCCACAATTTATATTACTCAATATATGCTATAGGAACACTTGAAACAAGCAAACTATGCATGCAAAACAGAATCTATCAAAAACAGAACAGTCTGTAAAGATCTGAATGATCACAATACTTCCCTAACTCTAAAACTTTTTAAAAATTAGGAAATAACACAGAATTTGCATAGAAATGTTTTTTAATACTTTCAGAATATTTTTGACTCTCTAGTAAAATCAGATAATTCAAATACTAGACACAAAACTTTCTGTTTTTGCACACAATCAAACAAGCAAGTATCCACACTATCCCAAAGGATTTACTTGGCACTTTATTGAAATAAAATTCACAAAACATGATTAATACAGTAGCTTAAACATGTGAAGACATAAAAACTGAAAGTAAAAGTGTTGGGTTGTCTGCCATCAAGCGCTTTTCTTTAATGCCTTTTTAGCTAGGCATGAAAATTCAATGATGCTCTTCCAAGCCAAATTCCGATGATCATTTTATTCATACTCTAAAAAATATAAGTGAGGATAATTTATAATTCTACAATTAATATAGATTAACCAATATCCAAGCTCAAAATATATAAGTGAAGCACACGAAGCATTCTATAAAGCCATACTCAAAAGGTTTAAGTGAAGCACAAAGAGCATTCTACAAAGTTGTACTCAAAAGATTTAAGTGAAGCACAAAGAGCATAGTACAAGTCCATAAAGGACTATATCATACTAGAAGGGATCATAAAGGATAAGACAAATATTAAAGACACATATCATGTGAATAAAACATCAACCGATGTATACCGATAATAGTTGAAGAATAAAGATGGGATGCCTTCCGGGGCATCCCCAAGGTTAGGTGCTTGAGTCTCCTTGAAATATTTACTTGGGGTGCCTTGGAAATCCCCAATCTTGAACTCTTGTCTCTCCGTATTCTTCTTATATCGATACATCCTCTATCTTCGAACACTTCATTCACACAAAACTTAACAAAACCCTCGTGAGATCCGTTAATATCATAAAGCAAATTACTACTTTAAGTACTGTTCTAAACTCATTACAAGTTCATATCAGCATTATATCTACTGTAGTCCAACTTCATCATGGTTCATACCCCCCGATACAAGCCATAGATTCATCAAAATAAGAGAACACTACATAGAAAAAAGAATCTCTCAAAAATAGGATAGCCTGTAGTAATCTGGAAAATTCGTATACTTCTGTAACTCGAAACAAATCTGGAAATTCAGGATAAATTAAAAAAATTGAATAGAAGTACTGTGTAAAAAATTCGGAAACTTTTGATGTTCCACTACAAAATGTAAATTCACACACTATAGCCAAAGTTTCTGTTTTTGCACTGCACACACAAAACAAGCAATCTAATCATCCTAAAAGGAAATTTTCGCACATTATTTTTATAATACAATGGATATATACAAGGTGATAATTATGTTTCACAAGATTCCATGAAAAATTCTACATTGTTTCCATGATCATGAACACAAATGTTCAATGTCGACCCTCACTTCTCCAATGCACAACCTTCCAATCACTTCTCTTATTGAAAAACTTCTTAGGCAAAAGGGCCAAGTAACTTTTTTTCTATTTCTCATTATTTATTTATTTTGTTTTTTAACCCACGACTATAGAAAGTAAAAAAGGGAAAACAAAATCTATTTAGTGAAGAAAGAAAACAAGCATACACGAGAATATCAGCCCCGCGCTATTGCTCTGTGGCAATGGCGCCAGAAAAGATCTTGATAATCCCCAAGTGCAAGGAATCATCGTAATAATTTCCAATGGTGGAAGTGATAAGTATGGAGTGTGGAACCCACGAGGAGCTAAAGGTAAAATAAATATTCTCTCAAGTCCTATCTTCCACAAATACGATTCTACGTACACCTAACGTTTGCTTCCATCTAGAAACGAGAAATAAAACTACGTTGTGGCTATGAAGAGGATAGATTTGCATGATAATGGAGGACTAAAATATAAAAATAGGTGTTGTGATCATAATATTACAATATATTACAAATAGTGAGTGTGGAATAATGATGGGTCGGTGTGCAAAATTATCCTAGGCAATTGTTAACAAGATCGGAAATCATTATTGCAATTTTATTTGAGGAAGATACATAGGCTAACATACTTTCTCTACTTCGATCATATGCACTTATGATTGGAACTCTAGCAAGCATCCGCAACTACTAAAGATCATGAAGGTAAAACCCAACCATAGCATTAAAGCATCAAGTCTCCTTTATCCCATACACAACAACCCCTTACTCAGGTTTATGCTTCTATCACACAAGCAACCCATTATAAGCAAATCATGAACGTATTGCAACACCCTACAACAGGAATCCTTCACGTGTGCACGGCACGGAAGGCACCATAGGACAACACCAAAATAAACATACAACTCAAACCAATCTAGATCATCAATTAACCCAGAAGACAAAAGAAATCTACTCAAAACATCATAGGATGGTGATACGTCTCCAACGTATCTATAATTTTTGATGATGGCATGCTATTACATTATCTATTCTGGATGTTTTATAAGGATTAATATGCTATCTTATTTTTTGGGGACTAACATATTAATCTAGAGCCAAGTGCCAGTTTCTGTTTTTTCCTTGTTTTTGAGTTTTGCAGATATGGAATATTAAACAGAGTCCAAATGGAATAAAACCTGCGGAAGAAATTTTTCTTGAAGGAAACAAGTCATCCAAACTTGGAGTGCATGTCCGGGGAGGTGTGAGGGCGCCACAGGCCTGCTAGGCATGAGCCCCCCTGGTCGCGGCTAGCAGGCTTGTCGCCACCTGGCCGGTCTCCTAACCCCATTTCTTGGCCTATAAATACCCAAATATTCCCCAACATCAAAAAGAGCCACACAAATACTTTTCCGCTGCCAGAAGCCTCCGTTCCCGACAGATCCAATCTTGGACCCTTTTTCGGTAATCTGCCGGAGGTGGTTTCGATCTCGGAGGGCATCTACATCAAATCCATTGCCCCTCCGATGATGCGTGAGTAGTCCACCACAGACCTACGGGTCCATAGCTAGGATCTAGCTTGCTTCTTCTCTATATTTGATCTTCAATACCATGTTCTTCATGATCTTCATGGAGATCTTTCCAATGTAATCCTCTTTTGTGGTGTGTTTGTCAAGATCTGATGGATTGTGAGTTTATGTTCATATTATCCATGAATCTTATTTGAATGTCCTCTGATTTCTTATATGCATGATTTCATATCTTTGCAAGTCTCTTCGATTTATTGGTTTGGTTTGGCCAACTAGATTGGTAATTCTTTCAATGGGAGAAGTGCTTGGTTTTGGGTTCAATCTTGCGGTGTCCTCGCCCAGTGGCATAGTAGGGGTAGCGAGGCACGTATTGTATTGTTTCCATCAAGGGTAACAAGATGGGGTTTTCATCTTATTGATTGAGTTTATTCCTCTACATCATGTCATCTTTCTCAATGTGTTACTCTGTTCTTCATGAACTTAATACTCTAGATGCAGGCAGGAGTCGGTCGATGTGTGGAGTAATAGTAGTAGATGCAGAATCGTTTCGTCTACTTGTCATGAACGTGATGCCTATATGCATGATCATTGCCTTGCATAACTACATGATTATTCGGTTTTCTATCATTTGCTTGAAAGTAATTTGTTTACCCACCATGATATTAGCCTTCAATAGAGAAGCCTCCGGTGAAACCTATGGCCCCCGGGTGTATTTTCGATCATATATTTTCAGATCTATACTGTGCTACAATTTATTTACCTTTTACTTTCCGCACTTGTTTACAACGATCTCTTTTAGATCTAATCCTTGAAAATAACCGTGATTGGATTAACAACCCCTTTATAGCGTTGGGTGCAAGAGTTTGATTGCTTGTGTAGGTGCATCCATTGGTGACTTGGTTGTTCCTCCTACTGGATTGATACCTTTGTTCTCAACAACTGAGGGAAATACTTATATACTTTGCTTCATCACCCTTTCCTCTTCAAGGGAAAACCAAAACATGCTCAAGAGGTAGCAAGAAAGATTTCTGGCACCGTTGCCGGGGAGGATAGAGATCAAGCCTACCAAGTACCCATCAGAAACTCATCTCTTGCATTTACTTTATTTTCCATTTGCCTCTTGTTTTCCTCGCCCCCACTTCACGAATTTTCCGTTTTATTCGCCCTTCTTCTGTTCGTCCCTTGTTTGATATGTTTCCTTGTGTTACCATGTGCCTTCTATTTGTTTGCATTTTCGGTTGATAAAAATCTATTGATATGGATCCTCATCCACTTTCTAATCTTTTAAAAAGACCAAATTATGATGAACCAATTGCTAGTGAGTTGAGTGCACTTTATTATCTCTACGAAGTTTTGTTTGAAAATCGTGAATCTGAAAATTTTGATGAAGTATTGAAAGAATAAATTTATGAGGAGCTTCATGATAGTTCCTTGAATGAAAAGCATGAATTCCATGTTGTTAGGATGAATTCTCTGAATATCCCTGATGCTAATGATATGCAATACCAAAAACTTGGAGATGCTATGCTTGATGAAGATGATATGTTTTGTTCCCCAAGTTTTGGTGATGACACGTATGCTATAATTGATCATGAAAAGAATGCTTTGAGTGATAGTTATATTGTGAGATTCCTTCATGATGATACTGAAATTTATTATGATGGGGTAACATATGCTTGTAGCAATTGCAATAATATCAAGTTTCCTGTCTATGTGTTTAGAGTTTTGAAATTATGCTTGTTTTGCCTTCCTATGCTAGTTGACTCTTCTTCCCATAAATTGTTTGCTCACAAAATACCCACGCATAGGAACCGGGTTGGACTTAAATGTGCTTTTCATGATATTGATGATGATCTTTTGTATATCGCACTACTACTTTTTATGTGAGCATCATTGAAATTTGTATGCCTAGCTAGGGGCGTTAAACAATAGCGCTTGTTGGGAGGCAACCCAATTTTATTTTAGTGTTATGTTTTGCATATGTTTCTGAGTGTTTCCCACATTATTAATTCTATAGTAATTGTGTTTTGGATTTTTGTTAGTGTTTGAGACAAGTAAAACCTTTGGGGTGATCTATGGTAGTTGTTGATTTTATCTTGCTGAAAAACAGAAACACTTGCGCCCAGTCCAGGAATTTTCTAATTTTTCCAGCACTTCGAATTCATCTGAAAGTTTTACACAAGATAGATATATAAATTTCCCAGGTTTTCCTATTTTTTCATAATTCTTTGAGTTACATAAGTATATGAAGTTTCCAGATTTCTATAGACTGTTCTGTTTTTGACAGAATCTGTTTTCTTTGAGTTGTTTGCCTATTTTGATGAATCAATGGGTTGTATCATGTGGTATGATCCATGGGGAAGTTGTATTACAGTAGGTATAATGCCAATATAAATAAATAATGAGTTCATAACAGTGCCTAAGGTGGTGATTTATTTTCTTATACTAACGGATCTGACGAGTTTTCTGTTAAGTTTTGTGTTATCAAGTTTTCAAGTTTTGGGTAAATATTTGATGGACTATGGAATAAGGAGTGAAAAGATCCTCAGCTTGTACATGCCCAAGGCACCCCAAGTAGTATTCAAAGATTCCAAAGAGCCTAAGCTTAGGGATGCCCTGGACGGCATCCCCTCTTTCGTCTTCAATCCATCGGTAAATTTACTTGAGGCTATATTTTTTTCACCACATGATATGTGTTTTGCTTGGATCGTATTGTATGATATGATTCTTTGCTTGTTAGTTTTCCACAATCATCCTTGATGCACACATCTTTTGATGGAGACACACTGAATCGTGAATTTATTAGAATACTCTATGTGCTTCACTTATATCTTTTGAGTTGGGCAATTTTGCTCTATGGGCTTTGTTTAAATCTTTTAGAGCACGGTGGTGTTTGCGTTTTTATAGAAATACTTGAACTCTAATACCTCACTTATATTATTTTGAGAGTTTCTAAAACAGCATGGTAATTTTTCTAGGTTATTAATTTAGTCCTAATATGATAGGCATCCAAAAGGGATATAATAAAAACTTCCATATTAAGTGCACTGAGTATTTATGAAAAGTTTGATTACCTACATAAAGTTTTGAGATGTAGAGATGGTAATGTTAAGAGAAATGTTAGGAAGCAAATGTGATTTCGTAAAAATACTTGTGTAAAGGTTTGTGATTCTCGTAGCATGCACGCGTGGTGAACCACTATGTAAGGAAGTCGGAGCATGATTTGTTTATAGGTTGTCGGCCTTTGTCTGAGGATCGGGGGCACGCGATTGTTAAATCCTACCAATATCCCCCCTAGGAGAATGCATTTAAAGCTTTGCTTCAATGACTAATAGACTTTTGCAATAAGTATGTGAGTTCTTTATGACTAATGTTGAGTCCATGGATTATACGCACTCTCACCCTTCCACTTTTACTAGCCCTTCTAGTACCACGCAACTTTCTCCGGTGCAACAAACTAATTCCTCAAAATAGCCACCATATACCTTCCTCAAAACAGCCACCATATATCATTCCTCAAAACAGCCACCATACCTAACTATTATGGCACTTCCATAGCCATTCCGAGATATATTGCCATGCAACTTCCACGGTTTCCTTTTATGACATGCACCATCACTTCCATATTGCATCTAGAGTCATATTTTGTCAGAGGTATCGAGTTGTAATTTTCTTTCGATTTGTAAGTAAATAGAAGTGTGATGATTATCATTATTAGAGCATGTCCCATGTGAGTAAATGATGATGAAAGCTATGATTCCCTCACAACTGGGGATGATATTCTGGACTTTATGAAAAATAAAAGAGGCCAGCGAAGCCCAAATAAAAAAATGAATAAAAGAGGTCTTAGTTGCCCCCCCCCCCCACAAAAAATGACAGAAAAGTGAGAAGGGACATTGCTACTACCTTTTTCCACACTTGTGCTTCAAAGTAGCACCATGATCTTCATGATAGAGTCTCCTATTCTGTCACTTTCATATAGCTAGTGGAGTTTTTTCTTCATGATGCATGTCCACTTAGTTTCCTTTTGAGATTTCATACACTTATAGATCTAGTGCATCCATTGCACGGAAATACCTACTCACTCACATTGATATCTATTGATGGGCATCTCCATAGCCCGTTGATATGCCTAGTTTATGTGAGACTATCTTCTCCCCTTCCTTCACAACCCCCACTAGTAGAAAACAGACCTTTCGTCCCAAGCATTAGTCCCGGTCTGGTTACAAGCCGGTACTAAAGATAGTATTAGTCCCGATTCGTGTCAGCTCCAACGTCTAGGAGTAGGGCGACCTTTAGTACCTGCTCGTGAGAGATCTGTAGTACCAGTTCGTGTCATGAGCCGGTACTAAAGGGGGCGTGGCAGGCTTTTGGTCAGACTTGGGCCCCGCGTGCCTCTTTAGTACCGGTTGGTGGAAACCTTTAGTACCGGTTGGTGTCACCAACCAGTACTAAAGACTTCCTACATATATGCTTCGTCCGCAGCCGATCGAAGGGGCTCTCATTTCTCTGTTTTCTCCCCTGTTCTTCTTCTTGCTCGAAGCTCATCCTCCATTTTGCCAAGGATTTGTCAGGATTTAAAGGCACCCCATATATCCAAGTGTTCACAAAGGTTAGCAACTTTGCCCCTTCCTCTCTCATTGCTAGATTAGCTTGTGGTATGCTCAAAGATATGTGATTTGTGGGTTTTAGCTAGGTTTTGGAGGAGTGATTATTATGTGGGAGCTTATTTGATTTATATGCAATTTGAGATCAAATTAACTTGTTAGGTTGCATATGTGTAGGCGTGGATTATTTGGTGCCTTCCCATCCTCGTCCTAACCACCGTCGATCGTCTGCACAGTCTCATCGCGGCCCCTGCCACCTGGGTGAGCCTCTTGTTCTTCTTAAAACCTTTTTGTTAAAAAAGTTACTTGTATGATTTAGATAGTGCCTATACGATTTACTTACTTGTATTATTATTAGTTATTCTGTAGTGTCATGGTTATGGTATCCGCCCACATCGGCCCTCGTCCAGTCTATGATTCAGATGTGGTATGTCGTTATCTTTTATAACTAATTCACACATCATCCAATGTCTATGACAATTAATTATGCCACCAAATTGATGTAGATGTTTTTATCTATAGGAAGTAGTTGAACCAGAAATTCCAACCGACTATGCAAGTCATCTCGAGAAATTAACACAAGCTGAAAAAGAAATTGATCATTTGAAAGAAAAATTGATAAGAACTAAAGATGAGAAGATGGGATTGGAGTTGCATGTTGCTGATATCGTCAATGATCATAAGAACAAGATGGCTGGAATGCGCTTTAAGCTTAGAAAGATTGGAAAATATGCCATTGATAAAGAGGCTTGGTATCCTTATGCCGTTGGCTAAATTGTTACCTTAGTTGCGATTATGATCGCATTTGTTGTTGCATTTACATGTTTTAGATAGTTGTATTTTGCTTTATGAGATGTATGTATGAACTATAAGTATCTATTATTTGTAGTAATAACATTTGGTCACTCCTAGCTCTACTTTGCTTGTAATGTGATGATGAAGTTGTATTAATTTGGTCACTTCGATGTTGTGTAGTGAACATGAGCCGGCAATGGATGTACGATGACCGACTAAGTCCAGGGTTTCTTAATGGCCTGCATGATTTTATTCGTGTGGCAGAGGCAAACAAGCAGAATGGTTTCATGTGTTGTCCATGTCGTGACTGTAAGAATGATAGGAATTACTCTAGCTCAAGAACCCTTCACTACCACCCGCTGAAGTCCGGCTTCATGTCTGGCTATAGCTGTTGGACCAAGCACGGAGAAAGAGGGGTTATAATGGAAGACAATGAAGAAGAAGAGGATGATGGCAACTATCCTTTCGCCGATAGAACAATGGGGGAAGATAAAGAAGAGGCATCAACGGGGGAAGTTGAAGAAGAGGCATCAGATGATCCCGCTGATGATTTGGGTCGGGTCATTGCTGATGCAAAGAGAAATTGCGAAAGTGACAAGGAGAGGTTGAAGTTGAAACACATGTTAGAGGATCACAAGAAATTATTTTATCCAAATTGTGAAGATGACCAGAAAAAGTTGGGTACCACGCTAGAATTGTTGCAATGGAAGGCAAAGAATGGTGTAACTGACAAGGGATTTCAAGAATTGCTGATAATGATAAAGAAGATGCTTCCAAAGGATAACAAATTTCTTGAAAGTACGTACGAAGCAAAGAAGGTTGTCTGCCCTCTAGGATTAGAGGTGTAGAGGATACATGCATGCCCTAATGACTGCATACTCTACCGCGGTGAGGAGTACGAGAATTTGGATGCATGCCTGGTAGCACTGCGCTATAAGATCCCCTGCGATGACCCTGTTGATGTGGAGGGCGAATGCCACATGAAGAGGGTTCCTGCCAAGGTGATGTGGTATGCTCCTATAATACCATGGTTGTAACGTTTGTTCCAAAACAGAGAGCATGCCAAGTTGTTGCGATGGCACAAAGAAGAACGTAAGAAAGATGGGATGTTGAGAGCACCCGCTGATGGGTCGCAGTGGAGAAAAATCGAGAGGGAGTTCGAGGAATTTGCAGCTGACACAACGAACTTATGGTTTGGTCTGAGTACAGACGGCATGAATCCTTTTGGGGAGCAAAGCTCTAGTCACAACACCTGGCCCATTACCCTATGTATCTACAACCTTCGTCCTTGGTTGTGCATGAAGCGGAAGTTCATTATGATGCCAGTGCTCATCCAAGGCCCTAAGAAACCCAGCAACGACATTGATGGATACCTAAGGCCACTAGTTGATGAACTTCTACAGTTGTGGAAAAAATCAGGTATACGTGTGTGGGATGCGCACACCCAGAAGGAAATTGACCTACAAGCATTGTTGTTTGTAACCATCAATGATTGGCCTTCTCTTAGTAACCTTTCAGGACATACAAACAAGGGATACAATGCATGCATGCACTGTTTAGATGATACTGAAAGTATATATTTGGATAAATGTAAGAAGAATGTGTACCTGGGACATCGTCGATTTCTACCGATCAAGCATATCTTAAGAAAGGCAGGCAACCATTTCAAAGGTGAGCTAGGTAACCAGAAGAAGCCTTGCCTCCATACTGGTGAATATATATTTTATATGGTCAAGGATATACAGGTAATATTTGGAAAGGGTCCTTGCGGACAATTTGTTCCGAATGACGCCAATGGACACGCACCCATGTGGAAGAAGAAATCTATATTTTGGGAACTTGAATATTGGAAAGCCCTAGAGGTCCGCAATGCAATCGACGTGATGCACGTGACGAAGAATCTTTGTGGGAACCTACTAGGCTTCTTGGGCGTGTATGGAAAGACAAAAGATACACCGGAGGCACGGGAGAACAAGCAAAGAAATAACGAAAAAGAAGGCATGCCTCCAAAGCAATATCAAGGTCCTGCCAGCTACGCTCTTACGAAAGAAGAGAAGGAAATCTTTTTTGAATGACTACTCAGTATCAAGGTCCCGTCTGGCTTCTCGTCGAATATAAAGGGAATAATAAATATGGCAAAGAAAAATATTCAAAATCTAAAGTCGCATGACTACCACGTGATTATGACGCAATTACTTCCGGTTGCACGTAGGGGGCTTCTACCGGAAAATGTTCGATTAGCCATTGTGAAGCTATGCGCATTCCTCAATGCAATTTCTCAGAAGGTAATCGATCCAGAAATCCTACCAAGGTTATAGAATGACCTGGTCCAATGTCTTGTCAGTTTCGAGTTGGTGTTCCCTCCATCCTTCTTCAATATTATGACGCACGTTCTAGTTCACCTAGTCGAAGAGATTAACATTCTGGGTCCTGTATTTCTACACAATATGTTCCCCTTCGAGAGGTTCATGGGAGTCTTAAAGAAATATATTCATAACCGTGCTAGGCCTGAAGGAAGGATCGCCAAGGGATATGGAACAGAGGAGGTTGTTGAGTTTTGTGTTGACTTTGTTCCTAACATTAAGCAGATTGGTACTCCTGAATCGCGGCATGAGGGGATACTGGGTGGAAAAGGCACACTAGGAAATAAAGAAGCAATAAATATGGACGGGCATTCTTTCACTCAAGCACACTACACGGTTCTACAAAATTCCACCTTGGTGACTCCAAATATCGAGGAACACAAGGATATTGTACGGTCCAAGAACCCTAAGCAGTCTGACCCCTGGATTGAATGTAAACACATGGAGAGTTTTGCCGGTTGGTTGCAAACAAAGGTCATCAATGACAACGACCAGATGAACTGTACTGGTTAGCCAAGACACCAAGCTCGACTGTAACGACTTTCAAAGGGTACGAAATAAATGGGAATACATTTTACATTATCTCCTAACATAAAAAGAGAACCATCCAAAACAGTGGTGTCCGCTATGATGCAACCAACTTCCAAGACACATATTATGGTTACATAGAGGAGATATCGGAACTTGACTATGGACCTGATCTTAAGGTCCCTTTGTTTCGGTACAAATAGGTCAAATATACTGGAGGAGGGGTAGAGGTAGACCCGAAATATGGAATGACAACAGTGGATCTCAACAAACTTGGGTACACAAATGACTCATTCATCCTAGCCAATGATGTGGCTCAGGATTTCTATGTGAAGGACATGTTAGCAAACCTAGGAGAAAAAACAGATAAGGAAGTGAATACATCATACGATGAGCCAAAGCGCCACATAGTTCTTTCAAGTAAAAGAAACATTGTGGGAGTGGAGAACAAGACAGACATGTGAGAAGATTATGAAAAGTTTCATGAAATCCCTCCCTTTAGAGTGAAGACTGACCCAAGCATCCTGTTAAATGATGAAGATTCTTCATGGTTACGGCACAATCATAAGCAAGGGACAAACACGTAGAAAAAGTCTTACACCGCGAGATCCCACTCTGGGATGTGACCGACTTCACCGTCATCACTTTCTATGTGAAGGACATGTATGCATTTTCTAGCATGGTATCTTTGTAACAGTCTGTACACGAAGTGCATCTAGTTTTTGCCGTAACCCTCTCAACTCTTTAGAAGTTTCTATGTGGGTGAAATTATGATGTCATGCCAAGTTACAACCTTTTCAGAGTTCATTTGTACTGCTTGTCAAATTCAGGGTCAATTAGCTCAAAATAAATCATTAAATGCATGAAAAATATCAAATGAAGTCAGAAAGGGTTGAAAATTGATGATCTGCCTTTGAATGGTGCATATTGAACACACAAAAAGAATGGAGTTAAAATAAGTTATTAAATATGAAATCCCTTTGTAATAGATGAGTTTTCATCCGAAACCCTCATACTTTGAAAGAGATTGTCCAATTTGTACATGAAGTGCATCCAGGTTTTGCCGTAACCCTCTCAACTCTTTAGAAGTTGCTATGTGGGTGAAATTGTGATGTCATACCAAGTTACAACCTTTTCAGAGTTCATTTGTACTGCTTTTCAAACTCAAGACATGACATTTCAAATGCCATTTAATCAAACTGTCTTATACAGCAGTTTAAGTTGTTCAAACATGCATGGAAATGGCTTCAACAGATTCTTTATATTTTTCTAATATGTTTTCATATATATTTTATTTCCATTGGAGTCATAGATTTTTTTCTATGATTTTTGAAAGTTTTGGGGGTTTTCTGAAAATAATAATTAATAAAAAATTAAAAAACCTTTAGTAGCGGTGCGAGCCACGCACCGGTACTAAAGGTACACCGTCCCGCGCATTTTTTGGGGTGGACCTTTACTACCGGTGCGTGGCTCGCACCAGGACTAAAGGGTCTTTAATACCGGTGTGAGCCACACACCGGTACTAAAGGTCCTCCACGTATAAATAGTGGAGGCCTCGTCCCGGGCCGAGCCACGCACCGGGAGAAGCTTATTTGCGCCACCGCCAGGCTGCCGGAATTCGTTGTCCTTGTCATCGGACCTCCTCGCCCTCCTCCCCGAGCCAGCTCCTCATCGCTGCCCCCGATGCCGTCCACGAGCCCTACCCGACGCTGTCGCTTCCGAGAGGTCCCCAAGCCCTGCCCGACGCCGTCGCCTCCGAGCCGGCCCCAAGCCCTGCCCGCGACGCCATCACCGGACTTCCTCTCCCTCCTCCCAGAGCCCGCTCCTCGTTGCTGCCCCCGACACCGTCGCCGAGCCCTCCCCCAACGTGTCGTCCCGTCGGCCTGCCCCAATGATCCCCGACGATTAATCCAGCCGGTGAGCCCCGACGAGCCCTGCCAATATGTACTATGATAAAAAAGCTGATTTTTAGGAATTTCAGGAATTTTAGGAATTTAACTATGGATTAGATGCTGGAATTTTAGGAATTTTAAGAATTTTAGGAATTTTAGGAACTTTAGGAATGTTAGATGGATAGATAGATATGTTGTGGCAAAGTTGTTAGATGGATGTTTTGATTTCTACATAGATAAGTTGTGGAAAAGTTGTTAGATAGATATGGACGAGGATCCCCTGCCGTGCGTCACCCTGTCGTTCGGCCACTGGCACGTGGGCCCGCGCGGAAACCTGGCCCACATGTCAGTGGCCGAACGGCAGGCTGCCGCACGTTAGAGGAGTCGGCTACGATAGATATGTTAGATGGATAGCTTGATGGACAGATAGAGATGTTAGATGGATAGATAGAGATGTTAGATGGATGTTTAGATTTTTTTTTGCATTGGAGTTCATTTTTTCGCACTAGAGCTTTGGATAGATAGAGATGTTAGATGGATGTTTAGATGGATGTATATATATATAGAAAATGTTGTGATGATGATTTTTTTTGTTCATAGAATTTTTTATGTTCATAGAATTATTTTGTCCATCTATGTATGTATGTATAGAGGGATGAATTGATGTATATAGAAAATGTTCATATGCAGACTTCGGGAAAACATTCCCGGATGTTATTCCCCATCCATTTCATTTGTTAGATGCTAAGTGTTAATTTTGCTAAGTTTTACTTAATTTGTTTTCATGATTAAGTGTTTCTTCTTGACGTCGACGATGCCGATCCCGCGTCCTCGTCGTCGAGTCAGCGGAGGAGGTCACATGCTTGAGCTAAGGGGCCCTGTCCGGGACTAGGCTTCGCTAGGCTGGTACTGGGAGGTGCTGTGTTTCGGGCGGCGCAGCTTGGTGAGGAGCCAGCCCGTCGTTGACATAGAGGTTCTGTGGTGGCGGCCGCATGGGCCACGGACGATTTGGAGGCTTTAGTCCCCCGCGGAGGTGGTAGAGTACCATGTCAGAATGGAGAACGAGCACGTCCGTTGCTACATGGCAGCTTTGGAGGCCAGGTCCGACAATACCTGGCAGATTCTTCAGGGATCTCACTGGAGCTATGTTCCTGTGATGGTTCCTTCTCTTTGAGTGTCCACCGCCCACCCCGATATTCGTCGGGCGCTAGGGTTATAGCTAGATTGATATATTAGCTACTATATATGTATAATTATGATGTATTAGCTAGATCGATGGATTAGTCGATGTATTAACAATTATCCAAGATTATGAGATGAGATCTTTTCTAAGAACTACTGTATATGTATTCGATGATGCATTATTAATTAACTATCGTTATTTTGCTTCTTGAATGCATGCTAATTTTAATACTAATTTGTTTTATCTATATTATTATGGATTAGTTATTAAGCTATGGATAATACCGGTAGAGCTCATGAAGAGGACATCTTTGACATGATACACTCCTCCGAAAACCTAGCAGACCTTCTGGGTGAATCACATGATGATGACGGCTCACAATATCTGAACGATTACGGTGATGGATGTGAGGCCGAGGAAGAACAACTTATGTTCCAAAATCCGGAACAACTAACAATGTCCGGCGAGGTATATACACATATTAGCCTCTGGTGATCATTACATGTGTATTAATTGATTCGTGTATATATATATATTAACAAATCTTTCTTCTTTTAATTATCAGCCCTCTGGATTAAGGCAATCTAGTAGAAAGGTACGAGGCGTTGCCAAAATATTGGACGCAACGTAAAGCTCAATCTTGATGCTTTCAAAAATGATGGCCTACCGACTCACCCTAAAGCCAATGCCAAGACATTTGTGCGTTAATGCGGAGTGGTTGTTAGGGACGGAGTCCCGATCACAATGCAAGAATGGATTCAGCCAAACAATCCAAAACCAGGAGTGAATTATGTCAATAAAATAATTTAAGATGCCCTTTGGCGAGATCTCATGGAGCATTTCATCCTACCAGATTCTCTCTCGGAGCGCCAAGGGGACAAAGTCAAGGAGTTTGCTCTCCATAAGATGGCCGACACATTCCAGACTTGGAAAAAAGATTATGGACTGAGTACAATGCTAGAGGCAAGAAGGTGCCCGAATTAAGAGGAATATACGAGAAGGTAAGGAATCACTGGGACGCATTTATCGAGTACAAGACATCGGAAGTTGCTATGGAGAAGACGGCAAAGAATAAGATAAATGCGGAGAAAAGAAAGTATCACCATAAACTAGGGACAGGTGGATACAAGTCAGCCATTCCTAAGTGGGATGCATTAGAGAATAAGATACATGCTGAAGGGATCACTCCAGTAACCTTCCACTGGCCCGGAGGTGCAGGAATGGGGGAAAGTTGGACCCTGCAACAGGGAAGATTAATTCACTGTCCAGTCTGAAGCATGCAGCAGATGAGTTGATTGAAGCAATAAAAGCTGCCCAAGAAGGACGGTTTCACCCTGATAGAGAGAACGACGAGCTTACACGCGCCCTCGGGAATCCCAAACATGGAGGACGAACACGAGGCGTGTGCGTTGTTCCATGGTACGAGGGGTTTGCGGGATGGAAGGACAGTTATAAAAGCCGTTCAAGAAAAAAGAAGGTGGAAGCAGACCGACTTTCAAAGTTGGAACAGAAGTACGAGCAGCAGCAACTACGGATACAGGTACTGACCTAGCAAAGGGCAACTCCACGGGAGGAGGCATCGGAACCCATCCCATCTACACTACCGAAAAGCAGCATGGGTACCATAGGGGCACTGCTGGGTCACTCCCCAGTGGATGGTATCATCGAGAAGACATCTTGTGAGCTAATATAGAAAATGAAGAACATAATCGTGTGGGTCACGACAGGCTATGCTTTACCAAATACACCTGATGTTCTTTGGCATTTCAATCCGGTTCCAGCTGGATATGCTCGTGTCGTGGTGGACGAAATAGAGCCAGGATGTGATGAACTACAGCTTAACATCCCTGGAGATGAGGCGGGGTCCACACTAGGAGAAGCCGGGCATGGTCTCATTATATGGAGTAAGGACGCCATCGTCTTTCCACACTCGGCGCTAAGGCCACCCGCTCCTCCGAGTATCAATGTCTAGCGCGAGGGATACCGGCCAGAGGCATCGCAGCGCCAGCAGTCCTCCCCACCTCGCAAGCAGTCCTCCCCACCTCGAGAGGCATCCCACCTCGATATGGATCCCAGCGCGAGTCCACCCAACCTCGGGACGGAGCACGATGCGAGTCTATATCGTCAATATCGATCTCCGCCGCATGAGCCGACTCCACCCCGCCAGCGGTCCCGCCAGCAGGGCTACCAAAAGGGGAAGGCCATCAATAGTCCTCTTCGGGAGAAAGCAAAGAAGCAACCTGAGCCGCTGTCCAAAAGGAAGCTGCCTTACGACATGACACCAGAGGAAACCAAAATTGAAAGAGATCACCAAGTGAAAGCCTTTTTTGCGAAGAAGACCCTGCCGCCAAAGGAGGTAATACCCAAGGAAGTCCAAGAACACTTTATGGAACACTTTATTGATTGACCCCCGGCATATGTGGAGCCTATGCCGACAGACTATGAGCGATAGATTCAGAAGGCAAGTGAGCAGAGAAGTCGGTCCAGCCCAAGGAAGAAGTCGGGAAGTACGACATCAACGACAGGTGGTACTACTAGCGGGAAAACGGTTCCCCAGCTCGGGAATCAATCCAAGCAATGGATCTCTCCGCTCAAGGTGAGTACCAATCCAAGCAAGCAATCAATCAAAGTAGTCAACATGCAAGGAAACCCAATCGACCTCGAAGAAGTAGAGGCTGCAGGTCTCACTCTTGGCCAAATCCTTGGCATCGAGGTAATCCGCGGGTACGGTGCAGAAGAGTACGCAATGCAATATGCCATCGGAAAACCACTAGTCACATCCGAGCAGTACAAGGAACTACCTACTACGATGCGACGGTTGCATGATTGGTACTTGCTGAAGCAAAGCGAGGGGAGACGGCAGTCATGGTAAAAGTAAGGAAAGAGCATTACGTCAATGGATGTGACATATGTCTTGAATTCTCAGAACTTTTCCAGTTATACCACATGGACTCTATCAACAAACCTCTCATCACTTGCTATTGGCCTGTAAGTGATTTATATCTTTAATAATTTAAGTCTCTAGCTAAGATATCATTCATTGGCTTATGCTCACTATATGTGTTCTTTTCTATGCTATGATGCAGATTGAAGATGTGGGAATTGAAATAAGAGGGAATCCATGACATTGTGTTCATCGATCCAAATACCGTTCATGGTCATGTGGTAAAACATTATGCCAAGGACAAAGAAGATATCTTGGAAGATTTTCTAGAGGCACTAATGAATACCAAATCTACTATAATATTTCCTTACAACATGGGGTGAGTGTTTACTCTCTTGTATACTACAAATTCTATTTTTGCTTACTAGCTCGCTGTCAAGTGTAGTTGATGAGTTATATGCATGCCCGCTTAATTATATAAACTTCTACACAGAGACCACTATATCCTCCAAAATATTATCCTCGCGGATGGACTTGTTCAAGTGTACGACTCACTAGATACACTAGAACAATCATACGTGAACTTGTATTTTATGATAGAATGGTAATTTCAATCTTTATCGACCTCGCTTTCTTCCATTATTTCCTGATATCAAAAGTAATTATAATAACTCTTTCGTTCTTATTCTTTGCTGCGTAGTTTTTGGAAAAAGATGATAGAAAAAACCATCACGATCGTCAATGGAAACCGAAGCTAAAGTGGAAAAAGATGCAAGTAATTAATTAGTACTACTAGGTCCACGCATCTCTTTAATTCTAGTCTCAATACCATTATCATGCTTGATTATTAATTATCTTCTTGAATTCTATTCTTTTTCAAAATGCGCAAAGCAGCCACAAGGGACAAATTTATGTGGATACTTCCTCTGCAAGAACATTCGCATCCAGACCGAAGGTCGTATACGTCGCAGAGGAGCACGTGAAAGACAACTCCAGGTTTGGCAGATGATGTTGAAGCTCTCACCCGAGAAATGCTTTGTAGCACTTCATGAAGAATTTGCGCCATTTCTTCTTCGACATGTCATTGATGTAAACGGAGATTACTATTACTTACCGCCGCCTCAATAATGCCAGCAAATCAGTAGTAGAAAATTCAGATTTCATCCCGAGCACTAGCTAGCTAGTCCCGGCCGGGTTTTGGGCCTTAATTTATAAGTCTAGAATATATATGGATGTGTAATTCCATTTGTATATATACTGTGTATGAGATATTGTATATTATATTACATATATATATATATGCATCAACTTGTGTAATGTTTAAAGTATGTAGAATTATAAAATAAATTTGAAATGAATGGAAAACACAATAAATAGAGAGGAAAACTAAAACCTAGTTAAAAGCTAAAACAAAAAAAACAGAACACTTAGTACCAGTTGGTATCACCAACCAACACTAAAGGTCCTCCACCACCAGCCCACGCAGGCAGCCACGTGGTGGGCCTTTAGTACCGGTCCGTGGGCCAACCGGTACTAATGGTCTGGACCTTTAGTCCCGACCCTTTAGTACCGGTTGGCGAACCGGTACTAAAGGCCCATCCCGCGGGGACTACAGATCGACATTCTACTAGTGCTCCACCATATTCTATTCCACCTATAGTGCTATATCCATGCCTCGAGATCATTAATTGCATTAGAGTTGAAAAGGTTTGAGAAAAAAAAGGTCTGAAAACAATTTCTTGACTTTTCATCGGGGTTGTGCATGATATAAATACTTTGTGTGGGGAAGATGGAGCATAGCCAGACCATATGATATTGTAGGGATAACTTTCTTTTGCCATTATATTTTTAAGAGATGCAATTGCTCTGCTAGTGTGCTTGAAAAGTTATTGTTTCTATATCAATATTAAGATTTTGTTTCATGTCCTACGGATCTGAATATTCATGCCACAATAAAGAATATTACTTGGATAAATATGTTAGGTGGCACCCACATCAAAAAAATTGTTTTTATCATTTACCTGCTCGAGGACGAGCAGGAATTAAGCTTGGGGATGCTGATACGTCTCCACTATATCTACAATTTTTTATGATGGCATGCTATTATATTATCTGTTCTGGATGTTTTATAAGCATTAATATGCTATTTTATATTATTTTTGGGACTAACCTATTAATCTAGAGCCATGTGCCAGTTTCTGTTTTTTCCTTGTTTTTGAGTTTTGCATATATGGAATATTAAATGGAGTCCAAATGGAATAAAACCCGCGGAAGGAATTTTTCTGGAAGGAAACAAGTCATCCAAGCTTGGAGTGCACGTCAGGGAGGTGCCAGGGCACCACAAGCCTTCCAGGCGCGGCCCCCCTGGCCGCTCCTAGTAGGCTTGTCGCCTCCTAGCAGGTCTCCTAACCCTAATTCTTGGCCTATAAATACCCAAATATTCCCCCCCAACATCAAAAAGAGCCACGCAAATACTTTTCCGCCGCCGGAAGCCTCCATTCCCTAGAGATCCAATCTTGGAGCCTTTTCCGGTAATCTGCCAAAGGGGGTTTCGATCACGGAGGGCATCTACATTAGCTCCATTACCATAACCTCATGCTAGGCTACTCACCTCCACTAGGATCACATATCTTTGGCGCACGCCCTCGCGGCCCCTTGAGCCGCCGCACCATGCCAAGTCCATGCTGGCTCTACCGCGCCTTCGAGTTGCCTCTCCACCCGTTAACTCCGCGCGCGTCTCTGATGTACTAGCCTGCCCTGTTCTTCTCCATGTTCACAACGTTGGCTCCGTCAAGCCACCTCCGCCTCCACTCCCACCTTATTTCCATCGCACACCCGGCTTCTGTTGCGACCTTGCCGTTGCTCCTTTTAGTCGTTCCCCTGCGCCGTTGCGCCTCCAAGCCGTTCGACCGCGTGCCCTACTCCGGTCGCCGTGGCCCAAGTTGCTGCTCTCCGGCGCTACCTTTCCTATCGTGAGCCGCCGTCCCGCGCCATGGCCGCCGGCTCTGCCTCGCCTCCTGACCGCTGTTGTTGTTCCCGCCTCGCCCATATGTGTCTTCGCGGGGAAGGGTCACCGCCGGCTCTGACTCGCCTCCTCACACGCCGGAATACATCCGAGTTGCCCCATCTCCTCTTCTCACGCGGGCGCTCCCGCACTTTGGAGATAAGAACGAAAGCACTAGCATTCGCATTCATTGACAAAAAAACTGGTGATATTTATCTTACAAAATTCTTAGTATGTTTTCTCATTTGAGAACAATTACTCCGGCTCTTGTCATATATCTTATGCAAGACAATTATTCATGTGACGTTATTCCGCGGAGTTGGAGCGCACACCAGCATGTTGCGTTGCTCGATGGACGCGCATGAGTCGCCACCCCCACGGACGGTCTACATCAACACGCTACAAAATACCCGCGCGTCCGTGCCGGTTTATAAATACCACGGGCGACTCACCGATCGTGCCGGCTTACAATACCGTGGCTGTCTCTCGCGACCGTACCGATTTACAACGCCGCGTCCGTCTTTTCACAACAGCACCAGCTTACAAACGCCGTGACTGACTTCTACGTCTACATCAACATATTAGTGAATTGCTCACCTATATGAGCCGCCCAACGGACCGTGCAAGCCTTCGTGCCTGCGGTCCGGTTTACATCAATTCATTGGTGTGTTGTTTGCCTGTATGAGGCGCCCAACGGGCAGGCGAACAAGTCGCTGCCACTGTAGTTTGGTTAACTTCAACAACTAGCCGCGATGAACCATCAATCGGATTATTGAAACGATTCATATGGGATCATCTATAAACCTGCCAAGGTCAACATCAACCTTCAGTGGGGATTCTCAAGCCGCCTCTTTGAGTCAACTTAAGACTCGGGGGCTACAAACATGGCTCGACACATTTTTCATTTTCAACGAGAACATCGGGTCATTGCAAGATAGTTAACCCAATCCTGGGGGATACTACATTATTGGCGGAAGAATTAAAAGTTGCCCAAGAGGACGAGCCGCCATGATGCACTATTCAAACATGGGTGCCCTATTTTATTGGATCATCATAAAATAACTTGGATTTTCTGTTGTCTATGCATTTAAGATTGTGCAAAGGCGGATAATTCAAGAAAGGTCATTTGGGGGCTTCCAACCCACTGGGTTGAGCTTGCTCACCCTCTTGATCGGCTCTTCAGCCAGAATAGCAAACAAGACGGCGACTTACAAGTTGGCGGTCAACAAGACGGCGGCTTATGAGTTGGTGGTCCACAAGACGGCAGCTTACAAGTTGGCGCTCTACAAGATGGCGGCTTATAAGATGGTGCACAAGTTGATGTCATCGACAAGGTCGTTTGGGGCTTTCAACCCACCAGGTTAAGCCTCAACCCTCTCGATCAGGCATTTCAGCCATTGTAAGGCGGGTCGTGGACCCAAATGTTGACTCCGTCAAGTAGATCATTAGGGGTGCAGCGAATTGTAAACTTACCCCCTTTTGATGCCTCTCCAACAGGTGACCTGCCGAACTCTTACTAGTTAATCACCGCTTAGAGACACTATCTGTCCAATGTACCAGACAGTTAATCTTGTGAGGAGACCCTGAGCACTGGTTAAGGTTCAAACGGCGGACTGTATCACGTGAGAGGGGGCTTCTAGGCCCTAGGGATACTCATGCCTTACTTTGTCTCTTGCTGGGAAACCATGTATTGTTATGAGTTCAAGTAGCGAGTCCACCCAGTGGAACCAGCGTCTGTGTCTCTTTTTGGAAAGTTGCGCTCTTTAATCTCGCCTGGAAACCGAGCATTTTTATGAGTTGAAGCAATGAGTCCAGCCAGCAGAACCGGTGCATGTGTCTCTTTCTGGTTCGCTGTGCTCTTATCAGTTAGTCTCACCTAGAGACCCTGAGCCGCTCAAAGGAGTTGACAGTCACTCTCGTTAGAGACCCTGCAGTGGTATGAGTTCAAGCAGCGAGTCCAGTCAGGAAGAACCATCATATGAGTTTTTAAAAACAAAAAAAAGCAAGAACATCATACATTGAATCATGCATTCCATCATACATTACATCATGCATTGCATCATACTTACACATCATGCTGGTTTGCCAAACCAGATCAGAGCAAGATTATGAAAGAAGAAGCAAGGCTATACATATATTAACATCTCCGGGTTATGCTTTTTCAAGCCGCCCTTACAACAATGCAGAATATATTATGTCTTGTTTATTTGTGCAAGTATTATCTCTTAAGATGAGCCGCCGTTATGTACGATGAAAACATTCTGCCAGAACAAATGGATCTTTAATAGCCAACCTGGCAGGATCTTCATCATGGTTTGTCATAACCAGTATTAAGTGATTGGGGTTTTATTAGTCCAGATTGAAAACTTGATTATTCTTGAAGAACCGCCCTATCAGATGTAATGTCGTGTCATCTAATTGACATGTTCTCGGATTTCTTCAATTGTGCTCTGTAGTAATCTACAACACTTATGGATTTCTCAAAACATATATTTGTCGGGTTGCACCACAACCGCGAGCAGGGATATCATTTCAGATACAAAGTAATTATTCCAGGATATTCATTCCGTGTTATATTACAACCACGATCAAGGACTCCTTCAAATCAGATCAATAGCAGTTCAAGAGAACTTCTGAGGTGCGTTATGATGGGTTATTATCACACAGTCCCAAGTTGCCGCAGGCGTGTGACCCGACACTTGGGGGCTACATCATTGAAATACAGTTTATATCAAGTATGCAAGTCCCATGTTGCTGCAAGCATGCACCAAGGCACTTGGGGGCTAATGCAAGCCGGTTTTCGAATCATTACATTGTCAGCAACACCCTGTTATCTCAAGGAGATGAGTCGGACTTTCTATATTTTTCTAAGTCCCAGCCCAGTAATTCTTACTAACCCGGCACTTGGGGATACACCGTTTAGATCAAACTTTCTAAAAGTCTAAAGTCGCTGCAGGCATGCGACCTATCACTCGGGGGCTACATTATTCAGCTGTTTAAATAGATTATGTGGTTCAAATTGAAGACCCGGCCCATCACATAGTGATGACCTGGCCCTTCGGGCTACACCTGCTGAAGCTTTATAAAGTATAAGAGAACTACAAGTTCTAGGATGTTGCAGCCAAGACAACCTGGTACTTGGGGGCTACACAATCCAAGATATTATTGCAAAGCGCCAAGTTATCATGGATAAACTTGGAGCTTGGGGGCTACAGGTAATATGGATATATCAAAACTTGAAGAGAGTTTTCAAGATGTTAGCTATAAGTAAGACCGGCTCGGTAGATTTTTATTTTAGCTGAAGCATGACCGGCTCTGCGTCAGATGGATTTTCATCCCAATATTTCTATCAAGTTAGCTAGATTCTAGTTATTTGACCCGGCGTCACCAATGATAATGACCCGGTATCATCAATGATCATGATCCAGCAGAGATAACCTGTCGAGAGGAGTGGTGGCAGATTCTACATGAGCAACCCGGCTTCACAAGTTGAAGTGGTGTAACAGTGGACGAAGTTCTATTCTCAATGTTTTTATCAAGCTAAAGAAATGGAAGTCGGTTTAACTTCATATGGTTAACTTCAATAAATTTCATGAAGTCAAAGTTTTGGAGGCCGACGCAATGGCATATGGATGTTTTATTCCCAATATTTTTACTTCAAAGGACACTAACAAGCAAGGTAATTGAGAACACGGCTCATTCATATGATGAAGAAACCCACCATTTCGAGGACCCGCTTCAATGGAATAAGCCGGCCAGGGGAGTGAGCTGGTCACTTAACATATTTACTATTCTTATTTCAGGAGCTTACCATGAATAAATTCAAGCTAAGTTGGGGCCTAATGTCAGGCATATACCCCGCAGTATGACCCGACCAGGACTTGGCGACTCATTGCAGACCCGGTCGAGACGCGATGATTCATTGGTAACCCGGCGGGCGGGTCAGACGAGCGACAAGGCCCAAGGCCCAACATATAAGTCGGCGCTAGGCTGCTCACAAGAGAAGTCCCGAAGGAGAGAAAATATTTCCTCACAAAGGAAACAAGACCCGAATTAGGATTCAAGAGAGACTAGTCCTAATCCTACTCCCAGTAGGACTCTATTTGTAAACCTACCCTCTCCACTTATATAAGGAGGGGTAGAGCAACCCTAGAGGGACAAGTTCTCAAGTTTAGACAGACACAAGTCATTAGAGATAGACAGATTAGAGGCTCTCGAGATTAGAGTTAGCAAGACAACATCCGTGTAACCAGGAGATCTTCCTCATCAACAATACAAGACAAAGCAGGACGTAGGCTTTTATCTCCATTGGATGGGCCGAACCTGGGTAAAACTCGCGTCTCTCGATTCCGACCAATCCCTCTCAAGCCGCCACATAGTTGCGACCACCCCGAACCTAAGTCCATTCACCCAGACATGTGCCATGACAAGTCCACACTAGTAACCTAAGAACTGTCAATCTTATTGTTAGAGGTTTACCAAGATTCATGCTTTCTCAAATGAAGAGCTTTGCATGTGCCTATACCTTATGGACTGATTTGGAGAAATGACATCCAAATCTTTCCTTAGGAAATCTAGATGAAATTCTCCATAAAACCATTGCTTTTCACAAAATGAAGCCTAGTGATCCAAACTTTGATAAATGCCTATTTGAGCTCCGTGATCTTATGCGTGCTAAAGGAGATGTCAATACTATCAACAACATTATCTTTGAAGCCATTCACATTCATAAACTTGAACACTGCCATGATCACTATTCTAACGAATCTCTTGTTCTTTATGACGAGGATTTCCCACTTGATGATGAAAATGTGGAACATGACTACTATGAAGAAGATGACTTGTTCAACATCAAGTACGAGAAGATCATGAAGAACCTGAGTCTTATGGCAAACTTTAAGGATTACATGTCCGGAGGAAAAGAGTGGATTCTTGATAGCGTATGTACGGATCATATGACTGGTGATAAAGAATGTTCCAAGAGATGACGCCTAATCAAGGTCCTCGACGGTACATGACCTTTGGAGATAACTCTAAGGGTAAGGTACTTGGCCTTGGTAAGGTGGCTATATCCTATGATAGCTCTATTCAAAATGTTATGCTTGTGGAATCCCTTGGCTACAATCTTCTTTCCGTATCTAGACTTGCCGACTTCGGTTTCAATGTTTTATTCACGAAAGTAGATTGCCAAGTGTTTCTTCAACATAATCATAAAATGGTCTTTACCTGTTTCCGTAGAGGTGATTTATACATTGTTGATTTCACTAAAAGATCCAAGCCTCACACTTGTTTAATTTCAAAATGTTCTAAAGGTTGGCTTAGGCATAGAAGATTTGGACATGTAGGCATGCGGAATCTAGATAAGCTAATCAAAGGTGATCATATACTTGGAGTTAAAGATGTTATATTTGACAAAGATAGACTTTGTAGTGCTTGTCAAGCTAGAAAGCAAGTAGGTGGAAGTCATCCCGTTAAGAACATCATGACTACTAGGATACCACTCGAGTTACTTCACATGAATCTTTTTGGTCCCATTGCTTACAAGAGTCTCAGTGGAAATTCCTATGGTCTAGTTATAGTTGATGATTTTTCTAGATTTACGTTGCTATTCTTCCTCGATGATAAGTCGCAGGTTCAAAAGATCTTCATGAACTTCGCTCACAAAGCGCAAAATCAGTTTGAAGTGAAGAGCAAGATGGTTCGGAGTGATAACGGATCGGTGTTCAAGAACACCCATGTGATACCTTTCTTGATGAAGAAGGTGCCTCACATGAGTTCTCGGCTACATACACACCTCAACAAAATGGAGTTGTTGAGTGGAAGAACCGGACGCTCATTGAGATGGCAAGAATGATGCTTGATGAATACAAGACGCCAAGACACTTTTGGGCAGAAGCCGTTGAAACAACATGTCATGCCACAAACCTACTTCACTTACCCAAGCTTCTCGGTAAAACGGCATATGAGCTACTCACCGGTAACAAACCCCAAGTCAGATATCGGGTATTTGGCTCAAAGTGCTACATTATTGATAAGCATCGTCATACTAAATTTGCTCCTAAATCTCAAGAGGGATTCCTACTTGGTTACGGATCGAACTCTCACACTTACCGTGTCTACAACAACTTCACTCGAAAAGTTGAAAAGAGAGTATATGTGAAGTTTGATGAATCTAACGGTTCGCAAGTCGAACAATTGCCAAATGATGTAGGTCATAAGGATCCTTCGGAAGCCATTCTATATCTACCCATTGTAAAGATTCATCCCATTCTAAGCCACGGTAGGGTCATAAGGAGAGTACTTCATCAACTCAAGTCGAAGCCCCTACATCATGTCAAGGTGAACCTCAACACGACATGGAGGCATCCACAAGCGATACACGACAAGATGATGAAGAGGAGGAAGTGCATCATGAAGATCCACCACAACCACATTCACCACCACCTCAAGGGAACGACACCTTCAACAACAATGCAGATGAACGAGATGATGATGATGAAGAAACTCCACCATCCAACAACCGGAAGCTGACCCGAGTTCGAGCTCAAGTCACCAAGAAACATCCCCTAAACCAAATCTTTGGTGATATACAAACAGGGAGAATCACTCTCTCTAAAACCCGTCTAGCTAACTTTTGTGAGAATTATTCTTTCATCAATAGCATTGAGACCTTAAAGGTAGAAGAAGCTCTTGAAGACGCGGATTGCGTGAACACAATGCATGAAAAGCTACACAACTTTGAGAGGAACCAAGTGTGGACACTCGTGGAGAAGCCCGAAGATGAGCACAACATCATCGGAACCAAATGGGTGTTCGGAACAAACAAGATGAGGATGGTCAAGTCATATGCAACAAGGCTCGTCTCGTAGCCCAAGGATATACGCAAGTTGAAGGTACGGACTACGGTGAGAATTACGCCCCCATTGCTAGACTTGAAGCTATTCGTATTCTTCTTGATTATGCTAATCACCATGATATCACAATTTATCAAATGAACATCAAACCTGCATTTTAAAATGGTGAAATTGTGGAATAAGTTTAGGTTAAGCAACCACCTGGTTTTGTGAAACCTAAGAAACCTAATCATGTTTACAAGCATCGCAAAGCTCTTTATGGTCTTAAGAAAGCCCCTCATGCTTGATATAAATGTTTAACGAAGTTTCTCATCGAAAAAGGTTATGAAATTGGTAAAATTGATGCAACCTTGTTCACTAAGAGAGTTAATGGAGAATTATTTTTATGCCAAATCTGTGTGGATGATATTATATCTATGTGTAACAGCCCGGGACTGACACTCGAGAAGATTCCCCTTTTATTTCCATTCTCGTATGTGTTTTGTCTGGTTGTCGCATTCATCATTCGCATCATCTGCGTAGCATCACCACTCATTTTTGAAAACTTGCATCCGTTCGTAGATGCCGGTTCTCACCGTTTGTGTCGTCGACCATTTTGAGACCAACCACACATGCACGCGCATGCGGCATCGATAAAAATATTGTTTTTAAAGCACACATAAAACTTTCTCGGATTGGGTCGGAACTTGGTGTGCGTTCTAGCTTTATTGTAGGTGGACCGCCTGCCAAATTTCATCGCATTCCGAGTTAGTTTGATACTCGAAAGGTTAACCGTAGCAGTGCGGACATCAGTTATTCGTCGAACATTTTTTGCTGTTTATAACTCATGTCACGGGCAGCAACTTCCCTCTCATCCCCACCAAGAGCATCTACACAGACACCGCAACCCGCCTAGCCCCCCCCCCCTGCTTCGAGGTCATCCGATCGAGATCGAACGGTCTGAAAATGGACAAAAACTGCTAACCCTAGCCTCTAAATGCTACAAATAGACCCCCACCTGCCTAATTTGGCATAAACCCTAACCCTGGCCTCGTTTTCCGTGCATGACCACCCAGCCGTCGCCCTGTCTCCCTCCTCCCGCCGCTGCCCCCCCCCCTGCCCGGGGCCAGCCCGTTGAGCCCATCTGGGCCTGGAAGCCATGTTGCCGCTCCCGTGGTTCATCCCGAGCGAGTAGATCTCCCGTGGCCGCCAGGTACCCGGCCGCCGCTGTTGTGGCGCCTCGCCGGCCAGTGTGCCGCATCGCTAGTGCCCCGTCGCCGGTCACCCTCCTTCTTCCCCCTTCTTCCTCCTTTCTTTTCTCCCCGTCTAATTTTCTCTCCCTGCAGGAAGTCCTCATCGCCATGACTGCCGTGGAGCTCCAAGATCGCTGCCTCCGCCCAAGCTGCCACCGGATCCGGGTCCCCAGCCCACGGATTCGCCCGTTCCCGGCCATCCGCGCCCCCGCGCCGCCTGCCGGAGTGGCCAGCACCGCCCTGGTCCTTACCGTGCCGCCATGGCCACCTGTGGTCGTCAGGGGACAAACGTGTGATCGTGTGCCCCGCTCTAGCGCCTCGTGGGCCCAGCGCCCAGGCCAGCCCAGATCGCCCCCTCATCGACCGGCCCACAAGGCCTAGGGTGAGCCACCCCTATTCCCCGCTCATGTGCGCATGTTGGTATCCATCGCCCATGTCTCTGTTGGGCCAGATTCCAGATTCGGCATGTTTCGGATTTTTTTCGGTCTGGCGAATTTACTAATTACTGCAGGATAATAAAATTGCAGAAAACCCCCTAAACTTCATGCATTAATAACTTGTCATCTATACATCATATAAGAAAACCATATATATGTAAGATGACTATAATTTCGTGTAGATTCACAATATCCAACTCTGAAATGTGTTTAAAATGTCTAACTTGCTGTTTTCTTGTAATTTGTGTAAATGCCCTGCTAAAATGATTTATTTCATAACTACTAAACCATAGCTCCCATAAAAATGTTCCACATATGTAACTTGACTAGAATAATGTGTAGAGTCTCATGCCACATTTTATTTCCATGTTTAACAAATATAAAATTGTGTTAGGAAAGATATGGACCAATTCCATAATTTGCATATGATGTCCTTTCGGAATTGTTATTCGTTGCTTCCGGCCTCATTTAAAATGCCTAGATGATGTAGTTTGTTATCGCTCCACCGTTGGCCATGTTAAAAAACATTTAATATTGATAAGTACCTAAATGAGAGTGAACTAAATAATTCGAATGTGAAGTTTCGTCAACATGCAACCCATTGCATATTGAGCTTCACTTAAAGTGTAGTAGTTGTTGATGTGATTTCTCATGCCTTGCATATTTGAACCGGACATGCATCATATCTTATTGCGCATCATGTCATGCATATGTTGTGGTGTATCGTGTGTTGATTGTTTTTTCCGTATTGCTTCTTCTCGATAGAGTTCCGAAAGTGTTTGGAGTGTGAGGATTTGTTCAACTATGTTGGCTCGTCTTCTTCATGGATCGTTCTTCTTCCAAGCGGGATCTCAGGCAAGATGAAACATTTCCCTAGATACCACTACTATCATTGCCATGCCAACTGTCTCGCTTTTATCGTTCTGTCACGCTACCTACCACTTGTTTGTCAAGCCTCCAAACATTGCCATGAAAAACCTCTAACCCCTTCACATCCCAGCAAACCTTTGGCTGGCTATGTTACCGCTTGCTTAGCCCTTCTTATAGCATTTCTAGCTGCAGGTGCAATTTCTTCTATGTGACAACATGGACATTCTTTTATTATCACAATATTATTGCTATTTAATTTAATGCACTTATACACTTGGTAAAGGGTGGAAGGCTTGGCCTTTTGCTCGGTGTTTTGTTCCGCTCTTGCCGCCCTAGTTATTTGTGAACCAGTGTTATGTTCAATAATTGAGCGCTCCTACCATGCTCGGGATTGTTATGGGGACCCCCTTGATTTTAGTTTTAGGATAAAGCTTGTCTGGCAAGGACCAGCATTGGTACTACATTTTCCTAATAACTAATAAACTTGCATAGGGAGTAATTAACCTAAGGATCCTAATCAACAAGTCAGGCCAGTGCTCCTCATGAGTGTTGGTCCAAACTAGAGCCGTGTCGGGGGTAACTCGGGAGATTTCTATCAGCCCACTGTACGTTGTGCTTATCCGGTCATGTCCTAAGAACGAGATATGCGGCTCCTATCGGGTTCATCGACACGTTGGGCGGTCTTGCTGGACTAGTTTTACCTTTCTCGAAGGTCTTGTGTGAAGAATTCCGATCTTCTTCAGGCTATCTTGAGGTGTTGGATTTCCTTTGGAATTGCCTAGGATGATCATGAGATCTGTGGTTGAGGTTATTCCCGCGGCGTGTGGTTAATTTGTGATGGATTAGTTGGAGCACCCATGCAGGGTTAAATGTTTTGGAAAGTTGTGCCAACGGTTATGTGCCAACCTTGGATATTTTGTTTAACACCCAGTCTTAGCATACTTGAAGTAAACCCAAATAATATACACCAACTGTGTGCGTAACCGTGACTCTCTCTTCTCTTGAGTCCTTTTATCCGAGAGAGAACATGGTGGGGTTATGTTTGACATAAGTAGGTGTTCAGGATCAGTTAGTGATCATTACTAGTTCACATTCGTTATGCATACACCACCATATTTTACTTTCTGTATTCGTAAGTTAGCAACTCAAACAAATGCTTAGTCGCTTGCTGCAGCCTCACCACTTAACCATACCTCGCCCATTAAGCTTTAATTGTCTTGATACCCTTGGAAATGAGATTGCTGAGTCCCTCTGGCTCACAGACTACTACCACAACAGTTGCAGGTAGAGGTAATGCGATCATTTGATGTGGGAGTGATGCTTGTTTCAATTGGAGTTCCTCTTCTTCTTCTTCTTCTTCATCAATTTCGGATGGGTTCCAGGCGGCATCCTGGGATAGCAAGGATGGATGTCATTTTGCCGTTTGTTTTCATCCATAGTCAGACCCTACTCTTGTGTATGATGTTTGAATATGTTGTTGTATTGATTTGATATTGATGTAGCTTGTGGCGAGTGTAAGCCAATTCCATATACTCACCTCTTCTGTACATGTACTTACAATGATATCCATTCTGGCAACACGACGAGATGCGCTCCTTCCCTATCGAGGCCCTCGTGACAAAATAAGGATAGGGTCGCATCTTGGGCATGACAAGTTGGTATCAGAGCCTGTACCGACCTAGGAGGCCCCTTGATTGATTGAACTTGGCCGAGTCGAGTCTAGTGAAAAACTGTTTTGAGTCTAGTTATATCGAAGGGTAGGATTCTTTTTACTCCTCTTCTATGCTCTGGTGAGGTAATTGACTTAGGAATTTCTATTCTACTCCTCTTCTCGCTCAAAAAAAATTTTAGGATCATGTGGATATTTTGGAATCTATATGATGCCAATGTGACGGAGTTCTATACTTGGTGCCTCCTGTTATCGAGAAGTAGAGCTCCAAGGGATTCTTGGCACATCGTTATCGTTCAGTTTCCTTAGTATCACAGGACGGAGGATGTTAGAAATTGCTTCAATACTATTAGTGGCGAGAGGAGTCCGGCATCCCTATTACTGGTGGAGAGAGTTCAGATGTACAGCCATTCTTAGTATCATTGTGCTTTCGAGGGTCCGAGATAGATGGAGTTCCGAAGCCTCTGGTTATGTATTGAAGGATGGAAACAATTGGCGTGTAGGGCTAGTTAGTTGTGTGAGATACTTTCCTCCTTGTATCCCCAACACCTGATTGCATAACCAAGAAAGTTTTGGGAGTTATTAGGCAGGAATTCAAGTAGTTACCTAGGCTATCTTCCAACAGATCATGATGTGAGGTTGGGGTTTGACATCAAGTGGATTCGTTTGTTCACGGTCGTTCTTACAGAGGAAAGTCTCGATATATGTCATCAGATATGCTTTGTCAAGCCTTGTAGTTCGCTATGCCTAGGGATCATATTCGAGCATCATTTCAATATGAAAATACAATGTAAGATCAAACCTGTGCCAACCTTACCACGAAAATATCGAGCGAAATTTCTGTTGTGCATTTGTTTCCGGCTTGTTTTGTAAGCCCCATCCTTTGTTTTGTTTTGTGTATGGTAATTCAAGTTGCTTCGATGTGAAGTGGCGATTTCACATCTTTCCTAATAAGTGTTCTCATATTTCTGTGAGAATGCTAATTCTTTCACCGAATCAAGTTGTCATATCAATTCTTTTCATCCGGTGTGCTTCTCTTCAAGTGAATTATATTTTTCTTCAACATTTGCAAGATCAATCCTCATATTTCGTTCCGGAGTTTGTCTCATCTGTTCCAAGTTTTCTTTGTTTTTCTCACCCTCCCGCCCTTTCTCTTAAATGATTAAATTCTCACTCAAATGCCTTTCTTTTCATCGATGCTTCCACTATCTTTTCATTGTATCGTATCCGGTGATTCATTGTGAAGATCCTCAAGTGATTCGAATTCATCATTTCTTTATTCTTGTTTTACTTCTTGGCGCATTCAATTCAAGATCTCGATGTTCATCATATCATTTCTCATTCGTTTAATGGTTTCCTCGTTGGAAATTCTTTTCAAGACTCTCTTAGTTTTCGTATCTCTCTGTTTTATCTGGAGTGCTGAAGATATCTCAGAAGAGTCATGTTTTCTTTCAATCCTTCAAAATTATTTGGAGGTTCTTACCTCTTCAAGTTTTCATTTCTACCGGTGCAATCTCTCTTCCTAAGCAATTGTTTAAACGGTGGCCTCTTTGAGTGAGCCCATAACCCACATGTGTTTTCCCCAGGATCTTACCTGACTCTTCTAATCTTTTCCGAAGATGTTCTCAAGTTCTCTTCTAATATGACGTAAGAATGAATTTCATTAGTCATATGCCTTCTTGAAGATCGCTTCTAAATCATTTTCATTGTTGGCTCAACCTCTCTTTATACATTGTTCCGGCATGTCTCATCAATTCATGGTGCGAGTTCTCGTCATCATTCTGAGCATTGAAGACCGAAGGAGAGTTTCTCTTAAATCGTTGTTCGTTCTTCCAAAGATTCATGGTTTCATCTTGTTGCTATCATCTCAAATTGGTTTTGATCTTGAGTAATTCCTCCCATATATATCTGGAGCATTTCAAAATTGTTTTCATTTCTCGATCCTCCGAAGGCCTTCATTTTAGAATATTTCTTCATTCTTAGCTTTCAGCTTTCATTCTAAAATTCTTCTCAATTGTGGTCGCATCGTTCGTATCTCAATTATTCCGGTGCTTCGTTCAAGTTTTCTATTAGGTGGATCATGCTCTCTTCATTCTCATGTTATATCATTCATTTGTATTATCCTCTTTAGTTTCTAATTCTTACCGGTGTTCTCTTCAAGACTTATTCAAATTTGTGTTCTATCTCCCCCATCTATCTTTTCAAGAAGAATACGTTGTGTGCTAAATCTGGTGCTTGTCATCAATTCAACTTGATGAAGGATAATCATAACATAATTCTTATTCTTGTTGGTCAAGGTGATCTCAATCCTTCTTCTGGAGTTGTTAATGATATCAAATTCTCTATTCTAGTTCTTCAGCTTTTCTTTTCTAGAGTTCCATGTTTTTCCTAAGCATCTCTTCGCGAAGCTTCATCTAAATCTTTGCAACTACATAATCTATTCTTTTCAACCGCATTCTTTTGATCATCCTTTCATTCCGGAGTTCTTCCGATGCTTCTTCTTGGTGGTTTGTTAAGGATATAATTTGTCTTGAATTGTTCTTCAAGATTCTTCTTGGAGGTGCTTAAGTGTTCTTTATCTTGGATTTCTAAATTCAATTCCTTCTCCATTGTCTGTTGAGAAGGTATTATTAAATTCTTGATTATGAGGAGTCTCAAAGGAAAATTGTCAAGAATAAGATAACTAAACCCATCTTGTTTTCTTGGAGTTATCTTGGGTTGGATTTCACCTAAAGTATTTCCTAAGGATGTTGCTATCATGGTGTCATAAATATTCCAAGTTTCTCCTCCTCTTCTTGGTGAAAGAAGTTTTCCATATCTTGTTGCTCTCCAGCAATCAATTGTTTGTGTTGTGGGAGGTTGTCACCTCATAATTTTGAGATGTTTTTTATAAGTCCATAATGAGCTAGTGTTTTTCATTATTGATTCTCCATCAACTCCGTTCAACCATGATTTTCAAATTCAATGGTGGGAGAAGTGTCATTTTCGTCTCCGTTCTCTTCTCTCCAAAGATCTAGCTTCTATTCTTTGTTCCGGATGCATTGTGGTGTTTCTCTTTTCAACTCACATATAGTCTGATTAAGGTCATGTTGTTTCTTTGCTTATTCATTTTATGGAGTGCTGTGTTCTGTTCAAGTTCTTCCATCTTATCAAATTTTTCCTCTCTTTCCTACCGAAGTGCCGCCGAAATTTCTTGTGAATTCTTGCTTGTTCCTCATGTCATTCTTCATCTCTTTGCATCCTTAAAGATTCATTTGTTTCAATCATTTTCAAAGAAGAAACTAAGTTTACCTTTTGCTCTTTCTCTTCCCCTTCCCATTTTTAGATCTCAGGACGAGATCCTTGTGTAGTGCAAGAGAGTTGTAACAGCCCCGGACCGACGCTCCAGAAGATTCCCCTTTTATTTCCATTCTCATATGTGTTTTGTCTGGTTGTCGCATTCATCATTACATCATTCGCATCATCTGCATAGCATTGTCACTCGTTTTCGGTTCGTAGTTTCCGGTTCTCTCCATTCGTGTCATCGACCATTACAAGACCAACCACACATGCAAGCGCCCGCGACATCGCTAAAAATATTGTTTTCAAAACGCGCATAAAACTTTCTCGCATTGGGTCAAACTTGGCGTGCGTTCATTTTTATTGTAGGTGGACCGCCTGCCAAATTTCGTCGCATTCCGAGTTCATTTCATACCCGAACGGTTAACCGTAGCAGTGTGGTCATCAGTTATTCATTGGACATCTTTTTCTTTTTAAAACTCATGTCACAGGCCGCAACTTCCCTCTCATCCCCACCTTGACCATCTACACAGCCACCGCAGCCCACCTATCCCCCCTCCGCTTCCGGGCCGTCCGATCGAGATCGAACGGTATGAAAACGGACAAAAACAGCTAACCCTAGCCCCTAAATGCTATAAATAGACCCCCACCTGCCTAATTTAGCCTAAACCCTAACCCTGGCCTCATTTTCCGTGTCTGACCACCTAGCCGTTTCCCTGTCTCCCTCCTCCTGCCGCCGGCCTTCCCGGGACCGGGGCCAGCCTGCTAAGCACATGTGGTCCTGGAAGCCATGGCGCCACTCCTGTGGCTCCTCTCGAGCGAGCAGGCCCTCCCGTGGCCACCAGGTGCCCGACCGCCGCCGCTGTGGCGCCTCGCCGGCTGGAGTGCGGCGTCGCCGATGTCCCGGCCGCCGATCGCCCTCCTTCTTCCCTCTTTTTCGTCCTTTCTTCTCACCCGGTCTGATTTTCTCTCCCCACGGGAAGTCCTCATCGCCATGGCTTCCATGGATCTCGAAGCTCGCTGCCTCCACCCAAGCTACCACTAGATCCGGGTCCCCAGCCAACGGATCCTCCTGTTCCCGGCCATCCGCGCCCCCGCGCCGCCTGCCAGGTGGCCAGCGCAACCATGGCCACCTGTGGTCGTCATGGGGGACGAACGGGAGGTCATGCGCCCCGCTCCAGCGCCTCGTGGGCCCAGCGCCCAGGCCGGCCAAGATCACCTCCTCACCAACCAGCCCACAAGGCCTAGGGTGAGCCGCCCCTATTCCCCGCTCATGTGCGCATGTTGGTATCCGTCGCCCATGTCTCTGTTGGGCTAGATTCCAGATTTGTCCCACTTCATTGTTTTTTCGGTCTGGCGAATTTACTAATTATTTCGGGATAATAAAATTTCAAAAAAAACCCCTAAACTTCATGCATTAATAACTTTTCATCCATGCATCATATGAGAAAACTATATATATGAAAGATGACTAGAATTTCATGTAGATTCAAAATATCCAACTCTCACATGTGTTTAAAATGTCTAACTTGCTATTTTCTTGTAATTTGCTTAAATGCCCTGCTAAAATGATTTATTTCATAACTACTGTCCGATAAAAATCTTCCACATAGGTAACGTGAAGAATAACGTGTGGAGTCTCATGCCACACTTTATTTCCATGTTTAACAAATATAAAATTGTGTTAGGAAAGATCTGGACCAATTCCATAATTTTCATATGAGGTCGTTTTGAAAATGTTATTCGTTGCTTCCGGCCTCATTTAAAATGCCTAGATGATGTAGTTTGTTATTGCTTCACCGTTTGCCATCTTAAACAACATTTAAAATTGATGAGTACCTAAATGAGGGTGAACTAAATAATTCGAATGTGGAGTTTTGTCACCATGCAACCCGTTGCATATTGAGCTTCACTTAATGTGTAGTAGTTGTTGATGTGATTTACCATGCCTTGCATATTTAAACCGGACATGCATCATATCTGATTCCGCATCATGTCATGCATATGTTGTGATGTATCGTGTGTTCATTGTTGTTTCCATATTGCTTCTTCTCGACAGAGTTCTGAAAGCGTTTAGAGGGTGAGGATTCGTTTGACTATGTTGGCCCATCTTCTTCATGGATCGTTCTTCTTCCAAGCGGGATCTGAGGCAAGATGACACATTTCCCTAGATACCACTACTATCATTGCCATGCTAGTTGTCTCGCTTTTATCGTTATGTCAAGCTACCTACCATTTGTTTTTCAAGCCTGCCAACATTGCCATGAAAACCTCTAACCCCTCCACATCCCAGCAAACCTTTGTTTGGCTATGTTACCGCTTGCTCAGCCCTTCTTATAGCATTTCTATCTGTAGGTGCTATTGCTTCCATGTGACAACATGGACATTCTTTTGTTATCACAATATTATTGCTATTTAATTTAATGCACTTATAAATTTGGTAAAGGGTGGAAGGCTTGGCCTTTTTCTCAATGTTTTGGTCCACTCTTGCCGCCCTAGTTACTTGTGAACCGGTGTTATGTTCCATAATTGAGCACTCCTAACATGCTCGGGGTTGTTATGGGAACACCCTTGATTTTCGTTTTAGGATAAAGCTTGTATGGAAAGGCCCAACATTGGTACTACATTTGCCTAATAAGTAATAAACTTGCATAGGGAGTAACTAACCCGAGGATCTTAATAAACAACCCGGGCCAGTGCTCCTCATGAGTGTTCGTCCAAACTAGAGCTGTGTGCGGGGCCAACCCGGGGCAACTCGGGAGATTTCTATCAGGCCACTATACGTTGTGCTTATCCGGTCGTGTCCTAAGAACGAGATATGCGGCTCCTATCGGGTTCGTCGACATATTGGGCGGCCTTGCTAGACTTGTTTTACCTTTCTAGAAGGTCTTGTGTGAGGAACTCCGATCTTCTTAGGTATATGTCGAGGTGTTGGATTTCCTTTGGAAATGCCTAGGATGATCACGAGATTCGTGGTCGAGGTTATTCTCGTGGCGTGTGGTTAATTTGTGATGGATGAGTTGAGCACCCCTGCAGGGTTAAATCTTTTGGAAAGCCGTGCCCGCAGTTATGTGGCAAACTTGGATATTTTGTTTAACACCCGGTCTTAGCATACTTGAAGTAAACTCAAATAATATACATAAACCGTGTGCGTAACTATGACTATCTCTTCTCGTGAGTCCTTTTATCGGAGAGAGAACATGGTGGGATTATGTTTGACGTAAGTAGGTGTTCAGGATCAGTTAGTGATCATTACTATTTCACGTTCGTTATGCATAGACCACCATATTCTACTTTCTGTATTTGTAAGTTAGCCACTCAAACAAATGCTTAGTTACCTGCTGTAGCCTCACCACTTAACCATACCTCACCCATTAAGCCTTAGTATTCTTGATACCCTTGGAAATGAGATTGCTGAGTCCCTATGGCTCACAGATTATTACCACAACAGTTGCAGGTACAGGTAATGCGATGATTTGACGTGAGAGTGATGCTTGTTTGAATTGGATTTCTTCTTCTTCATCATCAATCTAGGATGGGTTCTAGGTGACAGCCTGGGATAGCAAGGATGGATGTCATTTTGTCGTTTGTTTTTGTCCGTAGTCAGACCCTGTTCTTGTGTATGATGTTTGAATATGTTGTTGTATTGATGTGATATTGATGTAGCTTGTGGCGAGTGTAAGCCAATTCCATATACTCTCCTCTTCTATACATGTACTTGTAATTATATCCATTCTTGCAAAACCATGAGATGCGCTCCTATCCCTATCAAGGCCCTGATGCCAAAATAAGGATAGGGTCGCATCTTGGGCATCACACTATGTGCATCTCGTCCTGACATTATGCTTAGTGTTTGCATGTGTGCTAGATATCAAACTGCCCCTAAAGAGTGTCATCTTTTGGCTGTGAAACGTATTGTGACATACTTGAGACAAACACCAAACTTTTGCATTTGGTATCCCAATGGATCTTCTTTTATTCTTGTTG
Organism: Hordeum marinum; assembly: GCA_022496015.1. NCBI lineage: Eukaryota > Viridiplantae > Streptophyta > Magnoliopsida > Poales > Poaceae > Hordeum > Hordeum marinum. Next base: position 124,792,743 of record CM039676.1, on the reverse strand, counting down.
GCTATTCCGATTCGGACTATGCCGGTGACAAGGTTGATAGAAAATCCACCTTGGGTACTTGTCAATTTTTAGGTAGATCTCTTGTGTCTTCATCCTCCAAGAAACAAAATTCGGTATGTCTTTCTATGGAGGGGAGAAAACTACTCTTGGAGAAAAGTCTCAGGTGAACAAAGGATTCCTTTTCTCACCCTATCCGATCCCAATATCTACATGCTCAGATTTAGGGGGAGAGGATGTACCTCCATTATCGTATCAAAAGTGAGAAAAGCTATAATAGATTTATGCTAAAGGTGGAGACATATCAAGGATTATCATATTTTATATGTTCTCCACATCTTGGTTCTCGTTGAGTTCTATTGATTTCGATTGGTAGAATACTCTTGTGTTTCCTAACATTGTTTTATCAAGTGTGTCTCTACTACTAGAATGCTCAAGAACTCAAGGTAAGTATATGCATCATATCTTTGATCAACATGATCTCTTGCTTCCTGCACATATTGTTTGCAAGAGTGAAGTCTTGATCAAGGATATACATTTCATTCACATATATTGATGCATATAGCCAAGATACACATGACTCTTATATCCCTGTCATTCATATGTGTGTCCATGCATTTCAAAGCAACTATCTTTTAAAGGACTGCACACGTTTTAAGAGGGAGGAAATATAAGTCATGTGTTTATCAAAGTCTTCATTGCATCCATGCATATGTTTAATTGAAGCTTTGATTGTATGTTGTCATCAATTACTAAAAAGGGGGAGATTGAAAGCACAACATGATCCCTTGGTAGTTTTGATAATTCATGACAACATACATTGTCTCTTGGACTAACACCTCTATATAGTGTATTTCAGATAATAGTCCATGGAGAGTTGAGTTGGCAAAAGATTGAGGAGACTGTGGAATTACCCCAAGATTCAAGGAAATAGGTTGGCCAAGCTTCACGCAAGAGGACTCTACATTTTACATTTGTGATAAATCACTTTGAGTACCTAGGAAAGCCAATACTATTAAAAGGGGGTAAAGTTTTGATGGTGAACAATATGCTCAAATGTGCATAAGTGACAGTCACCAAAACATCCACAAACTCTCCCACCAAAGTCTGTCCTAAGATAAATATGAAAAATCGGTGCAACAAACATTCCTATCCCGGTGCCACCGATTCTAAACCCTAGACAGACTCAGCCAAACCCTAAACACTTCGGTTCAGCCGACACTGCACTCGGCGCCACCGAGTTGGGTTGCCAAGATTCTATTACACAGGTTCTCATTTTCGGTCCGATCGAGAATGGTGAATCGGCGTTACCGAGATTGGTAAACTGACCGTTGGCACCTTGTTGGTGCAACCGAGAATTGTATATCGGTCCCTCCGAGATTCAAAAGTTGCCACTTTTGGTAACTTCGGTACCACCAAGATTTACACATCGGTGTCACCGAGTCTGACTTAATGTGTGTAACGGTTGGATTTTTGGGGATGCCTATATATACCCCTTCACCACCACACACTCAAAAGAAAAGCACTCAGAAGTATTCCATACCTATCCTACTCATTTTTCTGGGAGAGAACCACCTACCCTTGTGTTGAGGTCAAGATCTTCCACTCCAACAATATGGATCTTGATTTCTAGCCTCCCCAAGTTGCTTTCCACCAATCCAATCTCTTCTACCAAGCCAAATGTATGAGTGATTGTGTGTTGAGGAGTCTATCATCTTGAAGCACAAGAGCAAGGAGTTCATCGTCATTACAGAGCCTATTACCTTTTGGAGGGTGGTGCCTCCTAGATTGGTTAGGTGTCGCTTGGGAGCCTCCTACTTCGTGTTGTGGAGTGAACCAAGAAGTTTGTAAGGGCAAGGAGATCGCCTACTTTGTGAAGATCTACCCATAGTGAGGCTAGTCCTTCATGGACGGAAGCCGCATGGAATAGTCAATGTTGCATCTTTGTGGAACCCTCCATGGGTAGAGCCCTCCGTGGACACTCGCAACTGTTACCCTGTGTGGCTTGAAGACTCCATGAACGTGGACATATGATAGCACCATCTATGGGAACCACGGGAAAAATCCGTGCGTCTCCTAGTGCGTTTGATCTTCCTATCCCATCTCTTTACTTACATGTGCAGTGTCTTTACTTTCTGCTGCCATATTTGTAGACATGCATGTGTAGGGCTGTTAGACTTACTAGACTTGCTAAAATAGTTTAAATCTGCCAACCAGTTAACTTGGGAAAAGGTTAGGTTTTAAATTTCTGCTAGTAGTCTATTCAACCCCCCCCCTCTAGACACCCCTCTCTCGATCCTACACAATGAGTACTTTGAATGTACTCGCAAGCAACCCAAGTTGTGGAACAAGGTATAATAATGCATGCTATAGCACTAAGTAGGTAGTTTGCACAAAGCTAAATTTGTATGCAATGACATGATCAAGTAACCTTGTGTAAGCATGCATAACTTGTTAATAGGTACTCATGCGATCAAGATTCAGTTAACATCATATAAGGGTGGTTGAACATCCCATGTTCACCATCGTGCCAAGTCATTGGACTTAGCTTCAAGTATCTCCTTTGTCTCCATCACACACACACATCAAGTTTGTGAAAAATATAAGGATGTAGTTTAAGAAGGACCTCCAACTGTCCATGATCGCGGACATGGCTATTCGATTGGTTTTACACTCTACAGAGGTTGCGCGCTTTACCCACAAGACTCGAGGAACTTCCGGGTCATCCACGACTCGTGGTATATTACATACCCTTGGTAAGCACCCGAACAATGCCTTTCCCATGGTGATACTAAAAAAACAATCCACTCGTTGGTGCCATCCCTCATGATATACATCACTCGTATCAGCCATGAGGGCACGCAACGGTGTTCCTGGTGCCTGTAAAGACATCACATGGCCTTCCACTCCGGGACGACCCCATCTCAAGAGTGACCACTTGACTCTCACCACTGGTAATGCGGGCTCCCTACTAGCACCAACTAAAGTAATCAACAAAGCCCTGGCCCATAAGGGGCATCATGGTCGCACATGTAAGGTTGGGACGGTCAGCAGACCTTAAATATAACCCGTTTTCGAAAACACACACACTCACTTGTTCCGGTACACCACTTCTTCCTCAAGTGGTTACCCAATTCATCATATTTTCCCTCGGGCATTAGTGGCACCCGACGAGGTTTTAGAATAGTCTTTGAAAGTACTTTTGTTTCCATCACCATGCATAATCTCATCCCATTTGCATATCTTCTAATAAGCAACCTATCTACACCCAATCGCATAACCGTCATAAGGAGGTAGGGTCATGAACAATGCAAGTGTCAAGGGAAAAAGGTATAGGAAGTAACCCACCGAAGTGGTCACTACTCCAGATGATCAAATATAACGAAAGTAAAGTGCTATATGACATGATCAAAGGGTTGCTTGTCTGGCTTAACAAAGTCTTTGAGGTCTTCAAAGTCTTCGGGTCCAACTCCCTCGTCAATAACGCAATCTATCGCCACGATAAATAATGATTATAATAAGCATCACACAAAAACAGAGCACACAAAGCTACTATTGAAATGCTACCAAATTCTGATAAATACTAAAAACTATACTAAAAATATTTGTCCAAGGTTTTGCTGCGAAAACATTTTTGAAAGCTATTTAGATAGAGGCAAAAAGATGCCTAAAGCATGTTTTAAAATAAAATAGTACATAAATTTTTTTATTTTTTTCATAAATAGCACCATTAATTCTACATATTATTCTAAGATCCCAGGGGGAAAATATTTGGCATTGAATTTTTATTTAATCTTGAGGGATTTTTGGAAAACAGACAGAAAAATAAAAGGATAAAGGGGCACCATGTCCTAGGCCAAATGCCCAGCCGCACTGGGCCAACCGGCCAGACCGGACCAACTCAGTAGCGCGCGCGTGCGACCAGTTTTGAACCTGATGTGTGGGCCCCAGCGTCAGCGAGAGAGAGAGAGGAAGGGAGAGAAGTGTGGGGATGATAGGGGGTTCTGCCTGTGATCTCCCACCTCTGGACAAGAGGGCGGTGATGCTCACTGATAGCGAAGGTGGGCACGCCGAGGGAAGCGGAGGGCGGGGATGGACCCAGCGTTGAGCCCCCTGTCTCCTGGAGGTGGAAGGGCGTCCGGAGGTGGTCTAGCTCGCCGGCGACAGGCACCCGCGGCGGAGTAGGTTCGAGAGGGCATCGCCGGTGGTGCTCCTCTACCAAAAACGGACGAGGAGGAAGGGGGAAGAGGACGGATGGACCCTACGAGCCCGATGGAGGAGAGAAGAGCGCCGAAGCGAGCCTATGTCCCAATATCGACGGAGCTCCGCCATGGTGGTGCCTCGGTCGATCTCGAGCATGAGGGGTTCCAAGTGGGGGCTCGAGACGGCCTAATGGGAGAGAGAGGGAGGTTCCAAAGAGGGGAGGAAGCGCGGGGAGGCCCTCTTTATAGGCACCCGGTGATCCACTGAGCTCGGGTGCGTGGGCGAGCCTGGGGCCGAGGACAGAGGCCATGGGAGGGAACGTGGGTGAGTCTGGGGCATTCCTGGGGCTGGTCTAGTTCCAGGGGAGGGAAGCTAGAGGGAAAGGAGCGCGCGTGTGTGAGGCAGCACACTGTCCAAGCAGGGCGGCGCTCGACACGCGTGGGAGGAGGGAGAAAGAGGGGGAGAGAGGAGGGGCCCAACACGGCGGCGTGGTGCGGAAGCCGAGGGGGGCCAGTGGCAAGAGGGGGAGGCCCGAGGCTGCCGTAGCCATGAAGTGGGCAACGGCTATAGTGCTTGTCGGCACTATAGTGTGCTCCAGAGTGCGTGTATGGCATGCCACGGCATGCCAACGGCGTTTTGTGAGCGGCAAAAGGTGTCTAGGGGATCTAGGGGCATCTAGGCTAGGGGGAAATGGCTTTAGATGCCCTCGTGGAAAGATTGAATACGAGGAGAGGGAAGAGAGGGGTTTTTACTGTTGTCCAAAGGGTAGAAATGGGGTTTTCACCCCCCAATCATGGACCTGTGGCCAAGCAGTGTTTACTGGAGGTAAAATACCATTTCAAAATGATATGGTAAAAATATGGGCTCAAGAAAAATAGAGGAAGGGGGTCAAACAGGGTTTTTGCCATTCTGATAGAAGGTGTTTGATGGAGATTAGGTAGGCAAATGGGCTTTCCTTGCCATAGGAATTGACAGGATCCAATGGTGATTAGAATTAGGCCTAACCAGCAAGTTTGAGCTTGATTGAAGAAAGTTCACAATGTATCTTTGGGAAACCCTAGAATTTAGCAAATTTGGTTTCTGTAGATCTGTTCTTGCTAAGCAAATCCCCTTGATGCTCCACTTAGTGCAGCACAAATATTTGGTTATTAGAACATGTCCACAAAGTTTGGGGTCAAGGGGAGAAACTTCACAATGTAAAGTTGTTCAAATCTGAATCTAGACAGGGAGGGTTTTGGAATAGTTGGATGAATCAAATCAACTTGGATTTCGATGAAACTTTGCAAGATCATTATCTATGACAATATTTACTTGCTGGAATTTTCATGGAATTTATTGATAAAATAACCATGTATTGAAACTCATATATATGGAAAATATATGTCCACTGAGCTTCCCTAAATTTTCTCAAATCTTTTGAAAGCATTTAATATTGTTTCCCTAAAAAAGACCATTTATGGCCTTAAGAAAAAGAATTTTAAATAAATATTAAATTAATTTTTAAAATTAATATTAGGTGGTTTTGGAAATTCATATATAGTAGATCTGAAATAAAGCCTTTGGGGATGAAGTACCCACCCAATTTAAGGACTTGTAGTACAAACCTCAACTCAAGGGGTTTGAAGACCTAATTTCAATAAAACCTTTTTGGTCAAAATAATATTTGGTAGAAAATATTTTTGGGCATTATTCAGACGGCATGATCATTGGGCAACAAGTTTGGGTCAAGGAAGATGAATATGAGAAGGGATAGAATGTAAGAGTGCCATACGCAAACAACCAAACAAGCAACAATTCAAACAAGCACAAGCACTGAAAAAGTTTTAATTGGTTCCAAATTTTCTAAATCCAAGCATAGGAATGTGATACAAACACAGGGTGTGACACGGAGAGTGCCAAGAATGTTTTTTCGTGGCTCTAGAAGTGTGCGACGGTGGAACTCCCGACCTAGGTTTCTTTTCGGAGGTTTCTAGATTTATAGGAATTTTTGGCGTTGATCTCACGTCAAGGGGGGCCACGAGGCGGTGACAGGCCTGCTAGGCACGACCACCCCCTGGTCGTGCCTGGCATGCTTTTCGCCTCCTCATGGCTCTACTGGCCCAACTCCAATGCTTCGGGGGTCTCTTTTGGTGCACAGAAAATCATAGTAAATGTTTCGCCCATTCCGAGAACTTTTATTTCTGCACAAAAAAGGACACCATGGTAGCTCTGCCGAAAGCAGCGTCGGTCTGGTTAGTTCTAATAATATCATACCAAAATCATATATAATTATTGTAAATAGGGCATGACTACTTCATAAATTTTAGATACGTTGGAGACGTATCAAAGCACGCGGCCCACCCAACGGCGGCGGCAGAGGTAAGCAACTTCGGGCCGAGGGTCGCTGCAGGATGGTCTGCGGGCTGCGTGCACTAGGAGGGGCCGTCCCCGATGCCCTTCCAGATAGCTCAGGAGGAGAACTGGCCCCTTATGTGGAGCCCTACGTAACAAACTATGTTGTGCCTCCGGACAGCGAGATGGATTAGGCGCATGTCGCAGGCGCGAACACCCCTCAGGAGTGGGGAGTACCCTCGAGGTCCTTCCCAAGGCGGGCCTGGGGGCTCCCGTCGATGGAGCACTTGGTCCGGACAACATGAGCGAGAGAAAGGGGAAGGACGTCCCCGGGCCCGCGAGGCACGATGCAAGCCGTCACTCTCACGAGCAAGCAACACCGAGCCAGGCCTTGGGGCCTCAGGAGTAACGGTCTGGGAGGAGGGGCAGCAAGACAGAAGCAGCATAGGCCACCCGCGGTAACTAGAGCCCCGACGCAACCTCGGGAGCCTAGACCTCACGAGGCCGTCAAGACACTGCCTGGCCGGTGCCCGGCACTTCACGAGGCGGATTTATCGACAAAACACCTCTATGTCTGTGCCGAGTGCGTTGTGCTCATGTTTTGGGCCGCGGGACCGAAATCCTGAGGCTACGCGGGGAACACCGCATTCGATTTTTGGTCATAGAGACGCCCAACCGAGCAGAAATGCACGGGTGGCTCTTGACGGAGTTGGGAGCAACCGGGCCGTGCGCCTGGGGGCTTGCCGAGCTATCTACGGCCATGACACTCTCACGTAATAATGCGTGGGCTGTATACGCCTAAAGGCCCCCGAGGACGCGGAGGGGTTCCATCCAACACCCCAGTCGAAGCCCCATGCTCCGCGCTGGTGGACAACACTGGCCGCGAATGGCTATGCCCACGCAACGTGGATGCCCTACGCTCCATGCTAGGGGAAGACGAAGACGAAGACTAGCCTAGGTGTCGGACGAGGCAGATGCTTGCTTTCTTCTTGGTGTTTGAATTGCCACTTTTTGGAATGAAGTTTGAGAATTTCGGAACTCCGTTTTTAAAAGACAAACGGGCGGGGACTTTTGTCTTAGCATCCTCTCGTTTTAAGTCCGTTCTTGGAGTCTCTTTCTTTGAATTGATGTTTCGCAAGGGCCCATGTGCTCCGTCCCTCCTCGAGGTTCCTCGGAGCAGTATAGCAAGGTCATGTCGCCTCAGGAACTTGCATCTCTTCATGGTCAACCCCCGCTCGGGGGCTCCAACGGTAGCACAGCAACGCAGCTTGGAGCCTCGCGAGGCTCCGTGCCTGCCGAGGCAGCAGCCAGCCGGACGGTGTGGAGGTCCCTCGAGCCTCAAAGGGGGCTCCTGAGCAACGCGCCTCAGGAGCCTTAACGATCATATAGCCACTCGACTCTTGATGCCGTCCTAGCGATCCAGTCGACATCCGAGGTGTCGATTCCTAACCACGAAAGTCGCGTCCACGCGATCCGGACGTCACTAAAGGTGTTCAAGGAAATGTGCGGAACTGGGTCCTGTCAACGTAGGGCACTGCTTGAGTGTCAAGGGGGGATTCATGGGCACCGTGCCCTAGAAACTTTATCAACCTCGTGGCTCCATGCCCCTGGTCGTGTTCAGGTGATCCGGTTGTTCCAGCCAAGGCCGAGGCCTCGCCCCTTTTGGTCTCGTCGAGGTGATCCTGACACCCCAACGGTGGGCGAGGTCTGCTCGAGGTTGACTCCCGCCGACACAGAGTACCAAAAGGGTCCCCCAAACCATCCCACAAACAAGGAAGAAGCACCCCAGGTGGAATCATGGACTATCTGGACAACCCGTCTGCACCTCGCAACGCACGACATCATTGCCACCCTGCAAGCTAAGTACACTACAAAACCGAGCAAGATCCTCCTGATCTAATGGCGGCCTTAGGATGGGACAATGTGTAACAGCCCGGGACCGATGCTCCAGAAGATTCCTCTTTGATTCTATTCTCGTCGCATGATTCGTTTGGTTGTTGCATTCATCATGACATCATTCGCATCATCTGCATAGCATCATCATCGTTTTCGTAAACTTGCATCTGTTCGTACTTGTCGGTTCTCCTTGTTCTCGTTGTTGATAGTTTTTAGTTATGACCACCACTATTGTTGTGATTGTTCATGCTTGCATATTATTGGACATGTGTTTCATTAATGCTGCATCATGCGTTATCTCCATTTTTGTTGTTGTTGTGCTTGTTCTGCTTTACTTGTTCATGTGCATTACTTCCTCTTCTTCCACTACTTATCTTACTCCTCTTGGAAACTTTCTTGCACCCTTGCCCACTTCCAACTTGGTTCCACACAAGTTCCCCAAACTTAGAAGGGCAACTTCCTTTCTTTTCCCCTATTCTTTTGTTTATTTGAGTTGCATTGTTTCCACTTCATTAGTTATTTCTCAAATCTTGCCCATACATCCTTTATGTTATATCCAGCCACCCTCTCAAGTTCCAACCCATTTCAATCTCTTTTGAATGGGTTCTCAAAGTCCAACTTATGGATACATTTCAACATGTTTGGATTTTACTTATTCCAATAGTTCCCCTAAGATGTCCATAATTCACCTTGCATATGTAGGACCATCTCCTACAGTTTCACGCCATTCATATTTTATATTTATAACTCTCAAAGTTCAAACAATTTGAATTATATTTATACTTATTTCAATTTTCTTCTTCCAAAATTTCCAACTACAATTTTATCCAATCTTTCACAGCTTCCTGGATCCAGAAATATATTTCTTTCTGTGATAAATCCCCTCCATACCCCTCTTGCTATTTCTCTCAAAATTTATGTCTATAAAAAAAGAGAGGATAAACACAAAGAGAGAGTAAAAGAGAGGAGTCAGCCCATTTAGCCCCTAGCCAACCCAAGCCCACCTCCACTGTCGGGACCCCGATCCTAAGTCATATGAATCCAGACTGTAACATATCACATCACTTTGTGGCCTCATGCACGGTAAGCTCCCCGACTGCAGCCTTACCTTAGCCGGGACCGTTTGCGTCTTTTGGCTCACGTATGTGAACATGTCGTATGCAATCAAACGACAGAGAACCCGGGCCGACATGACTAGTCATATAACCCAAGTGGCACTTCTGTACGGAAATAGGCATACGTGACCCAGCAATGCAGGTGTCGTCCTGAAGCGTGTGTAGACAAGTCATAGCAAGCTACAAGGACTCCATTACGCCATGAGACATAAATGCCATCACCGCACGTAGACGAGTCGTAGCGGGCTACAGGGACTCCTTTACACTGCAAGACATTTCCCCAAAGGAACATACACAGCAGCAAAGAAGGATACATGTCGGTCAATCAATGTGTCTGGAGTAGTAGCAAGCTACCATGGCTCGGTGGAAGCACAAAGAGGCAGTTTCCCGTAGAGAGTACTATTAAAGGCACACAACTAGGTGTCGGATCCCATACATACCGTTGCATGTCACACGTACGCACGACATGCCCGATATGCATAGATACAACTATGGCATCACAACATAACTATACAACAACATGACTTTCATTTAAGAGGCTCAGATGAGACTGGCATAATATGTTCTTATAGATAGGGGTCACATCACCCGACACTCAAATCATACAAACATGTTCATACAAACCAAGCGGAAGCATAAGCTATCTGAGTAGAGACAGATGAAAGGATAAAAGGCGCATGGCCTGACTATCTATAGCCCGGCACAGGGCATAGGTCGTAGCTGGGACACCAGCTATTCGGCATCGTGAACGTCTAGAAAGAACCCACCTAATGGCTCCTGGGTCTCATCTGCAACATTTATTAAGCAAATGTGAGTACAAACGTATTCAGCAAGTCTTTAAAAATAGACCTAGTCTATTCATGCTCATGTATCAACAAAGGGAGTGGTGGAGTTTATGCAGCAATGCCAACTTTGACTCATGGCAATCCTACACTACTCAATTTTAACTCTTTGTTTACATTTGATATATCGCACACGACTCCACTAACTCCATAACAATACACTACCATGGATACCCTTCCTCCTGGGAGAGTTCCATCCACGGTACTCACACTTGTCTTGATATTTTTATGTGTATCCATTAGATTATCTATGAACATCATAAGTTCTCCAGGTTGTCCATATTCGAGGACGCGGCTATTCGAATAGTTTCATACCCTACAGGGGTGTACTTCTTCACACACGCTCTCGCCACTCATCACTGTGTGCTCATAAAACCAGGCACCTCGGCCACCTTCAAGCGGAAGCACAGCGAGGGAGTCGGCCATGACCATCAATCACATAAGACCTCTAGTCCAGGCTATAGCCTATTTGAGACTGAACCCGCACGAATGTCCGGCCGAAGTTTCCTCTATGGCCCCAAACGATGTGCGCAGGGTTCCCAAGCCCACCATCCGGGTGACCCTTGGTACACCGTGCCACTGCCTACCGCGTCCTAACCCACCCCTAGGGTTAGCGCTATGCACGGCCTCCAGCATGCTATAAACACCAGAAACTACTTGCAACTCCTAGACTCAGGACTAAGCGAATGATAGGTCGAGAGGGTCAATTAAGTATCCCAACCTGTGGTAGTAACTAGTCTTGGATCAAAAACACGGAACTCGGTTGCTAAGAACGGTCCCAATGAGACAACCCGCTATGTACTCCTACATAGCCTCTCTTCGCTACCTTTACCAAATCGAGTTCATCAAATATCACCACATCAAAACAACATCGCTTCACTCAGTTCATCACCCAGATGAATCAGACCTGACCCAACTGTAAGTATAGCAACCATAGCAGGCAAAGTAAGCTAAGCACATCATGGCACAAGCATCCACCAGGTATGCTAGGTTGCAAGGTTTAGCTATTTATTGTGACAATGTCAGGTTATGCAGCAGAATAGGATCATCTACCGTGTATGACTAACATGTGATCGACTGTCCTAATGCAATTAACAAGAGCAGGAGCGAGAGAGTAGGATGTTCTCGGATTGATCAAAGGGGTTGCTTGCCTCGCTGGGAAACGGAAAGGTTCTCTCCTTCATCAGGATACTCGGGGGTATCCTGAGGAGCAGGGCCTACCGCAATGCAAATAATAAACAATCAACACACGCAAGTGCAACAATATGATGCATGATCAAGGCATGATAACATGTATAGATGAGCTAATGCAACTAGTGTTCATGTTGATTTGAAATGAATTTGAATATAGGTTCAAAATTGTTCTACATTTCAAATTCCATTTACCAACCTATTAATAAATGTCAATGTTCACCTATTTAGATTGCTCTAACATGCATGAAAGTATCACCATTGGATTCATTGGATTTTTTTGATAAATTTTCATATATAAATTATTTTCATCTGACTTACAGATTAATTTATATGAATTTTTGAAGTTTTGAATAATTTCTGGAATTATTTTTAAACTAGAAACTGCTTTTATTGCATCAGCATGACATCATTATGACGTCAGCTGGTCAGCTGACCGGGCCAGAGTCAAACCTGAGATGTGGGGCGACATGTTAGTGACTCAGACACTTAACTAACTAATTGAAACTAAATCCTAATTAATTAAGAGAAACTGGGCCCACTGTCAGTGACTAATTAGGTTAATTAAAATAATTAATTAAATTCTTAATTAACTTCGACTTGTCAGGGCCTGGCCCCACCTGCTAGTGACTCAGGGGGTCAAACCCCGTGGTCAACTCCGGCAAGACCCACCGGCGTTGAGCCACCGGTGGCTCCAGAGACGGCGGAGGGCTTCGGGATCCCTCCTACGGTGACCAAAAGGACGGCGAAGGGAAGCAAACGACTCTGCACACACGCACGCGTCCATTCCGATCCCTCCCAGGAGCTGAGATGGTCGGAATCGATGCCGGCGGTGAGCTAGGCGGCGGCCGGAGCTCGGGCAAGCACGGGCTCGTCGAACCAGGGCGGAACATGAGCTCTACTTGGTACCTACGGACTCTACACAGCCTCACGAACACGACAGAGGCCTCAGACGGACCAGCTGGTCACCAGAACATGGTCGGCGTCGAGCTCGAGCGGCGGGGGCATTCGGACCTTGATGGAATCCGACGCTAGAGCACGCAATCGAAGGGGGGAAGAGGAGGAAAAGACTCAGGGGCTCACATCGGTCGTAGAGACGTCGAGAGCGGGCTCGGGGAGGGCCTAGAGCAGCGGCGAGTTCCACTTGATTTCCGACGGCAGGAGGTTGAAGACGACGCGAAGACGGCGATGGGGAGCTCCTGGCGGTGCACGGCTCGGCGAGGAGGAAGAGGAAAACTAGGCAGATCGATTGGGGGGGCTCAGGGGTGAGGGGGGAGCGGCTAACGCGACGGCGGCGAGCTCGAGCAGGGCTCGGCCATGGCGAAGCAGAGAAGGGAGAGGAAGAGAGGCGGGCGAGAGAGAGAGGGAGCGATGGGGATGGCTCCAGGTTGCTTATCCCCGTCGCGCTGGCGAGGAGGACACAGGCAGGCAGCTGCCGGCGTTGAGATACGGCAGCGTGCATGCTCCAGCCACGCGCTCGACCTCCTGGACGCCAGGAAGACGATGACCTCCCTCGGCCAGGTGGGCTGGCCTGGCCTGGGCCTTTCTCCCTTTTTTTCTTTTTATTTCTTCTCTGTTTTCTTTTACTGACATTTGTTCTTTTTCCAGGTACAAATGACTTTATAAAATATCCCATATATTTTCTATAATGAAGTTTGAATATTTCAAACTTGTCTAAAAAGTTTCAGGATATTTTGAAAACAAAAATAATGATAGTGCTTTATTTAATGATTTTAGGAGCCTTATCAATTATTTTTGAATTACTTTGAATTTTCAAATAATTAGAATGGTCCCTGTTATAATCATGCCCAAATTTACTAGACATAGGGAACATTTTTAGTGGGCATTTTGGATTTGTTGAATTTCCACCAAGGTTGATTTGTTTGGATTCAAAGTGAGCTTGGAGTTTCTTTTTATTCCCCATTTCATATTAATGCAAAATGAAACATGATTGAAGGACAATACTACTCCTAGGACATCTAGCTAGGGTTGTGACATCCACCTTCCCCTTCCCCACGTTACCAGTGTATGAACGACTGGATGTCCGTTTGATCCTCCTCGTGCCGCTCTGATTGCTGTCGTACAGGTTGCTAGCGCCCTATAAGACACCCATCGACGTTCGTGCCTTGCCCTAGCTCCTCCTTTCTCCTTCTCGCGCCGCCATCTCTCTCCCTACCTCTCATGTTTCCTCTTCTTCCTCTAGGACCAGAGAAACAGAGAGCACCACCGAGAGCTTCGCCGTTGCTTGCACGGTCCGATGCCACCACGATCGTCTCCAGCATGTCTATCTTCTTCCTCGACATCCACTTCGTCTGTTCCAACATCCTCCTCGCCATAGGTCGCCTCCTCTATGACGCTGTCGGCTTGTTTTCGATCTTTGACCACGGCGTCCTCATCCAATCCCCGTCGCTTTGGTCCTCTCCAACGTGTGCCTCCCTCACCATCGAGATCCCCTAGGTGAGACGCATCTCCCTGCTTTCTTCCCGTTTGAATCGTTGCCGGTAGCCGCTCTCCCGTTCAAGTTCGTATTGAGACTTCATGTATCAAGCTCGAGGAGCTCCTGCCTCCTGCTCACGCCCGCACATCCGCACACACGCTCGTCCATGCGAGAACACAAGACGCGCCCTCATGCGCAGGGCCTCAGCTCACCCCGCTTCTCACCTCGTGCCCACCAAGTTGCTGTTGCTGCTCTCCATGACAAGCCATGCCCGAGATGAGCACCTACTCATGCTCGAGCCCTGCTGCTGCCGCCTCGCCATGGCTCGCTCTCGCAGTCAAGACGAGCTTCTGGTTGAGCTCATCCTCGAGCATATGCACGCGCACTCCCCTGCACATGCCGCACCCCCGCCGTCCCTCAACCACCGCAGCAACTTTTGCTGTTGGCTCCCGTCGCCGGCAATGTTCACCGCGAGTTCCGGTGAGAAAGGCCTCGCTGTTGAGTCACTTTATTAAACGCAGCACCCTCGCTTCAGCATGAGCTCACATTCCATGGCAATGGTAAGATTCACTCTACTCTATCCATGAGCTCCTAGGATCGAATCCCACGGGGGCCTCGCTTTTTTTTTCGGCATTTGTTTTTCTTACCCACAGACATATGACCACTTAGGCCGATTCCAGCCCTGGGCCATTGCATTGAGATGTTTCTGGCCAATGTATGTTTTCTTCATTTTCTGTCTGAGGATTTAGCTATTATTTCAGTGCTCTAATAATCTTAGCAAAAGTCATTATTTTGCATTGTTAATAAATCATTATTCATGCATCGAAGTAAACAACTTTATATATGTAAAATGACTCGAATTTTGTGTAGATTCACAATTTTCAAATTTCACACATGGTTAAAATGTTTCACTTGTTGGTTTCATGTAATTTGTGTAAATGCCATGTAAAATGAATTGTTTAATAACTTTTAAACCGTAGCTCCAATGCAAATGTTTTATATATGTAACTTGTCTAGAAGATTGTGTAGAATCACATGGTGATATTTATTTTTCTGTTTAAAAACTCGAAAACTTGTTTAGTACAGATCTGGACCAAAATCATAATATGCATATGGTGTTGTTTCGGAAATGTTATATGATGCTTCCGTCCTCATTTAAAATACCTAGATGATGGAGTTTGTTATTGCTTCACCTCTTGCCTTGTTTAACAACATTTAATGTTGCCGAGTAAACAAACGAGACTCAACTAAATTTCTGATCATGGTGTTTTATCAATATACAACTCGTTGCATATTGAGCTTCACTTAAATTTTAGTGTTTGATTAATGTGATTTGCCATGTTATGTCTTGCATAATTAGACCGGAAATGTTGTTGGGGAACGTTGCATGGGAAGAAAAAATCCTACTCACACGCAAGATCTATCCATGGTGATGAGCATCTACGAGAGCGAGAGTGGATCTACATACCCTTGTAGATTGCTAAGGTGGAAGGTTAAGAAACGCGGTTGATATAGTTGAACGTCTTCGCGATCCAAATTGCCGAGCATCCCGCGATCCCATCACCATCCGTCCCGCGATACAATCACGATCTATCGCGCGATCTCATCACGATCCATCCCGCGACCCAATCACGAATCGTCTCGCGATCTTGATCATGGCCCTTCCGTCTAGCGCGAACAGATGACACCTCTGCATTCAACATACGTATAGCTTGATGACGATCTCTGCCTTCTTGATCCAGCAAGAGGGAGTGGAGAGGTAGATGAGTTCTCCGGTAGCGCAACACACGTGGTGGCGATGGTGATGGAACTAATCCTGCAGGGCTTCGCCTAAGCACCGTAGAACTAATCTAGAGGAGGAACTACAATCTAGAGAAGAGGGCAGTACGTGGCTGTTTTCTGTGTCCAAAAAAACCTCGAACCTCTAGTATATATAGGAGGAGGGAAGGAGGAAGCTTTGCCCCCAAGGGGACAGCCCCTAGCTTCGTCCGAAGTGTGAGGGAGGAGTCCTCCTCCTCCAATCATAGTAGGATTAGGACTCCTTTATTTTCTCATTTTGCCTTCTTTCCACCTTGGGTTTCTTCCCTAGACGCATGGGCTTCCTGTGGGCCATTGGCCAGACCACTAAGGGATGGTATTCGTTCTCCCACAGCCCATGTAGCCTCTTGGGTTGAAATACCGCTCCTGATGGCCCCCCGGTACCCTCCCGGCAGACCCGGTACATTTTCGACGAGCCCGAAACTTTTCTGGTGACCAAAACAGGACTTCCTATATATCAATCTTTCCCACCGGACCATTCCGAAGCTCCTCATGACGTCCGTGATCTCATCCGGGACTCCGAACAACCTTCGGTCACCACCATACATAACTCTATACTACCAAAACATCACCAAACCTTAAGTGTGCAGACCCTGTGGGTTCAAGAACTTTGTAGACATGACCGAGACACCTCTACAGTCAATAACCAATAGCGGGACCTAGATGCCCATATCGGTTCCTACATATTCTACGAAGATCTTTATCGGTTGAACCTCTATGTCAAGGATTCAGTTAATCTTGTATGTTGTTCCCTTTGTTCTTCGGTATGTTACTTGCCCGAGATTCGATCGTCGATATCTGTATACCTAGTTCAACCTCGTTACCGGCAAGTCTCTTTACTCGTTCTGTAATACAAGATCCCATGTCTAACACTTAGTCACATTGCTTGCAAGGATTATTGTGATGTAGTATTACCGAGTGGCCCCTAAGATACCTCTCCGTCACACGGAGTAACAAATCCCAGTCTTGATCCATGCCAACCCAACAGACACCCTCAAAGATACCTATAGAGCACCTTTATAGTCTCCCAGTTATGTTGCGATGTTTGATACACACAAGGTACTCCTCCGGTGTTAGTGAGTTTCATGATCTCACGGCCATAGGAACAGATACTTGACATGCAGAAAACAGTAGCAATAAGCTGAGATGATCATATGCTACATTTGTAGTTTGGGTCTTGTCCATCACATCATTCTCCTAATGATGTGATCCCATTATCAAATGACATCTCATGTCCATGACTAGGAAACCATATCCATCTTTGAGGAACGAGCTAGTCTATTAGAGGCATACTAGGGACATGGTCTTGTCTATGTATCCACACATGTATCTGAGTTTCTGACCAATACAATTATAGCATGGATAATAGACGATTATCATGAACAAGGAAATATGATAATAACCAATTTATTGTTGCCTCTCGGGCATATTTCCAACGCATGCATGATATTTGTTTGCGCATCATGTCATGTGTATGTTGTGTTGTATCATGTGTTGATTGTTTGTTCCGGATTGCTTCTTATCGATAGAGTTCCAAAAGTGTTCGCAGTGTGAGGATTCGTTCGACTACGTTGGCTCATCTTCTTCATGGACTCGTTCTTCTTCTAAGCAGGATCTCACGCAAGATGACACATTTCCCTGGATACCACTACTATCATTGCCATGCTAGTTGTCCCGCTTTATCATTATGTCTCACTACCTACCACTTGTTTGTCAAGCCTCCCAACATTGCCATGAAAAGCCTCTAACCCCTCCACATCCCAGCAAACCTTTGTTTGACTATGTTATCGGTTGCTCAGCCCTTCTTATAGCATTTCTAGATGCATGTGCAGTTGCTTCCATATGACAACATGGGCATTGTTTTGTTATCAAAATATTATTGATATTTAATTTAATGCACATATATACTTGGTAAAGGGTGGAAGGCTTGGTCTTTTTCTTGGTGTTTTGTTTCACTCTTGCCTCCCTAGATACTTGTGAACCGGTGTTATATTCCATAATTGAGCGCTCCTAAGATGCTCGGGGTTGTTATGGGGACCCCCTTGATTTTTGTTTTAGGATAAAGCTTGTCTAGCAAGGCCCAATATTGGTACTACATTTGCCTAATAACTAATAAACATGCATATGGATTAATTAACGCGAGGATCTTAATCAACCCCCCGGGCCAGTGCTCCTGATGAGTGTTGGTCCAAACTAGAGCACTATGTGGGGCCACCCCAGGGTAACTTGGGTGATTTCTATGAGGCCACGGTACACTAGCTTATCCGCCGTGTCCTGAGAATGAGTACGCGGCTCCTATTGGGATCATCGACACGTCGGGAGGCCTTTCTGGACTTGTTTTACCTTTCTCGAATGTCTTGTGTGAGGAACTCTGATCTTCTTTGGGCTATCTCGAGGTGTCGGATTTCCTTTTGAATTGCCTAGGATGATCACGAGATCTGTGGTCGAGGTTATTCCCACGGCGTGTGATTAATTTTTGGCGGATGAGTTGGAGCACCCCTGCAGGTTTAAATCTTTTGGAAAGCCATGCCCGCGTTTATGTGGAAAACTTGGATATTTTGTTTAACACCCGTTCATAGAAACTTGAAGTAAAATCTAATAAAATACACCAACTTTCTGCGTAACCGTGACTGTCTCTCCTCATGAGTCCTTATCCGAGAGAGAACATGATGGGGTTATGTTTGACGTAACTAGGTGTTCAGGATCAGTTAGTGATCATTACTAGTTCACGTCCATTATGCGTAGACCACCATACTTTACTTTATGTATTCGTAAGTTATCCACCCAAAAAAATGCTTAGTCGCTTGCTCTAGCCTCATCCTTTAACCATACCTCCCCTATTCAGCTTTAATAGTCTTGATACCCTTGGAAATGAGATTGCTGAGTCCCCGTGGCTCACATATTACTACAAGAACAGTTGTAGGTATAGGTCATGTGATGATTTGACGTGAGAGTGATGCTTGTTTGTTTGGAGTTCTTCTTCATCGATGTAGGATGGATTCTAGGCGGCAGCCTAGGATAGGAGGGATGGATGTCATTTTATCGTTCGATTTCGTCCGTAGTCAAACCCTGCTCTTATGTATGATGTTTGAATATGTTGTTGTATTGATGTGAAATTGATGTAGCTTGTGGAGAGTGTAAGCCAATTCCATATACTCATCTCTTATGTACATGTACTTGTAATGATATCCATTCTTGCAACACGACGAGATGCGCTTCTATCCCTGCCGAGGCCCACGTGCCGAAATAAGGATAGGATCGCATCTTGGGCGCGACACAAGGGTTGTGCATACTGATATGGGGATGCAGGTATTACGGGCCACTACGCGCGGCTACCAAACCCCTGAGGCCTGAAGCGCGATGAGAAATAGCGCGAGTTGAAGAACCCTGCAATGACGAGCATCTAGGCCACGAATCCGAGGCTGGTGGCCACAGGATGCCCCTAAAGAGGGAGCGCTTCGCGATGGCCCAGATGCCCACCATCGGCGCGCCACATCGGCGGCGGCGCCAAGCCTTGCACAATGAAACTAAGTCATGTCACTACAAGCAAGCGACCAGCGATTAATGAAAAAGAAATATTTGCAAAGGTAATACACAAAATAGTGACGCCCATAGGAGCTGAGTTTTTCTTAAAGCCTTACAGGTACCAGGAAAAGAAGACAATGGAGGCCAAGGTGGAGGAGTCATTGTCGCCGTCCGACTCGCCATCCGCCTCGGTGCCGGAGCCGCCCTCGCCATCCGCCTCGGTGCCGGAGGCCAAGGTGGGAACCTGGATGAACCACTCCACCAGGGACTCCACATGTGGGCGGACCTCGTCCCGGAGGGGCCTCTTGAGCCCCTCAGGCACCACTCCATCACACGCTAGATGTCGAGTTCGGGGGCATGGTGGCGCAAGTTGGAGAAGACACGCATTAGGGAAAGGTCCAGGAGGTCGCGGGCGTAGGCCACGCTGTCTGCGTCCATGCGGGAGACACCGATCTCCAGCGTCTCCTCCACCCTGCGGAAGAAGTCGCGGTAGCCCCCATCGCCGTGTGCGCACGGCAACGCTGGTGCTTCCCCGACGAACCGGCGCACTGAGTCAGCCACATGGTCGGCGATGTCAAGATACTTCTTGCCCTGTTGCGACTCCAGCATCTTGGCATGCATCGCCTCGTCCTAGGCGGCCTGCCTCTGCATCATCGACGAACCCACCCCTGCATCATCCACAACTACTTGGAGGCGAAGACCACCTTTGGGCAGGGCAGGGATGTAGTCCTGTCCCCCTTCGAATTTGGTCATTGTGGGATCCCTTCCCGTCGAAGAGATAAGGGAAAAGGACCCTATGCACTATAAGTAGAGGATAGGTAGCACAATAGAGCGGGGGGGGGGGGGGGGAGGACAGAGAATGATGTAGATAGCCAAGAACACTGCTTGAGCACCCTCGCTAGGCAATTCGCCCTTGTACTAGTTCATCTACCAAATCCTCCTCGTGAGGCAATACACCAAAGCAGGAGTAGGGTATTATGCTTCACAGTGGCCCAGACCTAGGTAAATCTTCGTGTGTATCTGCTTCCTTGTCTTCGTGCGAGTTCGTCGTAGAAATCATCAAGTAGCAAGCTTGGTGGGGCGAGGCTGCAGGGATCTTTGCACACGCCCCTATGTTCGAACTTCTTGGGGTTTTGTGGAGCCCAAAATCTAAAAAACAAATGTGTGACGCCTAAGGTGTCAAGATAAGTGTCAAAGCCGGTTCTCTGGAACTCTATGTTGTTGTTGCTCCTGATGTGCTTGAACTAGACGTCATGGTTGGTCATGAACCTATTGACAAAGCGCACAAAGGCATCCTGCACTTCAGTATTATAGAGTAAGGTGTGCACTGAGGTATATCCAGAGTAATCATCAACAATTATGAAGCCATACATATTTGTAGTCATAGAGAAAGTGGAATAATGAGTTGGGCCTAATAAATCCATGTGGAGCAACTCGAAAGGTCGTGACGTAGTCATGATTGTCTTTGAGGGATGCTTGCCCTTGTCATCTTCTCGGCTTCACAGGCACCACATAGTTGGTCTTTCTTGATCTTTACTCCTTTGACACCAATGACGAGGCTCTACTTGGAAAGAGTACGCAAGTTTCTCATACCCGCATGTCCTAGCCTTTTATGCCATAGCCATCATTCTGAAGCATTTGCTAGAAGACAAGTGGCAAACTCTGGTCCTGTACAGAAGTCTACCATATATAGATCATCTCTTTGAAAACCTTTGAAGACTTTGCTTTTGTTAGAGACCATTAGTACAACATATCGAAATTTGCCAGAGATGACAAGCATGTCTAGATAACACAACATTGAGATGAACATCAAGTTGTGACCAAGGGATTCGAAAAGCATAACATTGTCCATGTGTTGATCCCTTGTGATAGCAACACTACCTAGTCCCAGAACTTTGATGTTGATTTTGTGGGCAAAGACGATGTGATCGTTGGTTGGAGGTCAAAGAGTTGACTCCATCAGAAGTCTTCGATCACCAGTCATCTTAAGAGTGCATTCATTATCCATTATCCATTCAGTGGTTCTGGATTGATTTCCCTGCATTTGAGAATTAGTCGTGTTCACCAATGGATACAATAGTAACATGCTATGATGAGGATGTAGTAGTAAACAGTGGTAAGTAATATGGATGATATAAATGGTTAAAGCCATTTGCATTAGTTATCTTGCATCCAGGCAAGAATGATTTCGGGTCTCCAAATATAATCTTTGGGTTAGGCTTCATATCATCTGGAGACCCGATGCTGCATGAAGATGTTAGTTCTTCCTAACCACCCACATCTAAAGGGGTGCCTTAGCAACAATGGGTCATAAAGCAAGATCAGAGAATTTTGGCAATGTTGCCCTACTAGCATGTTTCACATTAGGGTTATAATACTCATATGGATAAGCAAAAAAGTTCTTGGTTAGCTGAACATTGTGGTTCATGCCATAGTGCTCATATTCATGAGTCCTTCCTTGCAGAACATAACTGTTAGTGCGATCACATGAAGATCTTTGTCTTCTCAAAGACATTGATCTGAGGTTTGTCTTCTTTTTGAGAGATGTCGTCATGACATTCACAGGAAGATTCTCAAGAAGACTTTTGGGAACCCAGACCTTCTTCATGGATGAACCATTCATGTAGTTAGTGCCATGAATCTAGCAAACACTCCACCATTTTGGCATTTTAACAGTTTATAATGGGAATCAAAAGACTCATCAGTAATAATAGGATTCACATAGTTAAAGCCATACAATGTGGAAGGATCAACTAATAGGCCTTTTGCAGCAACCCATGTAGTTTTGGGATGTTGCTTAGGTTTCCAGTAAGATCTAACAACATTGATGTTTATTTCGAAACCCACACCCTCTTTCCTAGGGTTTTTGTTCAAAATTTCCTTCTTCAGAATATCACAAAGAATCAGATGTCCCTTCAGACTCTTGTACATGCTTGTTTCAAGCAATGTATTCAACATGTCATTGTCATTAGTGATAGCAGTGGCTTCCTCAGATGAGGGGTTAGATACCACATATACAGTTGAAGATAAAGCATTCTCACAAGCGCTTGAACATTCAGTAGTTGAATCATTATCTTCACGAGCAAGACATCTAAAGCATGGAGCATTAAATTCATCTGAAGCGGTATTGATCTATTCAGCTAGGAGAGAGTCATTTTTTACGTACATAGGTCATCATTAGCTTCCCTCAAATTCTCCAATTCAAGCTTTATTTGAAGATATTCAAGATAAAGCTTCTCCTGTTCAGTGGAGAGGCCATCATGACGAATTTGGAGATCCTCAAACCTTGAACGAAGACTTTGCATATCTTCAGCAAAAGTCTCATTCAGACTCATCTCATTGCGCAATATGTCATTGCTTTTATGTTGTGATTTTTGCATTTTCTCCATAGCATTTTGTTGCTTAGTGGAATTTTTAACATGTTTACAGTATCTTGGTTTGAAGTTATCATCAGATTCAGGTTCATTATCATAGTCGTGACGTGAAGACTTCGAGGACACCTTGGAGCCCTTTGCCATGAAGCAGTAGGCTACAACATCGTCGTCGTCACTAGCTTCAATGTAGTTGAGGAGGTCATTGTCTTGGTGGTTTAATACTAATGAAGCAATGAATGTAGAAGCCATAGCCAAACCAACAACCTCAAAATTAGACTCCTCCTTGCTATTCAACTTCTGACTCGGATTCAACTTCAGAGTCCATCTCCTTGCAAGTGAAAGCATGAGCCTTGCGGGATGAACTCTTTTTTTGTGATGAAGTCTTAGATGAAGACTTGTGAAACTTCTTCTTCTTCTTTGATTCCTTGTCCCATCGGGGACAATTAGCGATGAAGTGACCAGCTTTCTTGCACTTGTGATGGGTTTGCTTGTTATTGTCATGCAAAGTCATTTCTCCATGCTTCCTGGAGTCACGCCTTGAAGATTTCAAAAAGTGTTTTGACTTGGCAAATTTCTGAAAATTCTCACTAACAGAGTGAGTTCTTTGCCAAAGTCTTCAACACCATCGAAATTGCATTCAGAGTCTTCTTCTTTGGATGAGGAGACAACTTTTGGCTTCATGCCACAAGAGCGGCTATAACTCGAACCATAGGTTTTCCTCTTCTTAGCTAGTTGGAACTCATAGGTATTCAGCCTTTCAAGGATATCGGTAGGATCCAAATCCTTGAAGTCATGGCATTCTTGGATCATAAGAGTGAGAGTGTCAAAGGAATTGTCAAGAGATCTCAATAGCTTCTTCAGAACTTCGTGGTTGTGATATCAGTGGCGCCTAGAGCATTCAACTCATTTGAGAACTCCGTGAGCCTATCAAACATGAGCTGGACATTTTCATTGTCAGGTCTCTTGAAGCGGATGAATAGATTGCAGAGTACGTCAACACGCAAGACTCGTTGAGATGAGACACCTTCATTGACCTTGTAAACCCATTCCCATATTTGCTTTGTAGTGTCAAGAGCACTCACGGGGCCATATTCTCCTTTGATCAGATGACCACAGATGATGTTCTTGGCGGTCGAGTCCAATTGGGCAAGTCTCTTCACATTAGCAGTAGTGACATCTTCACCAATCTTGGGGA
This sequence comes from Hordeum marinum, assembly GCA_022496015.1. Classification (NCBI taxonomy): domain Eukaryota; kingdom Viridiplantae; phylum Streptophyta; class Magnoliopsida; order Poales; family Poaceae; genus Hordeum; species Hordeum marinum. The sequence continues at coordinate 124,768,819 of CM039676.1, read as the reverse complement.
TACTAGGCATGACTACATACCGAGGTCGTTGTCAATGGCTTCGAGATGCATGCACATCTTGTTCTTCCAGTAGAGGTAGTCGGTGCCATCGAAGACTGGACACACAGTGGAGACCTTTATTATCCCTGCAGTCGACATAGCTAAACTCTAGGTGGTTAAGCCGAAACACAGAAAAAGGAGTGCCAGGCTCTGATACCAATTGAAAGTGCTAGTTATCGACTAGAGGGGGGTGAATAGGCAATTTTATCAAAAGCTTAAAAATAGTAAATGTATTCAAAGTAAGCAGAAGCGATCCATGATTAGGTAGGGATATCAATCTAGGATTTAGGCAAGGCATGGAATACAACAAAGACATTCAGATAGGTACATCATAATCATCATGCAAGCTAAGGTGTATCGAAGATAAACTTAGGCAGTATCAAGATAAATAGTGCAAAGGAATGTCTTCGAGAAATGATAAACAAGTAGTGGCTTCACACTGCAATGCAGAATTGTAAGAGTGAGAGATAGAACGAGTTGCTTCACGAGCACACATGATTTGTTGGGCTAGTTCCAGTTGCTGTGACAACTCTATGTCTCGTTAGGGAGGCTGAGATTGAACTCAGAAGACCTCATGTTCACCTTATTCCCCTTGAGCCGAAGACACTTAGACAACACCCAATCACCCATGTAAGTCTTTAGGGGAGACTTCTGGAACCCGTACAAACTTGTTCACCCGGCAATCCACAATGACTCTTGGATGCTCTTGACCGAAAAGCCTAATGGTCTGGAAAATCATAGTCTTAAAGTGTAATAAGTCTTAATTTCTCTTAGAACAGAATAAATTTGGTGATGCTCAAACACACAAGTTCTCGGTGTTTAGGTTTATCCTGGCAGGATAGTTCTCTCTCAATTTCTTCGAGGTGGGTTGCTCCAAAACGACAACAACCATAACTCTCTCTCTGAGCAGCGACCTACTTATGGTGGAGGACGTGGGCTATTTATAGCCAGGAGGCAACCCGACCTGATATGACCAAAATGTGTCACATACCTAGCTTTAGCATGCATTAGGATCCATGTTGTGATTGCATCATGTTAAAATTATTTTAAACTTGAAATGGGGATGTTCAAAACCCTAGCACCATTCGAATTCAAATAGGCTCAACCAAAATATTTTTTTCCAATGATCCAAAGTGACCTTAAAAAAATGTTCATCTTCTTTGGAATAACGTGGCAACCTAAACCAAGGGTGGTGCATATTTTAAAAATGTCATTTTGGGTATTAAATTAAATCAATAACTATTCAGATTGGGGTTTTAAAATGGTACAAATATTTTTAAAGCTCCATCAAATTTGACACTTGGCTAGGGTGTTTGGAATAATTCCTCTAGTGCCTAGAAAAAGTTTCACAATTTTACAGGATATTTTAGTGCCTAAAATAAAATAAATTAAATAACAGAAATAGGAAAAGAACAAAATTGAAAAAAGAAGGAGACCCAGGAGGGGCTGGCCCAGCGGCCCAGCTGCCACTCACCCCCCAACCTCCCGCCACGAGGATTGGGGCGTGTGGCAGGGGAGCGCCAGCATGCGCCGGCCACCTCCTGCCTGGCTGCCTGCCCTAGAGGCCCTCGGGAGTGCCAGTGCGCCCCCCCTCATCGTGCCCTTCCTTCCCTCTCTCTCCCTGCTGCTCTCTCTCCTCGCTCTCCCCCTCTCCTCTTCTTTCCTCCGTCGGCGGACCAAAGCTGCTATCGCCGCCGTCGATTCGCCACCCCTGGTGCCTCCCCGAGCCCGTCGAGCCGTCGTCCGATGCGCCGTGAGCTTCTCGGTCATTCTCCCCCTCTTTCTTTGCTGTCTAGCCACCGTAGCCGCCGCTTCCTCGTAGTGGCCAAGATCCTTGCCGCTGGCATCATGGCCACCGCGGCCAGAGCACCCGTCGAGCTCAGTTGAGCGTTCCAGCGTGTTCGCGTGGACCTGTAGATGCCGCTCGGACCCCCGGTTCTTCCTCCCACTGCCCGTAGCGCCGCGGCTGTCCTCGGCTGAGCTCCGGCTGCCGCTTCCGGCGTCACAGCCACCGCCTCCGGGATCCCCCGCGGCCCTAGCTAGCCTCCCCAGGTGCGCAAGTGCGAGGGCTTCGCCCCAGTGGTCTGAGGCTGCCCGGAGACCCCCTGCAGCGCTACTCCGGCAAGTCTCCGCTGTTGGTTTGGTCGCCGCTGGTCAAACTCCGGCGGGGCCGACAACGTGGCCATTAGCGTTAACCCCCGAGCCTAATCAGCCCCGCAGTGGCTGACCAGTGGGCCCCACAAGCGGTTAAACCCCGAGTCAGCGCGGGATTTGACCTTGCTTAGCGGTGGGTCACTGACCAGTGGGTCCTACTAGTCAGTTTGACCTGGACCGGTCGTTTGACCAGGCTGACGTCACAATGACGTCAGGCTGACGCAATAATGGCATTTTTTTATTTAAATAAATTCTAGAAATTCCTAAACACTTAGAAATTCATATAAATTAATCTATAAATTAGATGAAAAGAATTTATATATGAAAATTGATCAGAAAAATCCAATAAATCAATTTGTACCATTTTCATGCATGTTAGAGCAACCTAAATAGTTGAACTTGGACATTTTAGTTCAAATACATGATGGAACTCCAGATATGAAGTTGAATTTCAACCTTGAGTTCAAACCTACTTCATTAAAACTTGTTGCTAGATGGATTAGCTCAAACACATCATATTGCCATGTCATATTCACGTATCGTATTGTTGCATTTGATGTGTATTGATTTGTTCCCCTTCGACGGTTGTTCTTCGTGTTAGGCATTGTTCTGAAGGATACGGTCGAGTATCCATCTGAGGAGCAGTAATGTGTGATCGTCTTATCAGGCAAGCAACCCCCTTGAACATATCCAATAGAAACCCACTCTCTCACTCTTGCTCTCACTTATTGCATTAGGACAAAACATTTCAACTTTTACATGTTCTGGTAGTTGAACCCATTCCTCTGCATGACCTATCATTGTCACAGTAAATAGCTGAACCATGCAACCTAGCATACCTGGTAGAGGCTTGAGCCCTGTTGTGCCCTTAACCTGCTATGCTTGCTATGCTTAGAGTTGTGTTAGGTCTGATTCATCTGGGTGATGAACCGGAGTGAACTGAACTTGTTTTGATGATGAGAGTCAAGTTGTGAACACGATTTGGTAAAGATAGAGATGAGAGGCCATGTAGGAGTACATGGCGGGTTGTCTCATTGGGACCGTCCTCAACAACTGAGTCCTGTGTATTATGTCCAAGATTAGCTACTACCGCATGTTGGAATCCTTAATTGACTCTCTCGACTTATTAATCGACTTGAGCTCTGTCCAGGAGTTGTAACTAGTTTCTGGTGTTTGTAGGATATGCTAGTAGTCTACCGAGTGGCACCCCGTATAGGTGGGCTTGGGACAGACTAGGCATTATGTCCCGGTGTACCAAGCGTAGTACCATCCGTCAAGGTGGGCTTGGGAACCCTGTACACATCGTTTGGGGCCATAGAGGAAAGTTCAGACGGACTTCCTTGCGGGTTCAGTCTCAAATAGGTGATAAACCTGGACTAGAGTCTTGTGTAGTTAGTCAGGTCGTGGCCAACTCTCTTGCTGGTCTTCTACTTGAAGGTTGTCGAGGTGCCTTTTTATGAGCACATGGCGGTAAGTGGCGAGAGCATGTGTGATGAGGTCCACCCCTATAGGTTAATAAATATACTCGAATAGCCACGTCCGCGGATATGGACTACTTCGATACATATATGGTTCATAGACAATTTAAAAGGTTACTCATAAAAGTTTCAAGACAAGTGTGACTACCGTGGATGGCACTCTTGTAGGAAGACGAGAGCGGATCCATGGTGGTGTATTTTTGTGGTGTTAGTGGACTCATGTATGCTTCACAAAACTTTTCAAAGTTATGAAAGTCGTAGTAGAGGATAGCCACCGAGTCAAAGTTGGCTTGCTACATTGAACCCCACAACCTCCCTTTTGATACTGATGCATATGTAGTTAGTTTTGATGTATGTCTTGCTGAGTACTTAGTACTAATTGTTGCTTAATTATGTTTTTGAAGAGGAGACTCCAGTCTCGCTAGTGGTTTTACAATAAGATCGATGTTGGCCATTTAGCTTGGGAATCCCAGCCAGAGGTTTGGTTCCTGTGGAGGGCCTTGTAGATAGACATGCTTCCATAGCCTTCTTATTTTCTAGATGTCTGTACCCAGACATGTTAAGCTTCCACTTGTTGCTTGTATGATTTGTGTGTTGAGTCATGTGACACCTGCTTGTAATATCACGCTATGATGGCTCTTATGAGCCTCCTAAATAAATGTTGTGATGTTGTATGGTTATGTTGTGATGCCATAGTTGTATCTATGCATATCAAGCATGTCGTGCGTACGTGTGACGTGCAATGATATGTATGGGATTCGACACCTAGTTGTGTGCCTTTAGTAGTAGTCTTTAGAGGGAACTGCCTCTCTGTGCTTCCACCGAGCCTTGGTAGCGTGCTACTGCTCCGGACACATTGATTGACCGACATGTATCCTTCCTTGCTATTGTGTCTGTCATTTCGGGGAAATGTCTCACAGTTTAATGGAGTCCCTGTAGCCTGCTACGACTCGTCTACGTGCAGTGATGGCATTTATGTCCCACGGTGTAATGCATTCCTTGTAGCTTGCTATGACTCGTCTACACACGCTAGGGGCTGACACCTGCATTGCTGGCTTACGTATGCATCTTGCTGTATGAATGTGCCACTTGGGTTCTACAACTAGTCATGTCGACCCAGGTTCTTGGACGTTTGAATGCTAGCGACATATTGCATACGTGAGCCAAAAGACGCAAATGATCCTGCCCAGGTAAGGTGGCAGCCGTGGTGTTAACCGTGTGTGAAGCCGCAAAGTGATGTGATGTGTTATATGCTGGAATCTTATGGCTTAGGATTGGGGTCCGGACAGCGTTGGTATTAGAGCTAACTGACTATAGGATTAGCAAGCCAAATAGGTCGATGTTGAGTCTAGCAACTCCTTAGTTATATAAGGGAATTGATTGTGGAAGGGAACGTAAGGCTCTTTTTACTCCTTTCCCCATGTTATTCTTATTCTGAGTCACCCTCTCCTTTTCCATGGGAATTAAGAACTAGGCTTCTTATCTATGTACCAGGATCTCGTGTTACTATTCTATAGACTTATAGGAATGGTTGATCTGAGTGGCATCCTGTCCTCGAGTGTTATCTGTGTGGCTTGTTAGCTCAATCGGAATTTTGAGGTGGTCATGGTAAGGTGTCGTGGCACCTAAATCTTTTGTAGGATGTCTCATTTCTAAGCATTCACAGCCATTATGTTGTCCAATTTTCCCTAGGATTTCTTTGAAGATCATGCTTCTCCTTTCCCTCCTATCTTTCAGTATGCCTCCATGTCTAATCCTAGTTTCTCATCATCAGTATGTCCCGCTATTCCCGGTTGCACGACATGTCATTTTGCGATATGCCAACTGCTCTTGAAATTCAGACTCCAGGGTCTAGATGGCAGACCACAAGAATAAGCCATGCAAATGAAATCCGTGTTGATAGACTTGTATTCCTTGATTCGCTAATAGCTCTCAAGTCTTCAGATATTAGTATCATCTTGGGTATGGACTTGATGATAGCTCACCATGCCAAGATCGATTGCTCCACCAGGTCTGTTCAGCTCACGCATCCATCTGGCAAGATAGTCTATGTTTCAACACGAGTTGCAAAGCCTCAGCTCTATTCTCTCAATGCCAACCCTGTTCCTGAGCTTGAAGATTTTCTGGATGTATTTCCAGAAGAATTGCCAGGCATTCCGCCTGACAGGGATGTAGAGTTTGTGATAGACCTCATCCCAGGAACCATTCCAATTTCTAGAAGACCTTATAAGATGGCACCCTTGGAATTATCTGAGCTCGAGAAGCAACTTGATGAGTCCTTGCAAAGGGTTTCACTCGACCTATCTCCTCTCCTTGGGCTTTTCCCATCCTCTTTGTGAAGAAGAAGGATGGAACGGATCGAATGGTTGTGGATTACCGACCCGTCAACTTGTTCACAATAAAGAATAAGTATCCACTCCCCAGGATCAATGATTTGTATGGTCAACTTGCTGGATCTATCAACTTGTTCTCCAAGATGGATTTGAGGTTAGGATACCATCAAATCGGGATTAAGAATGGAGACATTCCCAAGACGCCGTTCGTCACTCGTTATGGCCAGTACAAGTACACAGTCATGTCCTTTGGACTAACCAATGCTCCAGCAACATTTTCCCATTAGATGAACTCAATCTTCATGTAGTACTTAGATAAGTTCATCGTGGTTTACCTCGATGATATTTTGATTTATTCGAAGAATGAAGAAGAACATGCTAAGCACCTTAGACTTGTGCTAGGAGAACTCAAAGAGCACCGCCTTTATGCCAAGTTCTGCAAGTGTGAATTTTGGTTACCTGAAGTGACCTATCTAGGTCATGTGATCTCCGGAAAGGGCATCACAGTCAATCCTGAAAGAGTTTAGGCCATTCTCGACTGGACTCCACCTGAAATAGTGAAGCAAGTTAGGAGTTTCCTTGGTTTAGCAAGCTATTGTCGCCGCTTTGTGGAGAACTTCTCCAAGGTTGCCAAGCCTCTGACGGAACTCCTTAAGAAAGATAAGAAGTTCGAGTGGACCCCACAATGTGAGCACAGTTTCCAGGAACTGAAGAGATGTTTGACCTCTACTCCCGTGCTTGTGCCACCTGATTTCTCCAAGGACTTTGTCATCTATTGTGACGCTTCTAGACAAGGACTTGGCTTTGTCCTTATGCAAGACCGACAGGTGATCGCCTATGCATCCCGACAGTTGCACCCACATGAGGAAAGTTATACAACACATGATTTGGAGCTTGAAGTAGTAGTCCCTGCACTTAAGGTATGGCGACATTACCTTCTTGGTAATTATTGCGAGATTTACACAAATCACCAAAGCATGAAGTATATATTCACTCAACCAGATCTGAATCTCAGACAAAGACGATGGTTGGAGCTGATTACGAATTATGACTTAGGAATTACTTACACCCCAGGTAAGGCAAAAGTCATGGCGGATGCGTTAAGTCATAAATCCTATTGCAACAATCTTATGCTGCAATAAGGTCAAGCCTTCTTCATGAGGAATTTTGCAAGCTTAACCTCCACATTGTTCCTCGTAGATCCCTTTCAACATTGGATGCAAAACCTACTCTGGAGGATCAGATGATAACAAGCCAACAGTAAGATGCGGGTAATATCCGGATCAGGGATAATGTTGAAAAAGGAATTGCTGGTAGTTTCTCCATTGATGATAGAGGTGCGGTATATTTTGGGAATCTGTTGGTACTTCCTAAAAAGCAACAACTTCGAGAGTTGATCCTTAAGGAGGCTCATGAATATCCTCTCACCATTCACCCTGGCAGCACCAAGATGTATCCGGACCTACGCCAAAGGTTCTGGTGGACCAGAATGAAGAGGGAAATCGCTCAATTCAATGCTAATTGCGATGTTTGTCATCGCGTGAAGGCAAAGCATTAGAGACCTGTTGGCATCCTTCAGCCTTTAGCCATTCCTGAATGGAAATGGGATAAAGTTGAAATGGATTTCATCACCGAATTTCCCAAGACCAAGAAAGGAAATAATGCAATCTTCGTGGTTATTGATCGCCTTTCCAAAGTGGCTCATTTCCTTCCTGTCCGAGAGAGTATCACTGCTAGTCAGTTGGCGGACTTGTATATCTATCGAATAGCATCCCTGCATGGTGTTCCATTGGAAATCAATTTAGACTGTGGAAGTCTTTTCACCACTCGATTTTGGGAAAGTTTCCAGAATGCTACGGGAACCCATCTCTCCTTTAGCACTGCTTTTCACCCTCAATCAAGTGATCAGGTTGAAAGAGTTAATCTGATTCTCGAAGACATGCTTAGTGCTTGTGTCATCTCATTCGGAATGAATTGGGAGAAGTATCTTCCATTTGCAGAGTTTACATACAATAATAGCTACCAATCCAGTCTGGGCAAAGCTCCCTTTGAAGTTCTTTATGGACGAAGATGCCGAACACCTTGGAACTGGTCAGAGACCGGGGAAAGACAATTCTTTGGGCTAGATATGATCTAGGAAGCAGAAGAGAAAGTTCGCGTTATTCGCGAAAATCTCAAGACAACTCAGTCTCGTCAGAAAAGTCAGTATGATCGCCATCATAAGGAAGTAACTTATGAGTTGGACGAAAAGGCTTACCTTCGGGTTACTCGTCTGAAGGGTACCCATCGTTTCGGTATCAAGGGCAAATTGGCTCCTCGTTACATTGGTCCTTTTTGCATTCTTGCTAAACGAGGAGAGGTTGCCTACCAATTGGAACTGCCCCCGCATCTTTCCCGAGTTCATGATGTCTTCCACGTTTCTCAACTCAAGCGTTGCTTCAAGGATCCTATCCGTGAAGTGGACCACGAAATGCTTGATCTTCAAGATGATATTTCATATCGACAATATCCTGTTCGCATTCTCGATCAAGCTGAGCATGTAACCCAGCGTCGTAATATCAAGTTTCTAAAGGTTCAGTGGTCACATCATTCTGTGAATGAAGCTACTTGCTAGCGTGAAGATCGCCTTCGATTTGAGTATCCGGCAATTTTTCCGTCGACTCCAAAATCTCGGGTCATGATTCTTTCAAGTGGGGGTGAGTTGTCACATCCCTAGATTTAGCATGCATTAGGATCCATGTGGTGATTGCATCATGTTTAAATTATTTTAAACTTGAAATGGGGATGTTCAAAACCCTAGCACCATTTGAATTCAAATAGGCTCAACCAAAATATTTTTTTCCAATGATCCAAAGTGACCTTAAAAAATGTTCATCTTCTCTGGAATAATGTGGCAATCTAAACCAAGGGTGGTGCATATTTTAAAAGAGTCATTTTGGGTATTGAATTAAATCAATAGCTATTCAGATTGGGTTTTAAAATGCTAAAATATTTTTAAAGCTCCAACAAATTTGAAACTTGGCTAGGTCCTTTGGAATAATTCCTCTATGTAACGACCCGACCTGGAAGGTCAAGTCTCCGGTGTTTCCGTACCATCCCAAGATCATGCTGGTACACACACGGTACATCAATGTATATATCAAAGGTAAATCACACAGCATTATATTAATCGAAATCTCATATCGAGTTCTTTATTACGATAAAAATTACAATAAAGTGGCCAAAGGCCAACTCATGAGAATATCTAAATCTTGCGGAAGCGTCGAAGGTAGATGAGTCCATCCGACTCCAAGGGCATCTCACTGAGCATAGAACGTGTCCTCACTCCTGGTCGGAAAAATACTCTGCAACATGATACGTTGCAGCCGTGTAGGTCAGCATATGGAGTATGCCGGCAAAGTCACAAGAGAGGGGTGAAAATAATCAGCTAGTCTATATGCTTATATGGCAGGTGGGGTGGTAAGTTTTGCGTAAAGCCAATTTTTCCTACATCAAGAAAAAGGGCTAAGCAAAGCATTACTAAGTTGGTTGATTAATGAGATGGTTCCATCAACCAATTCTCATACCCAAAATTATTAAATTCCCACATCATCATATTATTTGTGTTGAGAGTTCCGGAAGTTCCAATCCCTTTGGCTCAAGTCGTCCATAACCGTGGACACGGCTAATCGATTAGGTTTAAGTACTCTGCAGAGTTTTTGCACACGTTCCCCACAAGATTTGGTCGCCTCCGTTTGATTTCTCGCACTTCAGGGTGTTTGAGAAACGGATGACCAAAACATGGTCTTCCAAAGGGTTTCCCTGCGACTCTGACGATGCCCATCCTTTCCTACCGTTCTTCTACCTCTCGTAGCACCGCCTGTCCAGGGTCACCACGATATCCAACCAAGCCAGAGCCCATAATGACTTGTGGCTGTGCAGGTAAGCCTTGGGTCTTGAAGCACCCATCCATCCCTTTGTGCCTGGGTGGACCTTTCCGCGTGAATACTGGCCACCTCCAGCATCACCTAGGCTAACCACTGGTTTCTCCAGGGCGCCGTTCAACCATCATCCACCCAGAGGTATGTTGAAAACTTGGAGTATTGAAATCTTGATCATTATGTAGGTCTTGAAATTATTAACTCTCTCAACTCTCATGAATCACACAACCAACCCCGTCTACTAATAGCATAGCAAAAGGTAAAACAACGTTTCCCGGGGCCAATGTTGTCAAAGGGGTTGAGAGGGGTATCTACCACATGATACTACTACTATGTAACCAAGTTTCCAACTAACCTATCTTGCATGCAACTGGGGAGATGGTAGAACTAATGCATATAAAACATGGGTAAAACATGATCAAAGTGACTTGCCTGATTGATGATCTTCGTACTTGAGTAACTCTAGGTAACAAGTTTCGCACTCCGGATAATCTAACGAAACAAACAATGCACTCAAATAAGCATACAACCAAAATAAGTACTCATAACATTCAGCAAAGAAGTACTAAACAAACAAGGCAAACAATGCACAAAAGTCTCTAGCAAGTAAAACACACAAAGTTTTGTTTTTTCCAAAGGGGATGATGAAAACACTACTACATAATAAAACTATTTTGAAATAGCAAAACAATTGTTGACAACAAGGAAAACAATAGAATATTTTATTAATAAACAGAATAATCAATTTAAGCTTGTTGGGAAAAGTTTAGTGAAGTTTATACAAGTTTTGATAAACACTATATGAATCAACTATAGTTATATTAACAAAAGAATGTAAAACTAAACTTATAATTTGTTAACAAAACATGTTCTTGACAGAAAAAAAATAATTTACTATTAAATCTGTCTTAGAAAACAGAAACAAAATATAGAAAACTTTGTTTGAAAACAAACTATTACTAGTTAGTTGTTTTAGTCAAATTAAGCCTAATTGAAAAGAAATTTTGATTCCTATGTTAAATAAAATTAAACTAGGCAAATTTATATTTTTATTAACAGTAAGTGAAAACACTAAATGTTTACTAACAGAACCTAATAAACAAATAAAACCAAATTCTAAATCAAACTAATCAAAATTAAGTTTATAAAACTATATTATAATAATAAGCAGATTCTGTTTTTTGGGTAAAACAGTAATCAAATATATCATGAAAATCCTCAAACTATACCTGAAGATAGTCCTAACTAATACCAAACAGTAGCAAAAAGATTCATATCAAAATCTATTTTCAAACTCTAGTTATTCAGATTTGAAGATTTTAAGCAAATTTGATTCAATTCAAATTTCATAGTTCAAATTTGAAATTTAAAAGTACAGGGTGAAACTACATGAAAATTGTGAGCTATTGCAAAAAGAATCAACTCAAAACTCTAAACAGATTAAAAGATATAAGCAAAACAAAATTGGAAAACATTCTGTTAATTAAAACAAAACAGAAAATGAAAAAAAGTTTGCGTCGGTCAGGGGGCTACGTGGCGCGATCCGATTGGCTAAGGGGGGCGTTCGGTAGGTGAATTAGAGCGGGCGACCGTTCGGTAGAAGAAAACGGTTCGGACTTAAGTTCGTTCTAATCTGGACCGTGGGATTTGGATCGGACGGTCGAGGGGGCTTACGGAGGGAGGTTGCCGGCGTCGGGGTACTCCGGCGAGTCCGGTAGCGGCGATTGCGACGGCGAGGTGTTCCGGTGGTCGGGGAGGACGGGGAAGTGGTCCTGGCGACGGGGACGGTCCTCCGGAGGCGATTGGTGGCGACGGCGTGGCGAATGATGGTCGGAGGTGGTGGCTACGATCGACGGCGACTTCCGGTGGTGGTGGAACTCCGACGAGCAATCGACGGCGTCTCGGCGAGAGAGAGAAGGGGGCTCGGGGGGGGAATGGATGCGGGGCCGTGGGGCTCTTATATAGGCGCTCGGGGGGGTGCGGGGAGGAGAGAGGGGAGAGATCCGGTGAGGGGGAGTAACGGCCGGCGTCGGATCCGGCGAGCGCGGGGAGTGAAGACGATGACCGTTCCGGGGCAACGGTCGGACGGGGTGGGACCCGGTGTCAGTGAGAGAGCGGGAGCATTACTGCGCTCGGTCGGCCGACCGGTAACGGTTTCGGCTTTTAAAGCCGGTGGGCCGGCCCGTTTAATACCGGAAACGGTTACCGTTTCTTTTTAATAATTTCCGGAGACATTCAAAAGCTTTTAAAGCATTCAAATCGTTTGTAAATATAGGGGTATTATATATCAAAATTAACAGAATAATAAATGCTATTTAATGAACATTTCTATTCTGTCATTTGAACACTTTGAAAAAAATATTATTTCAGAAATGTCCTAATTGTTTTTAAACCCTTTTTGCAAATATTTTCAAAATAACTCCTGGTTATTTTTGTTCAAATAATTCACCAATTAGACCCTGGTGTGGAGTGTCATGTTCCTCCTCTCTTATTTGAACTTTTAACCAAAAATTTTAAATAGAGGAAGCAACATAGGGAAAAGTAGAAGGGGACTTTCTGAAAACCAGAAGAGGCATTTCAACTAGTTCATACAATCAAGCAATGATGATAATAGATGCATAGCTATATTCATAACATTCCAAAATGGAATTTTGGGATGTTACAAACCTACCCACCTTAAGATGAATCTCGCCCTCGAGATTCGGGTTGGCTAGAAAATAGGTGCGGATGGTCTCTACGAAGATCTTCTTCGCGTTCCCAGGTGGCTTCTTCCTCAGTATGGTGACTCCACAAAACTTTGCAGAACTTGATAATCTTGCTGCGGGTAACTCTGTTGGATGTCTCGAGGATCTTGACAGGCTTCTCCTCATAAGTCAGATCACTTTCAAGCTGTATGGCCTCTAGGGGCACGGTGTCTCGCAAAGGGATGTCAACCATCTCAGCATGACATTTCTTCAGCTGGGAAACATGGAACACATCATGAACTTCGGATAATCCTTCCGGCAATTCCAGTTTGTATGCAACTTCACCTCTACGTTCAAGAATTTTGTAGGGGCCTATGAATCTGGGTGCTAATTTTCCTTTAACACCAAATCTCTTGGTTCCTCGAAGCGGGGACACACGAAGATATGCTCGGTCTCCCACTTCATACGTCACTTCCTTGCGCTTGTTGTCAGCATAGCTCTTCTGTCGAGATTGAGCTATTTTGAGTCTGTCACGTATCAACTTGACTTTCTCTTCAGAATCTCGGATAAGGTCGGGACCAAAAAGTTGTCGGTCTCCAACACCATCCCACGTCAGTGGTGTTCTACATCTTCTTCCGTATAAAGCTTCGAAAGGGGCCATCTTTAGACTGGTCTGATAACTGTTGTTGTATGAGAATTCTGCGTAAGGCAAGTTTTCGTCCCAACTAGATCCATAATCTAGCGCACAAGCTCTCAACATGTCTTCCAGAATCTGATTGACTCTCTCAGTCTGGCCATCTGTCTGCGGATGAAAAGCTGTACTAAACTCCAGTCTCGTACCCAAAGTCTCATGTAACTGATGCCAAAACTTTGAAGTGAATTGTGTTCCTCTATCTGACACTATACTCCTCGGAACTCCATGCAGACATACGATCCTGGTCATGTATATCTTGGCTAGCTTAGCACTGGTATAGGTGGTCTTTACTGGAATGAAGTGTGCTACCTTGGTCAAGCGATCTACCACTACCCAGATGGAATCATAACCTGAACGGGTCCTGGGCAATCCTGTGATGAAATCCATACCAAGTTTTTCCCATTTCCACTCGGGTATCGGCAAAGGTTGGAGTAACCCTGCTGGTTTCTGATGTTCTGCCTTTACTCGCTGACAAACATCACATATCGCAACATGCTCTGCAATATCTTTCTTCATACCTGTCCACCAATAACTTTCCTTTAAATCCAGATACATCTTGGTATTGCCTGGGTGTATCGAGTAAGGTGAATCGTGGGCTTCCTGAAGTATCAACTTCCTGAGCTCTGGTTCATTGGGCACATAGATTCGGTTCTCAAACCACAAAGTTCCGTGTTCATCCTCACGAAAACCTTTAGCTTTACCATCTTTCATTCTCTGTTTAATCTCAGCTATCTCCTTGTCCGATTTCTGGGCTTCTCGAATTCTTTCGGTCAAGGTGGACTGAATTTCCAGTGTAGCAACATATCCTCTTGGAACTATCTCTAGCTTGAGCTCTCTGAGATCATCGACTAACTCTTGAGGTAATCCTCCAGTTGTGAGTGTGTTCACATAAGTTTTCCGACTCAAGGCATCGGCTACAACATTAGCCTTACCTGGATGGTAGTGTAATCTCATGTCATAGTCCTTGATTAACTCTAACCATCTCCTCTGTCTGAGGTTCAACTCTTTCTGCGTGAAGATATACTTCAGGCTCTTATGGTCGGTGTAAACATCACAACTATTTCCGATAAGGAAATGTCTCCAAGTCTTGAGTGCGTGCACTACGGCTGCTAGCTCCAAGTCATGCGTGGCATAATTCAACTCATGAGGTCGTAGCTGTCTGGAAGCATAGGCTACAACTTTTCCATCCTGCATAAGTACTCCTCCAAGTCCTTGACGTGAAGCATCACAATAAACCTGGAAATCCTTCCGAATATCGGGCAAGATCAACACTGGGGCTGTGACCAAACGTTCCTTCAACTCCCGGAAACTGGCTTCACATTCCACAGTCCAAACATACTTGGATTCTTTCTTCAACAACTCTGTCATGGGCTTGGCAACCTTGGAGAAATTTTCAATGAGCCTCCGGTAATATCCAGCAAGTCCAAGGAAACTGCGGATCTCCTTAACTGAGGTGGGTGACTTCCACTCGGTGACGGCTTCAACCTTAGCGGGGTCTACGGCTATTCCTTCTCCGGAAATAACATGTCCCAGGAATCCGACTTCCGTCAACCAAAATTCACATTTGCTGAACTTGGCATATAACTGATGCTCTCTTAGCTTTTCCAGAACTAAACGCAAATGTTGCTTATGCTCTTCCTCGTTCTTGGAGAATATCAGAATGTCATCGATGAACACCACAACAAACTTGTCTAGGTATTCCATGAATACTTTGTTCATCAAATTCATGAAGTAGGCAGGAGCATTAGTCAATCCAAAAGACATGACCGTATACTCATACAAGCCATACCTCGTGGTGAAAGCTGTTTTGGGTATATCCTGTTCACGAATTTTCAACTGGTGATACCCTGATCGAAGATCGATCTTGGAGAATACTTTGGCTCCTACGAGCTGATCAAACAAATCATTAATCATCGGTAGAGGGTACTTGTTCTTGATAGTCACCTCGTTCAAGGCACGATAGTCCACTACCATTCTCAAAGATTTATCCTTCTTCTCCACCAAAAGAACTGGGGCTCCCCAAGGTGAAGAACTTGGGCGAATATAACCTTTGTCCAATAACTCCTTAATTTGCTTCTTGATTTCCAACAGATCATTTGCGGGCATCCGATAGGGTCTCTTGGAAATTGGGGCTGTCCCTGGCTGTAGCTCTATTAAGAACTCAATCTCCCTATCTGGTGGCATTCCTGGTAATTCTTCCGGAAATACATCTGGAAATTCTTTTACCACAGGTACTTCCTCCTGAACAACTCCTGTGAGAGAACTTAACCGAGCACTCATATGTGTGCGTCGGGATACATACTTAATCCTCTTGTTCTCCGGGGTGGTGAGTGAAACAGACTTGCTAGGGCAATCAAGATTTCCTTCATACTTGGTCATCCAATCCATGCCTAGGATTACATCCAATCCGTGTGACTCTAAGACGATGAGGTCGGTGGAAAAAACATGGTTCCCTATATTGAGTTTCAAGGCATGGCATCCTATCCCTGCCATCATCATACCTCCTGGAGAACTAACCTGAATTGGCTGACTAAGGGTTTTGGTGGGCAAACCATACTTATCCACAACTACCCTTGATATGAATGAATGAGTTGCACCCGAATCAAAAAGTACTGTAACAGGACGTGAATGCAATAAAAACTTACCAACCACAGTCTCGGGCTGATCATAGACTTCTTCCACGTTGATGTGATTCACGTGAGCACGGGGAAACGGATTGGGCTTCTTGGCTGTGGAGTTGCCGTTGTTAGTGCCGTTTCCAGTGCCTTGCTTACTCTGGGGACACTCAGTAGCATAGTGCCCTGTCTTCTGGCACTTGAAACAGGTAATGTGACTCAGATCCTTCTGAGCAGGAACTTGACGGTGCTGGTTGTTGTTCCCATTCCCATTGTCACTCTTGAAGTTACCATGGTTGAGACGGTTATTCCCATTTCCTCCATGATGGTGACCTCCATGGTTGTGCACAGTATGAGTGTGCTTTCCAAACTTACCATTTCCTGATCCGGTATTCCCGGAGTACGGGGAGTAACGAGGCTTCTGATGAGCTCCAGAGTTGAACTTCCCCTGAGTGTACTTCCGCTTGCGGTTCTCAATCTGCTGCTGTTTACCTTCCAGAATAAGTGCCTTATCCACCAGCTCTTGGTAGTTGTTGAAATTAGCCACTACCAGCTGTATGCTCAACTCATCATTGAGTCCTTCCAGAAACTTTTCTTGCTTGGCCGCATCATCGGCCACATCTCCTGGGGCATAACGTGACAATGTGTTGAAGTCGTCCACATATTGGGCCACGGAACGATTACCCTGGCGCAAGTTGCGAAACTCGCGCTTCTTTAAACTCATGGCTCCAGCTGAAACATGAGCGGTGCGGAAAGCAAGCTTGAACTGCTCCCAAGTCACATCTGCAATAGGATAAGTGGTGGTATAATTCTCCCACCATGATGCTGCTGGTCCTTCCAGTTGATGTGCGGCAAATCGCACTTTCTCAGCGTCAGTGCATCCAGCGGTGACAAGTTCTCTCTCCATCTTGCGGAGCCAGTCATCTGCCACAATGGGCTCAGTGCTGCTGGAGAAAGTTGGAGGGTTCAACCTCAGAAAACGGGTGAGATTGTCAGTCTGGGGTGGATGGTGGTTGTTGTTGTTGTTCTGGTTGTTGGTCTGATTCTGAATCAATAGTTGCATCAGTGCATTCTGTTGCTGAAGGAGTTGGGTGAGTTCCGGTGGAAAAGTGAAATCGGTCTCACGTCGTGGAGGCATCTTGCTGTTTTCAGAGGGATGAGAATTAGAATAGAACAAGGGTCTGGAAGAAATTCACTACCCATATGCAATGCAACAAACATATCACACGAAACACTCATTCATTTATTCAATCAATGTCAAACATCGGAAAATACAAATCTCAGACAACTAAACATCGACCTACGCTTTAACGACTAAAATAAAGATACATTGGAGGGCATAACTAATGTTCTCCTCAAAAGTGCATAGTCGTAGGTCCTCCGGTGGTGCTTTCCTCATAGTCTTCATCGTCGCTGATGAAGGGTGCCATGTCTCCTTCGGGGTGAAGGTTTTCTCCCATGTCTAGATGCTCCTCCAGAGTGGCGATGCGTGCATTCTGCTCATCAATCCTCTCTAAGAAGTCCTTCACTTCATGCTCGTGTTCATAGTTGGCCTCTCGCAGATCAGCTTCAAGGTCCAGCTCACGATTCATCAGATTCTTGATAGTCTTCGTGTCAGCACGAACTCGAAGCTCCAGAGTCCTGATGTGAGTCTCCAAGGTCTGGATATAGGAGATATTGGTGTCTGCAGTGGGATTGGTGATGATGTTGCCATGGGCATCTCTGCGGCAAACCATGCTGAGTCCTGGTGAAATGGTTCCACCTCTGTATTCCTCCTGGATACGTCCAAGGGCACGATGAATGGCCATGTCTCTTCCAAGTATCCAACTGGGTGCCACGAACTTGAGATCTATGGGTTCCTTCCGATTCCCAAAGGTCTTCCCTGGAATATGCACCTCGATCCTGTAGCGTCCATCTTGGGGAAATGACATGATAGGAATCCCGGTGATGCTCGGCAAAGCAATCCTTATGTCCTTGACGATCCTCATCAGCTCCTTACCAAAGGGCATCGTTGCGTCAGGCTGGCAAAACTCTGTGATCAACACTGGGATGAAGGTGGCCATCTATAAATTTTGAAATAATCGGAGAGGAGTCAGAAACGAATAGATGAGAGTATAAGATATTTAAAGACAAAGAGAAACAATCCTAAGGCTTTCCAATCCTAGAGGTTACGTCCTACGGTCAGCGTGTGCTCTGATACCATTTCTGTAACGACCCGACCTGGAAGGTCAAGTCTCCGGTGTTTCCGTACCATCCCAAGATCATGCTGGTACACACACGGTACATCAATGTATATATCAAAGGTAAATCACACAGCATTATATTAATCGAAATCTCATATCGAGTTCTTTATTACGATAAAAATTACAATAAAGTGGCCAAAGGCCAACTCATGAGAATATCTAAATCTTGCGGAAGCGTCGAAGGTAGATGAGTCCATCCGACTCCAAGGGCATCTCACTGAGCATAGAACGTGTCCTCACTCCTGGTCGGAAAAATACTCTGCAACATGATACGTTGCAGCCGTGTAGGTCAGCATATGGAGTATGCCGGCAAAGTCACAAGAGAGGGGTGAAAATAATCAGCTAGTCTATATGCTTATATGGCAGGTGGGGTGGTAAGTTTTGCGTAAAGCCAATTTTTCCTACATCAAGAAAAAGGGCTAAGCAAAGCATTACTAAGTTGGTTGATTAATGAGATGGTTCCATCAACCAATTCTCATACCCAAAATTATTAAATTCCCACATCATCATATTATTTGTGTTGAGAGTTCCGGAAGTTCCAATCCCTTTGGCTCAAGTCGTCCATAACCGTGGACACGGCTAATCGATTAGGTTTAAGTACTCTGCAGAGTTTTTGCACACGTTCCCCACAAGATTTGGTCGCCTCCGTTTGATTTCTCGCACTTCAGGGTGTTTGAGAAACGGATGACCAAAACATGGTCTTCCAAAGGGTTTCCCTGCGACTCTGACGATGCCCATCCTTTCCTACCGTTCTTCTACCTCTCGTAGCACCGCCTGTCCAGGGTCACCACGATATCCAACCAAGCCAGAGCCCATAATGACTTGTGGCTGTGCAGGTAAGCCTTGGGTCTTGAAGCACCCATCCATCCCTTTGTGCCTGGGTGGACCTTTCCGCGTGAATACTGGCCACCTCCAGCATCACCTAGGCTAACCACTGGTTTCTCCAGGGCGCCGTTCAACCATCATCCACCCAGAGGTATGTTGAAAACTTGGAGTATTGAAATCTTGATCATTATGTAGGTCTTGAAATTATTAACTCTCTCAACTCTCATGAATCACACAACCAACCCCGTCTACTAATAGCATAGCAAAAGGTAAAACAACGTTTCCCGGGGCCAATGTTGTCAAAGGGGTTGAGAGGGGTATCTACCACATGATACTACTACTATGTAACCAAGTTTCCAACTAACCTATCTTGCATGCAACTGGGGAGATGGTAGAACTAATGCATATAAAACATGGGTAAAACATGATCAAAGTGACTTGCCTGATTGATGATCTTCGTACTTGAGTAACTCTAGGTAACAAGTTTCGCACTTCGGATAATCTAACGAAACAAACAATGCACTCAAATAAGCATACAACCAAAATAAGTACTCATAACATTCAGCAAAGAAGTACTAAACAAACAAGGCAAACAATGCACAAAAGTCTCTAGCAAGTAAAACACACAAAGTTTTGTTTTTTCCAAAGGGGATGATGAAAACACTACTACATAATAAAACTATTTTGAAATAGCAAAACAATTGTTGACAACAAGGAAAACAATAGAATATTTTATTAATAAACAGAATAATCAATTTAAGCTTGTTGGGAAAAGTTTAGTGAAGTTTATACAAGTTTTGATAAACACTATATGAATCAACTATAGTTATATTAACAAAAGAATGTAAAACTAAACTTATAATTTGTTAACAAAACATGTTCTTGACAGAAAAAAAATAATTTACTATTAAATCTGTCTTAGAAAACAGAAACAAAATATAGAAAACTTTGTTTGAAAACAAACTATTACTAGTTAGTTGTTTTAGTCAAATTAAGCCTAATTGAAAAGAAATTTTGATTCCTATGTTAAATAAAATTAAACTAGGCAAATTTATATTTTTATTAACAGTAAGTGAAAACACTAAATGTTTACTAACAGAACCTAATAAACAAATAAAACCAAATTCTAAATCAAACTAATCAAAATTAAGTTTATAAAACTATATTATAATAATAAGCAGATTCTGTTTTTTGGGTAAAACAGTAATCAAATATATCATGAAAATCCTCAAACTATACCTGAAGATAGTCCTAACTAATACCAAACAGTAGCAAAAAGATTCATATCAAAATCTATTTTCAAACTCTAGTTATTCAGATTTGAAGATTTTAAGCAAATTTGATTCAATTCAAATTTCATAGTTCAAATTTGAAATTTAAAAGTACAGGGTGAAACTACATGAAAATTGTGAGCTATTGCAAAAAGAATCAACTCAAAACTCTAAACAGATTAAAAGATATAAGCAAAACAAAATTGGAAAACATTCTGTTAATTAAAACAAAACAGAAAATGAAAAAAAGTTTGCGTCGGTCAGGGGGCTACGTGGCGCGATCCGATTGGCTAAGGGGGGCGTTCGGTAGGTGAATTAGAGCGGGCGACCGTTCGGTAGAAGAAAACGGTTCGGACTTAAGTTCGTTCTAATCTGGACCGTGGGATTTGGATCGGACGGTCGAGGGGGCTTACGGAGGGAGGTTGCCGGCGTCGGGGTACTCCGGCGAGTCCGGTAGCGGCGATTGCGACGGCGAGGTGTTCCGGTGGTCGGGGAGGACGGGGAAGTGGTCCTGGCGACGGGGACGGTCCTCCGGAGGCGATTGGTGGCGACGGCGTGGCGAATGATGGTCGGAGGTGGTGGCTACGATCGACGGCGACTTCCGGTGGTGGTGGAACTCCGACGAGCAATCGACGGCGTCTCGGCGAGAGAGAGAAGGGGGCTCGGGGGGGGAATGGATGCGGGGCCGTGGGGCTCTTATATAGGCGCTCGGGGGGGTGCGGGGAGGAGAGAGGGGAGAGATCCGGTGAGGGGGAGTAACGGCCGGCGTCGGATCCGGCGAGCGCGGGGAGTGAAGACGATGACCGTTCCGGGGCAACGGTCGGACGGGGTGGGACCCGGTGTCAGTGAGAGAGCGGGAGCATTACTGCGCTCGGTCGGCCGACCGGTAACGGTTTCGGCTTTTAAAGCCGGTGGGCCGGCCCGTTTAATACCGGAAACGGTTACCGTTTCTTTTTAATAATTTCCGGAGACATTCAAAAGCTTTTAAAGCATTCAAATCGTTTGTAAATATAGGGGTATTATATATCAAAATTAACAGAATAATAAATGCTATTTAATGAACATTTCTATTCTGTCATTTGAACACTTTGAAAAAAATATTATTTCAGAAATGTCCTAATTGTTTTTAAACCCTTTTTGCAAATATTTTCAAAATAACTCCTGGTTATTTTTGTTCAAATAATTCACCAATTAGACCCTGGTGTGGAGTGTCATGTTCCTCCTCTCTTATTTGAACTTTTAACCAAAAATTTTAAATAGAGGAAGCAACATAGGGAAAAGTAGAAGGGGACTTTCTGAAAACCAGAAGAGGCATTTCAACTAGTTCATACAATCAAGCAATGATGATAATAGATGCATAGCTATATTCATAACATTCCAAAATGGAATTTTGGGATGTTACACTCTAGTGCCCAGAAAAAGTTTCACAATTTTACAAGATATTTTAGTGCCTAAAATAAAATAACTGAAATAATAGAAATAGGAAAAGAACAAAAAAAGAAGGAGGCCAAGGAAGGGCTGGCCTAGCGGCCCAGCTGCCAGTCACCCCAAACCTCCCGCCAGGTGGATTGGGGCGTGTGGCAGGGGCGCGTCGGCACGCGTCGGCCACCTCCTACCTCGCTGCCTGCCCTTGAGGCCCTCGGGAGTGCCAGCGCGACCCCCCTCGTCGTGCCCTTCTTCCCCTCTCTCTCCTTGCCGCTCTCTCTCCCTCTCTCTCCCCCTCTCCTCTGCTCTCCTCCGTCGCCAGACCGAAGCCGCTGTCGTCGCCGTCGATTCGCCGCCCCTGGTGCCTTCGCGAGCCCGTCGAGCCATCATCCGATTCGCCATGAGCCTCTCCGTCCATATCCCCTTCTTTCTTTGTTGTCTAGCCGCCATAGCCGCCACTTCCTCGTAGTGGCCGAGATCGCCGCCGGCATCATGGCCACCGCGGCCAGAGCACCCGCCGTGCTCAGTTGAGCGCTGCGGCGTGTTCGCGTGGACCTGTAGATGCTGCCCTGACGTTTGGTTCTTTCTCCCGCAGCCTGTAGTGTCGTGGCTGTCCTCAGCTGAGCTCCGGCTGCCGCTTCCGACGTCACAGCCGCCGCCTCTGGCATCCCCCGCGGCCCTAGCTAGCCTCCTCGGGTGCTCGAGAGCGAGGGCTTCGCCCCAGTAGTCTCACGCCGCCCGGAGACCCCCTGCAACGCGTCTCCAGCAAGCCTCCGCCATCGGTTTGGTCACCGCCGGCCAAACTCCGGCGGGGCTGACGACGTGGCCATTAGCGTTAACCCCCGCGCCTAATCAGTCCCGCAGTGGATGACCGGTGGGCCCCGCAAGCGGTCAAACCCCAGTCAGCACAGGATTTGACCCTGCTTAGCGGTGGGTCACTAACCAGTGGGTCCCACTGGTCAGTTTGACCTAGACCGGTCGTTTGACCAGGCTGACGTCATAGTGATGTCAGGTTGACGAAATAATTGCAATTTTGTATTAAATAAATTCTAGAAAATCCTAAAAACTTAGAAAATTCATATAAATTAATCTGTAAATCAGATGAAAATAATTTATATATGAATATTGATAAGAAAAATCCAATGAATCCATATGTATAATTTTCATGAATGTTAGAGCAACCTAAATAGGTGAACTTCGACATTTTAGTTCAAATACAATATGGATCTCCATATATGAACTTGAATTTGAACCTTGAGTTCAAACCTACTTCATTTAAACTTGTTGCTAGATGCATTAGTTCAGACACATCATATTTCCATGTCTTATTCATGCATCATATTGTTGCATTTGATGTGTATTGATTTGTTCCCCTTCGATGGTTGTTCTTCGTGTTAGGCACTGTTCCAGAGGATACGGTCGAGTATCCATCTGAGGAGCAGTAACGTGTGATCATCTTATAAGGCAAGCAACCCCCTTGAATGTATCCGATACAAACCCACACTCTCGCTCTTGCTCTCACTTATTGCATGAGGACAAAACGTTTCAACTTTTACATGTTCCGGTAGTTGAACCCATTCCTCTTCATGACCTGTCATTGTCATACTAAATAGCCGAACCATTCAACCTAGCATACCTGGTAGATGCTTGAGCCCTGTTGTGCCCTTAACCTGCTATGCTTGCTATGCTTAGAGTTGTGTCAGGTCTGATTCATCTGGGTGATGAACCAGAGTGAACTGAATTTGTTCTGATGATGAGAGTCAAGTTGTGAACACGATTTGGTAAAGATAGCAATTTGAGGCCATGTAGGAGTACATGGTGGGTTGTCTCATTGGGACCGTCCTTAACAACTGAGTCCTGTGTATTATGTCCAAGATTAGCTACTACCGCATATTGGAATCCTTAATTGACTCTCTCGACTTATTAATCGACTTGAGCTTTGTCCAGGAGTTGCAACTAGTTTCTGGTGTTTGTAGGATATGCTAGTAGTCTACCAAGTGGCACCCCGTATAGGTGGGCTTGGGACAGACTAGGCATTGTGGCCCGGTGTACCAAGCGTAGTACCATCCTTCGAGGTGGGCTTGGGAACCCTGTACACATCGTTTGGGGCCGTTGAGGAAACTTCGGCCAGACTTCCTTGCGGGTTTAGTCTCAAATAGGCGATAAACCTGGACTAGAGTCTTGTGTGGTTAGTCAGGTCATGGCTGACTCCCTCGCTGGGCTTCCTCTTGAAGGTTGCCGAGGTGCCTTTTTAAGAGCACATGGCGGTAAGTGGTGAGAGCATGTGTGACGAGGTACACCCCTGCAGGGTAATCAATCGATTCGAATAGTCGCGTCCGTGGATATGGACTACTTGGATACTTATATGGTTCATAGACAATTTAAAAGGTTACTCATAAAAGTTTTAAGACAAGTGTGAGTACCATGGATGGCACTCTCGTAGGAAGACGGGAGCGAATCCATGGTGGTGTATTGTTGTGGTGTTAGTGGACTCGTGTACGCTTCACAAAACTTTCAAAGTTATGAAAGTCGTAGTACAGGATAGCCATCGAGTCAAAGATGGCTTGCTGCATTGAACCCCACAACCTCCTTGTTGGTACCGATGCATATGTAGTTAGTTCTGATGTAAGTCTTGCTGAGTACTCAGTACTCACTATTGCTTAATTATGTTTTTGTAGAGGAGACTCTAGTCTCACTAGTGGTTTCTACGAGAAGATCGATGTTGGCCATTTAGCTTGGGAATCCCAGCCAGAGGTCTAGTTCCTATGGAGGGCCTTGTAGATAGACAGGCTTCCTTAGCCTTCTTATTTTCTAGATGTTTGTACCTAGACATGTTAAGCTTCCGCTTGTTGCTTGTATGATTTGTGTGTTGGGTCATGTGACCCCTGCTTGTAATATCACGCTATGATGGCTCTTATGAGCCTCCTAAATAAATGTTGTGATGTTGTATGGTTATCTTGTGATGCCATAGTTGTATCTATGCATATCGGGCATGTCGTGCGTACGTGTGACGTGCAACAATATGTATGGGATTCGACACCTTGTTGTGTGCCTTTAGTAGTACTCTTTACAGGGAACTGCCTCTCTGTGCTTCCACTCAGCCTTGGTAGCTTGCTACTGCTCCGGACACATTGATTGACTGGCATGTATTCTTCCTTGCTGCTGTGTCTGTCCTTTCGGGGAAATGTCTCACAGTGTAATGGAGTCCCTGTAGCCTACTACGACTCGTCTACGTGCAGTGATGACATTTATGTCCCACGGCGTAATGGAGTCCTTGTAGCTTGCTATGACTCATCTACATACGCTAGAGGCTGACAACTACATTGCTGAGTTACGTATGCCTGTTCCTGTACAGATGTGCCACTTGGCTTCTACGACTAGTCATGTCGACCCAGGTTCTTTGACGTTTGAATGCTAGCGACATATTTCATACGTGAGCCAAAAGATGCAGATGGGCCCGGCCGATGTAAGGTGGCAGCCATGGAGTTAACCGTGCATGAGGCCGCAAAGTGATGTGATGTGTTACATGTTGGATTCTTATGGCTTAGAATCGGGGTCCCGACAAAATGACCCTGGGTCAATGGCCAACCAACATGTGTCAGAACGGTCGGATTTCAAATGCACGTGACAACATTACTTGGGATACAAGTAATGCTGACAGAACCAACTTTGGAAGAGATTTATTCTCGTTGTCTTTAATTGAAGACAAAGGTATGGGTTTAACATCACGCCAATGTCTGACTTTGATCACATCGACCCCACTTAACAGTACGATGCTTCTTATGACATAGGAAAGAAGAAACAAAACAACCAAAAGACTTCGTCTTCGCGTTTACTTATCTTCGAGCGAATATGTTCGCGTACCACCAATGGCTTAATCCATCACCAATATCTACGGTCTTTTGGGGGGCCGACTTCGATGGTTAAACTGAATCTTGAGGGACTTCTATTTGTGTTATCGTGTGAACTCTCACAATCACATTAGTCCTTCAACACATTTGTCTTCAATACTCCAAAACAAATAAGAGTGTCACTAGATGCACTTACACAAGTCCTTTCCATAACCAAGCATAAAACGTTCATGTGATTTTGGTGCTAATTTGGAACTGTGATGAGGATCTCTAATCCAGCATTTATCATTAAAGACGTTGAAATAACTCACGTTGGTTTTCTTGTTAATGAGGAGTTGTTATGAAGTCTTCTTGAGGAATTTGCGAAGATATACCCTGTTGATGATGTGGCATGCAGTGTTGATGGCCTAAGGCCAGAAGAGATGAGGTGTCTTTTATTCTTCAAGCATGGTGTGAGCCATCTCAACAAGAGTCCCATTCTTGCACTCCACGACATCATTTTGTCGAGGGGTATATGGGGCAAAGAGCTCATGAGTGATTCCAAGTTCATCAAGTCCAATGTTCTTGAACTCAGTTCCACAATCACTCCTAATGTGCTTGATCTTGACGCCGAAGTCCATCGACGCTCTGGAAGAAAATCATCTGAAGACTTTCTGCACTTCAGTTTTGTACCAGATAATATGCACCCAGGTGTAACGAGAGAAGTCATCAACAATGACAAACACATTTAGATATGCAGCATTGTTTAGTGTGGCATAATGAGTTGGGCCAAAGAGGTCCATGTGAAGCAATTCAAAGGGACGCGCGATAGTCATGATAGTCTTTGAGCGAAGCTTGGATCTGATCATCTTTCTAGACTGAGAAGCTCCAAAGAGATGATCGTTGAGAAATTTGACACCCTCAATGCCAATGACGTGCTTCTTCTTCACAAGTGTTTGGAAGTTCCTCATGGCAGCATGTTCAAGTCGTTGATGCCACAACCAGCCTTCAAGTAGGCACGTGGTAGGCTAAGGACCTACAGAGAAATCAACAATATACAAAGTCTCCTCTCCGAAATCCTTCGAAGACTTTGGATCCATCAAATTACATGATGAAAACACAATGATATTTTCCAAAGATAACAATCATATCAAGATCACAAAGCATTGAGACAGACATGAGGTCGAATCCAAGGGATCTCACAAGCATTACTTTATCCATGTATCGATCCTTTGAGATTGCAACCTTACCTAGACCCAACACCTTCCTTTTTTCCTTCGTTAGCGTAGGTGATATGTTTCAAGTGAGATGGAGCTAACCCTTAGTCAATCAATATGTTCTAGCCACCAGTCATGTCATTAGTGCATCCACTATCAAGAACCCACTCAGTGGCTTTGGGTGTTTCATCTTGTAGACGAAATAGTGCAACTTACGAACTCATATACTTCAAAGTGAACAATATGACATCAAATTTGTGAGACAAAATCAAACAATGCAATAGTTAAAGTAACATGAGGATGTTAGAAATGACTAATTAATTTCTTCATGATTAGCTTGAATCCTTTCAAGCATATTCTGGTCCCCAGCAAATTCTTCAGATGAATAAGTTTGTCTGGAGAGCTAACCTTGCATAAGACATTAGTTCATTTTCTTCACCACCCACATCTGTTGGGGCCGCAAATAGTTCATCATTCTACGATCTCCATATGAAAAAGGTGGCATTGAAGAAAGTAAACTTTGTTTCACAGGAGGGGGTTAGAGTACTCATATGAATAATTAGAGAAATTCTTCAAGGACTTGTGAATATAATGGTTTGAAGAATAATGCACATATTCGTGACCCTTAGATTTTCCTTGCGAAACAGAAGCATTAGCTCTAGAATGTGTAGTCTTTTGACAATATGAGGAATTTGGTCTTGAAGACTTTGGTCCATGTGAAGAATTTGATCCGGGGTTCCTGAAGACTTACAAGGCACCTTCTAGGACTTACGAGGTACCTTCTGGGAACCTAGATTTTCTTCATCGAAGGACCATTCCTACAGTTAGTTTCAACATATCTATCAAATATTTCACCATTCTGATTTTTGAACAGTTTATATTTACAGTCAAATGAGTCATGAAAGGAATATGAAGATTCACAAATAAAGCCAGATAAACTGGATGGATATACATGATGTCCTTTTGCAGCAACCCATGAGGTTTTGGGATACTGCTCAGGTTTCCAGTAGGATCCATCAACATTGAGTTTCTTCTCAAATGCAATAGCCTCTTTCACAGGGTTTAATGCCCTTTGAGACTTTTGTACATGCCTGTCACATACAATTCCTTAACCCCGCATTTTCGTTAGTGACACTTGTGGTATCCTCAGATGAGGAATTTGTGACCATAGTAATAGTTGAAGAAGTTGTAGCAATAGAAGCATTTGAAATTTTGTGTGAAGAATTTGCATATTCACGTTCATTGCATTTAAAACAAGGTGTAACAATATCTTCCTTAGCGGAAATGATCTATTGAGGAAGCAAACAATCGTTTTGCCTTTGAAGGTGCTCATGAGACACCCTCAGTTTCTCAAGATTTTTCGTTGTTTGAAGAAATTCGTAGGAAAGCTTCCCATGATCAACTAAGATACTTTCATGACGACTTTGAAAGTCATCATACTTAGACTGAAGACTTTGAAGATCATTTGTCGGGGTTTGAGTTCGATCCATTTCCTAATTCAATAGGTCATCACTTCTGTTTAGCAATTTTTCAATCTTGTACAATGCATTTTGTTGTTTACTAGCTATAATAGCAAGTTTGGAATAGCTAGGTTTCAGATTTTTAAAAGATTTGCCTTAACTTGATTCAGAGGACGAACGATATTTGGGTACCTTGCCACATTTTTCCATGGAGAAATAGGTGGGAGCGAAATTGTTGTCACTAACGTCAGAGTCGTTAAAGCTGTAATTTTCTTCATCACTGAAGATTGGCTTGCTGACGATAGCAATACCGAGAGGTAGGCTCGCCACACCAGAGTTTGAGTCCTCCCGAGAGTCGTCCTCTTCCTAATATTCTTTATATTCTTGTTCTGCATCCATTTCCTTCCCAATAGGTGCCCGAGCCTTTCTGGAACTGTTCTTCTTATGCGATGAGGACTTTGGAGATGTCTTCTCTTTCTTCGAGTCATCAAAACTGTCATCTTTGTACTTCTTCTTCTTCTTTGATTCTTTTTCCCAGCAAGGACAACCAGCAATGTAGTGGCCAGACTTCTTGCATTTGTGGCAAGTTCTTTTCTTGTAGTCGCTTGATGAAGATTTGGATTTGGTTACACCACTTCTTGATGACTTTACGAACCAACATCTCCTTGAGAACTTCTGGAATTTCCTCATGAGTATTGCCAACTCATGAATCAGCTCTTCAGAATCACCAAAACAACTGTCAGATTCTTTGCCTTCGGACGGCAAAATTGCCTTAGCCTTCAATGCACGAGATCTTCCATAGCCTTCCCCATAGAGGTCTCTATTCATAGCTTGTTGGAATTAATGATTCTTCAGCCTCACAACAAATATTAGCAGGATCGTGTGACTTGTAGGCTCCATGCTCTTGAAGCATCAAAGCCAATGTGTCAAATGAGGAATAAAGGGATATCAACGATTTCTTCACCACCTCATGGCCGGTGATGTCAGTGGCACCAATAGCTTGAATCTCATTGGAGACACTAGTGAGGCGATCGAAGGCTTGCTAAACATTTTTTTGTCGAGTCTTTTGAAGAGATTGAAGATATTGCAAAGAACATCAACTCAGGAGTCAGGTTGAGTTGAAACCCCTTCCTTGACTTTGGATAGCCTGTCCCACATAAGTATCACAGATTCCAAAGCACTCACTCTACCATACTAACCTTTGCTCAGATGGCCGATAACCCACAAGTGTAGGGGATCAGTTGTAGCCTCTTTCGATAAGTAAGAGTGTCGAACCCAATGAGGAGCTAAAGGTAAAACAAATATTCCCTCAAGTTCTTTCGACCACTGATACAACTCTACGTACGCTTAACTTTCGGTTTACCTAGAACAAGTATGAAACTAGAAATACTATGTAGGTAAGATAGGATAGGTTTGCAAGATAATAAAGAGTGTGTTGGGGATATAACCCCATGGTGAGACCTGCCCCTGAGGCACCGGGCCACACATGGCGGCTCATACGCCAGCCCAAGGATGGGCCGTGAAGACGTAAGCCCAAGACGTTGGGCAGCTTACCAAGATGGGCCGGGACGTGGCCCAGACGGAGAAGGTATCAAGACCTAGGCGGGTGTGCCGCCCAGAGACAACCTGCCCAGGAAGGCAAGACAATGTAGAAATAGAAACAGACATGATTGAGAGAGTCAGTTATGACTTGTATGACCCGTGGCTTGACCTCCTATATAAAGGCGAGACCCGGGGCGACTTAGAGGTCAACTATCGAGAACTAGGTCAAGCAATAATCTCCCTTGTAATCGATACCCAAAGCAATACAAGCACAAGAAGGACATGGGATGTTACCTCTACTTGAGGGGCCGAACCTAGGTAAACCCGTGTCCTTCGTCCCAATCAACCCCTTTGAGTCCATCACCTTAGTGATGGCCTCGAATCCAAGTCCGTTCACCCGGACATCTGCCCTGACAAAATCATGACAGTTGGCTCCCACCATGGGGCGATCGCTCGGTGGTGTTGAATTCTCAGAGGGCTGTCTCCCAGGGTTCGAAGGATACATGGTCAGAAGGATGAGCAAGAGCCGCCGCGGCCGGCTCTACATCGATGACGCCGGCTGGGGTCATGAGGCCGATTCTGTCGAATATGGGTTCCGGGTTCCCTTCGGTGAAATCCACGTCTTCATCGGCAAGGTTGATGGATCTACACCCGGGCCGAACATCGGCACCAACATCGTCGAGCCGGCTCAGCGCGCTCAACCTTCCCAATATCTGCGACCAGCCCGTGTTAACCCGGGCCGGAAGCATGTCTTCGTGGGCTTTACTGAAGGTATGGATCTTGAGTCTACTGCATCGCAGGAGACCCTTGTCTATTTAGAGGACAGATCTTCGAGCGGAGAAGCAGAGTCGATCTACCAGCTTCACAACGGCGGGCTCGGGGGCTATGACGAGCCTTACCCTGAGTCGGAACGGTCTGAGCCTGACAATCTCGGGCTCCCGGTTCATGCGGCCGTGTTCATGGCGGGGTCAGCCCCAGGCATGAGCAGCACAATTGTCAGAGCAACAAACATGGGAGCTGATCCGCCACCACCGGCTCAAGTTCTTCTGGATCTGATGAACGAGCTCGCAAATCTGATGGCCATCAAAGTCACACCAGATAGTCAAGCCACTTAGAACTTGGAGATCGCAAGACTCAAGGACCGGATGGCGGAGGAGCAGTAGGGGATAGCTGAGTTAAAGGTTCAGATGGAGGCAGAGGCAGAGCACCTTTGGACGGATGCTTTCCGCCTTGAGCTAGAGCAGCAATAAGCGGCTGCGGTGCAGCAGATGAGGCATCAATCTCGCTTACCAGAAAATTATGAGGCTAGGAATCTCTTTAACACGCTAGGAACGAGACGAGCAGCGGATGCTCCTAGAAGTTGGCCAGCAGCTAGACAGCAGCTTAACCCGCCTTGATGAAACCAAGCCTCACCAGCGATGTTTTCCACGCAGGCGGGTCATTATTCCAACCAGACAGAGAACAGGGTGGCCGTAGCCACCCAGCTCGAAACAATCCCTATTCCAGATGAGGCACCTTTTGCAGAAGAGGTACAGAACGCCATTGGGTACCTTCAGACGGCGATGGCCTAGCAGGAGAAATATGCTTATAGACGGAGCCGCGTTCATTCAACCCCCCTCCCCAGCCACGGCTTTAGCCAACGCTATATATCCCCGGCGGTTTCCAGCAGCGCTCGGCACAGGGGGCCTCTAGGGGATGATCAGGCGGCTCTAGATGCACAGGCACTCATAAACCGGGCGAGAAACCAGCAAGAGGCGGCGGCTTTGGCCACAGCAGCTCACCAAGAGCCCGTGCCCTTCGTATCAGTAGGAGCGGGAGCAACCACCAGGACTGTGGGAGTACCATGCTTAGCACTGGCTCTGCGGAATGAGCAGTTGCCGAAGGATTTCATAGGACCTCGCAAAGTCCCGAATTGCACTGCCGACTTGCTTCCGGAGGCCTGGATCGAAAGCTATGAGATGGCTATGGAGATGTTGGATGTCAATGAGGCGGTGTGTGCTAAATGTTTCATCATGATGCTTGAAGGTCTAGCTCGCACGTGGTTAAAGATTTTGCCACCCAATACCATCAATTCATGGGCTGAGTTAAGAGCAAGGTTCATCAAAAACTTTCAAGGGACTTGCAAACAACCTATGACAATTGTGGATCTCGATCATTGTGTCCAGCAAGAGAATGAGTCGGCTCATCATTGGGTCTGACGGGTGTCAACCATCATTCACTCATCTGAACAGATCACGGCGGCTCAAGCGGTGTTGATCCTAGAAAAGAACTATCACTTCCTCCCTCTGAAGCAGAAGCTCGGCCGGCTCAAGCGTACGTGTCAGGACATGGGAGAACTCATGGTGGCTCTCAGAAAGTATGTTGATTCTGATAACATGAAGGATCCAGGTTTTAATCAAGAGAAGACCGACCAAGGTAAAAAGAACAATCAGGGCAAGGGTGCAGTAGGTAACGGTAACCAGGGAAAGCGGAAGAACCCGACGGGTCAGAACTGGTGGCCAATGCCAGCACCGGCTAGAATCTTCCTAAGGGCAATGGGAAGTTTAGACCGCTTTTTAACAGAAATAGGACTCCTTCCAATTTGGAGGAAATACTCAATAAACCCTGTCCGGAGCACAGCCGGCCCGATAGAGTTGCGGGGCACACATGGGGTAAGTGCCACATCATGCAGAAGTTCAAGAACTACAACATGCAGGAGCACAACAACAATGGTGGTGGCCCGCCCGGCGGCTCTGGCCCTGGCAGGTCAGGAGCCTGATTTAGATCCGGCGGCTCAGGGTCCGGTCATCATGGTCAAGGCAACCAAGGAGGACATCCTCAACACTCTCGCAATAACAATCCGTAACAGCATAATCAGTCCCGGTATCAGAGTAATCCGAAGCAGCTCAGTTCAGGCTAGTATTATGTTTTTACGACTAGCCTTAACAAGCGGGATCAGAAGTTGTGCAAGCGGGTGGTTAACGCAATCGCACCGGCTCTGCCGCAATACTTGCAGTGGTTTGAGTATGACATAACGTGGAGCCGGGAGGATCACCGTGACAGCCCAAGTGTTGTCCCTCCCTTATTGGGCATGTAGTCCATATGTATGACCTTGTGACATGAGTTATGGGATGTTTGGCTCCTTGTCATTCATGTGTTGTCCTTGCATTCATTCATTCATGCTTCATGGCATCAATCATTTCATCTTCATGCCTTTCATGTTTTGCTTGTGTTTGTGGGTCTAGTATTGGATCATGTGGCTTGGAGTGTGCCTTGTGTTGTTGTGGCTTGACAGTGGTGGATTGCTTGTGTGCATCTCTCCCTCTTCTACCTCCTTCTCTCCCTTCTCTATCAAAACCCCTCCCTTTGCTTTTATTCCCTATATAAATACTTGGCAGATTTAAGTTATTTTTAAAAATCTTTTAAAATATTCATGAGGTGGCCCTAATGTTGTTATTAATATTGGGAGTGATGCTTTTGTTATTTGAATATGTTTGGTTTTGAAAACTATTCAAAACAGGGGCTGTTTTGTTATTATATTAATTAAATAACTTGTTTTTAAAATAAACCTAATATTTTATTTAATAGGAGCATTTTGTCTTCTTCTCAAAAGTGTTTTTGTTTTGGGCTAAAACCTTTTATAAATCCAAGGGGGAATTAATTGTGTTGGCTGTTTATTTAAATGGGGAAAACCCCCTGGTTTTTGTCTGAGAGAGAGAGAGAGGCAGGTGGGCCGAGGCCCAGCCCAGGGCCACAGTAACGGTCACCTGCCCCGTCTCCCACCTCCTTCAGTCAGGTTCAGAGAGGGAGAGCGTGCGTCGCCGCCGCTTTCCGTCGCCGTCTCCATCAGCCTGAGGCCTTTAAAGCCTCCCCTCAGCATCTGTGCCCCGCGCTAGGGTGCCGTCTTCCTTCTCCCTCGCCGCCGCCGCCATCTCCTCCTTCTTCCGCCTCCTTCTTCCCCTCTGTTCTTCCTCTGTCGTGGGTTCAGAGAGGGCGTTAGGTAAGTCAGTGAGAGGAAGCTCGTCGTCCCCGCGCCTCCGGTGGTGCTTGTCACCATCGGAGATGATGGGGAGTTTCCTAGTGCCGCCGCTGATCCGTTCCCGCTGCTAGGGGGGACCTAGCTCCTCCGAAGCGCCGTCCCGTCGTCACCGTCGTCCACGGCAGAGAGGTTGTCGCCGTCGTCTTCTTCCTCTGCGTCCCCTCCGTCGCCGTCGCGTCCGCGACTCTCCTTCCCCTTCGTCGTCGCGCTCCGCCTCTCCCCGAGCCCCTCGAGGTGAGCAACCAGAGCTCCTCCTCCCTTCTCTTGCCCAGTCGCCGTGTCCGCGTCGCGTCTGTCGCCGCCGCCCGCTAATGAGCACCTTCAGCTCGCCTTCGTCCCCCTCTTCGCGAGAAGAGACGAGGGATGGAAAGCCCTTAGTGCCCCGCTTCGATTCCGCCCATCCGCGTCGCCGGAGACCCCGTGTGCTTGCCGGGATGCTCGCCGCTGTTGCTCTGTCGCCGCTGCTCTTCTCGTTCTTCAGTTTTGTCAGGTTGTGCTTGTGCGTGTGTTCAATAGGGCTACATCTCCCCTTCTGTTAAGACCCGAGCCCGTAGCCCAGTGGTAGAGCGCGTGCGTTGCGTGCAGGGAGTTTGGTGTTCGATCCCCCCTTCTCCCTCTTTTTTTTCTTTTTTTGCTTCCGTTTTTACTTATTTCTTTCTTTCTTTTCTTTGCTTGTGGTATGTATGTATGTATGTATGTATGTATGTATGTGTAGATTCTGAGTAGTCTTTTGTTTTCGTCATGTATATATGGTGGTATGTGAGTGCCCTTGCATGTATACATGGATATGTGTGTGTGTACACCTAGTGTATACATACACATATGTATGTGGGGTTAGTAGTGCATATATGTGTGTGTTAGTGTTGTGAGTGTGTGTGTGTGTGTGCATGTTGGCACATGCACTTGTGGGGTGTTGGTGTGGTGTGTGTGTGTGTATGCACCCATGTGCATATACACCCATGCATGTGAATGCTTGTAATGTTGTATGTATGTGCTTGTGAGTGTGTGTGTGGGTTATATGTGTGTATGTGCCTTTCACATACCCACATATGAGTGTATTGGGTGAGTGCAAGCATAGTGTGGTGTTATGTGTGTGTATGGGTGTGTTACACCCACACATACATGTAGGTGTGCTAGTGAGTGGTGTGTGTAGGGTGTGTGGTGCACCATGTAGTGTGTGCTTGGCATGTGGGGTGTGACATGTGGTGTGTGTGAGTGTGAATGGTGTGTGTATGTTCTACATAGACTCATCCATGTGCATTGTAGCTCCATGTGTAGGTTTAACCCTATATGATCATATGAGCATAGATCCTTCTCTAGCTAGTTTCATTCTTGTTTTTGATGCTAGGCCATGTTAACATGCTACTAGGGTTCTATTTAACCATTTCCAACATGTACCAATAACCCACAAGTCGTTTTGGGTCCATTTCCTTGCACATGCATAAATGACATAAGTCACCCATAAGTTATAGGTCAAATTTTGGCCTAGCTTTTCTCCTACTTGCAACAAACAAGCATAGGGGTATGAGTAATGATTTTGGGGTAGTTTCAAACCAGGAATGCACCTATGCAGTCAGATTTGACTTTGGGGCAACTTGACAAAACTGCATTTTTATGCTGTGATGCCCTTTTGTCTTTTTCATATGATTTAATCTATGCATGCTTTCAAGATCTTTCCAACAAGAATTTGTTAGTCAAAGTTGTTGGTAATGTACCAGTATTTTTGTTATTCATGTAAGCTCCCTATATAAGTGGGAACCAAGCTGTTTATCAAGCTACCTTATGTTTCTGCCAACCTGCTCTAAAAATGGCTGTCTGGAGAATCTGTTGTTATTGTGTTGCCATGATAAGTGGGGTGTAGCTAGTGATGTGTTGTGAATTTGACCATGTTCCTTGTTAGTTATTTGTAGTATATATTGTCATCTACCATCCTGTCAATTTTCATGCCATTTGGAGCTTCCTAGCATATTTAACCAGTGCTGTTAACTTGTTACTTTATTAACCCAGATTCCAGAAAACTGGAATTTTCAAGTCCCTAAAAACCTGTTTCATCTTGCCTACTTGACAGCTCCATGCATAGTGAGGTGTAGCTCTTTTTCTGATTGCATAGTTGGATGAATTGGTGTGTGTGTGGTGTAGTTTATGTTCATGTCTTGTTCGGGGCTGTAGAGTTCCTGTAGCAATTGTTGTGAGCCTTTCAAATTGCTATGTTGCTGTTTTGTGGCAGATTGAGTGCTATTTTGTTTTGTGAATTGTGGGAGCTATGCTCCATGGAATTGAGTGATTCTTGGGTCTATTGTGATTGAGTTTTCATCACCTGTCCACTGGCTACCTTGGAATGCCAAGAATTAGCCCAGGTATTTGGTTGTCTTGTGTTTTGCCTTCGTACCTTGTCGTGAGCGTATCTAGAGAACCGTAGCTCCGTTCCTCGCGATCTTTCTATGCATTTCCAT
This sequence comes from Hordeum marinum, assembly GCA_022496015.1. NCBI lineage: Eukaryota > Viridiplantae > Streptophyta > Magnoliopsida > Poales > Poaceae > Hordeum > Hordeum marinum. Next base: position 124,732,618 of record CM039676.1, on the reverse strand, counting down.
CGATTTTGCATGATGCATCCATATTTACCATGTTAATACATGTCTACATAACTTAACATGAGGTTCTGTCCAGAGTCATTAATCTACCACCTTTGCATGTGAAACTTGACTAGATTTGGATTGCCATGTTAAATTCTTCATTAAAATGATCATGCATCATCTTGGTTGTGCATTGCACCTTGGTTGGTTATTTATTTGATGTTTCTCTTGGGTAGACGCGAGTGTCGAATCTGAGTTCGAGGAACCTGGAGAGTACCACTATGAGGATCCCGCTACTTGTTCCGCTAAAGAACCAACAGGCAAGATGATCGTACCCGGATCCCAATACTATGTTTGCTTGCTAGTTTCTCGTTCTTATCGTTACAAGTGCGCTACCTACCACATGATATCAGCCCCCATGTTGCCATGACAGCCTCTAACCTCCACATCCCAGCAAACCGTTGATTGGCTAAGTTACCGCTACTCAGCCCCTCTTATAGCATTCTTAGTGGCAGGTTGTTCCATGTGATAACATGGATTGGATATCACCATAAATTATGTTATTTAATTTAATGCATATATATATATATGGTATTGGTGGAAGGCTTGGCCTTTTTCTAAGTGATTTGTTCCGCTCATACCGCCATTAGTTCCTTGTTACCGGTGTTGTGTTTTCCATATTTTGCGCTCCTAACACACTTGGGGTTGTTATGGGGACCCCCTTGTTTATTTGGTGGAGATTAAAACTTGTTTGGCAAGACCCAACATTGGTACTACATTTTCTTAACAACTTAATTAATTGCATAGGGGCAAACCCGTGGATAATTTAATCAACCCCCGGGCCAGTGCTCCTCATGAGTGTTGGTCCAAACTAGAGTCGTGTGCGGGGTCAACCCGGGGCAACTCGGGAGATTTCTATCAGGCCAATGTGCGCTGCGCTCATCCGGTCGTGTCCTGAGAACGAGATACGCGGCTCTTATCGGGTTCGTCGACACGTCGGGTGGTCTTGCTGGATTTGTTTTACCTTATCGAGTGTCTTGTGTGTGGAGACTGACTTTCTTCGGGCTTACTCGAGGTGTTGGGCTCCTTTGGAATTGTCTATGATGATCGCGAGAACCGCGTTCGATACTATTCCCACGGAGTGTGGTTATTTGTGATGGACTAGTTGGAGCACCCCTGCAGGGTTAAATCTTTCGGAAAGCCGTGCCCGCGGTTATGTGGCAACTTGGATATTTATTTCATCAACTGTGTGAGTAACCGTGACCGTCTCTGCTCGTGAACATGAACCGAGAGAGAACACGGTGGGGTTATGATTGACTTAAGTAAGTGTTCAGTATCTCTTAGAGATCATTCTAGATTCGATCGTCTTCGTAGGACACTCATATTTATTTCATGTTGCGTAAGCTAGCCAGCATAAAATGCTTAGTGCTGCTGCAAACTAAACATCACCCTTCCTTCCTAAAAGCTTAAATAGTCTTGGTACCTGGGGACATGATAGCTAAGTCCTCTGTGGCTCACAGTTTACTACAACAATCCAGGTGCAGGTCCAGATGAGTTCGTGCTGGATGATCTTACTCAGCTCCAGTGGGAGTATGATGAGGAGAGAGGCAGGATGTACGTGACGTATCTGGATGAGTAGAGGACCTGGTCATGATCTTTGGGACAACTTGATAGTATCATTTGCAATTTCTTTTATCGTTTGATTTTGTCCGTAGTCGGACCCTGTGTTCAACTTGATGCTATGATTTGAGTGACATTGTAAGTTAGTATGTGGCGAGTGTAAGCCAACTTGTATACTCTTCTCATTAATATTGTATGTTGTAATGATACTATTCTTGATAACGACAAGATGCGCCTCTATCCCTTGCGAGGCCCTCGTGCTTTAAACGGATAGGCGCGCATCTTGGGGGTGACAATCACCCACCGCATGTTGATGACCTGGGGCGATTAGCCTTAGTAGTTTCCCCCCAAGTGGGAGGATATATGGTGAAATAAGGTACTTATGGATGGTGGCAGCAGCATCAATATTCTGTATTATGATACCTTTCGGCGGATGAAGCCGCTTGATAAAGACCACAAGCCCTCATCAACAGTTTTTCGTAGTGTAGTACCGGGCAAGTCAGCTTACCTAGTGGGCAGGATTTCTTTGGAAGTCCCCTTTGGTGATGAGTACAACTACAGGGTGGAGTCCTTGTGGTTTGAAGTGGTAAAGATCAAGAGACATTATCATGCATTATTTGGGCGGTCGGCTTACGCCAAGTTCATGGCTAGGCCCTGTTATGTCTACTTACAGCTCAAGATGCCCGGGTTAAAAGGCACGATTACTATTTCTGGTGATCGGAATACGACCATTGAGTGCGAGGAGGGCGATGCAGCTTACGCGGAATCCAGTTGTGCTGAGGTGAAGCTCAAGTTCTATAAGGAGAATGTTGACCCGAAGGATATGACCCCACTGAAGAAGCCCACCACGGAGGTTGAGCCGGCCCTCAAGTTTTCAGCGGATGATACCAAGGCAGTAGATTTCACTCCAGGCGACTCATCCAAATAGTTCATTATTGGGGCCAACATGGATCCCAAATAGGAATGCGCTCTCATCGAATTCACCCGCGAGAATCGAGACATCTTTGCATGGAAACCTTTTGACATGCTGGGTCTACCGAGACAGTTCGCTGAGCATAACCTTAATGTGGATCCTAAGTTTAAACCGGTCAACCAATTTCTACGCGGTTCAACAAGGAGAGACGCATGGCCATTGGGGAAGAGGTCGCCCGGCTCTTAGCAGCGGGTTTCATCGTCGAGGTCTTTCACCCGGAGTGCTTGTGCTCAAGAAGAATGGCACGTGGCGTATGTGTGTGCACTATACGGATTTTAACAAGGCCTGTCCGGCTGATCCTTTTGCTCTCCCTCGTATAGATCAAATCATTGATGCTATGGCGGGTTGTCAAAGTTTATGCTTCCTGAACGCTTATTCGGGTTACCATCAGATCAAGATGGCGGTTAAGGACCAAGAGAAGACGGCTTTCATCACACCTTTTGGAGCCTTCTGCTATGTGTCTATGCATTTTGGGCTCAAGAGTGCCTAGGCGACTTATCAACACTGTGTACTGAATTGTCTTCACAATCAGATTGGATGCAACGTTCATGCTTATGTGGATGATATTTTGATCACGTCACGGAAGAAGGAGAACATGCTTGACGACTTAAAGGAAACCTTTGACAATCTATGAACTTATAAGATGATGCTTATTCCAGCAATGTGCGTCTTTGGTGTTCCGGCTGGCAAGCTCTTGGGATTTCTGGTTTCTGAGCGCGGTATTGAGGCTAACCCAGATAAGATCAAGGCTATCACCTCCCTGGCTGAGCCTACTGGTATCAATGATGTCCAATGCCTGGCAAGGCGGATTGCCACGTTGAGCCGGTTTATAAGCCGCCTTGGTGAGAAAGCCATCCAGTTGTGTCAAATGGTGAGGAAGACAGACAATTTTGTTTGGAGTACGACAGCGGGTGAAGCGTTTGAGGCACTCAAGAAGCAGCTCACCGAGCCGCCAGTTTTAGCCGCTCCGGCTGAAAAAGAACCCTTGCTCCTATACGTGGCGGCTTACAATAGGTCTTTCAGTGCTGCAATTGTGGTCGAGCGCAAGGAGTCGGGGAAAGAATATCCGATTCAGAGGCCGGTTTATTATATCAGTGAGGTCCTAACAGAGTCCAAGCGGAGGTATCCACATTGGCAGAAGCGAGTGTATGGGGTGTTCATGGCCAACCGCAAGTTAAAGCATTACTTCTTAGGGCACCAGATCACCGTGGTCACCTCTGTTCCGTTGGGGGACATAATTCAAAATAGAGAAGCCACCGGTAGGATTGCTAAGTGGGCATTGGAGCTGGGACCTCTCAATCTGAAATGTGTACCTCGTATGGCTATCAAGTCTCAAGCCCTTGTGGATTTCATAAATGACTAGACAGAGTGTCACGCGCTCGAAGAAAAGCCGGATAACACATACTGGACAATACACTTTGATGGATCCAAGCAGCTGGAAGGATCAGGGGCAGGAGTTGTTTTAACATCTCCCAAAGGTGATAAGTTATGTTATGTGCTCCGGCTGATGTTCCCTTGAACTAATAATGCAGCTGAATACGAAGCGCTGCTTCATGGCCTCAAGGTAGCTAAGGAGATGCACTTAAGCCAGGTAAGGTGCTTTATCGACTCAGAACTTGTGGCTTAGCAAGTTTCAGGCACTTGGGATTCCAGGGATCTGCAGATGGCGTCTTATCATCAAGCGGTGGATGCCATTGCTGGTCACTTCAAGGATGATCAGGTGGAGCACATTGATCATCTCAGTAACGAGGCAGCTGATGCCCTATCAAGGTTAGGCTCTCAGCAAAAGCTGGTGCCACCCAATATCTTTCTGGACATCTTACATCACACGACTGTCAAGTTACCCTCAAAGGAAGATTTGGGTGTTCCCGACACGGAGGGAGAATTGGTGGTGGCTCTACATGCTATTCCAGATTGGACTGTGCCTTACTTGGCGTATTTGACTCGAAGTGAGTTACCTGGTGATGAAAATCTGGCCAGACAGAGAACCCGGTGGTCTAAATCCATGACGATAGTCAATGACGAGTTACACAAGTGTAGTGTCACCGGAGTGTTTCAACATTGTGTCTCACCAGAGGAGGGTAAGGAAATCTGAAATGAAATTCATGCTGGTGATTGCAGACATCACGCCGGCTTAAAATCTCTGGTGGCCATGGCTTTCCGTTATGGTTTCTTCTGGTTGACGGCTCACAAGGATGTAGAGTATCTGGTCCGCAAGTGTGAAGGCTGTCAAAAATTTGGCCGGCGTGCTCATGTTCCGGCTCAAGAATTGCGCATGATACCAATTACTTGGCCGTTTGCAGTCTGGGGGCTCGATATTATCGGGCCTTTCAAGAGATCCAAGGATAAGAAAACGCACCTCTTGGTGGCGGTTGATAAGTTCACCAAGTGGGTAGAGGTTGAGTCGGTCAGCAAGTGTGACGCGGCTACGGCGGTTTAGTTTATCAAAAAGTTGATCTACCATTTTGGTTACCCTCACAGCATCATCAGGGACAATGGCACAAACTTGTCCATGGGGGCTATGAAAACATTTTGCGACTTGGAACACATCCGGCTTGATGTTTCCGCGGTTGCTCATCCACAGTCCAACGGTCAGGCGGAGCATGCTAACCAAGAAATCTTGAGAGGTATCAAGCCCTGGCTTATGGTTCCATTACAGCAGACGCCGGGTTGTTGGGTGGAGGAGTTGCCATCCATCTTATGGAGCATCAGAACTACCCCCAATGGATCCACACGTTATACACCTTTCTTTATGGTTTACGGTGCAGAGGCCGGGTTACCAAGTGACATCCGGCATGACTCACCACGAGTGGCGGCTTACGTTGAGTCGGACAACGAGACGACGCGTCAAGATGCATTGGATGCCTTGGAGGAGGAACGAGAACTGGTGGCTGCCCGTTCGGCGATTTATCAGCAAGACCTGCACAGCTATCATAGCCACAGAGTCAAGACTCGGACGTTTCAGGAAGGCGACTTAGTACTGCGGCTGATTCAATACTAGACAAATATGCATAATCTGTCTCCTCCATGGAACGGACCATTTGTGGTCAGAAGAAATCTCAACAGCGGGTCATATTACCTCAATGACATCCGAGACGATTCAGATAACTCGGGTCAGGAGACCCGCCGGCCGTGGAACATAGCGCATCTGCGGCCTTACTACACTTAAGTCATTGAGACTCGACATTGTACACTATCATTCTACATATCATATTTATATATGAATAAGATTGGCATCCCTGCCAGCCGGGGCCTCTGCCGTTTTGCATATCTTCATCCATGCATGAAAGATCCAAACATGACCGTATAGGGGGCTTCCCACCCTCCCGGTGCAGCTTATCAGACCCTATCGGTTGTCTCTTAAGACAAAAAGTTGACAAGTAAACTTGGTTGTCCAGGGGGCTTCTCACCCTCCGGGTGTAGCTTATCAGACCCTATCAGCCGGCTCTTAAGCCAAAAAGTTGACAAGTAAACTTGGTTGTCCAGGGAGCTTCCCACCCTCCGGGTGTAGCGTATCAGACCCTATCAGCCCGCTCTTAAGCCAAAAAGTTGACAAGTCAACTTGGTTGTCTAGGTGGCTTCCCACCCTCCGGGTGTATCTTATCAGACCCTATCAGTCAGCTCTTAAGCCAAAAAGTTGACAAGTCTACTTGGTTGTCCATGGGGCTTCCCACCCTCCGGGTGTAGCTTATCAGACCCTATCAGCAGGCTCTTAAGCCAAAAAGTTGACAAGTCAACCTGGTTGTCCAGGGAGCTTCCCACCCTCCAGGTGTAGCTTATCAGACCCTATCAGCCGTCTCTTACGCCAAAAAGTTGAAAAGTCAACTTGGTTGTCCAGGGGGCTTCCCACCCTCCGGGTGTAGCTTATCAGACCCTATTAGCCGGCTCTTAAGCCAAACAGTTGACTTCGTCAACACGTTAGGAAGATACATCAACTTTGGGTTATGTTTTTAATCCTCCCTCCTAACAATATAAAGATACATCTATTCTTGCACGTCAGTTAAGCTACCAAGAGTCGGTAAAGCATCCAATGAGAAGTGCAAGGAAGATGATATATATATTACGCTGGGATGTTTAATATGTGCACGATGGCACAATTCAGGTAAAGGAAAAGTTACTACAAGCCTATTACATATGCTCTCTGTAGAGCCCAAAAATATTTTAAGTATCTTACACTGCTCATGGCGGGTCAAAAGAGCCGACTTATCAACACGCGTTCACGACTCCATTAGCTGGCCGGTGGGTCACCCTGCTATGGGTCTTCGACCTCCTTGATGTGAAGATTTTCCAAGTCCAAGATGCAGTTGGTTAAAGCTGCAAAGTTTCCTTCTTCAAAGAAGGGTGTCGGGTCAAGTTCAGAAACAAAAAGGTGCTTACTACGGGCGGGTGTCACATCCTTGGACTCAAAGAGGGGGCCACAGATTCTCTTCTGATCTGCGTTGTAAGCCGCCTGATAAGTCCCCATGTTGACCTCTTCTTCTAACATGGAGGCAAAGACTTTGGAAGCCTTCACACACCATGCATAGTCAGCCTCTGTAAACTCGGAGCCATCATCTTTTTTGGAGGGAAAACCATCCATGATGTCAGACGGAGTCAATTCTGGAGCAAAGGCCAATGCCCGGCTTATGGCTGCAATAGCCCCCTGTCGGGCGGCTGATCTCTTCAACTCTACAATTTGCTTTGGCGGCGTGGAAAGAAGCTCTAAGACCCCTTTGATAGTTGAAGGGGTGGTATCCTTGTAAAGTACAGACTTGATCGTATAAACAACACCACACTAAATCTGTTACGTCAGAGTATACATGGCCTTCATGGGTAGCAAGATGTCGGAAGCGAGTTGGCGGCTCCTAGGACCTACATAAGACGGATGCTTCATCATGAATCGGCAGCACAACTACAATACACAAATTGGGTTAAGCTATCAAATACTTACCAAAGATGGCGGCTATCATCTTCTTAATATGGCGCTTCAAAGACTGCAGCTCATCAGACACGATCATCAGCCGCTGGTCAGCGACATCCGCCCGTTGAGTCAAGGCGGCTTGTTCAGCTTTAGCAGACTTCTTGAAGGTTGCAAAGTCGGCCTTGATCTTGGTCAGTTTTTCGGAGAGGAGCCGGCATTTTTCATCAGCTTCACTTTGGGCGGCTTGCTGCGTGGCTAGATTATTTTTTAAGCCGACCACTTTTGACCCGGCTTCATTTAAAGCTTCCTGTGACATATCAAAGTATGGAATGAGCCATCAGGAGGAGAAGCTTCAAAATCTCAGCAAGTCTCAAACAGATTGCAAGCACTATGTATGACACTTGGGGGCTAATGTCTATTTGATCCCCTAGATTAAAATGCAGTTCCGGATCATCTTTATCAAGTTAACCCGGAACTTGGGGGCTACACTTTGGTTTTTCAAGTAGTTTCCAAGGAAAAGATCCGACTCAAATTTAACAAGATTGAGCCAGCCCTTGGGGGCTACAATTGGCTCTAATAGTTATCTTCAATAAAGCTCCGACTCAATATTATCAAATTTGAGCCCGCCCTTGGGGGCTACGTGTGGGGACCCCGACTCATAAGTCATGATCACCGAATGTACGTGCACAATGATCCCAGAGATCAATGCTCACTAAACACACAGAAACTGAATAACAAGAGTCTTAGATCCATTACATACTGGTTTACTCAAATATGGCCTTCATGGCCAAGTCTTCATATGATTGCAGCGGAAATCTTCAACGACAGCGTGAACCCATGCCATCTGCCTTAACCCTACAGGCATTCTGACTGGGAAGCGTCCTAGCTCGCATGACCGTCACCGAGGTAATCTTCATCATAACCTGATCTTGCATGCCTGGCCAATAAAATAACCAGTGGCAAGCCAATGAGTACTTTGAATGTACTTGCAAGCAACCCATGTTTGGAACAAGGCAATAACAATGCATGATATAGCTCTAAAGGAAAGTTTTGTAGAAAGCTTGTTTTGAGTGCAATGACATGATCAAGTAACTTAAGTAAGCATGCATGAACCATGGAGAGATGTTCATAAGAAGATGTCATCATCATCATCATAAGAAGGGGTTGAACATCTCATGTTCATTGATCACACCAAGTCCTTAGACTTGTCTCATGTACGGTCTGAACATCTCATGTCCAGTCATCATGTCGAGTCATCCGAGTCGACTCAAGTATCATTCTTGTCACCACACACACACACACCAAGTTTGCGAAAACATCTGGACATAGTTTAAGAAGGACCTCCAACTGTCCATGACCATGGATGCGGCTATTCGAATAGTTTTACACTCTACAGAGGTTGCACACTTTACCCGCAAGACTCGGGGAACTTCTGTGTCATCTATGACTCGCGGTATATAACATACCTGAGGTAAGCACCCGAACAATGCCTTTCCCATGGTGATACTAAACAAAGAGTCCACTCATTTGTGCCATCCGTCATGCTATACATACCTCATATCATCCATGAGGGCATGCAACGGTGTTCCTGGTGCCTGTAAAGACAGCGTATTACCTTCCTCACAGGGACGACCCCGTCTCAAGAGTGACCACTTCACTCTTGCCACTAGTAATGTGGGCACCTTGCTAGCACCAACCATAGTAATCAAAACAGCCTCGTCCCATAAGGGGTATCATGGTTGCGCATGTAAGGTTGGGACGGTCAGCAGACCTTAAATATAATCCGTTTTCGAAAACACATACTCAACTTGATCCGGCACACCACTTCTTTCTAAAGTGGTCACCCTTCTCATCATAATCTTCCTCGCGCATTAGTGGCACCCGACGGGTTTTTTGAACGAGTCTTTGAAATCATTTATTTTCTTTCCATCACCATGCATAAGTCCCATCCCCACTTGCATAGCATCTACTAGCATCCTAACTACACCCACCCTCATAACCCTCATAAGGGGTAGGGTCATGCATGATGCAAGTGTCAAAGAAGAAGTACCGGAGGCATCCCAACGAAAGGGGAACACCACAAAACATGATCAAATACGACGAAAGTAAAGTGCTATATGACATGCAATAAAATGGTTTCTTATCATGGTCAAAGGGCTGCTTGCCTAGATTAGCAATGTCTTCGAGGTCTTCACACGCTTCTCGTCCACTCCGAGCACTCTGTCTACCTCGTCAACTATTGCCGGAAACAATCGTAATAAGCAACACAACAAGCAGAGAGATAAATGTGCTCTATAAATAGGAGTTTTATTTTTCTAGGAGCCCTCTGGTCATGAGAAAAATAACCATCGAGGTTTTTGTGGATATGGGTCAAGGGGGAGTTTTGAATGGCGAGAATACCGAAAATGATGATCCTATAAGATGTCAACAAAAAATATTTTCATAAAAATGGGTGGAGGCACTCATAAAATAGGGCATGATTTTAGAAACATTTAGGAAGTGGTTTTACTAGTTTTGGAGTTGGTAAGAGTATCCTAGGGATTTTCAAAGTGGGTTATACCTGAATAAATAACTCAATTATATGGATGGTAGAGAGGCACCATGAAAAATGTTCCCTTATTAGGGCATCAATTTAGACATAGATAGGAACTTGAATCACCCCATTTGGAGTTACTAATAATTCCCTATGAATTTTCAAATTGGGGGTTCCATATGGTTCAAATTCAAATCTGAATTTGAACTATCAGAAAAGATTTATGGAAAATTGTGCAATGCACATATTTGCATAGGAAATGATTTTAGGAATATCTAGGATTTTGAATCACTGAATTTGGAGCTACTATGAATTTATTAAGCATTTATTAGTCTCTCTGGCAAAAGAAAAGGAAAAAATAAAAGCTATTTACCAGCTTGGGCTAAAGTGCACATAGGGAGCGGGATAGCCAACTAGGCCGGCCTAGTGGCTTAGCCGGGCTGGAGGGAGGGCCATGTCGAAGGGGCACCCAGGGGAATATGCCTTCCCCTGGCGAAGGCATGCCCCGGCGTACCCACCTGCACTTAATCCGCGGGCCCGGCGGTTGGCTCGCTGACGGGAGGGCCCCGCGTGTCGAGTTCTTCTCCCTCCTCCTGCCTAGGCAGGGGAAAGCAGGGGAGGCACGGAAGGGAGGCGCCGGCGATGCCTCGGCGGCTTAGGCCGCCTTAGGTGAGGCTTCGGCCACCGACATGCTTAGGAGAGAGAGCTGCACCACACCGGGGGCCCTTCCCTCCGTCGAGGAGTGCTAGACGCGCACGACCTCTCCCGCAGCGGATCCCGGCAATGACGGCTACGGGGCTTGGTGCTCCGGCCACCGGAGGACGAGGCGACGAACGAGAGGAGGTGGTGGTGGCGCTAGAGGCGGCTTGGAGAGGATCAAGGGGGAGGAAAGGCACGGGAAGCCCGAATCCAAGTGGTGCCCGAGGCAGGCATGGCGGCCATGGGAGCACGGGGGCTCAGTCTGGCGAGGTCCAAGAGGGCGAGGGGCAGCCAAGAGGGCGAGAGGGGGCTCGGGAGCGTGTAGTAGTAGGGGGCGATGAGGGGATGCTCGGGAGCGCCATGGATGCCCTCGGGCGAGGAGAGCACGGGTGCCAGGGTTGCCTTCGAGGCTTGCGAGCATCGGGGAGGAGCGTGGGAGATTAAGCGAGATTCCCTGGCATGCATGGATGCCCTGCAAAGGCCAGACACGAGCTACCCGACATGGTTCATTGGCAGAGCATAGTTTCTGCAGGTCAGCAACGTGGTCACAACGCCACTTCGTGTCTAGAGCACCCTTTTGGTCGGCCAAACATGTCTACCGTGTGAGGCACACATGGGAAAGATGATTGGTGAAGTGGGAAGGTAAATGAAGCTGGGTAGGAGGGACTTTTACACGGGGTAAGTTTGTAATAGCAAACTCGGGGCTCATCTAAGGGGTTTCTACCGTGGTCTAATTGGAACAGAACCATGTCTAGTGGACTAAGCTATGGAGGGACTACAAGTCCACCAATTTTCAGCTAAGGGAGACCAAGGCACAAGGTGCTTGTAGTTCAAAGCTACAATTCCTGCCAAAATCTATTTTTAGAGGTGCTGCTCATATTTCCCACATGAGTATGCCATATATGGGTTTGTGTTGATGCAAATGATGCTTTGGAATGGTTTGGGGGCATTTTTTTCCGAATGGAATACTGGGAGAGGGGAAGGAAGAGGTCTTGCCATGGTACAAGAGAGGGAGAATGAGGGAGTTACCCCACAAATAATAGACCAGAGGCCATGGCAAAGTTACTGGAGGTAGGAGAGAGTTATAATATGCTGTGGTAAAAAGATGCGGCCAAGAGGAATCTCTTTGGGCCACCATGCTTGTCCACAAGTCTATGGCTGAAGGTGTTTGGGCTGTGTTTGGGCTAGCTAGGGGAATCCTATGGCCTTGAGATTTACCAGGGGTAAATGGTAAGTCCATTTGGTCCTGATCACAAGTTTTGAGATGATTTGAAGGAAGTTGGTAATGTAAACTTGGTAAACCCTTGAAATGGACAGAAATGGATTTCTATAGATCTGATTACGAAATTCTAATCCCCTTGATGCACCACTTGATGTAGCATCATAATTAGGGCAATAGAGAAAGCCCACGAAGTTTGGGATCAAAAGGAGATACTTCACAATGTAAAGTTAATCAAACTTGTCTCTAGACATGAATGGCTTTAGGATAGTTTGGTGAACCAAAACAATTGTGATTCAGATGAAACTTGGCAATATGACCACATATATCATATGTGACATGCTAGAAGTTTCCTGGATTTATTTTAGATTATTTCTTATAGAAATATGTCAAAACCTTGAAACAGACAGATATGGTTTTGAAGGGTTTTGTCCAATGTCTTGAGCATGACCATGTGTTGAAACTCTCATATATGGACAATGTATGTCCCCTGAGTTTTCTTAAATTTTCTCAAATATTGTTAAAGCATTTAAATCATTTTTCCCTATAAAGGACCATTTCTGGTCTTAAGAAAAAGCCTTTAAATAAAATATGAAAATAATCCTTTAAAATAATATTTTGTGGTTTTGGGAAGTTATATATAGTAGGTTCCAAATAAAGCATTTGGGGAAAAAGGATCCAGCCAATTTGGGGACTTTTGGGGCAATTCTCAAATCAGGGGGTTTTGCAAACCTAATTTGAATAAAACCTTTTTAGCCAAAATAATATTTTGTAAAAATATAATTAAGTCCTATTCACATGGCATGATCATTGGACAATAATGGGGATCAAGGAAAAGAGTTTTGATAGTAGGAGGGACTTTATGAATATAGAGCACTAGCAAGCAATTAGACAATCAGCAATCAAGTCAAGCATAACAAGCACACCAAAGTTTTAATTTTCCCTGATTTTTTAGTCATGATAACTTAGTCATGAGGCAAATTACAGGGTGTGACACTACAAATGATGATTTGCGATTACTTCCAAATAAGTTGAGGCCTACAGGCTAAGCATTTCTACTTCTAGGAGGTTTTGAAGACTCGGATTATCATCTGCCAATTTAACCCGGCTCTTGGAGGCTACATAAGGGTATAAGGAGTGTAATGAATACCTCATATTTTTTCTTCATTAAATTGACAAGCTTGAGCTCCAAGTCCCGGCGTGTGGACAGGCGGTTCAAATAACTAGCATGAAGTTCATCAGTTGTCATCTTCTCAAGGGCGGGGAGCTCAAACTCTAGCTTCTTGGAGCCTTAGCCGTCTCGCTATGCTTTGTTAGCACATGAGGTTGAGGAAAGTGGAAGACGGTGCCAGTAATAAAAACATCCGGAGTAGCTATTTCATCGGCAGCTTTGGCAGGGCTTGGCGGCTAGGAATGGTCTCTCGGAGGACTGTCAGGAATTATGTCATCGGCTGCCGGCTCTGTAGAAGGACAAGTTTCTTCAGGTGCCTCTTTGGAAATCACCAAGGGATCAACATCCGGCATGGGAGCATCCAATTTGACAAGCTCCGGTTCTTGAGCATTAGTGCTTGGGGAGGACTTATTGGTTTTCCTTTGCTAGGCTTCAGCCCTAAAGAGCACAAAAGTTAAAGCCCAAAGTTTAGAACCACGAAAGACTCGAATGTACTGCTTGAATAACACACATACAGCGGGTTAATCTTTGGAGGCATCAGAGCAGTGGCTGTAGAGTCGCCAGATGAAGGAGAGAATCCCTGAAAAGCAGTTCAGGTAATATAAGGCAATCTTGAAATTACAAAGGAAGGATTAGTAAAATCAAACAAAGTAGGCATATGTACCTCAGTTGGACGCTTCCTTTGAGCCGGAGATTTAGGCAACCTGGACATGAGAACAATATAGCCAGCGCTCCGGGTCTGGCGTTGGGTGGCTTGCTACTGCTTTTTCAAAAGAATTTGGGGGTCTAAGTAAGCTAGAGGATGAGAAAGGAGAACTGTTCGAATGACCCACCGCTTCTTCTGGGGTACAAAGTAGTCTGAGTCAGACGAAACGTAAGTTACCTCAGGGGCGCGAACCTGGCTGGTCTCTGTCTCATCCTGTAAATGATTGTTGTTAATATGGTGATTAAAGAGGCGGTAAAAATAGTCGAGTTATACCTCTAAGCCATCTGATTCCGGTTGTTCTTCCGGATCTTCTCGAGGAGTGGTCTTCTTCTTCCGGGCCATAGTCTTCTTCCTGGATTTCTTCAGAGGAGGAACATATTTCTTCTTCCAGAAGTCAGATTTAGCCTGAAAATATAAGTCGGCAAAAGTTAAAGAGATTGCCAAGATATTACTAATATAGAGAAGAGAGTATAAAGAGTCGCCCTACATCTGGGGCCGGGTTAGCGGCACAGAAAGGCGCCAGCCCAATGGCGCTGCAAGCTCCCGAAGATTCATGGACAAGACTCCGGATGACAGTGGTAATGTCATCCTCTGATAGGGTTATCCGGCTGAAGCAGAGGGAATCATCATATTGGCTTGTATATTCGCACATAAGGCGACTGCGCCGGCTCAAAGGCATGATCGTCCAAGAAATCCAGCAGCGGATCAAATCCAGTCCCCTTAGTCCATTGGCCACAAGGGCTTTAATTTTGGCGTGAGCCGGAGCATGCTTCGCCCGTTCAGTAGTTGACAGCCGGCCAGGAAGCTCAGAGGTCGTCTTGAGCCTGGATGGGCGATAACCCGACAGGGGATGCTCTCCATCTGGGGAGGTATCTTTACAGTAAAACTAAGTCTTGTTCCAATCTTTATGATGACTCGACATCTGAACAGCCGGAAAGGTTATGTCCCAACACCTCTGGATAGAAATCCTGCCAAGTTCTAAGCTTGGGCCGGCCTTCACCTCTGTTTGGCGGTTTGCATAAAAAAACTCACGAAAGAGACCAATGGACGGCTCTGTTTGCAAGTAGACTTCACTGAGCACTTGGAAGTTGTAGATGTTGGAAATGGAGTTGGGAGCAAGGTCTTGAGGCTGCAGCTTGTAAAAGTGAACAACATCCTGAAAGAATTTTGAGCCGAGGGGGGTACAAACCCACATTTGACATGATATGAAAATACAACTACTTCGCCCTCCTGAGGAACAAACTTTAGTTCATTACCCAAAACCCGCCAATGGATGACATCTTTGGCGGGAATGGTGCCCGTGTGTACAAAGTCCATCAGGATTCTTCACTGATGCAAGAGCCAAACCAATTGTATGAGTTGGATGCACGAGACATGGCGATGATTCAAAACTGCGCAAGGTATCAATGTACGGCGAGTCAGGGAATGGCAGACGTCTATAGGCGATTAAAATCCTAAGATTTTATAAGATTAAGCCGCTAGGATCTGGTTGGTGAGAACCAGAATTACATGGCGGTTCAAGTTTATGAGAAGACAAGGCAAAATTTGGCTAAGTGTGGAAAACAGGTTTCACAACATATCTCTGAGATTACGGATCTACAAAACAGAGAAAAATGGTTTTATTTCAAACCTAGCGACGAACTGTGGAAACGGCGAAAGTTTGAAAATAGCAGACGGAGCAATTGCAGATCTACGCAGTGCTGCTATTGGTTTTCTACAGAACGCCGCAATGGGGAAAGCATATCATCGAGTTTTTATGGAGGAAGCATGGCAGGCATTAGAAACAAGCTCGTGTTCTAAGCGGTGGAAGAACTCCGTGAAACCCTACCGAAATGCCTATGGATCTATGGAAGGAAAGACTTACCGGAGATGGCGCGGCGGACGCAGGCAGAACTCTCGAACAAATAGGTTGATGCAGCGGCCTCGACGACAATGGTGTGAAGACGTCACTGGAGCAAGGTGCGCTGGAGCGGCAGCATCAGAAGAAAGAAGACAAAGAGCAAGTGGGGAGGAAAACAAATGCCACCCTTCGCGGTCCTATTTAATAGGCAAAGGTGGAAACAGGCTTGAAAATCTAGGCGATGGATATTATTTCACCGAGGCGGATGCGTCGATTCTCGAACCATCCATTTAATAAGGTAAGATTCGTTGCGGACGTCAGAGGATCTTTATAACAGATTTGGCATGACATCACGGCGGGTTAGTGTTTACTTTCAGGTGACATAAGTGAGACTCGTTGCTGATTAAGAAGGAGGCTGAAGTGAGCCAGCTCAAATAAACCTGGGGCCTTAAGTTGGGGATATAACCCCACGGTGAGACCCGCCGCTGAGGCACCGGCTCACACCTGGCGGCTCATACGCCAGCCCAAGGATGGGCCGTGAAGACGTAAGCCCAAGACGTTGGGCAGCTTAACAAGATGGGCCGGGACGTGGCCCGGACGGAGAAGGTATGAAGACCCGGGCGGGTGAGCCGCCCAGAGACAACTTGCCCAGGAAGGCAAGACAATGTAGAAATAGAATCTGACATGATTGAGATAGTCAGTTATGAATTGTATGACCCATGGTCTTGACCTCCTATATAAAGGCGAGACCCGGGGCGACTTAGAGATCAACTATCGAGAACTAGGTCAAGCAATCAGCTCCCTTGTAATCGATACCCAAATCAATACAAGCACAGGCAGGACATAGGCTATTACCTCTACTTGAGGGGCCAAACCTGGGTAAACCCGTGTCCTTGGTCCCAATCAACCCCTTTGAGTCCATCACCTTAGCGATGTCCTCGTATCCAAGTCCGTTCACCCGAACATCTATGCGTAAATAAAAACTATGGGCTAGTAAGATATGACGCTTAACTTTCTCAACATGGATCATATGCACTTATGACTGGAACTCTAGAAAGCATCTGCAACAACTAAATATCATTAAGGTAAAACCCAACCATAGCATTATAAGGTATCAAGTCTTCTTTACTCCCATATGCAACAACCCACCTACTCGGGTTTATGCTTCTGTCACTCAAGCAACCCACCATAGGCAAATCATGAACACACTGCAACAACCTACAACGAGGATCCCTCATGCTTCCGTGACACGGAGAGCACCATAGGACAACACCAGGAATAGAACATGCAACTCGAACCAATCATGATCATCAATCAACCCATGGGACAACAAAAATCAACTCAGACCTCATAGGATGGCAACACATCATTGGATAGTAATATGAATCATAAAGCACCATGTTCAAGTAGAGGGTACAGCGGGTTGAGGGAGAGTGGACTGCTATAGATATATGAGGGAAGGTGATGGAGGTGTTGGTGAAGATGACAGAGTTATTGTAGTAGATCCCCGTCACGATGATGTCCCCAACGATGTTCTGGTGTCATCGGGAGAGAGGGGTACAGAGCCCCCTCCTTCTTCTTCTTCCTTGACCTCCCCCTAGATGGGAGGAGGGTTTCCACTCTCGTCCATGGCTTCTATGGTGGTGAAGGGGTGGGAGCCCCTCCGACATTAGATCTCTCTCTCTCTGTTTCCTTCTGTTTCTGCGTTCCCAGATTCTGGCCTTTCACCGTTTCTTATATTCCCAGAGATCCATAACTCCAATTGGTCTGAAATTTTAACATGATTTTTATCCGGATATTAGCTCATGCGGCGAAAGAAGGGCACCAACCGCCTTATGGGGTGGCCACAAGCAAGTCTGGCGCTGCTAGGGGGCAGGTCGCGCCCTGTGAGATTGTGGGCCCCTCGAGCATCGTGTCGCGTTGATTCTTGTTCCCAAAAATCACATATATTCCAAACGAATCTCTGTAAGTTTTTATCATGTTTGGACTTCGTTTGATATGTATTTTCTACAAAACAAAAAACATACAACAAACAGGAACTAGCACAGGGCACTGGATCAATATGTTAGTCCCAAAAATACTATAAAAAGGTTACAAAAGTATATGAAAGTTGTAGAATATTTGCATGAAACAATAGAAAATTATGGATACGACGGAGACGTATCAGCATCCCCGAGCTTAATTCCTGCTCGTCCTCGAGTAGGTAAATGATAAGAAAGATAATTTTTGATGTGGAATGCTACCTAGAATAATCTTGTTCATATAATCTAATCATGGCATGAATATTAAGACATGAGTGATTCAAATCAATAGTTTATCATTTGACATTAAGACAATAATTCTTCAAGCATACTAACAAAGCAATTTTATCTCTTCAAAATATAATGGCAAAAGAAAGTTATCCCTACAATATCATATAGTCTGGCTATGCTCCATCTTCCACACACAAAGTATTTATATCATGCACAACCCCGAGGACAAGTCAAGCAATTTTTTCATACCTTTTATGTTCTCAAACTTTTTCATCTCTCACGCAATACATGAGCGTGAGCCATAGATATAGCACTATAGGTGGAATAGAATATGGTGGATATTGTGAATAAAAAGGAGAACATAGTCTCACATCAACTAGGCATATCAATGGGCTATGGAGATGACCATTAATAGAAATGAATGTGAGTTAGTAGGGATTGCCATGCAATGGGTGCACTAGAGCTATAAGTGTATGAAAGCTCAAAAAGAAACCAAGTGGGTGTGCATCCAACTTGCTTGATCATGAAGACCTAGGGTAATTTGAGGAAGCCCATCATTGGAATATACAAGCCAAGTTATATAATGAAAAAAGTCCCACTAGTATATGAAAGTGACAAAATAGTAGACTCTCTATCATGCAGATCAGGGTGTTACTTTGAAGCACAAGTGTGGAAAAATATAGTAGCATTGTCCCTTCTCTCTTTTCTCTCTTTTGGTGGGCATGTTTGGCCTCTTTTTTTGGGGGGCTTCGCTGGCCTCTTCTAATTTTCATAAAGTTCGGAGTCTCATCCCAACTTGTGAGGGAATCATAGCTTCGATAATCCTTTCCTCACATGGGACAATGCTCTAATAATGATGGTCATCACACTTTTATTTACTGACAACTCAAGAATTACAACTCGATATCTAGAACAAAATATGAATCTATATGAATGACTCCGGCGGTGTACCGGGATGTGCAATGATCTAGCATAGCAAATGACATCAAAAAGTGGACAAGCCATGAAAACATCACGCTAGCTATCTTACAATGATGCAAAGCAATATGAAAATGATGGTGCGTGTCATAATAAACTGAACGATGGAATTTGCATGGCAATATATCTCGGAATGGATTAAGCGCTATGTTCATAACATTGAGAAAAGAGGATGGCGCTCCCACCTCCCCACCTCTCCCGCTGGCGACTCCTTGGCGATCTGGACTTCTAGCCGACGTGCGCGTTTCTGCCTCCGATCATCAACTCAGGTGATTATCCACATCCTTGGAAACCTCCTTTTCTGACTGGTTCTTCTAGAGGATCCACTTTGGATCTGGATTTCTCCCATGGTGCGGCTTTTGCGGATGATGTGTTCAGGAATTCTGGCCTTCCTCTGCACCCGATGGATCATCGGTGTTCTTTCATCATGGTGGTTTCCTTTAGCCGACATTCTTTTCGCTTATCTGATGATGCTGTGGCCACCGCTCTGGAGTCAGCAATTGGGGATTCGGCCATTGATTTAATGGTGGAGTGCATCAAGGACAAAGTTTTCTCATTTAGTATTTCGTGTAAGCAAGTTGGTTTTCTCATTCTTGCTCTTCGGTCTTACAAGTGCTCTAGTTTCAAATGTTACTTCCACCTTTGGGTAATGGTGGGACAAATTGGTGGCGTGAATTCAAATTATGGAAGAAACAATGTGATGCTGAGTGGATTCTGGTGAGCCCGTCTAAGCGACGCTCTGCTCTTGGTCTGATGGCAATGCATTCCAAACCGATCAAATCTACGTTGAAGTTTGGATCTTCAACCCGTAAGAAACTTTCTTTTGCAACTATACAGCAGTATGAAGTTTGCAAAGGGTATCGATGCCCTGTTATGTCTGATCAGATCTCTGCTCTGCAATCTGCTAGTTACAACATGCCGTAGCATGAGAAGGTGGTTATTCATCCCTCGCCACCGGCAGAACTCCGGTGGACGGTCACCTTGCCGCACATCACCTTTGGAACGGTCCCTCAATTCATGCCGACCGTCACCGCAGACTTCGAGATTCAGGTTCCATCCAACGAAATTACAGGGAATTTGGTCCCCGGCGATGGCGTGATTGGTTCAGCTACGCCTGTCACTCCAGTTCTTCGGGGCGGGAACCCTGTCCTTCCAAATTTTTCGCTGATAGATGCTACATCCGTTATGACAGAAATCTCTGCAAATGGGTCGGCCCTTTAGGGGCCCGCTAATCATGAGTCTGGGCTAACGCTGCCATCTTCACAGGAGGCCCGGGACAATTTTGATGAAATGATTAATGACATGGTAGCTAAGATTTTGTCTTGCACTCTTTGCCACCATCAGGGCCACATGGCCTCTAACTACCCCAATGCAGAGATTTGCTCCTCCTGCTGCCGGGTGGGCCACACCAAATCAGACTGTGTTTCCTTGGCGTTGGAAAATGGTCTCGCTTGGAAACGGAAGAGTCCTTCCCCTGTTTTGGATTTCTCGGGAACCTCTACCTGTCTTGGGGATATTGCGCCTTTTGTAGAACCGCCCTCTCCCGTCCCATCGCATTCAATCTCTCCAAGCACGCCATCGGAGCCGCATCCATTGACGCCTCCGCCTCCAGCTTCCCCTCCTCCTATGGCCAACTTTTAGCTGGACCCGGAGCACTACGTTCCCCATGGGCAACACATCATCGATGGCGGCCCTCATCGTCTCCCACGGACCTATGTTACTCCGGTAACTCCAATCCCCCGTCGACATGAGCAATACCTAGTGGCGGAAGTAATGCCTGCACCGCCCGTCAATCAGATTGGTCAGGTACGCCAGCAAGTCATGGAGCTCTTGAACAATCAGGGTTTTCATGTTCGCTCGGCCCAACCTTGGATTGTGGGCGTAGGCTTTTTTGAGTTAAGGGATGCTGGGGAGAGTTTTGCTGCTGTCCAGATGGTGCCGCAAGACCTAGGGAATGATTCTTTTGTTCGTTTTATGAAGCATAATGAAGGACAGGGTTTTCGTGCTGCTACGGGTTTTCGTCAGGGATGTCTTATGTTTTTGGGAGTTCCACTGGATTTGCGGAACACGGAAGACCTCAGGGAAGCAGTCAACACCTTTGGAGAGTTTCACCACTGGGTTAGTGATGACCCATACCTGGTGAGATCAGTGGTTTTTGCATCTTTCCCTGAAGATGCTCCTAGTTAGCCCCTTTATATATTCTTGGCGCCAATTTTGCTGAGCAGTTGCCGCGGGATGAAGATCCCATGCCAATCAATGGCGACCCACATCCTCTGCCGGGGAACCTAGTTCCTGACAATTTGATGTTTGCCCTTCCCCCATATCCAGCTCTTGTGTGGAATGATGTCCCGCTCCCTCTGATGCCTGAACAAAACCAGGAGCAACACACTCAGCCTGATGCTGATGGATGGGGCTGGAATGAAGATGCACCCGTGGATCATCAGGAGGCTCCAGCTCAGGATCAAGAGTCCATGGTCATTGATCAACCTGAATCCTCAGAATCTGTCCAAGTTGTGCAGCCAATCAACCACCAGCAAAACCCTGTTGCAGTTTATGAGGAGCAGCCACAAGCACCGGTGTTCAATCCCCTGGCGATTGTACCTTATCAGCAGCCCATCATTCAGCCTATGAACCTGATGATTGGACGGGTAAGAGTGGTTTATGTCCCACCATTACCTCCAGTTCTAGCTTGGCAGCGGACTTTTGAAATTTTGTTGGATGTCTGTAGCGCCCCACCAATTCCCAGGGGTCTTTCCATCCTCCCTGCTTTACCTCTTGCTCTAAGCAAGAGATCATGGTCCATTGCATTTCATGATATCAATTGGGTCTCCAACATGATCTTCTTGCCAGATGATACTGCTACTCCCTCTACCTCGGTTGGGAACCGGCCTGTGGCCAGGGCTCTTTTTTCAGACAATGCAGGTACTGACGCTCCCTTAGTCAACTTAGCGGCCTCTTCTGATGAGCAATTTTCCTTCTTAGCTCAGTGTGCTAGAAAAAAGGGCACTCGCAAGAAGAAGACACCGGTGGTTGACTCTTCCGTTCTGAGGTCCACGAGGGGGTCTGCCAAGCGTGATGGTTTTAGGCCTATATTGCAGGATCTGCCGATGCCGCTCCCTAAGAAGAGGAAACCATGCTCCAGGCCACTTCACCAGGAGGATCAGCAAGGCGAATAGCATCAAGACCTCCCACCTGCCACACCCATCAACGTGATACAAGCTGTTGCTCAAAGCCTTGGCATTGCCCTAGAAAAGCTGACTGTGATCTTCTTATGGAGAATCTAGCCAACCCGTCTCCAAGCAAGAATGATGACTAATACATCTTTTGGATACATGTTTTGGGTTCTTACTGACCCTTTATATCATTGTGGCAGAACTTGTTGTGTTTGCACTGATGCTGGCTTTACTGTACTAGTTTACTTTGTACTCTGTATGCGCTGGTCACTGTGTGACCGTGCTTTTTGTTGCTACTACTTTTCATTGCTATGGATATTCGTTCAACTAGAAGCTGGAGGGTTCTTTGTTGGAATGTTTGAGGATTGAATTCTGAGGCACGCCAACGGGCTGTTAGAAACAAGATTGATGAAAGTTCAGCCTCTGTAGTCAGCCTTCAGGAAACCAAAATGCAACACATTGATCACCGCACTATTGCGAGTTTTTGTCCTAAGAGTTTTGATCATTTTGCATATCGTCCATCTTGTGGAGCCTCTGGTGGTCTGATTGTTCTATGGAATTCTTTAGTTCTAAATGGTGTGCTCCAAGACACTAAGACTTTTGGCCTCATCATCAATTTTACTTCCAAACACAACACTGAGAAATGGACATTGGTTAATGTGTATGGACCCTGCAAAGGGGAAGCCAGGGATCTCTTTGTCAGCTGGCTTTATGACTTGCTTATACCTGTTGATCAAAATTGGTTGTTGCTAGGAGATTTCAATTTCATCCGATCCACCTCCAACAAAAACCAACCTGGTGCAGATATAAATGATATTTTCATCTTTAATGAGATCATAGGTCACCTGGGTTTATTAGAGTTACCCCTTAAAGGCAGGACATATACTTGGTCAAACATGCAAGACTCACCCCTACTTGAGCAATTGGATTGGTTCTTTACATCTGCCAATTGGATCTCTTATTACCCTCTAACACATGTGTTGCCCTTGGCCAAAACTACATCAGATCATGTTCCATGTGTGGTATCTATCAACACAACCATTCCCAGGAGTAATCTTTTCAGATTTGAAAATTACTGGGTTGAGCTTCCTGGTTTCCTAGAGTGTGTGGAGAAGTCTTGGAAAGTACCTTCTAAGAAACGGCACATCACTGCCATCATCATGGATAAGCTTAAGGCTTTGATGCATGCACTTAAGCAATGGCAGATTGGCCTATCGAGAATCAAACAACTGATTGGTAACTGCAATCAAGTGATTTTGTCTCTGGATAATCTGGAAGAGATCAGACCACTCTATAGGCCCGAAGCTAATTTCAGAGTCATTGTTAAATTACACTTGGAACACCTACTTCATATGCAATTTCTATACTGGAAAAAGAGAGCCACTATTCGGACTGTCAAAGTGGGGGAGGAGAATACAAAGTTTTCCATGCTATGGCCACAGAGAGATACAGGAGAAAATTATATCTCCTCCTTGAAACTTGATGATGGAACTATTACTTCTGATCATGCGCAAACTCCAGGATGTTTCTGGTCAGCCTATAAAGCCAGGATGGGTCGGTCACATGGAATCAATCTTGTTTTTGATCTTCAATCACTGTTACACAAGGTAGATGGGTTGGATGATCTTACCCTACCTTTTACCAAGGAGGAGATGGACACGACAGTCAGGAAAATGCCCATTGACAAAGCACCAGGCCCTGATGGTTTCAATGGGTTGTTTTTCTAAAAATGCTGGGATATTATCTGTGAGGACTTCTATACTCTTGCCAAAGATTTCCATGATGGACAGGCCAGACTTGAAAATATGAATTCTTCCTATATCACTCTAATACCCAAAAAGGGATCCCCTGAGCAGGTTGGGGATTTCAGACCCATTTCTTTGACTAGTATGGGGTTGAAGTTCCTCTCCAAAATGACTGCCAACAGGCTTCAGATGCACATTATGAAGTGCATTCATAAGAACTGTGTAGGATGGACTTTGGAATACTAGCATCAGTGCCACCAATCCAAAAGACCCATTGTGATCATCAAGCTTGATTTTGAAAAAGCTTTTGACTCCATTGAACATGAGTTCATTTTTCAAGTCCTCAGGCAAAAGGGTTTCAATAACAAATGGATTCTTTGGATCCAAGAGTTCCTCTCATCTAGATCATCCTCAGTGTTGCTCAATGGAGTTCCTGGCAAAAAATTCCAACGCAAAAACGGGTTTAGACAGGGAGATCCTATGTCTCTCCTTCTCTTTGCTATTGCTGCAGACTTTCTTCAAACCTTGGTTAATGATTTGCTACTCACTGGGAAAATTAAGCTGCCAATCCGTTGCCATGATACAGACTTTCCCATTGTTCAGTATGCTGATAACACCCTTATTATTATGCCTTCTATGGAGTCTCAATTGATGGAATTAAAAGGAATGCTTCTCATGTTCTCTCAGTCCACTGGGCTACACATTAACTACCATAAATCTGCTATGTTGCCAGTTAATATATCTCGGGATGACCTACAAAGGCTGGCTGACTCTTTGGGGTGCAAAGTTGGCACTTTGCCCTTCACATACCTAGGTCTGCCTGTTGGCATCACTAGGCCAAGGATTGCGGAATTGATGCCACTTGTGGATAATATGGAAAGGAGACTCTCTGCGAGCTCCTCCTTCTTGACCCAAGGGGGCAGACTACAATATCTAAACTCTGCTCTATCCTCAGTGCCCATATTTTTTCTATGCAGTCTAGATATCCCCCATGGAATACTAAAACAATTGGAGAGAATAAAAAGGTAGCGTATTTGGAGAAGGAATGGTGAGGACCAAGCTCCTGCACTGGCTGCCTGGGATTTGGTGTGCAGACCTAAACAGAAAGGAGGCCTTCGTATTTTGAATCTGTCAGTCCAGAATGATGCTTTGCTCCTTAAACATGCTGATAAGTTCTTTAACAAGGCTGATGTGCCTTGGGTCAATCTATTCTGGAACACATACTATCATGGCAGAGTTCCACAAGGAACATCTTGGTGTGGTTCCTTTTGGTGGAAGGACATTTTCAAGAGGATGGATAGTTACAGAGCTATCACCTCCATCAAACCAAACAAGGGTGACACTTTCCTCTTTTGGTCTAATTTCTGGCTAGTAGGTGACTCAACTACACCTATAGCACAAAGGTTCCAAAGATTGTTTTCCTTTGTCATTGATACCTTCTCCACAGCTCAAGAGGTTTTTAATGCTTTTGATGACAATAGAATGGCTGGGCTGTTCCATCTGCCGCTCTCTGATAGAGCTTTCCATGAACTACAGTTGGTTGAGATCCACCTGTAGCACTTGCAAAGGGACCGAATTATGAATGATGTCTGGTTCTAGGAAGTTGATGGTAATGGCTACTCATCCAAGAAGTTCTATGTGCATATTCACCAGCCCATTGTTTCGAACCCCATACTCACTTGGATTTGGAAAAGCTGCTGCACCATGAAAATCAATGTCTTTGCACGGATGATTATTATGGACAGGCTGAATACTCATGATCTGCTTCACCACCGACATTGGAACGTATCAGAATCCAATTTTTGTGTTCTCTGTCATGCCAGGGTTAAAGAGGATAGAGACCATCTCTTCTTCAACTGTTTGTTTAGCACCAGGGTTTGGAGTTATCTTCAAATTCAATGGCAGGGCAACTCCATGGGGGAAATTGTAATTGCAGGTAAAATATATTTTAATCAACCTTTCTTCACTGAAGTTGTATTCACTACCTGCTGGAACATCTGGATCATTAGAAACGCAAGGACCTTCAGGAATGAACAACCCACTTTCAGCAGATGGAAGGCAGCTTTTGTTAATGATATGTCCCTACTAGCTCATATAATTAAGGCTACCTATAGGGATGACCTCCTAAAATGGATTTCCTATTTACCTCCTTGAGGTTAGTTTAGTTTCACTACATTAACTCTGTAACTTCTTAGACTAGCTTCTGACCTGTAACCCTTTATCTTCAATAAAAGAAAAGGTTGTGGGGTGTTTTTCCCCTACAGTAGTCATCCAAAAAAATTTATCTCGGAATGTCTATGGAAATTCCATTATAGGTAGGTATGGTGGATGTTTTGAGGGAGGATATATGGTGGGTTTAATGCACCGGCAAAAGTTGCGCGGTACTAGAAAGGCTAGCAAAAGGTGGAAGGGTGAGAGTGCGTATAATCCATGGACTCACATTAGTCATAAAGAACTCACATACTTATTGCAAAAGTATATTAGTCATCTAAGCAAAGTATTAGACGCAAGCCCCTAGGGGATAGGTTAGTCGGAGTAAACCATCGCGTGCTCCCGACCCTCACACAAAGGCTGACAATCGATAAACAAATCATGCTCCGACTTCCTGACATAATGGTTTACCATACCTCCATGCTATGGGAATCACAAACCTTTACACAAGTATATTTACAATTTCACAATAACTTCCTAACATGACTCTTAATATTAGCATCTTTATATCTAAAAACTATTGCAAGGAATCAAACATATCATATTCAGTGATCTACAAGTTTTATGTAGGAGTTTATGACTAACCATGTGAATGACTAATTCCTATTGACTCTATAAATAGATATAAGTGAAGCATGAGAGTTTAAATATTTCTAAAAAATATATGCCCACGCTCTAACAAATATAAGTGAAGAAAAAGAGCATTCTACAAATGGTGGTTTTACATGTGTGAGAAATAGGCAATCCATACTTCAAATGATATAAGTGAAGCACATGAAGCATTCTATAAAGCCAGACTGGAAAGATATAAGTGAGGTGCAAAGATCCTTCTATAAATCAACCAAGGACTTTCTCATACCATCATGGTCCATTATTAAAATAAAACTAAAAATCACAAGACGCTCCAAGATTTACGCATATCATGTGACGAATAAAAATATGGCTCCAAGTAAAATTACCGATGGTTGTTACAAGAAAGAGGGGACGCCTTCCAGGGAATCCCCAAGCTTAGCATCTGGGGAGTCCTTGAATATTACCTTGGGGTGCATCGGGCATCCCCAATATTAGTCTCTTTCCACTCCTTATTCCTTCAACCATCGTGATCTCACCCAAAACTTGAAAACATCAATCACACAAAACTTAACAAAACCCTCATGAGATACGTTAGTATAATAAAAAAAATCACCACTTTGTCTATATTTTGTTTTTGCATTTTATCTATTGTAATATAAGTTTTCCATGGCTTATACCGTTTACACGATCGATAGTTTCATCAAAATGAGCAAAACAATGCATCCAAAACCGAATCTGTCAAAAACAGGACAATCTATAGTAATCTGAATATTCACCATAATTCTGTAACTCCACAAATTCTTAAAAATTAAGACGTGGTCAGGAATTTTTTTAACAGTAGTGTGTAAACATTTCAGAATATTTGCATTCTCTAGTAAAATATAGAAATTCAAACAATGCAGCAAAAGTTTCTGTTTTTACACAGCACAAATCAAACAAGGAATTTAAACATCCTAAAGGTAATTCTTGGCACATTATTTTTATAATACAATGTATTTGAATAAGGGGATACTTATATTTTTTGAAATTTTTCTCTAATCAAGATTCACAATGTTTCCATGGGCATGAACAAAGTTCAAGGCTAGCCCCCACTTCAACGTTGCTCGTCTTTCTCACTTTCACTTTTCTTTTTGAAAAAGTTTTAAGTTCCCCACTTTTTTTGTTTTTAATATATATAAAAGCACACAACAGAATAAAATGAACCTCTCTAAAACTTCCGGGTTGTCTCCCTGGCAGTGCTTTCTTTAAAGCCATTAAGCTAGGCATAAAGTGCTCAAATAGTGGATCCACCCGGATCCCAAGGTATATCAAAGACAATTTTAATTAACAATGATTTTTAATTAGTAGTGAGCACAAAGTGATATAAATCATGCAACAACAAAGTCTAACTCTCTTCCTATGCATCGGCATGTCATAAAAGAACAATTCAAGCACACAAAGTACATGCCAATGCATAGTATAAACATTTTCTTGCAGTTTTATCATATTGGAAACATAGAGAGGCGAAGATATAGTTCCTCTCTCATAATAATTGCAAGTAGGAGGAGCAAGCACATGCATATTATATTTAAATTTTTTATCATGTTTAATAGTAGAAGGACACCCATCTATATAATCCTTAATAAGTGCAAACTTCTCCGATATAGTATAATTGGGAAAATTCAAAAACATAATAGCACTATCATGTGTGGGTGAAATAGCAACAATTTCACATTTAACATAAGGAACTATAGCAAGTTCATCTCCATAATCACCATTCATATTGGCATCATGGCCACAAGCATAGCAAGCATCAAGTTCATCAAAAATGGATATTTCAGACGAATCCAAGGGAGCATACAAATTATCATAGCATTCATCCTTCGGTAAGATCGAATGGAAATTAAACAATCTATGAGTTGAAGAGTTACTCTCATTGGAAGGTGGGCACGGGTAGCTAGTCTGCTCTTCCTCCTTTTCTTCTTTGCTCTCCTCCTCATCTTTTTCATCCAGTGAGCTCATAGTGGCATCAATTTCTTCTTCATAGATTCCTGCAAAATATTAGTCTCTTCTTGGATAGAATTTCGCAATAAATTGATCAATATGGGCATTATATTCATAATTTGCATAACAATAATTAAGCATAGCCAAATTGTGGGATCGGTAAATAGCATCATCATAATCTTCATACTTTTCAAACAAAGCTTCAATTTCATGAGCACCCCTAAAAGCGACAAACTCTTCTATTTGTTCCACATCATAGTAATCATATATACCATTAGCATAAGAAGCCATGATTTCATCATCATTAAATTTACATGAAAAGGGGAGGTGTTTAGCATTAATCCTAGAGCAACAAGCAATATCATATCTCAATCATAGATTCCAAGCATACCATTTCAACATATGAATTTGATCCCATAACAATTTCCCTTTTTGAGTCAAGCGATAATCCCTAAACTATTCACATCGATCGGGTTGGATTTTCGACTCCGCAAAACCCTTAAGATTCGAACACAGGGGCGTGTGTGAAGATCCCTCGTTGCCTCGTCCGACCTAGCTTGCTACTCGATGAACACAACAAATAACTCGGACAAAGACGAGGAAAAAGATGAACATGACAGTTTACCCAGGTTTGGGCTGCGATTGGATAGGCTCAGCGATGACATCTGCCCCTCGGGACGGGCGCTTGTGGTCTTGTTTCACCGAAATGGAAACCTTTTGGGGGTGCTTTGGGAACCCGCGTCTGTCCTTGCTCCCTTTACACCAAAGGGGAAACTATGCCGCCTAGCGCACTGGTGCTTGCATGTCCTTCCTTGCGTCATCTTTGACTCTTGAGGCCGGGACTTGCATAGAGATCTCCGCCGCTCCGGAGGGGTCCTGAGGAGGCCCATCCTTCGCGGGTCTTGTCGGTGCTCATCCTCGCGAGGCTTGGTCCCTCGCGAGGGCTTTATCCTGAGTGGGGCCACACATAGCCCCATTGGGTCGATGAAGTGGGCCACGTCCTGGGCCGCAGGCTGGTAGGTCTGGGTACCCCCGTTTCTAGAACGCCGATAGTAACCCCGGGCCCAAGACGTGCCCGAGTTGGCTTACAGCCAAAACCTGGAGGATGGTCCGAAGTGCCGTGGGACGCCAAACGCCTGCGGGCCAAGCTTGGCACGCGTCGAATGACCAGGCGGCGACTCCTCTGCTCCACGAGGCCTCCGGAAACGCTCCCGGTCAAACTGACACGGCGTCCGGGCGCTGTGGCCATCATTGCTCTTCATTGAATACTGCTACCACCTCGGGCCACGCGGATGTGGCCCTTGAGAGGGGCGCGTGCCCCTAGAATACGAGGGGGTACCGGGCGGTCCTTAGTTATATATAAACTGGCGAGGGCGAGAAAAACCCGCGCCCATCTTCGTGTTCTCTATCTCCACACCTCTCGAACCGTCCCCTCCCAGCAATGGCACCGATGAGGATGTTTTCTGCTACAAAGAAGGGGAAGGATCCCGGGGATGGCCTTACCGCCCCACTGGCTCGGAGGGGCCGTGGTAGCCCCCGAAAATACGTTGTGGCATCGAGGGAAGCTCCCGGCGAGGGTAGTCAGGCTCCTGCACGTCGCGGAGGCCGCGGGGGAATGCCGACCAGCGTGGGCGGCCGCGGCGGTGAACGCGGTGGTGACAGAGGTGAGAGGTCAGCGATGGCCACCCGGCCGCCGCGCCCGCGGATCCATTCGGCCGACTTGGCTCTACAGTTCGTGACGTGCGTGGACATGCTGGAAGTCGCCTGGTTCCAGCTTCCGAGCTACTTTGCGAATCCTAGCCCGCTGGAGTGCCTGCCGGCCTATGGCTATAGGCGGACAGCTGCTACAGTGGGGCTTCTTGGGTGGAGGTCGAGGTCACCCCCGAAGGCTATGTGTACCTGAACCGCAGGTGGCAAGCATTTGCCCACGCCCATGGCCTGAAGGGGAGGCACAGCTTCCACTTCAAGTATGACGTGGAGGTGACGCTCTTCGTCAAGTTCTTCGGGGTAGAGGGTGAGTGCCTGTGGTCTTTCCTAGAAGACTTTGGCCATGGTGATTCTGGGGACGAGCTTGCCCTTCCTGACGGGCTCCACGCTTCCAGCAGATGTGACACCCCCTCCGAGGGGAGCCTGAGCGATAGCAGCGACAACAGCTACGGTGCACTGCCATGTTGATGCGCCCAGGTTTCGGGGGGTAGTCCACTGCTGTGGCACCGTTCTGTCATTCCGGGCATCCGCCCCAGCGCTCTTTTGTGGGGCCATGAAGGAGGAGGAGGACACGGAATGAACATTGGCGCTCCAGCGTCGGGGCTCCTAAGGAGACAGCCCCCATGCAGCTTTTCACTTTCTTTCTCCTCCTTTTCTTTTGCACCTACAACACAAGAACTAAGGGGGGAGTTGTGGGCGTGTAACGCATTCAGGTGCCTACCCTCTATATTAGTACCTTCTGCATTTCATCAACTAGAGTCACCTCCCGATCACAATTAGGGTACTTAGCTTGTCAGACCTGCGGTAGGCTTTTGGGTTGCGGAGGCGCGGCTGAGGCACTTCGGAGGGCCCATGCGCTCGGCGGGCTTCTTCTTCTTCTTCTTGCAGTTGAGGTGAGTTGGGGGCAATGAAGATGCCCTGTGTCTGCGGGTCCCGGTCACACGCATTTCCCTACCATCGCGGGGTGTGACCATCTTACCATGGACATTCCTCATGAGGCGGGGCCCCGACACTCCTGATGCTGACCGGAAACCAAGGATGGCATTAGGGGGTCGAGTGGCCTTATGACCGGTAAGGCTCCTGAGGCCCGATGCTCAGGAGCCCCCTTTGACACTCAAGCAGCTCTACGTCAACAGGTCCCAGTCCCGCAAATTTCCCTACCGTTGCAGGGTATGAACATCTTACCATGGATGTTCCCCATGAGGCCGGGCCCCGGTACTCTTGATGCCGACCGAAAACGAAGGACGACACCAGGAAGTTGGGTGGCATTATGATCGGTAAGGCTCCCAAGCTCGATGGTCAGGAGCTCCCTTAGACGCTCAAGTGGCCCACTCCAAAAATTCTGCTTCCTGATCCGAGAAGGCTAGGCTTTCTAAGGCTTCCTGAGGCTTCCAGTTGTAGTCCAAGTAGCCATGCGTTGACAGGTCCCAGCCCCGTGCATTTCCCCACAACATTTGGTACGACCGGAAACAAAGGACGCACTTCATGGGGCGAGGCCGTGACACTCCTGATCAACTAGGAGGGTCGCATGGCAATGCAACCAGTAAGGATCCCGAGGCTCAATGCTCAGGAGCCGCCTTAGATGCTCAAGCTGTCTGAAGAAAAATTTGTTTCCTTTCCAAGATGGTGCGTGGGGCCAAGAATGGAGCCTCTAGGCGTGTACGAGGAGGCATGCACCTACTAACCCACTCGTGAGTACCATGTGAGGATCCAGGCGCTAAGGCTTGGTCAAGGTGTAAGCACCATGCCCGCCAGCTCCCGCTCGTGGGGTACGAGGGGGAGGGGAGCAGGCGAATGCTTAACTTGGAGGAAGAGAACAACATTAGAGATGGCAAGAAAACAAAACTTTGGCCCTTTTGACTAAAATGCGATTTTGGAAAGACCTCAGGTTTGATTTTATACAGGCTGGGAAATCCAAACAAGAGAAACGCAAATAAAGGCCGTGTCCGGCACTTAGATTCGCCTTTGTCTTCCCCTAGCGCTAAGCGTAGGGCATCCATGTTGCATGGGCATAGCCATTGATGGGCAGTGTTGACTTCTCCGCTAGCTCCGGGCTGTGGCTACCACATTGCGTCGGAGGGACCCCTCCACGTTCTCGTGGGGCCCCGAGCGTATACAACCCACTCATTATTACGTGAGAGTGTCACGGGTAGAACTTCTGGAGGTGCTGGATGTTCCAGGCATTCTGGATGGGGACCCCATCCTGAGTCTCCAGGCATATTGTGCCCGACCTGGAGACATGAGCGACCTTGAATGGGCCCTCCCACATGGGCGAGAGCTTGTGCAAGCCCTCCCTGGAGAGAACCCACCTTAGGACGAGATCACTGACTTCGAGGGTCATACAGCGGATGTTGTGGTAGTGGTAGCGTCATAAGGCTTGCTGATACTGTGCTTCTCGGAGTGAGGCCCGATGACGCGCCTCTTCTCTGAGCACGAGGTCCGTTCCCCATGCAGTCTCCTGATGCTCCTCATCAAATGCCAAGACCCGTAGGGATCGGTGCTTAATCTCATCGGGAAGGACTGCTTCGACTCCGTAGACGAGGAAGAATGGGGTTTCGCTGATGGGATTAGTTTCGGTGGTGCGGATTGACCACAACATCGATTGAAGCTCATCGAC
Source organism: Hordeum marinum (assembly GCA_022496015.1). NCBI lineage: Eukaryota > Viridiplantae > Streptophyta > Magnoliopsida > Poales > Poaceae > Hordeum > Hordeum marinum. Next base: position 124,699,739 of record CM039676.1, on the reverse strand, counting down.
CCAACCCCTGCTGCAAAATTCAAGCTTCTTCTTGAAACTCCTTTCCTTGAGGCCTCGCAGGACCTCCATGTTGGCACGCTCCGCCTGGCCGTTGCTCTGTGGGTGCGCTATAGAAGCATAACATATCTATGTTCCATGCTTAGCACAATAAGTCTTGAAGAGGTGGCTTGTGAACTGCGAACCGTTGTCGGTGATGATGTGGTTGGGGACTCCAAAGAGGCTCACAAGGCCCTTGATGAACTTGACGGCCTACCCGGTTGGGATGGTGCCCACGGGTTCCACCTCCGCCCACTTGGTGAACTTGTTGATGGCGACGTAGAGGTAGCGGTACCCGCCCTCTCCTCGCGGGAAGGGCCCCAATATGTCCAGCCCCCAGACTGCAAAGGGCCAGGAGAGAGGGATGGTTTGGAGGCCCTATGCGGGCTGGTTTATATGCTTGGTAGGAAACTAGCAAGCCTCGCAAGACTGAACCAGCTCGATAGCGTCGTCGAGCGCCAAAGGCCAGTAGAAGCCTGATCGGAACACCTTACCTACAAGCGTGCGCGAGGAAGAGTGATACCCGTAGTCTCCTGCGTGGATGTTGGACAACAGTTAGCATCCTTGCTCACTGGAACTTCACCGCAGCGTGACGTCTTTCGGGCGCCTACGGCACAAATCGCCATCTTGGAAGCAGTAGGATATGGCTTGCCGGGCTCCACGCTTCGCGTCTTCCTCCTTCTCCGGTAGCATACCGTGGAGTAGGTACGCCCTGAATTCTTGCATCCAACTGTCGGCCTAGGGCTCCAAGTCTAGGAGCAGTCAAGCCCCCGAGGCCTGACCACAGTCCGGATCCCCCGAGGGCGGTGCTGGGGGAAGCTCCTCACTCCGAGGCACCAGGACTTCGGTAAGCGTTGTCCGGGAGGCCTTGAAGAGTCGCTCCTCGAAGACGCCTGTCTCCTGAGGTTCGCGACACGAAGCTCTCTTGGCTATGTCATCCGCCTCCTTGTTCGCGCCGCACGGGATGTGCTGCAGCTCCAAGCCCTGCAAACGTTTTTTAATTTTACGTACCTCTTCGAGATACGCCTCCATGTTCTCGTCCTTGGGTGTATACTCTTTGTTGGAGAAGTTGACGAGGAGCTGGGAGTTGCCCTTGTCGGTGAGGCGCCAAACCTCCAAGGTCGCCACCACCTTGAGGCTTGCGATGAGGCCTTCGTACTCCATGATGTTGTTGGAGACCTTCTCCCCATGCTAGAAGCAGAGCTGCACAACATAGCTGAGCTTGTCTCCTTTCGGGAAAGAGAGCACGACCCCAGCTCCTGCTCCTTTGCGCGTGAAGGCTCTGTCGAAATGCATGGTCCATCCTTCGACTGCTTCATAGCCGGGAGCGAGGGACTACCTCCCTTCCAGCCCCTGGTCCAGGGCGTCCATCCATTCAGTCATGAAGTCCGCTAGGGTTGCTCCTTTGATGACCCTAGTCGTGATGCACTCTATGTTGAAGGCCTGCATTTCGATGTTCTATTCGGCAAGTCTCCCTGCCATGGGGTTGTGTAGGATCTTCTTCAAATGGTTAGCAGAGATGACCTTGATTGGATGCCCCTGGAAGTAGTGGCGTAGTTTCCTTGAAGTGACAAGGAGAGCTAGGAGAAGCTTCTATTGCATGGGATAGCGTGAACGCATGTCCCGCAGCACCCTGCTGACGTAGTACACCGGGTGTTCGACGAGGGCGTCCTTCCCCATGGCATGCTCAGGAGGCCTGGGCGCCTAGCGGTCCATGGAAGAAGCCAAGGCCTCACGAGGGTTGTGCGCCTCTTGGCCCGTCAGAGCAGCTTGGGCTTGAGGTTCCCCAACTTGAGAAGGAGCCATATCTTGTTGATCATGCGAGCACCCTGGCTCCACGTGCGGTGGCCCTCTGGACCCCTTCGATGTGGTATGCGAGCCAGCTTGCTCCTCCCTGACCGCCACCAATGCAGTGCTGGCAGAGTGGGGGTGGTGGCTAGGTATAGCAACAAGGGTTCTGTGGGTGAGGCGCTACCCTCACAAGTGGGATTGTGAGGTATCGCTTGAGTTCCTCAAAGGCTGCATTGGCCTCCGAGGTCCATTCAAAAGGGCCCTCCTTTTCATGATCTTGAAGAAAGATAAGGCCCACTCACCGAGCTTGGAGATGAAACGCCCCAAGGAGGTCACGCACCCCGCCAACTTTTGCATTTCCTTGAGGGTTTGGGGGGCGCTCATCTTGTTTATGGCCTTGATCTTCTCCGGGTTCGCCTCGATTCCCCGGTGTGACACCAGGAAATCGAGCAACTTGCCCGAGGGAACCCTGAAGATACACTTTTCGGGGTTGAGCTTCAAATTTACGTTCCTTAGGCTGGCGAATGTCTCCTCCAAGTCCTCGACCAAGGTCTTGGCTGCCCTGGACTTGACTACAATGTCGTCGACATAGGCTTTTGTGTTCCTCCCGAGCTACGGCCCCACGGCAATGTGCATCAGTCGCTGGAAGGTTGCCCCAGCGTTCCGCGGCCCAAAAGTCATGCACATGTAGCAGAATACCCCACACGTGGTGAGGAATGTCGTCCTCTCTATGTCCTCCACCGCCATCTTGATCTGGTGGTAACCCGAGAAGGCATCCAGGAAGCACAGGAGATCGCACTCCGCGGTCGAGTCCATGATCTGGTCGATGCGTGGCAGTCGGAATGGGTCCTGGGGGCAAGCCTTGTTGAGGCTCGTGAAGTCAACGTACGTACGCTCCTTCCCGCACTTCTTTGGAACGGCCACCGGGTTGGCCACTCACTCCAGGTAATGCACCTCCCGGATGACCCCTGCCTCCTTCAGCTTGCCGAGCTTCTCAGAGATGAATGTCTGCTTCTCCAGAGCCTGCCTCCTCGCCTTCTGCTTCACCGGTCGCGCGTTCAGGGACACCATTAGGTGGTGCTCGGTTACGTCCCTCGGGACCCCCACCAAATTGGAGGCGCTCCACACGCACGCGTCTTTGTTTGCCCTGAGTAAGGTCACCAATGCCTCCTCTTGGTATTGAGGCAAGTCGGCTCCGATGGTGAAAGTTGGGCCTGGGTTTTCCTCGTCGACCGGTAATTGCTTCGTTTCCGCCCAGTTCTGGGAGAACAGCTGCTCCTTCTTCACGGGAGCAACGTCAAAGATGCCCCCAGGGTTCTCCACAACCCGGGCCGCGCCCTCGACGCTTGTGCGTTCCACGACCGTTGTCTTGTAGGAGAGCTTGAGTACGTGGGACACGTCTTTGATATTCCCCATGATGTTGAGGATGCCACCGCTCCCAGGCATCTTATCGATGTTGTAGCCCAGGTGCGTTGCCGCCATGAACTAAGCGAGGGCGGGGTAGCCAAGTATTGCTTTTTACGGGAGGTGGATGTGAGTGACGTCAAAGTTGACCTGCTAAGTACGGTAGTTAGAGCGGTTGCCGAAGGTGACGGGGAGGCGAACCCGCCCCACGAGAACGACAAACCCGACCACCACCCCAAAGAAGGCATTGAAGGTGCGAACTGCTCGCGGGGTAACTGCAGCGCGTCGAAGGCCTTCACAGAGATGACGTTGAGGCCGACTTGCCATCGATGAGGGTCCTGGAGACGGACACACCATGTATGGTCGGCGTGCACAACATGGCATGTGCCCCAGCGGCCGATGTGGTCTTGGGGTGGTTGTCGGGGCCGATGGTGATGTCGATTTCTGGCCACGCGCGGCGCTCTGCAGGCTCGGGCCGTGGCTGAACCGCTCCCACATGGCAGAGGAAGTGTTTGATATGGCGGCCGGAGGGTGGCGCCTACAACCTGCCGAGGATGCAGGCAACCGCATGGGCGGCCGTGCATGCCCGAACACCATCTCGCGCTGGGGGCCGGTGTTCGTCGGGGATCATGCCCACCATGGAGTTGCTGAGTCGGGGCATGGCCTTCACTGCAAGCGGGGAAGCTCCAACATGCCCCCTACCTAGCGCGCCAAATGTCCGATTTCAGGCTCCACAAAACCCGTAATATTCGAACACAGGGGCATGTGCGAAGATCCCTCACGGCCTCGCCCGACTTAGCTCACTCCTCGATGAACACAGCAAAGAACTCGCATGAAGATTAGGAAGAAGATGAACACGACAGCTTACCCAGGTTCGGGCCGCTACGAAGAGTAATACCCTACTCTTGCTTTGGTGGATTGCCTCTCGTGGAGGCAAGGTGGATGAACAAGTACAGTGTTTCAGGGCCTCCTGAGGTCTCTCATTGACGTTCGAGTACCCTTGCGGTTTGGTGAGTGGTGGAGTTTGTCGATTGGGTTCGGCCGGGATCCCCTCGGATCGGATTGGATCGTATTGGGATCAGACCTTGGTCTACGAAGCAGCCTACCCTGTATATATATCTGTGGCCCGCATCCTTTTCCCTTATCACAATGGCGGGACGGGATCCCACAATAGCCAATTTCGAAGGGGATAGAGGGTCGTGCTCGCACTGCCGAAAGGCGGTGTTTACCTGCAAAGCAGCTGTCGACGGCACAAGGACAGGCTCAACGATGACATCCTCCCTGCGGGATGGGTGGTTGTGGTCTTCTTACACTTGAATGTAAATCTTTGGGGGTGCTTTGGGAACCCGCGTCTGTCCTTGCTCCCTTTGCATCAAAGGGGAAACTGCTCTGCCTAGCACACTGGTGCTTGCCTGTCCTTCCTTGTGTCATCTTTGACCCCTCAGGCTGGGCCTTGCTTAGAGATCTCTACCGCTATAGAGGGGTCCTGAGGAGGCCCATCCTTCGTGGGTCTTGTCGCTGGTCATCCTCGCCAGGCTTGGGCCCTCACGAGGGCCTTGTCTTGAGTGGGGCCACACCTGGTCCCATTGGGTCGATGAAGTGGGCCACGTCCTGGCTGCAGGCAGGCAGGTCTGGGTACGCCCGTTCCCAGAACGCCGACATATACAATGTGTATCCCATTATATAATTGAATGGGGTTTTCTCAGTATTAAAGTATTGCATAATATCCTTCACATAACGAACATCGAGGGTTTTAGGAGATTCCCCGACTACGAATGAAATCAAACGATAAAATGACATCCATCCTTACTAACCCAGGCTGCCGCCTAGAACCCATCCAAGATTGATGAAGGAGAAGAAGAATAACTCCAAATCAAATCAAACATCACTCTCATGTCAAATCATCGCATTACTTGTACCTCCAACTGTTGTTGTACGAATATGTGAGCCACAGGGACTGAACAATCTCATTTCCAAGGGTATCAAGACTATTAAAGCTTAATTGGTGAGGTATGGTTAGGTGGTGAGGCTTCAGCAAGCGACTAATTATTTATTTGAGTGGCTAACATACGAATACATAAAGTAAAGTATGGTGGTCTACGCATAAAGAACGTGATCTAGTAATGATCACTAACTGATCCTGAACAACTACTTACGTCAAACATAACCCCACCGTGTTCTCTCTTCGATAAGGACTCACGAGAAGAGACAGTCACGGTTACGCACATGGTTGGTGTATTTTATTAGAGTTTACTTCAAGTTTGCTATGACTGGGTGTTAAACAAAGTATCCAAGTGTGCCACATAACCGCGGGCACGGCTTTCCGAAAGATTTAACCCTGCAGGGGTGCTCCAACTCATCCATCACAAATTGACCACACGTAGCGGGAATAACATCGACCACGGATCTCGTGATCATCCTACGCAATTCCAAAGGAAGTCCGACACCTCGAGATAGCCCGAAGAAGATCAGAGTTCCTCACTCAAGACGTTCGAGGAAGGTAAAACAAATCCAGCAAGGCCGTCTGACATGTCGACGAACCTGATAGGAGCCGCGTATCTTGTTCTCAGGACACGACCGAATAAGCATAGTGTACAGTGGCCTGATAGAAATCTCCCAAGTTGCCCCAGGTTGGCCCCGCACACGGCTCTAGTCTGGACCAACACTCATGAGGAGCACTGGTCCGGGTTGTTGATTAAGATCCTCGAGTTAATTACTCCCTATGGAGGTTTATTAATTATTAGGCAAATGTAGTACCAATGTTGGGCCTTGCCAGACAAGCTTTATCCTAAAACAAAAATCAAGGGGCTCCCCATAACAACCCCGAGCATGTTAGGAGCGCTCAATTATGGAACATAACACCGGTTCACAAGTAACTAGGGTGGCAAGAGTGGAACAAAACACCGAGCAAAAGGCCAAGCCTTCCACCCTTTACCAAGTGTATAAGTGTATTAAATTAATTAGCAATAATATGACGATAACAAAAGGATGTCCATGTTGTCACATGGAAGCAATTGCACCTGCAGCTAGAAACGCTATAAGAAGGGCTGAGCAAGCGGTAACATAGCCAAACAACGGTTTGCTGGGAAGGTGCAGGGTTAGAGGCTTTCATGGCAAATTTGGGAGGCTTGTCAAACAAGTGGTAGGTAGCAAGACAAAACGATAGAAAATGACACATCTAGCATGGCAATGATTGTAATGGTATCTAGGGAAACGTGTCATCTTGCCTGAGATCCCGCTCGAAAGAAGATCGAGTCCATGAAGAAGACGAGCCAACGTAGTCGATCGAATCCTCACACTCTGAATGCTTTCGGAACTCTATCGAGAAGGAACAATCCGAAACAAACAATCAACACAAGATACACCGAACATATGCATGACATGATGCACAAATTAGTATGATGCATGTCAAGTTTAATTATGCAAGCCATGACATGGAAAATCACATCAATCAAAGACTACACATTAAGTGAAGCTCAATATGCAACGGGTTGCATATTGACGAAACTCCATGATCAAATATTTAGTTGAGTCTTGTTTATTTACTCGGCCACATTAAATGTTGTTAAACATGGCAAGAGGTGAAGCAATAACAAACTACATCATCTAGGCATTTTAAATGGGGCCGGAAGCAACATATAGCATTCCCGAAAGATCCCCATAAGCATAATATGAATTTAGTCATGATCTGTCCTAACACAATTTTAGAGTTATTAAACAGAAAAATAAATGTCACCATGTGATTCTACACATTTTTCTAGTCAAGTTACATATGTAAAACATTTGCATCGGAGCTATGGTCTAAAAGTTATTAAACAATTCATTTTAAAATGGCATTAATGTAAATTACAGCAAACAGCAAGTTTAAACAGTTTAAACATGGTTGAAAGTTGCAAATTATTAATCTACATGAAATTCTAGTCAAGTTTCATAGATAAAACATTTCGATCCGAGGCACGGTTAGGTTGCTAAGAATTAATTCATTTTTAAAAAGGGCATCACGCCAATCCATGCAAACAGTGTGTTTAAATTTTTTTAACATGCATTAAAGTTGAATATTAGTAAACTACACGAAATTCTAGACATTTTACATATGTACATTATTTTTATACGATGCGCGGACAATTAGTTATTAGCAATTTTAAATCATGGGTTTTTCTGAAAGTCTGTAATTCACATGTAATTAGCAAATTCGCATATAGGAAAAAAACACCTGGGCCGAATCTGGATGGTCCAACAGGGGCATGAGCGATAGATAGCTATATGATGCCTGCACGCACAGATAGGGGAGACTGGCTATGCTCACCATGGGCTTGGCCCGTGGCTTGTCGGTAGGGGTTGGAGATGGGCCTTGGGGAGGTCGCGGCCCACGAGCCGCTGGCGCTCGTCTTGCTCGCTCGGGCAGGAGCACGAGCAGGAGGCAATGGTGGCGGCAGCCAACGGCAGGGTAATCTGACGACGGGCGACAAGATCTGACGAGGGGATGGCCAGAGAAGAGCAGATTGGGGGCAGGGCTCTCCATACCGGGCAGCGAGGACCTTTGTGGCGCCGGATCATGGAGATCGGGCGGTGGCCATTCCTGCGAGGAGAGAGAAGAAGGGAGGTTACAGGAGAGGGGCAGAACAGGCGGAGGAGAGGGAATGGAGGAGGAGAAGGGCGGCGAGGATTTCGGCGAGGCGGCGGCCTCGGGGCTCCGGCGACTAGCGAGCCGACGGGAGGAGCTGCTGCAGTCCCTGCTGGCGGCTGGCTGCGGGGACGGAGAGGAGGTGGCTCGCGAGCACCTACGGGAAGCGGCGGTGGCGCTTCGGGCCCGGGGAAGGCTCAGATGGGCTTCAGCGGGCATGGCGGCTGAGGAGAGAGGCTGGCGGCTGGGCATGGGAAACGAGGAGGATTAGGGTCTAGGTCCAAATTAGGAAGGGGAGTGGTCTATTTATAGCAATTAGTGGCTAGGGTTAGCAATTTTTGTCCATTTTCGGACCGTTCGATCTCGATCAGATGGCCCGAAAGTGGAGGGGGGCTAGGTGGGCTGTGTAGAAGGGCTAGGGGTAGATGAGAGGGAAGGTTGGTGGCCCGAGACATGAGATTTTAGAACACCGAATACGTCCGATGAATAACCAATGACCGCACTGCTATGGCTGACCGACGGGGAAATCAAATGGGCTCGGAATGTGATGAAATTTGGTAGGCGGTCTACCTACACTACAATAAGACCGCACGCCAAGTTTCAACCCAATCCGAGAATATTTTTCACGCGCCTTTTAAAACTTTTTTTCTAAACGATGCTGTGGGCGCGCGCGCGTGTGGTTGGTCTCGAAACGGACGACGACACAAACGGAGAGAACCCACATCTACTCATGGATGCAAGTTATTGAAAACGGGTGACGATCCTATGCATATGATGCGAATGATGCGATGATGAATGCGACAACCACACGAACCACAGACGATAACGGAAATAAAAGGGAAATCTTCTCGAGCATTGGTCCCGGGCTGTTACATTCACGTTCTTGTTGTTCATGGTGTCGGTCTTCCTCATGGCGGTGACGTAGGTGATCTTGCTCGTAGGCATCTTTCTCTTGTTGGTGATGGTGGTCACGCTCGTGATGACAACCTTCATTGTGGAAAGGGTTGCTTTAGTCTAGAGAGAGGTGACACGCGTCACGTTGATGTGGTTGAGGACTCTCGCCGGAGGAGTCCTCGGCAGAGTGTTGACTTGCAGTGCACCATCGAGTTGAGGTAGAAGTGGATGATGAGATTCACCATCAAGGCATGGAGCTCATCCATTTGTGTTGTCATGAATTCCCGCGTTCGCTCCTCAGATTCACATATGTTGATGGCAAGGTGCTCGATGCGGTCCGTACCGACATCATGTGCTTGGCGCATTCCCTTTTGTCCAGCAAAGAATTTTTGTTTGTTGGCATAGGTGTTGGCATCATCGTCTTGCTCCTCGAATGTCGGGTTCGTCAGGGTGTTCCTATCGATGGTACTCAAGTATATATTAGTGGTAGAATGGGAAAGCACAATACCAACTACCACTCAGAAGGTTGAAATGAGGATCAATCACTCAATGTGAAATCGTGGAAATAGTAGAATTGGTACCGAGGTTTCCCTTCTCACACCTAAAAAAGTAATGCTTATGGAGTATCTTGGTTAGGATGGTGGCACAAAGTTTCATGCAATTCGAGAATATGATGCAATAAAGTTGAGATAGATTCGCAAGTTCGCAAGGAAGAAAATGTGAATCAATAGCAATGAGTGAACTCGGAAACACACACACGAATGGAAAAGTGTGGCTGTGCAACCATGAAGTGAGCTCAAAATGTGGAATCCGTGGAGAACGCTCGTGTTACACAACTCTAGAGGGACGCTAGCACGATTGCTCTAATGGGCGTGATACAAACTTGTGCACAACCTATGAGAAACAAGTATGAAATGCTATGTATGAGACACGAGTCACTCGCTCAAGCAATCCACGGTGATCAAGTATGAAATGCAAATTTGGCGATGCTATTGTTCTTTTGACCTTGATTAAAAGCTTCACTTTTCTTTCCTTTGGCAATGATATTTGTATTGTCACTATGCGGGACGTGCATACCAAGATAGCAATTATGTATGCGGGTCATTTGTAACAAAAGAGATGATACTGAGATGTATATGCATGCAATTGGACATATGCAGAGTATGTATCACTAATGTAGACAAGTAGCATGGCCCAAGAATCCTCAATCGCTAGCATCGATAGGCAAGTGACACAAATGGGCTAGGGGTAACAATGCAATGGCAAGGATATAAGTCAAGAGCGTTGTCACGGTTACCATCCTTGCTTACGGTGTAGTGTCAACTAAGAGGTGGTTGGTGATGATCCGAGGTGATGACGAGTGGTGATGTCAATGAAGAACCACTCCTAATTAGCTGAAACACCTTAGGAAGTGGCGGGGCTCGCAACTCAAAATCTCAAATGCAAACGGTTTGCGGAAGAAATGGTGGCAAAATGGTGGCAAAATGGTGGAAGAAATGGTGGGAAACCGCCAATAATTGCTCAAACGAAGGCGAAACAGCTTTGTTGTCTGACAAGTGTCGGATGTCCGGGCCAATTGCGCCGGATGTCCTGGATTTAGGCCGGATGTCCTGGCTGCCTTATCCTGATTGGATATCATATTTTTGTATGAACTAGAGGATGAACACAAATTATTTTGGCGAATTGGGGGGGGGGCATTTGGTGGTGGAAATTTATGAAGATGGTGGAGGAATGATAGATCCACTAGTCCTCTATGAAATCCACGAATCCAAAAGAACAAAATCTCATGAAATCCAAGAAATCCAAGAAATTTTGGGTAGGGCTATTTTTGTGGGGATTTTCAAATTGGACAACATAAAGCAAAATTAGGCTAGCAATCGGTGGGGAAGACCCCAAATTCGTGATCAACATGGATAATGATACCAATATCATACGAGGCAAGACCCGTGGTGGTAGATCTTTCATGAATTGGAAGGGAAAACACGAAGAACACGAAGAACGCGGGGAAGAACGAGAGGAAACACTCAAGGACAAACTCAATCACACATCCGCTAGATCCATAATAACACACGAGTACCAAGATCCAAAATCAACCAATGATACAAGTAGCGGTACGCGATCTCCCACTTCGGAGGAGGGGCCTTGATATCCCGAAGGATCATCCCTCTAGAGGGGCCTTGGCATCACTTGGATCTACTCCCACGGGAGGGCAACTCCTTAAGAGAGAGAGAGCAAAATTAATGGAGCAAAGCTCGTGAGCAAACCTTAGATAACCCTAGAGAGAGGGGGAGGAGGACCTTATATAGTACTAGGGAAAAAGGTGGCAAGATAGAGGGGTACATGGCCCTTTGGCCTGAGTCTGTCCACACAAGGGCCGGATGGCCGGGGCTTCATGGGAGGTCTAGATGTTCGGGCTCTGGTCTAGGATGTCCGGGCTGGCGACGGTGGTCTCCAGCAGAACCGGACATGGGCACGCCGAATTTCCGGGGTGGTCCTGGATGTCCGGGGCTTGGGAGGTGATCTTGACTTCCCTTGATCTTCATGGTGCCTTGGCCTTCACTCCGAGCATCTCCTAGGTCATCTCCAAAGTACATAATCACGCAAAGAGTCTCCGCTTGAGGTAGCATCCACATTCCAAGAGCATCAAAGGGAGAATCATAAAGAAGGGATGTCACCTCATTTGTAATGGCACGTGCAGGGCTCTCGTCATGGGACCATTCGTAGCTTGAGGAATTGGTGATGGGTCCATGGTGATGCTCATGGGATCCTCCGCATCACAATCCTTAACGTATTACCATTGAGCTAAGGTCTCACAGACCTCGCGTAACACTCGTGGTTACAAGCTACAACAATCCTTGCAATTAAGCTATAGTAACCTCTGAGGTTAAGCTAATGCTTTTTCTAAGCAGTGCTTCATCAATCTTGGAATCATATCTCATTTGAAATTCCTTCTTGAATTGAAAAATCAAATAGTAAGTGGATTAAATATTTTGGCAAGCATGAAAACTAAAATCATGGTTGGGTTGCAAATATTCCCTAAGTAATTGCGAATGTGAAACCAATATTTTGCAAGGTATTTAAATGTCAAAACAATAAATTAATTGCATTTTGTATTATGGAAACTCCAAACTTTTTCCAATGCTCCCCAGACTTTTCGTGGCAGTACCTAATATTGCCATATAAATATTGAACCAAGTTTCATAAATTACAAGAGTCCTTTCGAACTAAAATAAAACCAAAACATAAACAAATAAAGAAAACAGAAATAAAAATTAAAGGAAAAAGGAAAACGCCAGGCCAGTCTGGGCCTTAGGCCACAATGGCTGGCTCAACCACAGGCCCAACCCACCTGCCCCCCATCGTCCTCCTCTGTTCACCAAAGGAGGCGTCGACATGCCGGATGCAAGCCACCAGCTACGCCACACGCCGTGGCGGCCATCCGGCCCCTCTCTCGCGACTAGAAGAGCATCTCCGTCCTCCTAGAACCCTAGTGCCCCTCACATTCATCCCTCACGCGCCACTACTCTCTCCCGTCGCCTTGGCCTCTTCGGCCATCACCGTCGCTCGTTCGCCCATGTAACCATTGGCCCTCTCGCACCTCACTGTCGTGTCCCCTGCTACGCTATGCTCTGTTGCACCACCTACGCTCAAGGGATCGAGCCTAGAGCCACCGCTCATCGCCTTCTTCCTCCTTAGGATGCCACCGCTCGCGATTGACGAATTCGGCGTCATGAGGCCTCCCTGGAGCCAGCTTCTCTCACCTATAGGCTTGATGTAAGCCCCTCTTTCCTTCCCTTCCTCTTCCCTCCTGAATTCATGGCCGAAGCAGTCGATCCTGCCATGGCCGAAGCTCACTACCGTAGTATCTCATTGCCGACGATGCTCCGATGACCAATTGGTCCTGCGCACGTCCATCTTCTTCCTTGCATCGCATAGGTCCTTCCTAGCCATGCCAAATGCTTTCTATCGTGCCGTATCACCCTCCCCATCGAAGCCCAAACCCCGGTTGCCACAGACCTCGACGCCATTGAAATTCCCGACAATCTCAGCCCACGCCACGACCATATATTGACTCTGCATCGAGCCCTCATTCCAACGCACTTAGTCGTGTCCGTATAGGTGGCCTGTGGTCGTTTTCTGGTGAAGCCCGAGGCCTCTCCGTTGCGGGAATTGTCGCCGAAGCTCTCTCCGGTGCCACCGCTGACATGGCCTGGCCAGGGCCACCCCCAGGACCACTGCTAGTGGCCCTGGTGGGTCCGTTAACCAGGTTGAACTGATCAACCCTACTGGCTGGGTAGCCCGTAGTCACTGACTGGTGGGCCCCACTAATTATCTAAATTAGTTAATTAAGTTAATTAGTTTTAAACTAATGTGACACTCACATGTGGGCCTAGGTTTGACCTGAGACAGTTGTGTAGACTTCTGACGTCACCCTGATGTCATGCTGATGCAATAAATATATTTATGAATTAAAATAAATCCAGTAAATTCTAGAATATTATTAAAACTTTGAAAAACATATAAAATAATCTATAAGTCAGATGAAAATATTTTATATATGAAAGTTGATTAGAAAAATCTAACAAATCCAAATATGAAATCCATTCATCTTTCATATGCATCTAACATGATGAACATGGAATTTTCCCCTCTGGTTCATTTGTTCGATAAAAGCCTGAGACCTGAAAATACCCCGCTTCGCTTGTATCGTGTAGCACTACGTGAGGTCATCCCTAGCATTGCATGTTGTCATGTCATGCATCGTGATGCATATGTTTTTTTATATTTATTGTTTCTTCCCCCTCTTCTCTCCGATAGACATCGAGCCTGACATTGTTGGCGTTTATGACTACGCCGCTGACATCCAGCCACTTGCCGCATATTATCCAGACAAGTAAACCCCTTGATCATTCCTATATTGCCTATTGCTTCTCTCTCATGCTTGCATTAGATTTTGCTATTGTTGTTGATAGCTCCTATTATGATGCATAGCCTGATTTTCATAAATTTTTGTTGTACCTTAACTATATTCTATATGCTTAGTACAAGATGGTTAGTGATCCAAAGTGACGCCCACATTTTCCTTGTGGACCCCGCTTTATCATCGATGACTCGATCGATGTCCTGAGCCCAATACATCACCTCATACCCCCTTAGTTGTACGACGCCACAGAGCTACTATCGAGTATTGAGGGTGACTCCTTGTGACGTACTCCTGATGCTAACTTTGTAGTGTAGCTATTCGATCGTGGATTTCAAAGGGTGATTCCTCCTTCACTACTTCTGACACTAACTATGTCATGGAACACCTCAAGCATCAACCATCGAGGTGGTTCCTCTCTGGTCACCTTGACGATTACATTGAGTGGGATCCATCGATTGTGATTCCTCGGATTCCCCTTTGATGTTTGGGACACACATTTACTTTGACTTTACTACAGAATCATGTTGAGGCCGGATCGACCTCGAGAGTAATTGTGTAATAATGAAGAGACACGGCCGAGCATTCTTGGCCCTTGTTGTAAGTCCTCTTGACGTGGCGACGGGACCATATAACATGGATCATTGATCATCTGCAGTTGAACCATTAATGGGTTTGGATATGTTATCTGAGAAGGCCTCTAGCCTTGTTCGCACTAACCACCACACACGAATAAATATGGGTACTCCGCGTCATACATTCGCCAGAAAGCTCTTCACACGTCACAGTTGAGCGGCACGAGCCCGGGTGGCCCATGTAAACACCATCTTTGTATTAAGAGGTGATAGGAATAACACCGGCTATGCTTGCAACGTGCAAGATTGAAAAGGGCGAGTGGCCCATGACCCCTTCGCAATTTGGATGTAGACCGGCATGTGGCCTCTCCGTTGAGCCTAGGTAAGACTATGGCATGTCGATCAGCCGAGGCCGGGCATGACCTGGAAATTATGTCTGTCCAGAGTTAACCGAGTATGTTGGCAAGTTGGTGCACCCCTATAGGTAAGTATAATAGCCATGTCCACGGTAATGGACGTTCGGAGGTTTATCCAGATCTAATACAACTAGAATGGTGACTTTAAAATGAAATGTTGGCTCTGAGATTGCTTGCTCGCAAGGAGTCGAGAAAGAATCTCTCGGCATTACTAAATGAACTTGCTACTTATAATACACTAATCTACAGTCTTCTAATGTTTCAACACACTAATGATGCTAGTCTTTGATAGGACTAGGCCTCCCCTCTATTATAGCATTTTTGCATGTCAGTCCAAAGATATAGCCCCATTCCTTTGATACTAATGCATACTTGGCATAGATCTGTTGTAAGTCTTGTGGGTACTTTGGATGAGTACTCACGGTTGCTTTGCTCCCCTTTACCCTATCGATATGATTTCTACGATCATATGACAGAGTCCTGGAGCCAGCTGATACCGCTGGCGACTACCACTAAACTGATCGAGCCAACTACTACGTGGAGGTTGCCCCCGACTAGCAATAGAAGAGGAGGGTCCCAGGTAGGAAGCCTTGACTTTTCAATCTGATGTTGATGTTTGTGCTACCCTTGTTAAGGCAAACTTGTTTACTTATGTCTATACTCAGATATTATTGCTTCCGTTGTCTCATTTGTATTCGAGCTTATGTATTCGAGTCCTCGACGCCCCTGGCTTGTAATATAAAGCTTGCATGACTTTAATTTGTGTCTATAGTTGTTTTGTGATATCTTCCCATGGGTCCCTAATCTTGATGAAAATGGGGGGCTTCACACCTCTCCCAATTACTCGTGGTAAGTCTTGAAGGTAGACTTACAAACCTTTGACAAATTGGTCACCCCATGATCCAAAATTTCCTCTTGGATGCTCTCAACCATGACGCTTAACCGTCTAGAATATGCACAGTCTACAAAGGTAACAAGCGTCGGTTCCACACAGGAACAATCTCTTCAATGATGATCAATCACTTTGGGTTTTAGGTGTTGGGGATTTGGGTTTTTGATCACTCAAGATTTTCACTCAAAGTCCTCCAAGGATGGGCTTCTCTGAATGACACTTGTGAATCTCCCTCGGAGCATCCAACCAAGTAGTGGTTTTGGCGGCGGCTATTTAAAGCTAGGGTGCCGACACGATAATACATAAATGACCATAATGATATCACTATTATTGGGATAAGATATTTTGGACAACTGGCGCAAAGCACAGCAACGGTCGAAAATTTGAGCTCTCAAATTCCTCAAGGCAATCATATTCCTCATGGTAGGTCATTTACACTAGAAAAATTCTAATTCCTTAGTCAGACCAATTTCCTCAAAGACCAGAAGAATATCTTCTCTATCACTTAAGAATTTGACTAAACTGCAAGAGATTTCCAAAGGCTTCACTCGAAGGATTTGGTAGGTGTAGTCTTTGAGATGAGCATCAGTTGGAAATTTTCCTTAATTTTACCTCGACCCCTTTTAATAGTATGTTGTTTCATATTACTCAAAAGAAAGTAAATGAAACTATGAAAACAAGTCTTCAATCTTACTATTCCTCGCATCAATATATTCAAGGTCACAACAATTTCCTCATTTTCATAGTCTTGAAGAAGAGCATCAAAGTCTTCAGATGAAAACATACATTTTTAGGGGTCGACACCCATCAGTTATACCAAACTCCTTAGGGACTTATAGGACTTGTGTACACTCACATACTCATTAGTACCTTAAACTAGAAGTCTTTAATATATCCACCCAAATTGTTGGCCCAGTGGGACCAGGCGTACCACAGCCCATCCATTGGCCGAGTCAGGAGGCATGGCCGGCCCGACCCCGGAAGGTGGATCTCTCTCTCGTGGAGGGCAGGACCCCTCGCGAAGCCGAGCCTGGCCGAGGCAGTGTCACACCCTGTGTTTTTATAACCTTGTTATGTTTGGATTTATTAAATTCGGAACCAATTAAAAAAAATTCAAGTGCTTGTGCTTGCTTGAAATGATGTTTGTTTGGTTGATGATTGTGGTATATGGCACTCTTAGATTCTCTCCCTCTTCATATTCATATTCCTTGATCCAAATTTCTTTCCCAATGATCATGCCATGTGAATAGTGCCTAAAACTAATTTTATCCAATTTTATTTTTTACCAAAAAGGATTTATCCAAATTAGGTTTTCAAAACCCCCTGAAATGAGGTTTGCACTGCAAGTCCTCAAATTGGGTGGATCCTTATTCCCCAAAGGCTTTATTTCAAACCTACTATTTATGACTTCCCAAAACCACCAAATATTATTTTTAAACATTATTTTAATATTTTATTTAAAGGCTTTTGCTTAAGACCAGAAATGGTTTTTCATAGGGAAATATTACTTAAAAGCTATCAAAAAATTTGAGAAAATTTAGGGAAACTCAGTGAACACATACTTTCCATATATATGAGTTTCAACACATGGGCATGTTCAAATCATGGGCAAAACCCCTCAAAACCCTTTCTGTTCAAATCAAGCTTTGAAATATTTCTATAAGAAATATTCTCAATAAATACCAGGCAAATTCCAGAAAGTCAACACTACCATAGGTGATGATATTGCAAAGTTTCAGCTCAATTCAAGTTGTTTTGGTTCATTAAACCATCCCAAAACCCTCGCTATCCAGATTCAAATTTGAGCAACTTTACATTGTGAAGTTTCTCCCCTTGACCCTAAACTTTTTGGACCTAGTATAATCACCAAATAATGATGCTACACTAAGTGGTGCATCAAGGATAATAGCTTAGCTTAAGTAGATCTATAGAAAACTTATTTCGTTAGTTTCTAGGGTTCCCAAAGTTTCCATTGTCAACTTTGCACATTTGAGCTTAAATTTGGTGGTCCATTTCATTTTCAGCCACCATTTGATCCTGTCAAATCTCATGGCAATCAAAGTCCATTTGCTTGCCCTAATCCCCATGAAACACCTTCTGCAGGTTTGGAAAAATCTTGTTTTGACCAACTTTTACTTCCCCCTTGCCTCCAAAATTTTACCACACTTTATCCCTCACCTCTTACCCCTCCAGAAAGAATCCCAAGTCCATAGGCCATAGGAAGATGGGGTAAAACCCCCATTTTTACCCCTGGACAGCCCTGGCAAGAGCTCTCTCCCCTCCCCTCTTACTCTATTCCCATCCTAGGGCATCCTATACATTTTCCCTTAAACTAAATGACCCTAGATTCCCCTAGACAGCTTTGGCCGCATGAAAAACACCGTTGGCATGCCGTGGCATGCCAAACGTGCGCTCTGGAGCATGCTATAGTGCCAACAAGCACTGTAGCCGTTGCCCACTACATGGCTCCGGCGGCCTCGGGCCTCCCCCATGCGCCACCTGCCCCCACTCGATGTCCGCACCCCGCCACCTTGTCGCCCTTCCTCTCTCTCCCTCCTCCGGCTCGTCTCGCGCATGCCGAGCGCCACCCGGCTTGGCCAACCCACAGCCTCACACACACGCTCTCCTCTTCCTCTCTCTTCCCTCCCCTGGGCCTAGACCAACCCCAGAAACGTCGTAGACACGCCCTCACCACCTCTGCCTGACCATGGCCTCAGCCCCGAGCTCGCGGGCGCACACGAGCTTGATGGACCACCGAGAGCCCATATAAGAGGCTCCCGGGCCTCTCTCTCCCCTCTGGTCTCTCTCTCCTCTCCCTAGTAGCCCTCCTGTGTCCCTTGGAGAGCCCGCGACGCCTCCGTCCTCGGGATCGAGCCGAGGACCGCCATGACCACCTCATCTTTGATATCTGGGTACAAAGCCCCTCCGGTCCTCCCTCTTCTTTGGCTGCTCCTCTCTCACCACTCTGATGCTTTCCCCCCTTCTCCCCGTCCTTTTTGCAGCTCAGAACGGCCCTGACAACCTCCTCCCAAATATCGTCCGCCATGGTACCTCGTTGCCGGCGATCTGCGCCTCCCCGTCGACCATCTCCGGCACCCCCCGAACGGTGACAGCCCCCTGAGTGCATCCCAGCCCTCAGCTCTCCTCACTGTGCCCTCCATTGCCGCCAGTGAGCGCCTTCCCCTTTCTGTCGAGAGGAAGGAGATGATAGGTCGACCCCACCTATCATCCCCATACCCCTCTCCCTCTCCCTCTCTCTCGCTAACACTGGGGTCAGCGCATTATTTTCAAACCTGGCCACGCGCACGCCCGCAGCTCAGCTGGGCCGACCTGGCCGGTTGGCCCAGTGCGGCTGGGCACTTGGCCCAGGGCATAGTGTCGTTTTCTTTTTCTTTTTCCCTTTGTTTTCCAAAAATTCCACAGAATTGGGTATTAGTCAAATTCCAAATATTCTTCCACCTAAATTCCTAGTGGGTTGCCCCCGATACTCTTACCATTGACAGTTGCATCGTGCATGACCCTACCCCCTTATGAGGGTTATGCGGGTGGGTGTAGATAGGATGCTACTAGATGCTATGCAAGTGGGTTTGGGATTTATGCACAGGGATGGAAAGAAAGAGGTGATTTCTATTTTTCTTTTGGAAAACCCCGTCGGGTGCCACTAATGCGCGAGGGAGATGATGATGAGTTGGGTAACCACTTGAGGAAGAAGTGGTGTACCGGAGCAAGTGAGTATGTGTTTTCAAAAACAGAGAGTTTTAAGGTCTGCTGACCGTCCCAACCTTACATGCGCAACCATGATACCCTTTATGGGACAGGGCTCTGCTGATTACTTTGGTGGGTACTGGCAAGGAGCCCGCACTACTAGTGGCAGGAGTGGCATCGTCACTCTCGATACAGGGTCGTGCCGGTATGGATGATCATGCGCTGTCCTCACAGGCATCAGGCACACCGTTGGTCCCTGCATGGATGATACGAGTGATGTACATCATGTGGGTTGGGTACCAATTGAGTGGACTCTTTGTTTAGTATCGCCAGGGGAAAGGCATTGTTCAGGTGCTTACCTCGGGTATGTTATATACCGCGAGTCCTGGATGACACGGAAGTTCCCCGAGTCTTGTGGGTAAAGCATGCAGCCTCTGCGGAGTGTAAAACTATTTGAATACCCGTGTCCGCGGTCATGGACAGTTGGAGGTCCTTCTTAAACTATGTCCAGATGTTTTCGCAAACTTGATGTGAGTGTGTGTGTTGGAGACAAAGAGGCTACCTGAGCTAAGTCCGATAACTTAGCTTGATGATTGACTAAGTACGATGACTTAGCATAATGATGGGACATGATATGTTCAACCCTTTCTTATGATGATATCTCTAACTTGTTCATATGAATATCTGCCAACTGTTGACGCATGCCTACCTAGTTATTTCATCATGTCATTGCATTAAAAATTAGCTTTCCGCAAATTACCTACTTAGTGCTATATCATGCATCATTATTTCCTTGTTCCACAACTTGGGTTGCTTGCGAGTACATTCAAAGTACTCATTGGCTTGCCGCTGGTTATTTAATTGGCCAGGCATGGAAGAACAGGAGTATGTTCAAGAGTTCGTTGGTGACGAACATGCGAACTAGGATGCTTCACAGTCAGAATGCCTGTAGGTTAAGGCAGATGGCAATGGGTTCACGCTTTCGATCAAGATTTCCGTTGTTATTCTATTTAAGTGTTTGGCCCTTGTGGCCCTATCTATGTAAGACTAGACCTTCATGGTCTTTATTTTGTGTAAGACGCTAAATGTCGATGTAAGACTCTTGTTATTCAGCCTGTGTGTGTTTAGCGAGTATTGATCTTTGGGATCACTGTACACGTGCATTCGGTGATCACGACTTATGAGTCGGGGTCCCCACAGAGCTGGTATTAGAGCCATCCTGACTGTAGGAAGCCCTTAGTTAGCATGGAAGTTAGTCAGGAAAAAACCGTTTTCAAAACTACACCTAGCACCTATACTAAGAAATTCTGCACTATGTACCTCCTATTCTTCACACAACACTCTGCTGGCTCTCCTCCCTTCAAACCTTTGTAGATGGCCGTCGTACTCGAAGCCTTCCTGACATCCAGCTTTCCCTTACTCCTTGGGGATATCCTAGAGAAGTGCCAGTTTTGCCAACCACCCATTTTCCTCTACCACGAGCACTGGGTCGATGCCGTCACGAGGGAGTACCACGTGGATTTGGTCGTGAAGGCAAACGACTCACCCACCAGTTGGTTCTTTGAAGGACCACGGATGAAGACCCTGATACTCGCAGTTGAGTTAGCTACACACAAGGCACTCCTACACCTTCGAGACATCATTCTAGATATGGCCGATGAGCCGTCTACTCGATACCTTCCCTCCAGGAAAGATGATCTTGGTGAGAGTTGTACACTAGTTTTGACTCAGGTGGATGGCACACCACTCAGGTTCCAGACCTACTTCAGCCTCTCTGCCGATAGTCTGGTTTTCCACTTGATTAAGGAGTCCGTGAAGCTTCGCGAGGAACTTCACCACACCCGAGAGCTGCTCCGGCAAGCCCAGACGAAGCGAGACAATATCAAGAAGGATGGAGCCCCCGAGGGACGATCAGCTATCGCTTATCGAGGAGGAGTACCCCCAGCTAGAGATTCACCCACATGTCCTCATCGCATGAGTGCAAAGGAGTACCGTGAGCTCTTCGCCGGCCCGCCAACAAAGCATCGTCAGGATGGACCTCCTAGTTCCCCAACCCCTTCGACCGGGAATGATGCCCGTTCAGGTGATGAATAGGAGGAAGACCTAGAGGAGCGTGACTATGAGACCGAGCACTCCACCACCTGAGTCTGAGAACACCTAGGGTAGGATCAGTTCATGTACCCCTCATGCGAACTTGAGTCCGTGTAATGGTTCATATGAAACCATGTGTGCTCGTCGGTTGTTTTGTCGTTTGTGTTCCGATGCAAGTCGTGCTTTTGGCTTAGGCAACATGTAAGCGACCCCATCGTCTATCTTATCTTAATATATGTGTTGGTATTCCAACCTTTGTCCTACCACACTTGCACTCGACCAACCACGTTCGTCCCAGTTGTTTGACTTGGCTGCTCCAAACAGGATGGTGACTGTGACATGCAATAGCTCCTTCGCCAACCCTGAAGCCGGCAACTCAAGGCAGTAAGAGGGAGCTCGTGGGGCTGCTCGCGCTGGAGGACACCAGGAGCAGGCACAAGGCAACATTCCCCCGCCACCACCTCCATCGGAGGACATGACCATAGCTCAGTTTCTCCAAGTTCTCCGGGAGGAACGCCAAACCAACAATGCTGCTATCCAACAGATGGCTCAAGCCCTTGTGAACAACCAGCAACAAGGCACGAACGGCAATGGCCGCTCCACTCTGTCTGAGTTCATAAGGAATTCTCCCCCAACCTTCACCGAGACTGCTGAACCATTGGATGCTGATGACTAGATCAGCACCATCAAGGACCTCCTTGCACTGGTCAATTGCAATGAGGATCGTGAGAAGGTGCTTTATGCCTCTCACTGCCTCGGAGGTACCGCTGGAGATTGGTGGGACGGATTCAAGGTCATGCAAGGTGAGCGTGTGATCACTTGGAATGACTTCAAGGAAGGATTCCGCACTGCCCACATTCCTTCTGGGATCTTGAATATCAAGAAGAGAGAATTCCGAGCGCTAAAGCAAGGAAGTGGCTCTGTCAAGGAGTACCTACAGAAGTTCAACCTGCTGTCAAGGTATGCACCAGAAGACATCCACATGGAGGCTGCCAAGAAGGAACACTTCATGGAAGGACTTCAACAGTCCCTACAGTCTCAGCTCATCGTCTGTGACTGTCATACCTTATTCGACCTGGTGAACAGAGCCCTCATGCTGGAAGACAAGCGTCGTGCCCTAGACGACACTCACAAGCGCAAGATGATCAGCAAGGGTAGCTCCAGCAACCAGAAGTCTCGCCTCTGGCAGCCAGCCCCAGCCAACCCAACCTATTAGCCACAACAGGTTAGACCTCCTACGCCTCGTCCGAGCTACCAGCCTTAGCAGTATGCCAATCCCAGGCCAGCTTACAACAACCCCAATAGCAACAATGGCGGCAGGAACTACAACACCAACCCTGGGAAAGTTGCTTGCTTTGGATGTGGTTAGCCAGGACACATCTCTAGGTTGTGTCCCAACAAGAAATCAGATGCACCGCACCCCAATGCGCCAAATCATGGTCAAGGCCGTGGAGCACCCCCAAGGAACCCTGCTCCCCACAACCAGCCCAACAATGGCAAGGGTCATGTGAACCACGTCACTATAGAGGAAGCCGAGGAAGACCCAGACGTCATACTGGGGAAGTTCCTCGTCAACTCAACCCCAAGAACAATATTGTTTGATTGTGGAGCTTCGCATTCTTTCATCACACAAAAGTTTGCACTAGAGAGTGGCATGAAGCCTACGCCCCTGGGTAATCATATGTTGATACAAACCCCGGGATCAGTTATGAAGTCTGGGATAGGTTGTAAGGGAGTTGAGATTAACGTCAACGGGGTAGATTTTCTAGCAGACCTTATCATCTTGAAGTCGGAAGGCTTTGATGTGATCCTAGGAATGGACTGGTTAACCAAGCACCAAGGCTTATTTGACTGTGCCAAGAGGATTGTCACCATGACCAATAGCCAAGGAGTGGAAGTCAAGTATGTCCCCAACCCTGCCTCCACTCAAACCCTGCAGGCTAACTGTCTATCGAGAATTGAGTTGGATCAAGTGCTAGTGGTATGTGAATACCCAGATGTGCTTCCAGATGAGCTGCCCAGAATGCCTCCTCACCGCGACATTGAGTTCATCATTGAGCTTATGCCCAGATCAAGGGCCATCTATAAGAAGGCCTATAGGATGGGATTCGAAGAGTTGGCTGAATTGAAGAAGCAACTGGCAGAGCAGCTCAAAAAAGGATTCATTCGCCCTAGCGCCTCTCCTTGGGGATCACCTGTTTTATTTGTGTCAAAGAGGAGCGAATCTATCAGACTGTTGTGTTGATTACCGTTCTCTCAATGAAGTCACAATAGAGAACAAGAACCCACTCCCAAGATTGAAGACCTGTTTGACCAGTTGAACGGAGCCAAGGTGTTTTCCAAGATCGACCTCAGGTCGGGATACTACCAGCTGAAGATCAGACACCAAGACATTCCGAAGACGGCATTTGTAACCCGGTATTGCCTGTATGAATACACGGTCATGTCATTTGGGTTAACCAATGCCCCTGCCTACTTCATGTATATCATGAATAAAGTCTTCATGGAGTACTTGGACAAGTTCATTGTCGTCTTCATTGATGACATACTCGTCTTCTCCAAGTCTGAAGAACAACTTGAGGAGCACTTGAGATTGGTCCTAGAGACTCTTCGAGAGCACCGGATTTATGCCAAGTTCAGCAAGTGTCAATTCTGGCTGCATGAAGTTGGATTCTTGGGTCATGTGTTGACTGTAGAAGGATTATCAGTGGATCCTGCCAAGATTGAAGCCGTGACTGAATGACAAACCCCTACAATTGTGAAGGAAGTCAAGAGCTTCCTCGGACTCGCAGGATATTGCCGCAAGTTTGTGGAAGCATTCTCGAGCATTGCCTGATGCATGACCCAGCTTTTGAAGAAGGACAAGAAGTTCGAATGGACAGCTAAGTGCGAGGAAAGCTTCCAGGAGCTCAAGAAGAGATTGACCACAGCCCTTGTTTTGGCCACCCCCAATATTCACAAGAAGTTTGTGATATACTATGATGCATCGAGAACCGGGCTTGGAGGTGTTCTAATGCAAGAAGGTAGAGTCATAGCATATCTATCCAGACAACTATGTCCTCATGAAGAGAACTACGCCACTCATGACCTTAAGTTGGGAGCCGTGGTTCATGCCTTGAAGACATGGAGACATTACCTTCTGGGGAAGAGATGTGAGATACAAACAGACCACAAGAGTTTGAAGTATATTTTCACCCAAAGGGAATTGAACATGAGGCAGCGAAGATGGTTGGAGTTGATCAAGGATTATGACCTCAGTGTTCAATACCACCCCAGAAAGGCCAACATGGTAGCAGACGCCTTAAGAAGAAAGGCTTGTTCCTTGAATGCCATGATTAAGGAAGTGCTACCCACCCTGTATGAAGAGCTTGAAAGCTTCGGCTTGGAACTAGTTGTGCCCAGATTCCTCGCCAACCTCAAAGAAAACCCTACCTTGATGGATGCTATTAAGGAAGCTCAGAAGGGACACGAGAGCATTGAAGGCATCAAGAGGAAGATCAAGGAAGGAAAGGCCCCAGGATTGTAAGTGGATGAACAAGGAGTTGTATGGTTCGCCAATCGCATTTGCGTACCCAACAAGGAGGAGCTAAAGAACTTGATCTTGCAAGAAGCTCATGACACTCCGTACTACATCCATCCTGGAGGAACCAAGATGTATCAAGACCTCAAGGCAAGATTCTGGTGGCATGGCATGGAATGGGAGATAGGCACGTTAGTTGCTAAGTGTGACATATGCCAAAGAGTCAAGGTTGAGCACCAGTGACCCGCTGGGCTATTGCAACCTCTCAAAGTGCCTGAATGGAAGTGGGACAAGGTCGGGATGGATTTCGTAACCGGTTTACCAAGGTCAAGTAAAGGACATGATTCTATTTGGGTCATAGTCGACCACCTGACCAAGGTAGCCCATTTCATTCCCGTCAAGACCACCTATGCCGATAACAAGCTAGCCAGCCACTACATCGAGCATATCGCGAGCCTTCATGGAGTTTGTAAGGACATTGTATCAGACCGAGGCACCCAGTTCACCTCGAGATTCTGGAAGATGTTTCAAGGAGCCATGGGCACTAAGCTCTCCTTCAGCACTGCTTTTCACCCCTAGACCGGCGGACAAACAAAACAGGTAAATCTGATACTCGAAGATATGCTCCGCGCTTGTGTTTTGGCATATGGAGCCAAGTGGGAAGATTGCCTACTATTCGCCGAGTTCTCCTACAACAACAACTATCAGTCGAGTCTTCACATGGCACCATTTGAGGTGTTGTATGGACGCAAGTGTCGTATTCCCCTCAACTGGTTAAAGACCGGAAAAGGATTAATTTTTGGACCAGACATCCTCCACGAAGCCGAAGAGCAAGTTCAACTTGTCTGAGAGCGCCTTGAGACGGCCAAGTCAAGACACAAGAGCTGCGCCAACTCCGACCTCCGAGAACTGAGCTTCTATTTCGGTGACCATGTCTACCTCCTAGTCATGCCTCTCAAGGGAACCAAGCATTTCCATGTCAAGGGAAGCTTGCACAAAGATATATTGGCCCCTTCAAGATCACGGCTACGCGCGGAGAAGTTGCCTACCAGCTAGAGCTACCTTCCAAGCTATCATATGTGCACAACGTATTTCATGTGTCACAACTCCGCAAGTGTCTTCAAGTTCCCAACCGCCCCGCCTTCTACAAGGACATAGACCATCAAACCATCGATCTTTAGCCAGATCTCACTTATCATGAGAGGCCAGTTCGCATTTTGGATGAAGCCAAGCACTGCACCCTAAGCCGCACCATCAAGTACTTCAAGGTCCAGTGGAACAACCACACTAAAGCTAAAGCAACCTGGGAGCGTGAAGACTATCTTAGATCGGAGTTCCCTTATCTTTTTAACGCATTAGCCTAGGAATCTCGGGGACGAGATTCTTGTAAGGGGGTAGATCTGTCACACCCTGTGTTTGTATCACCTTCTTTTGTTTGGATTTATAAAATTTGGAACCAATTAAAACTTTTTTTCAAGTGCTTGTGCTTGTTTGTAATGATGTTTGTTTGCTTGATGATTGTGGTATATGGCACTCTTAGATTCTATCCCTCTTCATATTCATCTTCCTTGACCCAAATTTCTTGCCCAATGATCATGCCATGTGAAAAGTGCAAAACCCCTGATTTTACACCTTCTCCAAAAGTAATTTTACCCAATTTTATTTTTACCAAAAATGATTTATCCAAATTAGGTTTTCAAAACCCCTGAAATGAGGTTTGCACTTCAAGTCCTCAAATTGGGTGGATCCTTCTTCCCAAAGGCTTTATTTCAAACCTACTATATTTATGACTTCCCAAAACCACAAAATATTAATTTTAAAGATTATTTTAATATTTTAAAGACTTTTTCCTAAGACCACAAATGGTTTTTCATAGGGAAAAATTATTTAAAAGCTTTCAAAATATTTCAGAAAACTTAGGGAAACTTAGTGAACACATATTTTCCATATATACGAGGTTCAACACATGGGCATGTTCAAATCATGGGCAAAACCCCTCAAAACCCTTTCTGTTCAAATCATGCTTTTGAAATATTTCTATGAGAAATATTCTCAATAAATTCCAGGAAAGTTCCATCAAGTCAACACTACCATAGGTGATGATCTTGCAAAGTTTCAGCTCAATCCAAGGTGTTTTGATTCATCAAACCATCCCAACACCCTCCCTGTCCAGATTCAAATTTGAGAAACTTTACATTGTGAAGTTTCTCCCCATGATCGTAAACTTTGTGGACATGCTGTAATAACCAAATAATGATGCTACACTAAGTGGTGCATCAAGGGTAATAGCTTAGCATAACTAGATCTATAGAAATCTGATTATGTTCGTTTCTAGGGTTCACATTCCATTGTCAACTTTGCCCATTTGAGCTCAAATTTGGTGGTCCATCTCATTTTCAACCACCATTTGATCCTGTCAAATCTCATGGCAATAAAAGTCCATTTGCTTGGCCTAATACCCATCAAACACCTTCTCCAGCTTTGGGAAAATCTTGTTTTGACCACCTTTTACTTTTCCCCTTGCCTCCAAAATTTTACCACACTTGGTCCCTCACCTCTTAACCCTCCAGTAAGAATACCAAGTCCATAGGCCACCGGAAGATGGCGTAAAATCCCCATTTTTACCCTTGGAAAGCCCTGGCAGGAGCGCTCTCGCTCCTCCCCTCTTACTCTATTCCCATCCTGGGGCATGCTACGCATTTTCCGTTAAACTAAATGCCCCTAGATTCCCCTAGACAACTTTGGCCACACGCAAAACACCGTTGGCATGCCATGGCATGCCAAACACGCTCTTTGGACCATGCTACGGTGTTGATAGGCACTATAGCCATTGCCCACTGCATGGCTCCGGTGGCCTCGAGCCTCCCCCATGCGCCACCTGGTCCCCCTCAGCGTCCGCGCCATGCCACCTTATCGCCCCCTACTATCTCTCCCTCCTCCGGCTCCTCCTATGCGTGCCAAGCGCCTCCCGACTTGGCCAACCCGTAGCCTCACACGCGCGTGCTCCTCTCCTATCTCTTCCCTCCGCTAGGCCTAGACCAGCCCTAGGAACGCCATAGACATGCCCTCACCACCTCTGCCTGACCCTGGCCTCGGCCCCGAGCTCGCTGGCGCACCCGAGCTCGATGGACCACCGAGCGCCCATATAGAGCCTGCAGGGCCACTCTCTCCCCTCTGGTTTCTCTCTCCTCTCCCCAGCAGCCCTCGTGTGACCCCGGAGAGCCCCCGACGTTTCTGTGCTCGGGATCGAGACGAGGACTACCGTGGCCACCTCGTCGTTGATCTCCGGGTACAAAGCCCCCCCCAGTCCTCCCACTTCTTCGACTGCTCCTCTCTCACCCCTCTGATGCTTTCCCCCCTTCTCCCCGTCCTTTTTGCAGCATGGGACGGCCCCAACGACCTCCTCCCGAAGCTCCTCTGCCATGGGACCTCATCGCCAGTGATCTGTGCCTCCCCGTCGACCCTCTCCGGCACCCACCGTACGACAGCAACCCATGAGTCCATCCCAGCCCTCAGCTCTCCTCACCGTGCCCTCCTTCGCCACTGGTGAGCGCCCTCCCCTTCCCGTCGAGAGGAAGGAGATGACAAGTGGACCCCACCTGTCATCCCCACACCCTCTCCCTCTCCCTCTCTCTCACTGACGCTGGGGCCCGCGTGTCAGGTTCAAACCTGGATGCGCGCGCCCGCAGCTCGGCTGGGCTGGCCTGGCCGGTTGGCCCAGTGCGGCTGAGCACTTGGCTCAGGGCACAATGCCCTTTTCTTTTTCTTTTTACGTATCTTTTCCAAAAACTCCATAGAATTGAATATTAATCAAATTCCAAATATTCTTCGACCTAAATTCCTAGAATATACCATAGAATTTATTAGTGCAACTTGAAAAAATATTTGAAAACATTGTATGTACAACTTTATTGTAAACACCGCTTTTTGGCATTTTTAGCCACTGTTAAAAATAGATTTGAAAAACTTTTGAACTTCAAAACCCTAGACAAATATTTTTAGTATAGCTTTTAGTATTAATTAGACTAGAGTAACCTTATTAATAATTGCTTGTGTTCTATGCTTTTCTGTGATGCTTATTTGTATCGCTTTTAATGACGACGATAGATTGTGCTGTTGACGAGGGAGTTGGACCCGAAGACTTTGAAGACCCCGAAGACTTTGTTGAGCCAGGCAAGCAACCCTTTGACCATGTTAAGAAACTTTTCATGCATGACACATAGCACTTGTTGTCTCGATGATTGATCATGATGTGGTATTCCCCCTTCAGTGCGTTGCCCCCGATACTCTTACAGTTGACACTTGCATCATGCATGACCCTACCACCTTATCAGGGTTATGCAGGTGGGTGTAGATAGGATGCTAGTAGATGCTACCCAAGTGGGTTTGGGATATATGCATAGTGATGGAAATAAAGAGGTGATTTCAAAGATTTTTTCCAAAACCCCGTCAGCTGCCACTAATGCCCGAGGGAGATGATGATGAGTTGGGTAACCACATGAGGAAGAAGTGGTGTACCGGACCAAGAGAATATGTGTTTTTGAAAATGGAGAGTTTTAAAGTCCGCTGACCGTCCCAACCTTACTTGCGCAGCCATGATAACCCTTATGGGACGGGGCACTGTTGATTACTTTGGTGGGTACTGGCAAGGAGCCTGCGTTACTAGTGGTGGGAGTGGCATGGTCACTCTCGATACTGGGTGGTTCCTGTATGGACGATCATGCGCTGTCTTCACAGGCACCGGGCACACTATTGGTCCCTCCATGGATGATATGAGTGATATACATCATGTGGGCTGGGTACCAATCGAGTGGACTCTTTGTTTAGTATCGCCAGGGGAAAGGCATTGTTCGGGTGCTTACCTCGGGTATGTTACATACCGCAAGTCGTGGATGACGTGGAAATTCCCCGAGTCTTGTGGATAAAGTGTGCAACCTCTGCAAAGTGTAAAACTATTCGAATATCCGTGTCCGCGGTCATGGACAGTTGGAGGTCCTTCTTAAACTACGTCCGGATGTTTTTGCAAACTTGGTATGAGTGTGCGTGTTGGAGACAAAGAGGCTACCTGAGCTAAGTCCGATAACTTGGCTTGACGATTGACTAAGTCTGATGACTTAGCATAATGATGGGATGCAAGATGTTCAACCCTTGCTTATGATGATATCTGTAACTTGTTCATATGGATATTTGCCAACTGTTGACGCATGCCTACCTAGTTATTTGATCATGTCATTGCATTAAAAATTAGCTTTCCGCAAATTACCTACTTAGTCCTATATCATGCATCCTTATTTGCTTGTTCCACAACATGGGTTGCTTGAGAGTACATTCAAAGTACTCATTGGCTTGCCACTGGTTATTTAATTGGCCAAGCATGGAAGAACAGGAGTATGTTGAACAGTTCATTGGTGACGAACATGTGAACTAGGATGCTTCCCAGTTAGAATGCCTATAGGTTAAGGCAGATGGCAATGGGTTCAAGCTTTCGATCAAGATTTCCACGTTTTGTTCTATTTAAGTGTTTGGCCCTTGTGGCCCTATCTATGTAATACTAGACCTTCATGGTCTTTGTTTTGTGTAAGACGCTAAATGTGGATGTAAGACTCTTGTTATTCAGCTTCTGTGTGTTCAGTAATCATTGATCTCTGGGATGACTGTACAAGTGCATTCGGTCATCACGACTTATGAGTCGGGGTCCCCATAGGTAGCTTCGCAGGAGTGACCACCACGTGAGGTCTACTCCGCGAGGTGGCCTCGAGAGGCACTTTTCATGGGGCTAGCTGCAAGGCAAGACCCCCTCCACAAAGGCGATTCCCCCGACATCATGGCAAGAACAAAGGGGGAGAGCCACACATTTTCCAATCCGATGATAGGGGAGGCAGTGGATCCTGCATCCCCCAAAACAAGTCCCAAAGTGTTTATCCTTTGGTGTAATGAGATCGAGACAGATCAACACTTTATGATGGAGGTCATCACTAGGCCCACCAGCGCATCATGATGACTGTTTAACTGGTACAGACTACCTTTTGTCAAGATAAGACTGCATTCCTATTCCCCTTCGAATTGCCGCCCTGTGGCTACCTGTTCCCGCCAATATTTTAGGGGATGAGGACCAAGGCACTAAAAGGAGGAAAGGGCATCTTTGTGTGGGATCGAGTGATTCTCTCCCCAAGATCTGGTGTACCATGAGTACAACTCCTCTCCACAGAGAAATCCAACACAAAACAAGAGTAGGGTTATTACACCGTAAGGTGGCCTGAACCTTGGTAGCTCGCGCGTCCCTGCCATCTCTGGCAAGCAGCATCGAGCTCATTGTCGATCCTCTTACGTTCACTGTCAAGTCATAGGTAGCTAAGCCAAGCCTGCCAGTGTTCAAATATCTTTCACGTAGAAG
This sequence comes from Hordeum marinum, assembly GCA_022496015.1. Classification (NCBI taxonomy): domain Eukaryota; kingdom Viridiplantae; phylum Streptophyta; class Magnoliopsida; order Poales; family Poaceae; genus Hordeum; species Hordeum marinum. Next base: position 124,668,476 of record CM039676.1, on the reverse strand, counting down.
TTCTTGGATGTAGATCCAGAACTCCAACATTTGGTGCGCTGGGTAGGGGGACATTATATCTTGGCGCCTTCAACGTCGATGCCAGGACCAACATGGATGAAGCCGCTTCTCACCTGCAACGTGCTGCTCAGGGAGTCGCTGCCCGTGACCGCCCAGCCCCTGCCTCGCAAAGTTCTTCGGGGCGACGCCTTCTCATCGCTGCGGAGTCCATTGGGGAACAGGAGGCCTCCTCCGCCCACCCACCGATGCATGAGCATGTGGGTGGCCACTCCGCCACCGCGGCCTCACTTGTGCGTTGCATCACTCCCACTCCCCGCATAATGTTGCTCATGGAAGAGGAGCTGCTCCACTTCTGCCCCACTAAAGGCGGCTACGACGCCTGGCTCAGGCGAATTGCCGAGTAAATTGACAACACGCTGAGACAGCGGGTACCAAGAGCATGCGAGGCCACGCGCCCTCCCGCTCCTTGCCACCTCAGCCATTACGCACGGACCGGGCCGGGACACGGTTGAATGATGCCCCACCACCCGTGGGTCGCCCGCGCCAACTCGCGATGGCACTAGACACCATGCCATCTTTCATGCGCCCGTGCGCGCATAGTCCTCGGGGGAGCATCAGGCCAAGAGGGAGGCGATCTCTGTGGTGCAGCCACGGCATGATACCGGAAGTGTGTGACCCTTAGTGAAGGTGTTGTCATCACTAGGGGCTACCCGGTACTATCCGGGCTCATGGTTCAGGACCACCACATGTGCAACATCGGCAAGGAGCCCAACTGTGGTGGCACCCTCACCATCTGCTATGAAGAGAAGGTCGGGGTCCACACCCTAGAGCACACAAGCCAAGTCACCTTTGTCGGACTCCCATCCAACTACGACATCTTTAGGTTTGCTAAGGGCTCTCCTATAAGGAAGAAACCCCTGCCCCCTCAGGAGCAGGCCAAACCCGAGTGGGTAGCGCCAAACGGACAAAGTGTCATCAAATCCCGTGCCCTCAGCAGTGGCCCATCTTCCAAGTAGGAAGACACGCTTAGCGCCTCCCTTCAGGTCTGCTCTTGTGTGTTCGCGCGGGCAGCTCCAGGAGAGCTAGGCCCATAGAGGGAGGTGATCGAGCGTCACTCGGTTCTGTGCCAACTTGTTGGCTCATCAAGCACCAGGAAGGGCCTCAACCGCCTCAAGAGAAGAGGGGCCGCGAATTCCAAAGCATGGCAAGCACCCACGAAGCCTGCAACTTCAGGCTAGTTGTCGTGGTTTTGTCATGGCATATGTCCTCGTGCAAGGACTTAGGTGTGAGGCCATAGCCGCTAGGTGGCCACTCAAAGGGGTTAAACGAGAATGGGAGGCGATTTTACCCAGGTTCAGCCCCTTCGATGGAGGTAATAGCCTATGTCCTTCTTTGTGTCCATATTGATGGTGATCTCGATTACAAGGGTGCGGAGTCACTAACCTAGCTTTCGAGGGTGTCTAACTTGAGTTCTTCGACCCCAGGGGATTTCCTTTATATATAGGTACAGACCCCATGGTTTACGATAGATTCCAAGTCATATTATGACTCATAACCTATCATGTCTCTAAAACGCCTTGCCTCTCTAGCAACGAATCTTCCGACGTCTTCTGCCCTGTGGGCCCTGAGTCGCCATCTCCACACGTTTGGGCCGCCCGGTGGTTTACTTAGTAACTGCCTTACTTGTTTTACCTTTACAACAAGGCCCATCTTAAGGATTGTTCCAAAGCTACCATTATACTAAACCCACCTAGTAGGGCGGGTCATATCATGGGGTTATATCCCCGATATTAGGCCCCAGATTGATTTGAATTCATTCATGTCAATTTCTCTTATATTTTCTTGGTGGCTCACCTTCTGCCTGCATCTGTTCTTCATGATCCTTAAAACACCGACTCATAATACTTCCAGTCTTGTCATTTTCCCATGCCATCCATTTAATGACACCACCTGCCAGAAATCCAGGAAACCAATGATGACATCACGGCGAATATAAATGTATCCATATAAACCAAAAATCGAGGCGTCTGTCTTTTTCAAAATTTACTATGTGGCCTTAATTTTATTTCCTACTGGTTGCACCTTCAAGTCTTTCTTTGTTATATACTCACTGGAGGGCCCCTTCTTTCACTTTTACCTCGTCCCTCTTGCTTCATCTTCCTCGCACCCGAAAGCCTCGTCGCACCAATGTTGCTCCTCAGCTCATCGCCGGTGGCCATCTTCGGAACTGTAGCGAAACCACGTCTTCATTGGGTCTGATTGATCGACTTCACTATCCTTACCCCCCTTAGGTAGATCGTTCTCTCCGAGGTCTATAATAGTTCGTCGGAGTTCCTGAGTACTTTGGTAGTTCCATTTCTGTTCATCGCCATTACTCTTTCACGTATGGACTCCATGGGTTTTACCACAAAAATAGAACGGCTTTGTCCAGTAGATTTGTTTCTTGCATAGCACCTGCAAATCTTCCTCAAGAATCTATGCAACATACTGCCGCGACTTCCATACTTTACAGTTATAGGTTTAGAAAAATATTCCCCTCTCGAATCATTTGTAGATCTGTAATCATAACCAGCTTGGTAGAACTCTGTTTGTCCCACACTTAGCAAAAATCAAAAGTCTTTGACCTAGTATGACTCGCCCTTATTTTAGTCGGCTTTAATAATTGTAAACTGCCATCTTTTAAGAGGCTTTACCAATTCACTGACTCTTCATAAAGCATCTTTAGCTATTCTAAATGGCTAGATCATCTTGCTTTGAACATATGCTTAACTCACCCCTTTATCTTTATCCATGCGACTTATGATGTCGGAATCCAAATTCTGTAACTAGGCGCCTTCCCATGTTTCTGAGGCAATACTTCAAAATTATTAAAATGAGGGTATTCTGCCATCAAAGGAAGTAATTGGCTGGCGGATTGCTCTTGGAGAAGAAATCCCAAAACTTGTGAGGGAGAAGTGGTAATATTCCTTGACCATTTTCTCAGAGGCGTCTCCCCTCCCGGGTCAAAATTATTTTGAGATATTTAAAAAAAAATTAATCTTCATCCTCAAGACCTTGCCCCCAATTCTATATCCAATCTCTATCAATTCCAAGTACTATGTGAGGAGTATATGCAGATAGAGCCCTCCGTTCCACTCTTTAGAGAATTCTTCGATTTTAATCACCAAACTGAAGGCGGCGACGGCCCCAGCCAGGAATATGGAGGGTTTTCAATCTAGAGGAGGAGAGACGTTGCCTTTCATGTTTCCATGCTACCAAGCCATCCTAAAGGGTGTCGTAAGACTTGGTTCTACTACCAAAACACGACCCTGGCTGATGAGAAAACCCTTTGCCAGGTTATAGACCAGATCGCCTCCCCATGGACCTCGAACTTCCTTGTTATGCGCTTCTAGAAGAATCTGCTAAACATGCCCCTATATATCCCAAACTAAGGGCTTTAACAGGCAATGTAATAGTTGGGGTTGATTTGACCCGGTGTTGGGTATCTTGGAGTATTTTTCTGCTAAGTCGCCGAGACAGCTTGACGTGCGCTTATTTTGGTGACTTAAACGACCCCCAAAGGTTCGACAATACAACTTTGGAAGTTGATGAGTCAATCAGATTGTAAAGAAACTATTGGATGAAAGACTAGACGCTTGCAAAAAAGACGGACTGAAGCCCTTTTATGCTCTTAACTCGGCTCCTCTAGTAAAGATCTTTGATGACTGTGTGCCTGACCTTTATAAATGATTTCTTCTTTTAAATTCTCAATCCTTACCTGTTATTTTGATCCTCAACTTAGTAGGCCAAATCTTCATTTTGGGGCAGGAAATGAACAAAAACCGCCGCTAATAAACCCAAAGTCATTCCAAGTTCAGATAAAATAAGGCAGACGCTGGAGAGCTGTCACTCATGGGCGAGTTAGAAATGGCTGATGTTCAGTCGGAGGTAGAAATCAATTTTCTTTGATCGTATTTTATAAATCTAGCTGATATATCCTTTTCCTAGGGTGATGTCAATACATACCGGGCTGAAGATATTGAGGTAATTTCCATTTCCTCGGGCTCAGAATCCTTGCTTTCAACAAGAACAAGGTGTGTCATTCGGAAAGTAAGCTTCTCTCATCCGGATGCTTATTTGGATCCTGATTTTGTTTTCAAGAAAACTCAACATAAGTCAAAGTACAAGACTCAGAGCGGTAATGACGATCTTGCAGATGGCTTACCCAATAATCTGGCTGCCCATAAGTGCCCAACTCGGGTACCTTTTAACCCAACTATTCTTCTTTCCAAAGGAGATTTAAATTATCCACCGTTTAATTATTCTGATTCCATTATCATAAGTCACCACCTTCGTCAGGCGACTCCACCGCCTCCAAACTGCCACCCCTTGTGATCAACCCTGGGTAAATTGTCTCCTTTGTTATATATTTGCCTTTGTGCACCTTTTTGCATATTCTTAATTCTATCTTCTTGTATTGTAGGGCTCAAGCCAAAGCCAAGAAGATAAATCAGCCTGAAGATCATTAGGAGGTCCAAACTGATTTACCCGTTCTATCTAAGCCAGCAAGTACTGATGTTATGGACACTGAAGTTGACTTGGCGATGAATCTTAACCCGCCTAGTGCTGCAAAGACAACTACGGATGATGCTTGTGATAAAAACGAGGAGGTTATCATTACTAGGTCGAGTTATAGTGTTCCTGAGGTCTTTAGAGTATTGACAAAACTTGTTGCTAAGGATGAAACAATACTTCTTGAGAACATAAAAGCCAAGCTGGAGCTTCCAAGTTGTGAGAGTATGAGTGCTGAAGAAATACATGCTGGTTAGTTGGACAGTCTTGCTATGATCTAGGAGATGGAAGTCGGCCTCGATAGCATGACGAAAAACAAATACGAGGTATGTTCCTCTTTATTATGTACTTTATATATCCTTTTATATCCCCCAAGCGAAGACCCATCTTCTTGAGATGAGTTAGATCTTTGTTAATAATAATGAAGAATTTGACATGTATCCCTCAACGGCCGGCTCATCTTCTTGAGATGACTTGTGTCTTTTGCTAATAACTATGAAGAATTCGACATGTAGCCCCCAAAGGTTGGCTCATCTTCTTGAGATGATTCTGGCCTTTGTTAATAATTATCAAGAATTGGACCTTTAGCCCCCAAGGGATGCTCATCTTCTTGAGATGAGTCGGGTCTTCTCCATACCGTTGCTTTGGAAAAATTGATGTGCATTAGCCCCCAAGTGTCAAATATATTTTTTTGCAATCTGTTTGAGACTTGTTATAATCTTTCACGGCCCAGCATGTGGTAGTAACTAGTCTTGGATCACAAAAAGAGAACTCAATTCCTAAGAACGGTCCCGATGAGACAACCCGCTATGTACTCCTACATAGCCTCTCATCGCTACCTTTACCAAATCGGGTTCATCATAAGCTTATCGCATCAGAACAACATTGTTTCACTCTAGTTCATCACCCAGATGAATCAGACCTGACACAACCCTAAGCATAGCAAGCACAACAGGTAAAGTAAGCAAAGCACAACATGGCACAAGCATCTACCAGGTATGCTAGGTTGCAAGGTTTAGCTATTTACTGTGACAATGACAGGTCATGCAAAGGAATAGGTTCATTTAGCATGTATGGCAGATTAGTGAATGTTTGTCCTAATGCAATAAACAAGAGTAGGAGCAAGAGAGTGGGATGTTATCGGAACGATCAAAGGGGTTGCTTGCCTTGCTGGGTAGCGGGAAGGTTTTCTCCTTCGTTGGAATACTCGGAGGTATGCTCAGAAGCAGAGGCTACCGCAATGCTGATAAATAGCAATCAATACACACAAGTGCAACAATATGATGCATGATCATGACATGGCAGCATATATGGATGAGCTAATGCAACTATTGTCCAAGTTAATTTGAAGTCAGTTTCAATATAGGTTCAAAATCGTTGCTAGTGGGCCCACTGGTCAGTGGGCCATTAACTTAATTAATTTAGTTAATTAAATTATTAATCCAGTTTTGACTAACAGGGCCCGGCCCCATTTGCCAGTGACCCAGGGGTCAAACCCCTAGTGGTCAAACTGGTTGACTCGCGGGCGTTGAGCCGCCGATGATGTCAGGGATGGCAGAGGGGTTCGGGTCCCTCTTCCGGCAATCAAAAGGACGGCAGAGGGCACCGATCTACTCTGCTCGCTCGCACGCGTTGAGCCCGACACCTCGCAGGGACTCGGATGGCTGGAATCGGCGCCAGCGATGAGCACGGCAGCTGCTGGAGCTCGGGCGACCACGGGCTCGTCGAGCCGGAGCTCGAATGAGCCACCTAAGGGCTCCTAAGGCTACCTGTGATCATCCTGAGCACGACTATGTGCTCAGGTGTGATCTTGGGCTGCTGCAGCAATGGCCACGACCTCGCTGACGGCGAGGAGCTCTCGGACCCGAGGGGATTGGGCGCTAGAACACGCTAGCGAATGGGGGAATGGGGGGAGAAGGAGCAGGAGCTCACAGTGGACGCAACAACAATGAGAGCGGGCTCGAGGAGGCTTTGATTGCGATGCACGGCCGGCGGCGGTCTCCGGTGACTGAGGAGGTACAAGGAGGCGAGATCGGCACTGGGGGTCCTTTGGGCTTGATTCTTTCGGCAGAGAGGACCGACACGTCATGGCAGAGCTAAAGGGGGCTCGAGAGTGAAGGGGAGCAGCTGTAACGACCGGCTACAGTGGCGAGAAGGCGGCAACCATGGCGGGAGAGGAGAGGGAGAAAGCAGGGGGGCGAGTGCGAGAGAGAGAGAGATGGGGATGGCAGAGGCGTCCTCATCCTCTCGCCAGTGCGGCGGGGGATGCACACGCGCAGGGTGCTGCGTGGCAGCACCGGTGCGAGCGCACGCCGAGCACACGCTCGTCCTCCTGGCCGCCAGGAGGACGACGACCGTGCTGGCCCAGCTAGGCCGGCCCAGGTGCCTCCTCCTTTCCCTTTTTTTTACATTTCCAGTTCTGTTTTGTTTTTCTGACATTTATTTTTTTATTTTTAGGCACAATTGCTATATCTAAAATATCCCAAATATTTTGTAGAACTAAGTTTGAATATTTCAAACTTCTATAAAAAGTTTCAGAATATTTTAAAATCTGAAATAATGATAATGCTTTATTTGGCATTTTCAGCAGCTTTAATATTTATTTTTAAATTTCTATAAATGTTCAAATATTTAAGATGGCCCCTGATATATTCATGTCCATATTTATCAGACATAGGGGACATTTTAGATGGGCATTCTGAATTTGTTGGTTTTTCACATTCATTAAGTTGGTTTGATTCAAATGAATTCTTTGGGGTTTCTTTTGATCCCCATTTCAAATTGATGCGAAAGAATTGAAATATGATGGACACACATGTTGTCCTAAGACAACTAGCTAGGTATGTGACAGGCACCTCGTGTCGTCCCTTGAGATCTTTGGGCATATGCTCGGCGCAGAGAGCCAGGGATAATCAAGGTATCCCAATGGTCCTACAGTTGGTCCTGGTTTCTGGTTAAGGAGGTGGCTACCGAATTGCCTGTGCTGCTGCTTCTACCTTTGCTTGTTGACCTCACTTAGCCACATCAACAATTACCTGTGCTCCTAGCGGGGTAGGCCGATTTGGGGAAGTCTTAGGCTGTTGGCTCCGCTCACTTCTAGAAATATCCAGAGATTCCAAGTGGCGGTTCTTGCTGTGGCTGGCATATAGGGTGGAGTGCATCCGATCGCGGCTATAGGAATATTGCGCTTGCTGCACCACTGTTGTTTTCAACATCTCTATGGTGTTCCTTGCCTCAACATAAATTGGGGTATTCCCAAGTATGGGTAACGATTCTAAATGCCAGGTTGCAACCAACACATTGTCAACAGGGTTAGAAAAATTACCCCTTGGTATATGGAAACGTTGTGGTGGTGTAGGAATCGGCAGCTGCTGATATGGCTTGTTTTCTTGGATTCCAAGTGGTGCCCTAGCCCCCAGTGTCTGCTGAGGGGTGTTGAAGAGTTGTCGTGGCTCGAGGTTTAGTGGCACTCGGCTCCGATGTCTCCTTTGGTAAACCCCCACAAATGCCTCTCTCTAACATCCTAACTGCCAAGCCTCGGCCTTAAGGTGTTCTGACTCATTATGTATGCAAGCCCGTAGTTCTGCCATCGTTGCGTTCTCATCATCGATTTCCCTCTGTACCTCGGTCATTTGGTCTCTTAATTTGATCAACTCTGCGTTACGCTCTTCTTGACTTCCCGTCGTAATGGGACTTCCACGAGCTTTGCCATCTCAACCATCAAATCAGTCATGGCTGGATCCAGCGTCTTGCCCGACCTGCTAGATCCACCCGTCGCTACGGATGCGGACGGGTTCTGAGCCGCCGCAGTTCCTTCCATGTAGATAGTGACTTGTCTAGGCGACTCATGGGCTTTCTCTAGGGCTTCAATCTCCAATTACCCCCGGGCCTCCCATTGTAGAGAGGACAGATTGATTCAGTTTCTCCTATGGAAGTGATATGTGTCCAACGTATCATTAGTTTTTGGTTTGCCATACTCTTATATTCTCAATCTTGGACGTTTTACAATCATTTTATAGCAACTTTAAATCATTTTTTGGGACTAAGATATTTACATAGTGCCAAAGTGTCAGTTATTGTTTTTGCTTATTTTTTACTTTGTAGAAAATCGAGGCAGAAGAGACTAGATGGGCCAGAGAAGAGCTGGAGAAGAGGGCCGAGGTGGGGAAAACCCACCAGGGCATGCTAGAGGCCCCTGGCGTGGACTGGTGGGTGGTGCCCACCTCAGGACCCCCTCCACCGACTATCACCTCTATAAATACTCAAATATTTGGAAAATCCTAGAAGAATCGATGAAACACAATTCCAGCCGCCGCAAGTTCCAAAACCACGAGATCCAATTTAACACCATCATGGAGGGGTTCATCTTCCTCATAGGTGCCTCTTCGATGATGCGTGAGTAGTCCACCATAGACCTACGGGTCCGTAGGCACTAGGTAGATGGCTTTCTCTCTCTCTTTTGATTCTTAATACAATTGTATCTTGGAGATCTATTTGATGTAATGACTTTTGCGATGTGTTTGTTGGGATCTGATTAATTTTTAGTTCATTACCAGTTTCTATCCATGAATATGATTTGAGTCTTCATTGATCTCTTATTTGCATGATTACTTATAGCCTCATATTTCTTCTTCAAATATTTGGTTTAGTTAGGCCAACTACATCGATATTTCTTGCCATGGGAAGAGGTGCTTTTTGATGGATTCGATCTTGCGTTGTTCGTTTGTAGTGACAGAAGGCACACATGTATCATTGCCATTAGGGATAACCAGATGGGGTCTATTCCTACATTAATATATCTTGTCTACATAATGTCACCGTTCTTATTGCATTACTCTATTTGTTCATGAACTTAATACACTAGATGCAAGTTGGATAGCGGTCGATGCATGGAGTAATAGAAGTAGATGCGGAATTGTTTCGGTCTACATATCTTGGACGCGCAACCTATATAATAATTATTGCCTGGATATTGTCATGATTATTTGAGCTTCTATCAATTTCTCAACAGTTATTTGTTCACCCACCGTGCGTGTCGGATTTCGGGCTCCGCAAAACCCGTGAGGTTCGAACACAAGGGCGTGTGCGAAGATTCCCTGCAGCCTCGCCCAACATAGCTCGCTACTCGATGATTACTACAGCAAACTTGCTCAATGATGAGGAAGAATATGAACATGACAGTTTACCCAGGTTCGGGCCGCTGTGAAGCGTAATACCCTACTCTTGTTTTGGTGGATTGCCTCTCATGGAGGTTTGGTGTATGAATTAGTATAGTGGGCTCAAGCCTCGTGGGGACACTCAAGAGGTGTTCTTGGATCTCTGCCTTGTGGTGGTTCATCGAATGGCTAAGTAATCCCCCACCTACGGTGTGGCCTAGCCTCTACATATAGTGGTGGACCGGGTCCTCTTCCCTTATCAAAATGGCGGGAAGGGATCCCACAACGGCCAGTTTTGAAGGGGGACAGGTGTACGTCTGCGCCCTGTCCAAAGGTGGTCTTCGTCTTCAAAGTGATTGTCGATGATGCGGAAGTTGGCTGAGCGATGACATCCGTCCCACGGGGCTTGTGGTCGTGGTCTTGTTGCACCAGAATGGAAACCTTTGGGCGGCGCTTTGAGAAACTCCATACGTCCTCGCTCCCTTTGCACCAAAGGGGAAACTGCGCCGCCTGCCGTGCTGGCGCTCGCCTGTCCTTCCTTGCGTCACCTTTGACTCCTGAGGCCGCGCTTTGCATAGAGATCTCCATCGCTCACGAGCAGGGCTGAGGAGGCCCATCCTTGCTGGTCTTGATGTCATTCCTCCTCGCGAGACTAGGGTCCTTGCAAGGGCCTTGTCTTGAGTAGAGCCTCACCAGGCCACGCCTGGCTGGTGAAGTGGGCCATGTCCTAGGCCATCGGCAGGCAGGGCTGGGTATCCCCGTTCCCAGAATGCCGATAGTGGCCCTTGGGCCCAGGGCTTGCTCGAGCCGGCTTTGGCGCAAAGCCTTGAGAACAGCCCGAAGGACGCCTGTGAGGTGACGCCCCCACTCCCCGAAGGCGCAGGAATTGCCCTAAGTCAGACCGATGCGACGTCTGCATGCAGCACCGACATCATTACCTTTCCTTGAATGCTACTGCCGCCGAGGCCTTCACTCTTTGAGCCATGCAGATGTGACCCTTCAGAGGCGGCACAACTCCCGGGATGTGAGGGGGTGTCTGTCGGCGCCCGGTTGTACATAAGCAAGCGTGGGCAAGAAAACCCTCACAACACCTTCGTCTTCTTCACCTCCCAACCTCCAAGCCGCCACTCTCCCAATCATGGCTCTAGTGAAGAAGCATTCCGCTGTCGAGAAGGGGAACACTACTGGAATCAGGATCTTTGCCGTCAGCTAGCTCTTTGCCGTCTGCTAGCTAACGACAAAGAAGATCTTTGACATCAGCTTCAGTAAAACTGACAGCAAATAACGAGCTGACGGCAAAGATCATGTTTGCCGTCAGCCAGCTCTTTGCCGTCTGCTAGCAGACGGCAAAGAAGTAGCGATTGGCAAAGAGGAAGGGTGGCCCACTAATGAGAATCACCTAACGGCCACTTTCTTTGCTGTCTGATAGAAGATGGCAAAGCAAGTGGTCAACTACCGTTCGTTCCCCCCCGGCCGCACCCCACTAACTAGGCTCTTTGCCATCTACTAGCAGACGTCAAAGATTTTAACCTATAAGCAGCGCGCCCGACCCCTCTCTCTCCTCTCTCTCTCTACCCACCCCTCACCCCCCGTCCCCGTGCCCGAGCCGCCGCCACCCCCACCCCATGCCAACGGCCGCCGCCCCCCCCCCCGTGCCACTGACCGCCACCGTTGCTGCCACCCCCGCCCTACCGCCCCTGTGCCTGTGTCCCTGCCCCCGCCCCTGCCGCCGGTCGCCCTGCCCCTGCTATAGGCTGCCCTCGCCCCTGCCGTGAGGCAGGCCGCCTCGCCGCCATCTCCCCAAAGCCCCCTCCTCCACCGGCCCCCTCCTCCCCTCTAGGTGAGCTCATCTTCTCCTTTTTTTTGTTTTTATAGGTTTAGGTTTAGTTTAGATTTTGTTTAGGTTTAAGTTTAGTTTTAGGTTTTTTTAGGTTTAGTTTAGATTAGATTTACATAATTAGAAGAAGAAAGAAGTAAGATGAAAAAAAGAATAAGTAGAAGAAGAGGAAGAAGAAGAAGAAGAGGAGGTGGAGAAGAAGAAGAAGAGGAGGAGGAGGAGAAGAGGAGAAGAAGAAGAGGAAAAAGGAAGAAGAGGAAAAATGAAAATAAGGAAGAAGACGAAGAAGAAGAAGAAGAAGAAGAAGAAGAGGAGGAGAAGAAGAGGAGAAGAAGCAGAAGAAGGAGAATAAGAAGAAGGAGATGGAAGAAAAGAAGAAGAAGGAGAAGAGGGAGAAGAAGAAGAAGAAGAAGAAGATGAGAAGAGCCCCCGATCCCCGACGCCACTAACCCCCAACCTTCGAAGCCACCGACCCCTGACGCCACCGACCCCTCATGCCCCGGACCCCCGACCCCCGACCACCGACGCCATCGTCCCTGACCACCGACACCACCGACCCCCGACCACCGACGCCATCGACCCCCGACCACCAACGCCACCGACTCCAGGACTCCATTGACCCCTGATGCCATTGTCTCCCGATGCCACTGACCCCCAACACCTATTTTGCCTCCTGTTGACCAAAAAGGTGCTCTTCATCCTTCGTGAGGCCAAGGAGGTCATAGTTTTGTATATCATGAGATAGGTCACATATTTTCCTATTTTGTTATAAAAACATCATATTTTGTATTGATCAGGTGAATTTGAATGTGCAGTTGTTTGACGACCTCTCCTTCCATTTGAGGAGCTCCCCTTTTGCGTTCGTTGGTGAGCACAATGACATCTTCTCCCCGACAACCTTAAAGTTTTTGGTCTATTCCGATCTTCGTGCCGATGAAACTTGTTAGCTATAGGTGTCTTCAATCATCAGTATGCGGGACGACTATGTGTCTCCCGTTCGAAAGGGTTACATCTATAAATATGCGTTCATTAGCATATTTATAATCGTGATTCTTTTGATTTGTCCAACGTTATCCATGGACAGCCGGAGTATGTGTACATTGGGTTCATTTTCCCATATGCTCTACTCGGGATCCGGTGCAGAATTTCGTTAGTGCCTCCCTATTGTTCTTCGGGTGCACATCCTCTCAGCTTATTGCTGAGACGTGTGTTAGGAGAACAGCGGGGAGGTGCTGCCGAAATTGCGCGTCGGATCCGGAGCAGAGCATGAGAAAACGAACCCAATCTACACATACTTGGGTGGGATTAGGACCTATCTCTACCTACTAGCATCTAGGTTGCATCGACGTAATAAAACTGACAAACTCTATTAACTGATGAATATGGTTTGCTGAATTATGTATATATTTTTTGTGTTTCCGGTAGCTAGGAAAGATGAGTGATCGTGGCTGGATGTACACTGGTCACACTAGTCAAAAAGACATGACCCATGAATGGATAACAAAAACCAAGGAGTTTGTGAGAGTCGCATTTGCAAATGGACAGAAAATAACCTGGTGCACTTGTGTCGATTGTGACAACTTTAAGAAGAAGTTAGAGTTTGAAATGATCAAACACCTGCAAAAGTGGGGTTTTACGCCTAATTATACGGTCTGGACATTTCATGGTCGGTCTGCCCAACGTGCCAAAGCTGACGTGGTTCGTCGTCACACCGACAAGCATCGTACCGGGATCGAAGACATGGTGCAAGACTTTGATGATGCTTGGGATTCAGACGATGAGATGGAGGAATCTACAAAGGCCTTCTGTGAAATGTTGGAGTCTTCAAAACGTCCTCTCCACGAGCAGACTAGGCTTTGTCAGTTGGATGCCATCACACAAGTAATGGCTCTGAAGGCTTAGTTGAACCTGGACAGAGAAAGCTACAACGTGATGATGACGATATTTGGACGCTTTCTACCCAAAGGCCATGTATTGCCAGCAAACCTGTACCAGTCAGGCAAAATCCTATGTGCACTTAAGATGCCCTATGAGAAGATAGATGCCTCTGAGAATGGATGTGCCTTATTTAGGCTTGAGTATGCGAGCTTCAACTATTGTCCCATTTGCAATGCTTCCAGGTATGTTCTGGTAGACAACGATATGGGTCAGAAGAGTAAGACCAAAATCCCAGTCAAGGTTCTTCGGTATCTACCAATCATACCAAGACTTCAACGTCTTTTTATGGTCGAAGAGACAGCTAGATAGATGACGTGGCATAAATTGGGCAAAAGAACAGAACTAGATGCAGATGGGAATCTGATTTTGGGACCCACTTCAGACACTTTTGCGTGGAAGCACTTCGATGCATTACATAAGGATAAAGCGGCAGATCCATGGCTTCCTCGAGTTGCCATCAGCACGGATGGGTTCAATGTGTATGGTATGATGGCAGCACAATACTATTGTTGGCCTGTATTTGTCATTCCACTCAATCTACCCCCGGAGAGATTATGAAAAGAAAGAACATTTTCCTGACGTTGATAATTCCAGGGCCCAAATATCTGGGGAAGAATATGAATGTGTACATGCAGCCACTTAAGGATGAATTGCAAGAAGCCTGGGATAATGGGATAGAGACATACGACGCCGCTACCAAAAAGAACTTCAAAATGCATGTGTGGTACATGCACTCATTGCATGACTTGCCGACGTATGCGCTATTCGTTGGCTGGTGTGTGCATGGAAGGTTCGCGTGCCCCACATGCAAGGCATCTCTCGAGTTCTGTTGGCTGCAGGCGGGTCACAAGTTTTCTTGCTTCGACATGCTAGATAGTTCCTGCATTCGGACCATAAGTTCAGAATAGACAAGAAGAAATTCACCAAAGGTAGAGTTGTCAAAAACATTGCACCACCTACGTTGATAGGCCAATAGATCCTGGATCAGGTAAACGCTCTCGATCCGGATCCAAATCGTCCAGGGTATTTCAAAGGGTATAATATGGAACACGCCTGGACTCATAAGATATGTTTGTGGGATTTTCCTTACTATAAAGACCTCCTTTGCCCACACAACATCGACGTGATGCACACTGAATAGAATATCGTGGAGGCCCTTTTTGGTATATTGTTCGGCCTAGAGGGGATTTCAAAGGATAATCCTCAGGCTAGAGTCGATCAGGAGGCTCTATGTGATAGAGCGTTTCAAAACATATGACAACCAAAAGGAAAGAAGAACTGGAGGAAGCCAAAGGAAAGAAGAACTGGAGGAAACCAAAAGGAAATCAGGTGGACCCTTCTTTCCCAAAGGCTTTATTTCAAACCTACTATATATATGAATTCTCAAAACCACCAAATTTTATTTTTAAATTTTAGTTTCACATTTTATTTGAACGCTTTTTCTAAAGGCTAGAAATGGCTTTTCCTAGGGAAAATTTATTTAATTGCTTTGATAATATTTGAGAAAATTCAGAGAAACTCAGTGGACATATATTTTCCATATATATGACATTCAACACAAGGGCATGATCAGATCATAGGCAAAGCCCGTCAAAACCATTTCTGTTCAGATCAAACCGTGCTGGGCCAGCTAGGCCGGCCCAGGTGCCTCCTCCTTTCCCTTTTTTTTACATTTCTAGTTCTGTTTTGTTTTTCTGACATTTATTTTTTTATTTTTAGGCACAATTGCTGATCATAAAATATCCCAAATATTTTGTAGAACTAAGTTTGAATATTTCAAACTTCTATAAAAAGTTTCAGAATATTTTAAAATCTGAAATAATGATAATGCTTTATTTGGCATTTTCAGCAGCTTTAATATTTATTTTTAAATTTCTATAAATGTTCAAATATTTAAGATGGCCCCTGATATATTCAGGTCCATATTTATCAGACATAGGGGACATTTTAGATGGGCAATTTGAATTGGTTGGTTTTTCACATTCATTAAGTTGGTTTGATTCAAATGAATTCTTTGGAGTTTCTTTTGATCCCCATTTCAAATTGATGCGAAAGAATTGAAATATGATGCACAAACATGTTGTCCTAAGATAACTAGCTAGGGATGTGACAAGCACCTTGCATCGTCCCTTGAGATCTTTGGGCATATGCTCGACGCGGAGTGCCGGGGATAGTCAAGGTATCCCAATGGTCCTACAGTTGGTCACGGTTTCTGGTTAAGGAGGTGGCTACCAAATTGCCTGTGCTACTGCTTCTACCTGTGCTTGTTGACCTCACTTAGCCACATCAACAATTACCTGTGCTCCCAGCGGGGTAGGCCGATTTGGGGAAGTCTTAGGCTGTTGGCTCCGCCCACTTCTAGAAATATCTAGAGATTCCAAGTGGCGGTTCTTGCTGTGGCTGGCATATAGGGTGGAGTGCATCCGATCGCGGCTATAGGAATATTGTGCTTGCTGCACCACTACTGTTTTCAACATCTCTTTGGTGTTCCTTACCTCAACATAAATTGGGGTATTCCCAAGTATGGGTAACGATTCTAAATGCCGGGTTGTAGCCAACACATTGTTAACAGGGTTAGAAAAATGACCCCTTGGTATATGGAAACGTTGTGGTGGTGTAGGAATCGGCAGTGGCTGATGTGGCTCATTTTCTTGGATTCCGAGTGGTACCCTAGCCCCCGGTGTCCGATGAGGTGTGTTGAAGAGTTGTTGTGGCTCGAGGTTTAGTGGCAGCCGGCTCCGATGTCTCCT
Source organism: Hordeum marinum (assembly GCA_022496015.1). Classification (NCBI taxonomy): domain Eukaryota; kingdom Viridiplantae; phylum Streptophyta; class Magnoliopsida; order Poales; family Poaceae; genus Hordeum; species Hordeum marinum. The sequence continues at coordinate 124,652,244 of CM039676.1, read as the reverse complement.
TTGGTAAACCCCCTCAGATGCCTCTCTCTGACATCCTAACTGCCAGGCCTCGGCCTTAAGGTGTTCTGACTCATTATGTATGCAAGCCCGTAGTTCTGCCATCCTTACGTTCTCATCATCGGTTTCCCTCTGTACCTCGGTCATTTGGTCTCTTAATTTGATCAACTCTGTGTTACGCTCTTCCTGACTTCCTGTCGTAATGGGACTTCCCAGAGCTTTGCCATCTCAACCATCAAATCAGTCATGGCTAGAGCCAGTGTCTTGCCCCACCCTCTAGATCCACCCGTCGCACCGGATGCGGACGGGTTCTGAGCCGCCGCGGTTCCTTCCATGTAGATAGTGACTTGTCTAGGCGACTCATGGGCTTCCTCTAGGGCTTCAATCACCAATGACCCCCTGAGCCTCCCATCGTAGAGAGGACACCATACTCTTATATTCTCAATCTTGGACGTTTTATAATCATTTTATAGCAACTTTAAATAATTTTTTGGGACTAAGATATTTACATAGTGCCAAAGTGTCAGTTGTTGTTTTTGCTTGTTTTTTACTTTGTAGAAAATCGAGGCAGAAGAGACTAGATGGGCCAGAGAAGAGCTGGAGAAGAGGGCCGAGGTGGGGAACACCCACCAAGGCGTGCTAGAGGCCCCTGGCGTGGACTGGTGGGTGGTGCCCACCTCAGGACCCCCTCCACCGACTATCACCTCTATAAATACTCAAATATTTGGAAAACCCTAGAAGAATCGATGAAACACAATTCCAGCCGCCGCAAGTTCCAAAACCACGAGATCCAATTTAACACCATCATGGAGGGGTTCATCTTCCTCATAGGTGCCTCTTCAATGATGCGTGAGTAGTCCGCCATAGACCTACGGGTCCGTAGGCACTAGGTAGATGTCTTTCTCTCTCTCTTTTGATTCTTAATACAATTGTATCTTGGAGATCTATTTGATGTAATGACTTTTGCGATGTGTTTGTTGGGATGTGATTAATTTTTAGTTCATTACCAGTTTCTATCCATGAATATGATTTGAGTCTTCGTTGATCTCTTATTTGCATGATTACTTATAGCCTCGTATTTCTTCTTCGAATATTTGGTTTAGTTAGGCCAACTACATCGATATTTCTTGCCATAGGAAGAGGTGCTTTTTGATGGATTCGATCTTGCATTGTTCGTTTGTAGTGACAGAAGGCACACATGTATCGTTGCCATTAGGGATAACACGATGGGGTCTATTCCTACATGAATAGATCTTGTCTACATAATGTCATCGTTCTTATTGCATTACTCCATTTGTTCATGAACTTAATACACAAGATGCATGTTGGATAGCGGTCGATGCATGGAGTAATAGAAGTGGATGCGGAATTATTTCGGTCTACATATCTTGGACGTGCAACCTATATAATAATTATTGCCTGGATATCGTCATGATTATTTGATCTTCTATCAATTTCTCAAGAGTTATATGTTCACCCACCGTGCGTGTCGGATTTCGGGCTCCGCAAAACCCTCGAGGTTTGAACACAAGGGAGTGTGCGAAGATTCCCTGCAGCCTCGTCCAACATAGCTCGGTACTCGATGGTTCCTACGGCAAACTTGCTCAATGACGAGGAAGAAGATGAACACGACAGTTTACCCAGGTTGGGGCCGCTGTGAAGCGTAATACCCCACTCCTGCTTTGGTGGATTGCCTCTCGTGGAGGTTTGGTGTATGAATTAGTATAGTGGGCTCAAGCCTCGTGGGGACACTCAAGAGGTGTTCTTGGATCTCTGCCTTGTGGTGGTTCATCGAGTGGCTAAGTAATCCCCCACCTATGGTGTGGCCAGGCCTCTACATATACTGGTGGACCGGGTCCTCTTCCCTTATCAAAATGGCGGGAAGGGATCCCACAACGGCCAATTTTGAAGGGGGACAAGTGTACGTCTGCGCCCTGTCCAAAGGTGGTCTTCGTCTGCAAAGTGGTTGTCGATGATGCGGAGGTGGGCTCTGCGATGACATCCGTCTCACGGGGCTTGTGTTCATGGTCTTGTTGCACCAGAATGGAAACCTTTGGGCGGCGCTTTGAGAAACTCCGCACGTCCTCACTCCCTTTGCACCAAAGGGGAAACTGCGCCGCCTGCCGTGCTGGCGCCCGCCTGTCCTTCCTTGCGTCACCTTTGACTCCTGAGGCCGCACTTTGCATAGAGATCTCCATCGCTCACGAGCAGGGCTGGGGAGGCCCATCCTTGCTGGTCTTGATCTCGTTCCTCCTCGCGAGACTAGGGTCCTTGCAAGGGCCTTGTCTTGAGTAGAGCCTCACCAGGCCACGCGTGGCTAGTGAAGTGGGCCATGTCCTAGGCCATCGGCAGGCAGGGCTGGGTATCCCCGTTCCCAGAATGCCGATAGTAGCCACCGGGACCAGGGCTTGCTCAAGCCGGCTTCTGGGAAAAGCCTTGAGAACAGCCCGAAGGACGCCTGTGAGATGACGCCCCCGCTCCCCGAAGGCGCAGGAATTGCCCTAAGTCAGACCGATGCGACGCTTGCATGCAGCACCGACCATCATCACCTTTCTTTGAATGCTGCTGCCGCCTAGGCCTTCCATCTTCGAGCCACGCAGATGTGACCCTTCTGAGGCGGCACAACTCCCGGGATGTGAGGGGGTGTCTGTCGGCCCCCGGTTGTACATAAGCAAGCGTGGGCAAGAAAACCCTCACAACACCTTCGTCTTCTTCACCTCCCAACCTCCAAGCCGCCACTCTCCAAATCATGGCTCTAGTGAAGAAGCATTCCACTGCCGAGAAGGGGAACACTACTGGAATCAGGATCTTTGCCGTCAGCCAGCTCTTTGTCATCTGCTAACTGACGACAAAGAAGATCTTTGACATCAGCTTCAATAAAACTGACAGCGAATAACGAGCTAACGGCAAAGATCATGTTTGACTGCTAGCAGATGGCAAAGAAGTAGCGATTGGCAAAGAGGAAGGGTGGCCCACTAACGAGAATCACCTAACGGTCACTTTCTTTGTTGTCTGCTAGCAGATGGCAAAGAAAGTGGTCAACTAACGTCCGTTGCCCCCGGCCCCACCCCACTAACTAGGCACTTTGCCATGTACTAGCAGACGGCAAAGATTTTAACCTATATGCAGCGCGCCCGATCCCTCTCTCTCCTCTCTCTACCCACCCCTCACCCCCCGCCCCCGTGCCCGAGCCGCCGCCACCCCCACCCCATGCCACCAGCCGCGCCCGCCCCCCCCCCCCGTGCCACTAACCGCCACCGTCGCCGCCGCCCCCGCCCTACCGCCCCTGTGCCCGTGTCCCTGCCGCTGGCTGCCCCCGCCCCTGCCGCCGGCCGCCCCTACCCTTGCCGCCGGCTGCCCTCGCCCCTGTGGTGAGGCAGGCCGCCTTGCCACCCCCTCCCCAAAGCCCCCTCCTCCACCGGCACCCTCCTCCCCTCTATGTGAGCTCATCTTCTCCTCTTTTTTGTTTTTATAGGTTTAGGTTTAGTTTAGATTTAGTTTAGGTTTAGGTTTAGTTTTAGGTTTTTTAGGTTTAGTTTAGATTAGATTTACATAATTAGAAGAAGAAAGAAGTAAGATGAAAAAAAAGAATAAGTAGAAGAAGAGGAAGAAGAGGAAGAAGAAGAAGAGGTGGAGAAGAAGTAGAAGAAGAAGAAGAAGATGAGGAGAAGAGGAGAAGAAGAAGAGGAAAAAGGAAAAGAAGGAAGAAGAGGAAAAATGAAAATAAGGAAGAAGAGGAAGAAGAAGAAGAAGAAGAAGAAGAAGAAGAAGAAGATGAGAAGAAGAGGAGCAGAAGCAGAAGAAGGAGAAGAAGAAGAAGGAGAAGGAAGAGAAGAAGAAGAAGGAGAAGAAGAAGAAGAAGAAGAAGAAGAAGAAGAAGAAGAAGATGAGAAGAGCCCCCGATCCCCGACGCCACTAACCCCCAACCTTGGAAGCCACCGACCCCTGACGCCACCGACCCCAAATGCCCCGGACCCCCGACCCCCGACCACCGACGCCATCGTCCCCGACCACCGACACCACCGACCCCGGACCACCGACGCCATCGACCCCCGACCACCAACGCCACCGACCCCAGGACTCCATTGACCCCTGATGCCACTGTCTCCCGATGGCACTGACCCCCGACACCTATTTTGCCTCCTGTTGACCAAAAAGGTGCTCTTCTGCCTTCGTGAGGCCGAGGAGTGTTTGTATATCATGAGATAGGTCACATATTTTCCTATTTTGTTATAAAAACATCATATTTTGTATTGATCAGGTGAATTTCGATGTGTAGTTGTTTGACGACCTCCCCCTGCATTTGAGGAGCTCCCCTTTTGCGTTCGTTGGTGAGCACAATGACATCTTCTCCCCCAGCAACCTTAAAGTTTTTGCTCTGTTCCGGTCTTCGTGCCGATGAAACTTGTTAGCTATAGGTGTCTTCAATCATCAGTATGCGTGACCAGTATGCGTCTCCCGTTCGAAAGGGTTACATCTATAAATATGCGTTCATTAGTATATTTATAACCATGATTCTTTTGATTTGTCCAATGTTATCCATAGACAGCCGGAGTATGTGTACATTGGGTTCGTTTTCCCATATGCTCTACTCCGGATCCGGTGCAGAATTTCATCAGTGCCTCCCTGTTGTTCTCCGGGTGCACATGCTCTCTGCTTATTGCTGAGACGTGTATCAGGAGAACAGCAGGGAGGTGCTGCCGAAATTGCGCGTCGGATCCGGAGCAGAGCACGAGAAAACGAACCCAATCTACACATACTTGGGTGGGATTAGGACCTATCTTTACCTACTGCCATCTAGGTTGCATCGACGTAATAAAAGTGACAAACTCTATTAACTGATGAATATGGTTTGCTGAATTATGTATATATTTTTTGAGTTTCTGGTAGCTAGGCAAGATGAGTGATCGTGGCTGGACGTACACTGGTCACACTAGTCAGAAAGACATGACCCATGAATGGATAACAAAAACCAAGGAGTTTGTGAGAGTCGCATTTGCAAACGGATAGAAAATAACCTGGTGCACTTGTGTCGATTGCGACAACTTTAAGAAGAAGTCAGAGTTTGAAATGATCAAACACCTGCAAAAGTGGGGTTTTTCGCCTAATTATACAGTCTGGACATTTCATGGTCAGTCTGCCCAACGTGCCAAAGCTGACGTGGTTCCTCGTCGCACCGACGAGCATGGTACCGGGATCGAAGACATGGTGCAAGACTTTGATGATGCTCGGGATTTGGACGATGAGATGGAGGAATCTACAAAGGCCTTCTGTGAAATGTTGGAGTCTTCAAAACGTCGTCTTCACGAGCAGACTGGGCTTTGTCAGTTGGATGCCATCACACAAGTAATGGCTCTGAAGGCTCACTTGAACCTGGACAGAGAAAGCTACAACGTGATGATGACGATATTTGGACGCTTTCTACCCAAAGGCCATGTATTGTCAGCAAACCTGTACCAGTCAGACAAAATCCTATGTGCGCTTAAGATGCCCAATGAGAAGATAGATGCCTCTGAGAATGGATGTGCCTTATTTAGGCTTGAGTATGCGAGCTTCAACTATTGTCCCATTTGCAATGCTTCCAGGTATGTTCTGGTAGACAACGATATGGGTGAGAAGAGTGAGACCAAAATCCCAGTCAAGGTTCTTCGGTATCTACCAATCATACCAAGACTTGAACGTCTTTTTATAGTCGAAGAGACAGCTAGACAGGTGACGTGGCATAAATTGGGCAAAAGAACAGAACTAGATGCAGATGGGAATCCGATTTTGGGACACACTTCAGATACTTTTGCATGGAAGCACTTCGATGCATTACGTAAGGATAAAGCGGCAGATCCAAGGCTTCCTCGAGTTGCCATCAACACGGATGGGTTCAATGTGTATGGTATGACGGCAGCACAATACTATTGTTGGCCTGTATTTGTCATTCCACTCAATCTCCCCCCCGGAGAGATTATGAAAAGAAAGAACATTTTCCTGACGTTGATAATTCCAAGGCCCAAATATCCGGGGAAGAATATGAATGTGTACATGCAGCCACTTAAGGAGGAATTGTAAGAAACCTGGGATAATGGGATCAAGACATACGACGCCGCTACCAAAAAGAACTTGAAAATGCATGTGTGGTACATGTACTCATTGCATGACTTGCCGACGTATGCGCTATTCGTTGGCTGGTGTGTGCATGGAAGGTTCCCGTGCCCCACATGCAAGGCAGCTCTCGAGTTTTATTGGCTGCAGGCGGGTCACAAGTTTTCTTGCTTCGACATGCTAGATAGTTCCTGGATCCGGACCATAAGTTCAGAATAGACAAGAAGAAATTCATCAAAGGTAGAGTTTTCAAAAACATTGCACCACCTACGTTGACTGGCCAATAGATCCTGGATCAGATAAACGCTCTCGAGCCGGATCCAAATCGTCCAAGGTATTTCAAAGGGTATAATATGGAACATGCCTGGACTCATAAGATATGTTTGTGGGATCTTCCTTACTATAAAGACCTCCTTTGCCCACACAACATCGACGTGATGCACACTGAAAAGAATATCGTGGAGGCCCTTTTTGGTACATTGTTCGGCATAGAGGGGATTTCGAAGGATAATCCTAAGGCATAGAGGGGAGGCTCTATGTGATAGACCGTTACAAAACATATGACAACCAAAAGGAAAGAAGAACTAGAGGAAGCCAAAGGAAAGAAGAACTGGAGGAAACCAAAAGGAAATAAGGTGGACATTTCTTTCCCAAAGGCTTTATTTCAAGCCTACTATATATATGACTTCTCAAAACCACCAACTTTTATTTTTAAATATTATTTTCACATTTTATTTGAAGGCTTTTTGTAAAGGCTAGAAATGGTTTTTCCTAGGGAAAATTTATTTAATTGCTTTGAAAATATTTGAGAAAATTCAGAGAAACTCAGTGGACATATATTTTCCATTTATATGAGATTCAACACAAGGGCATGATCAGATCATAGGCAAAGCCCCTCAAAACCCTTTCTGTTCAGATCAAACTTTTGGAATATTTCTATAAGAAATATTCTCAATAAATTCCAGGAAAATTCTAGCAAGTCAATATTATCATGGGCGATGATATTGCAAAGTTTCGTCCCAAGCCAAGTTTGTTTGGTTCATCAAACCATCCCAAAACCATTCCTATCCAGAATCAAATTTGAGCAACTTTACATTGTGAAAGTGTCTCCCCTTGGCCTCAAACTTTGTGGGCATGCTCTAATGGCCAAATAATGATGATACACTAAGTGGTGCATGAAGGGTTAAAACCTTTTGTAACACCCCGTTATGCCTGGAGGGATATAAACTGGCCCCACAGACCAACACTAGTGTTTCACTAGTCTTTTCTGTGCACTTTGTCCTCACTTGTGCGCACCCAGGACCAACTTCCCGGTCGGTCACCCATCCTAGAATCGCTCCAAGCCAAGCATGCTTAACTTTGGAGTTCTTTTCGAGTGGGCTCCCGGAAAAGTAGGAAATTCCTTGTTGATATGAGTAGTCTAACATTCCTATTAAGCTAGGCTCTCACATACACCCCCACTCAAAGGAACCGACGTCCTCGTCGGCTCATCAAGAACGATCCCTTTCGGCACACGTATGCGCGTCTAGTCCGGCACATGTGCCATGCTGTATGCCACGACGGGCCACACACGCCATGCGCCACATGCCCATGCACCTGACCCGTGCATGCCCATGTAATCGCAAGGGTCGGCTCTGATACCAATTGTAACACCCCGTTACGCCTCACGGGATCTAGACTGGCCCCATAGACCAACACTAGTCTTTCCTGCGCACTTTATCCTCACTCGTGCGCACCCGGGACCAACTTCCTGGTCGGTCACCCATCCTAGAATCGATCCAAGCCAACCACGCTTAACTTTGAAGTTCTTTTCGAGTGGGCTCCCGGAAAAGAAGGAATTCCTTATTGATATGAGTAGTCTATCATTCCTATTAAGCCAGGCTCTCGCACCTAGCATCATGGGATCTACAGAAACCAGTTTTTGCCAATTTCTAGGGTTCACCAAATTTCTATTGGCAACTTTTTCTCCTTGAGCTCAAATTTGGTGGAGCATCTCATTTTCACCTAGCCTTTGACCCTGGTAAAAATCTCAGTAAGCTGGTAATTCTTTCTTGCCCAAAACCTCACCAACCACCTTCTAGTGATTTTGTAAAACAAACATTCTCACCTCTTATCCTTTTACCCTTGGCCCCAGCTTTCTACCACACTCTCTCTGAGTTACTAGCTACCTCCAGTAACTCTCCCTAGCCAAAGCTCCATGGGTAAGTGAGTAAAACCGTCATTTTTCACCTCTAGACAGAAGTTTTCTCCCTCTCTCTTAGCCTCCCTTCTCTCCTAAGGAATCACCAGGGCATCCAATGGCCTATTCCCTATTTGTTAACCCCCTAGATCCCCCTAGGCATGCCATGGCATGCCAAACGCCCCGCTTGGCCAACCCGCGACCTCACACGCGCGCCCTCCTCTCTCTCTCCCATTGCTCCCGCTCGCCGTAGACCAGCCCCAGGAATGCCCCCAAGCAGTCCCGTGAGCCTCCCTCTCCCTAGGTCCTCGGCCACGAGCTTGTCGGTGCACAGCGTTCGGTGGACTCACGCCCCCTCTATAAAAAGGGCCTCCCGAGCCCCTCTCTCCCCTCTGCTCTCTATCTCCTCTCCACTATAGCCCCCCTGCGTGCTCCGAGGACCTCCCGTAGCTCCTGCGCTCGGAATCGGACCGAGGACTGCTGTGGCAACCTCATCGTCGATCTCCGGGTACAGAGCCGTGATGATGCTTCCTCCTCTTCCTCCTGTCCTTTTTGCGGCATGGGACGGCTCTGGCGACCTCTCCCGAAGCACCCTCCGCCGCAAGGGCTCGTCGTCGGCAACTCCGGCTGCCTCAGGCCTCCGGTCCACCTCCAGAGGACCGAGGGGTCAATGCTGAGCTCATCCTTCGCCTTCACCTTGTCGTCGCCGTGCCTTGCATAATTGCCGGTGAGCACGCAGGCTACCATGTCGCGAGGTTGGAGATGATAGGCGGGGCCCCCCAGTCATCCTCACCTCTCTCCCCCTCCTCTCTCTATCGCTGGCCGTCGGGGCCGAGTCGTCAGGTTCGAACGCGCGCGCGCATGCCGGTTCGCCTGGGCTGGTTGGCCTCTGGGCCGGCCCAGTTGCTGGCCTCCTCCGGCCTGGGCATTGTGCCCATTTCTTTTCCCTTTTTATTTTTCCAGCAAATTCCAAATATCCCATAGGGTGAAATATTTACCCAATGCCAATATTTATTCCACCTAAATTCATAAAATAATCCCTAGAATTTAATAGTGTTATTTGTAAAAATGTTTGAATATGTTGTTAGTACTTTATTATTTTAAAACCTATATATTGGCACCTTTTTGCCTCTGTTATTTTAATTCCAAAAACTTTTTCACAAAAAAACCCTAAGAGAATATTTTTAGTATGACTTTTAGTATTTACCAGAGTAGGTTAACATTTTTGGTAGTAGTTTGAGTGCTTTGTTTTGTGTGATTGCTTATTTTTATCGTTATTTTATCGCGACGTTAGATTGCGCTATTGACGAAGTACTTGGACTCAAAGACTTTGAAGACCCCAGAGACTTTGTTGAGCCAGGCAAGCAGCCCATCGACCATGATAAGAAACCATTTTATTGCATTTCATATAGCACATTACTTTCCTCGTATTTGATCATGTGTTGTGGTGTTCCCCTTTCGGTGGATGCCTCCGGTACTTCTCTGTTGACACTTGCATCATGCATGACCCTATCACCTTATGAGAGTTGTGCGGGTGGGAGTAGTTAGGTTGCTAATAGGTTCTACACAAATGGGATGGGACTTATGCATAGTGATGACAAGAAAGAGGTGATTTCAAAGACTTTTCGAAAACCCCGTCGGGTGCCACTAATGCCCGAGGGAGATGACAATGAGATGGGTGACCACTTGAGAAAGAAGTGGTGTGCTAGAATAAGATGAGTATGTGTTTTCGAAAATGGAGGGTTTAAGATTTGTTGACCGTCCCAACCTTACATGCGCAACCACGATACCCCTTATGGGACGAGGCTTTGTTGATTAGTATGGTTGGTACTAGAAAGGAGCCCGCATTACTAGTGGCAAGAGTGAAGTGATCACTCTTGAGATGGGGTCGTCCCAGAGAGGAAGGTCATGTGCTATCTTTACACTCACCGGGCACACCAATGTGTGCCCTCATGGATGATACGAGTGATGTATATCATGAGGGATGGCACCAACGAGTGGACTCTTTGTTTAGTATCACCATGGGAAAGGCATTGTTCGGGTGCTTACCTCGGGTATGCTATGTACCGCGAGTCGTGGACGACACGGAAGTTCCCCGAGTCTTGTGGGTAAAGAGTGCAACCTCTGCAGAGTGTAAAACTATTCGAATAGCCGCGTCCACAGTCAAGGACAGTTGGGTGGTGCTGCTTATGCCGTGTCCGGATGTTTTCGTGAAACTTGGTGTGAGTATGGTGTGGTGGTGACAAGAGGTCACCTGAGCAAAGTCCGATGGTTTAGCATGGGAATTGAACTAAGTCTGATGGCTTAACGTGATGAACGAATATGAGATGTCTGTCCCCTACTTATGTTGATATCTGTAACTTGTTCATATGGATATCTGCTAATTGTTTATGCATGTTCACTAGTTATTTGATCATGTCATTTGCATACAAAATTAGCTTTCCACAAATTTACATACTTAGTTCTATATCATGCATCGTTGTTACCTCGTTCCACACTTGGGTTGCTTGCGAGTACATTCAAAGTACTCGTTGTCCTCCCACTAGTTATTTAATTGGCCAGGCATGGAATAACAGGAGTATGTTGAAGAGTTTGTTGTAGACGAACATGCAAACTAGGACGCTTTCCAGTCAGAATGCATGTAGGTTAAGGAAGATGGCTTGGGTTCACGCTTTCGACCAAGATTTCCGCTGCTTGTTCTATTTTAAGTGTTTGGCCCGTGTGGCCCTATCTATGTAAGACTAAGACCTTCATGGTCATTATTTGTGTAAGACATTAAGTATGGATGTAAGACTCTTGTTATTCAGCTTATGTGTGTTCGGTGAGCATTGATCTTTGGTATCACTATACACGTGCATTCGGTGATCTCGACTTATGAGTCGGGGTCCTCACAGAGCCGGTATCAGACCCATCCTGACTGTAGGAAGGCCTTAGTTAGCATTGACGTTAGACAGGATAATAGTCATTTTCAAAAGTACACCTAGCATTGGATATTAGGAATTCTGCACTATTTACCTCTCCTATGCTTAACACAACACTTTGCTGACTCTCCTTCTTTCAAACCTTTGTATATGGCCGTCGTACCTGAAACCTTCCTGACATCCGACGTTCCCTTGCTCCTTGGGGATAGCCTGGAGAAGTGCCGGTTTCACCAACCACACATTTTCCTCTACCATGAGTATTGGGTCAATGCCGTCATGAAGGAGTACCACGTGGATGTGGTCGTGAAGGAAAACGATTTCCCAACTAGTTGGTTCTTTGAAGGACCACAGATGGAGACCATGATATTTTTCGTCGAGATAGCTGCATGCAAGGCACTCCTACACCTTCGAGACATCATTCTAGAGATGGCTGACGAGCCAGCTACTCGCTACCTTCCCCTCAAGAAGGATGACTTTGGCGAGAGTTGGACGCTGATTCTGACCAAGGAAGATGGTGCACCACTCAGGTTCCAGACGTACTTCAGCCTCTCCGCTGATAGTTTGGTTCATAACTTGATGAAGGAGTCCGCAAAGATCCGCGAGGAACTTCACCTCACCCGAGAGCTACTTCGACAAGCCAACACGAAGCCAGACAAGATCAAGAAGGATGGAGCCCCCGAGGGACGACTAGCTGTCGCTTATCGAGGAGGACTACCCCCAGCTAGTGATGCACCTACACGTAGCCATCGCATGAGTGCGAAGGAGTACCATGAGCTCTTCACCGACCCGCCTACAAAGCATCGTCAAGAAGGGCCTCCTCATTCCCCGACCCCTTGGACCGGGAACGATGCCCGTTAAGATGATTAACAGGAGGAAGACCTAGAGGAGCGTGACTACGAGACCAAGCACTCCACCACCTGAGTCGGAGAACCCCTAGGTAAGGATCAGTCATGTATCCCTCATGCGAAGTCGAGTCTGTGTAATGGTTAATATGAAACCAAGTGTGCTTGTTTTTTGTTTTTTTGTTTGTGTTCCTATGCAAGTCGCGCTTTTGCCTGAGGAAACATGTAAGCGACTCCATCGTCTATCTTAATATATGTTGTTAGTCTTTTGACCTTTGTTTTAACACACTTGCAGTTGACTGACCCCCTTAGGCGCGCTTTTCCTTTATTGCTTATCCTCTTGTCAATCCTAGTTGTTTGACTTGGCTGCTCCAAACAAGATGGTGACTGCTACCCACAACATGTCCTTCACCAACCCTAAAGTCGGCAACTCGAGCCAGCAATAGGGAGCTGGTGGGCTGCTCACGCTGGAGAACACCATGAGCATCCACAAGGCGATATTCCACCTCCACCACCTCCACCGAAGAACATGACCATAGCTCAGTTTCTCCATGTTCTCCGGGAGGAGCACCAAGCCAACAATGCTGCTATCCAGCAGATGGCTCAGGCTCTCGTGAACAACCAGCAGCAAGGCAGGAACGGCAATGGCCACTCCACGCTGTCTGAGTTCATGAGGAACTTGCCCCCAACCTTCACTGAGACTGCTGAACCATTGGGTGTTGATGACTGGATCCGCACCATCGAGGACCTCCTTGCATTGGTCAACTACAATGAGGATCATGAGAAGGTGCTTTATGCCTCTCACTCCCTCGGAAGTACCGCCCGAGCTTGGTGGGATGGATTCAAGGTCATGCAAGGAGAATGTGTGATCACGTGGAATGACTTCCAGGAAGGATTCCGCACTGCCCACATTCCTTCTGGGATCATGGCTATCAAGAAGAGAGAATTCCGAGTGCTGAAGCAAGGAAGTGGCTCTGTCAAGGAGTACCTACAGAAGTTCCACCTACTGTCGAGATATGCACCTAAAGACGTCAGCACAGAGGCTGCCAAGAAGGAACGCTTCATGGAAGGACTTCAACAGGTCCTGAAGTATCAGCTCATAGTATGCGACTGTCGCACCTTCTTTGACCTGGTGAACAAGGCCCTCATGTAGGAAGACGAGCGTCGTGCCATCGATGACACTCACAAGCGCACGATGATCGGCAAGGGAAGCTCAAGCAACCAGAAGCCTCGCCCATGGCAGCCAGCCCCAGCCAGGCCAATCGATCAGCCGCAGCAGGCTAGACCTCCTGCACCTCGTCCGAGCTACCAGCCTTAGCAGTATGCCAATCCCAGGCCAGCCTACAACAACAACCCCAATAACAAAAACGGTGGCAGGAACTTCAACAACAACCCTGGGCAAGTCACTTGCTTTGGATGTGGTCAGTCTGGACACATCTCTAAGCTTTTCCCCAACAGGAAGCCAGATACACCGCGCCCCAATGCGCCAAACAAGGTCAAGCCCATGGAGCACCACCAAGGAACCTAGCTCCCCGCAACCAGCCCAACAATGGCAAGGGTCGTGTGAATCATGTCACCGTAGAGGAAGCGCAGGAAGACCCGGACGTCATAATGGGTACGTTCGTCATCAACTCAACCCCAGCAAAAGTATTGTTTGATTGTGGAGCTTCGCATTCTTTTGTCACCCAAAAGTTTGCACTAGAGAGTGGCATGAAACCTACACCATGGGTAGTCGTATGCTGATACAAACCCCCGGTTTAGTTATGATGTCTGGGATAGGGTGTAAGGGAGTGAAGATTGACATCAACGGGGTAGACCTCCTAGCATACCTTATAGTTCTGGATTCACCCGGCTTGGATGTCATCCTTGGCATGAATTGGTTCACAAAGCACCAAGGCTTGTTAGACTGTGCCAAGAGGATTGTCACCATGACCAATAGCCAAGGAGTGGTAGCCAAGTATGTTCCCAACCCTGCCTCCACTCAAGCCCCTCGGGCAAACTGCCTACCGGGAGTTGAGTTGGATCAAGTGTCAGTGGTATGTGAGTACCCGGATGTGTTTCCTGATGAGCTTCCCGGAATGCCTCCTGACCGTGACATCGAGTTCATCATTGAGATTATGCCCGGATCAAGGCCCATCTATAAGAAGGCCTACAGGATGCGATCCGAAGAGTTGTCTTAGTTGAAGAAGCAACTAGCAGAGCAGCTCAGAAAAGGATTTATTCGCCCTAGTGCCTCTCCTTGGCGATCACCTGTTCTATTTGTGTCAAACAGGGACGGAACTATCAGACTTTGTGTCGATTACCGTTCTCTCAATGAGGTCACAATAAAGAACAAGTACCTACTCCCCAAGATTGAAGACCTATTTGATCAGTTGAACGGAGCCAAGGTATTCTGCAAGATCGACCTCAGGTCTGGGTACTATCACCTGAAGATCAGACCCCAAGACATCCCGAAGATGGCATTTGTAACCCGGTATGACCTATACGAATACATGGTCATGTCATTCGGGTTAACTAATGCCCCTGCCTACTTCATGTACCTCATGAATAAGGTCTTCATGGAGTACTAGGACAAGTTCATTGTTGTCTTCATTGATGACATACTTGTCTTTTCCAATTCGCAAGAGGAACATGAGGAGCACTTGAGATTGGTCCTAGAAAAGCTTCAAGAGCACCAACTTTATGCCAAGTTCAGCAAGTGTGAATTCTGGCTACGTACAGCTGGATTCTTGGGTCATGTGCTAACGGCAAAAGGATTATCAGTGGATCCTGCCAAGATTGAAGCTATGACTGAGTGGCAAACCCCAACCACCGTGAAGGAAGTTAGAAGCTTCCTTGTACTTGCGGGTTATTATCGCAAGTTCGTGGAAGGGTTCTCAAGCATTGCCTGACCCATGACCCAACTTTTGAAGAAGGACAAGAAGTTCGAGTGGACAGCTAAGTGCGAGGAATGTTTCCAGGAGATCAAGAAGAGATTGACCACAACCCCTGTTTTGGCAACCCCTGATATTCACAAGTATTTTGTGATTTATTGTGATGCATCAAGAACCAGACTTGGAGGTGTTCTAATGCAAGAAGCCAGAGTCGTAGCATATCTTTCTAGACAACTACATCCTCATGAAGGGAACTACACCACTCATGATCTCGAGTTGGCAGTCGTGGTTCATGCCTTGAAGACATGGCGACATTACATTCTGGGGAAGCGATGTGAGATATTCACAGACCACAAGAGTTTGAAGTATATCTTCTCTCAAAGGGGGTGGAACATAGGAAACGGAGATGGTTGGAATTGATCAAGGATTATGACCTCAGTGTTCGATACCACCCCGGAAACGCCAATGTGGTTGCAGACGCCTTAGGCAGAAAGGCTTGTTCCTTGAATGCTATGATTAAAGATAGGATACCCGCCTTGTATGAAGAACTTGAGAGCTTCGGACTGGAACTAGTTGCACCAGGATTCCTCGCCAACCTTGAAGCTAAGCTTACCTTGATGGATGATATCAAGGAAGCCCATAAGGGACCCAAGAGCATTGAAGGCATCAAGAGGAAGATCAAGGCAGGAAAGGCCCCATGATTCTCAAAGGATGAACAAGGAGTTGTATGGTTCGGGAATCACATCTGTGTACCCAACAAAGAAGAGCTCAGGAACCTGATCTTGCAGGAAGCTCATG
This sequence comes from Hordeum marinum, assembly GCA_022496015.1. Classification (NCBI taxonomy): domain Eukaryota; kingdom Viridiplantae; phylum Streptophyta; class Magnoliopsida; order Poales; family Poaceae; genus Hordeum; species Hordeum marinum. Next base: position 124,636,541 of record CM039676.1, on the reverse strand, counting down.
ACACTCCCTACACCATCCATTTTGGAGGAAACAAGAGGTATCAGGACCTCAAGGCAAGATTCTGGTGGCATGGCATGAAGCGGGAGATAGGCATGTTTGTTGCTAAGTGTGACATATGCCAGAGATCCAAGGCTGAGCATCAGCGACCCACAGGGCTATTGCAACCTCTCAAGGTGCCTGAATCGAAGTGGGATAAAATCGGGACGGACTTCATCACCGGTTTACCGAGGTGAAACAAGGGACATGACTCCATCTGGGCCATTGTTGATCACCTGACCAAGGTAGCCCACTTCATCCCCGTCAGAACCACCTACGATGGAAGCCAGCTTGCAAATCTCTACATCAATTGCGTTGTGAGTCTTCATGGAGTTCCGAAGGAGATCGTTTCAGATCGAGGAACCCAATTCACCTCGAGATTCTGTAGGATGTTTCAAGAAGCCATGGGAACCAAGCTCTCCTTCAGCACTGCTTTTCACCCCCTGACCGGCGGGCAGATGGAACGGGTAAATCAGTTACTCGAAGATATGCTCTGTGCTTGTGTTTTGGCATATGGAGCCAAGTGGGAAGATTGCCTACACTTTGCCGAGTTCTCATACAACAACAGCTATCAGTCAAGTCTTCAATGGCACCATTTGAGGTGTTGCATGGACGCAAGTGCCATACTCCCCTCAATTGGTCAGAGACCGGAGAAGGATTAATTTTTGGACCGGATATCCTCTGCGAAGCCGGAGAGCAAGTTCAACTCGTCCGAGAACGTCTGGAGGCCACCAAGTCAAGACAGAAGAGCCACGCCGACTCCCATCACCGAGAAGTGAAGTTCTGTGTCGGCGACGATGTCTACCTCCAGGTCATGCCTCTCAAGGGAACCAAGTGTTTCCACATCAAAGGAAAGCTTGCGCCAAGATACATCGGCCCCTTCAAGATCCCCGCCATGCGTGGAGAAGTTGCCTACCAGTTGGAGCTACCTTCCGAGTTGTCGGATGTGCACAATGTCTTTCATGTGTCACAACTCCAGAAGTGTCTGCAAGCTCCCAACCGCCCCAACCTTTACAAGGACATCGACCATCAAGCCATCGATCTTCAGCCAGATCTCACTTATCGTGAGAGGCCAGTCCGCATTCTGGATGAAGCCGAGCGCTGCACCCGAAGCCGCACCATCAAATACTTCAAGGTCCAGTGGAGCAACCACACTGAAGCAGAAGCAACCTAGGAGCGTGAAGATTATCTTAGATCGGAGTTCCCTTATCTTTTTAGCGCTTAGCCTAGGAATCTTGGGGACGAGATTCTTGTAAGAGGGGAAGGTCTATCACACCCTGTGATTCTAGCACATTGTTATGATTGGGTTTATAGAATTTGGAGCCAACTAAAACTTTTTCTATGTGTTTGTGCTTGCTTGCTATGTTGTTTGCTTGCTTGTTGATTGAGTTTTATGGCACTACTAGGTTCTATTCCACTCCATAATCATCTTCTTTGATCCAAACCCCTTGCCAAATGATGATGCCATGTGAATAGTGCCCAAAACTATTTTTTTCAAATTTTGTTTTATACAAAAATGATTTATTTAATTTAAGTTTCCAAACCCCCGTGAAATGAGGTTTGCACTGCAAGTCCCCAAATCAGGTGTACCCTTCTTTCCCAAAGGCTTTATTTCAAACCTACTATATATATGACTTGCGATCTCACATGCGCGCCCTCCTCTCTCTCTCCCATTTCTCCCGCTCGGCGTAGACTAGCCCCAGGAATGCCCCCGAGCAGTCCCGTGAGACTCCCTCTCCCTCTGGCCATGGCCAAGAGCTCGCCGGCACACATCGTTCGATGGACTCACGCCCCCTCTATAAAAAGGGCCTTCCGAGCCCCTCTCTCCACTATGCTCTCTCTCTCCTCTCCCCTATAGCCCCCCTACGTGCTTCGAGGACCTCCTGTAGCTCTTGCGCTCGGAATCGGGCCGAGGACCGCCGCGGTAACCTCATCGTCGATCTCCAGATATAGAGCCCCTCCGGCCCCCATTCTTCTCCCATTGGTCCTCCCTCACCACGCTGATGCTTCCTCCTCTTCCTCCCGTACTTTTTACATCACGGGACGGCTCCGGTGACCTCTCCTGAAGCGCCCTCTGCCACAAGGGCTCGTCGCCGGATACTCCGGCGACCTCGGGCTTCCGTTCCACCACCAGAGGACCAACGGGTCGATGCTGAGCTCATCCCCTCCTTCGCATGTCATCGTCGTGCCCTGCATCATCGCCGGTGAGCACTCCGGCCACCTTGTCGCGAGGTATCATCCTCACCTCTCTCCCCCTCCTCTCTCTGTCACTGGCCGTCGGGGCCCAGCTGTCAGGTTCGAACGTGTGCATGCGCGTCGGTTTGCGTGGGCTGGTTGACCGCTGGGCTGGCCCGGTTGCTGGCCTCCTCCGGCCAGGGCAATGTGCCCTATTCTTTTCCATTTTTATTTTTCCAGCAAATTCCAAAAATCCCACAGGGTGAAATATTTACCCAATGCCAATATTTCTTCCACCTAAATTCATAAAATAATCCGTAGAATTTAATAGTGCTATTTCTAAAAATGTTTGAATATGTTCTTAGTACTGTATTATTTTAAAACCTATATATTGGCACCTTTTTGCCTCTGTTATTTTAATTCCAAAAAAGTTTCACAACAAAACCCTAAGAAAATATTTTTAGTATGACTTTTAGAGTAGGTTAACATGTTTCGTAGTAGTTTGAGTGCTCTGTTTTGTGTGATTGCTTATTTTTATTGTTATTTTATCGCGACGATAGATTGCGCTGTTGACGAAGAGCTTGGACTGGAAGACTTCGAAGACCCTAGAGACTTTGTTGAGCTAGGCAAGCAACCTTTTGACAATGATAAGAAACCATTTTATTTCATGTCATATAGCACTTTACTTTCCTCGTATTTGATCATGTGTTGTGGTGTTCCCCTTTCGGTGGGATGCCTCCGGTACTTTTCCGTTGACACTTGCATCGTGCATGACCCTACCACCTTATGAGGTTTGTGCGGGTGGGAGTAGTTAGGTTGCTAATAGGTGCTACGCAAATGGGATGGGACTTATGAATAGTGATGACAAGAAAGAGGTGATTTCAAAGACTTTTCGAAAAACCCGTCGGGTGCCACTAATGCCCAAGGGAGATGACAATGAGATGGGTGACCACTTGAGAAAGAAGTGGTGTGCCGGAATATGATGGGTATGTGTTCTCGAAAACGGAGGGTTTAAGATTTGTCGACCGTCCCAACCTTACATGCGCAACCACGATACCCCTTATGGGATGCGGCTTTGTTGATTACTTTGGTTGGTACTAGCAAGGAGCCCGCATTACTAGTGGCAAGAGTGAAGTGGTCACTCTTGAGACAGGGTCGTCCCAGAGAGCAAGGTCATGCGCTGTCTTTATAGGCACCGAGCACACCGTTGCGTGCCCTCATGGATGATACAAGTGATGTATATCATGAGGGATGGTACCAACGAATGAACTCTTTGTCTAGTATCACCATGGGAAAGGCATTGTTTGGGTGCTTACCTCGGGACTGTTATATACCGTGAGTCGTGGATGACACAGAAGTTCCCCGAGTCTTGTGGGTAAAGTGTGCAACCTCTGGAGAGTGTAAAACTATTCGAATAACCATGTCCAGGGTCAAGGCTAGTTGGGTGGTGCTGCTTATGCCAAGTCCGATTGTTTTTGCAAAAACTTGGTGTGAGTATGGGTGTGATGGTGACAAGAGGTCAGATGAGCTAAGACTGTTGACTTAGTGTGATGAGTGAACATGAGAGGTTCAACCAATACTTACCGTGATAACTGCAATTTGTGCACATGAATACCTTCTAGTTGTTGATGCATGCTCACTAGTTACTTGATCATGTCATTGGCATACAAAATTAGCTTTCCACAAATTTACCTATTTAGTGTTATATCATGGATCATTGTTACCTTGTTCTACAACTTGGTTTGCTTGTGAGTACATTCAAAGTACTCATTGGCTTGCCACTGGTTATGTACTTGGCCAGGCATGGAAGAACAGGAGTATGTTGAAGAGTTCATTGGAGACGAACATGCGAACTAGGACCCTTCCCAGTCAGAATGCCTGTAGGTTAAGGCAGATGGCATGGGTTCACGCTTTCGATCAAGATTTCCGCTGCTTGTTCTATTTTAAGAGTTTGTCCCGTGTGGCCCTATCTATGTAAGACTTGACCTTCATGGTCATTTTTTGTGTAAGACGTTAAGTGTGGATGTAAGACTCTTGTTATTCAGCTTTTGTGTGTTCAGTGAGCATTGATCTCTGGGATCACTATACACGTGTATTCGGTGATCACGACTTATGTGTTGGCGTCCCCGTAGAAAACTCCTAGAAAGGAGGATGATGAAGACAAAGAAGAGTTTCCTGATGTCAACGCCACTCTGATGATTTTTGCTGATGTCGAAAGCAAGAGTCGATTGAAAGTTATCAACAGGGAAGTCAACATGACCATTCCCGCATCCCCCACATACCTCAAGTGGTCTTAGACTGCAATCATGTTTGACCAGTCGGATCACCTTGCTCATGTCGCTACTCCCGGAAGGCAAGATTTGGTGGTGGATCCTGTTGTGGGAGGCACTCGACTCTGCATGGTCCTCGTGGATGGAGGGAGTGGTGTAAACATCCTGTAAGCAGAAACCCTGAAGGGGATGGGCATTTTGATGTCCTGTCTCAGCAAAAGCAACATGTAGTTCAGTGGAGTCATTCCCAGGAAGAAGGCTAGGTCACTTAGCCAAATTGCATTTGATGTTGTATTCGGCACCGAGAAAAAAATTCACAAGGATAAGTTAACATTTGAAGTCGTGGACTTCTAGAGTGCATACCATGTCATCCTTGGTCGTCCGGCCTATGCGCGTTCCATGGCCTGCCCATGTTATGTGTACCTCAAGTTGAAGATGCCCGAACCCAAGGGTGTGATCATAGTCACGGGCAATCGACAAAGGGCTAAGGAATGCCTTCAATAGGGATCCAAAATCATCGACCATCAAATGGTTGTGGTTGAATTGGAAGAGTACAAGAAGAGCACCGATCCTGCTGACCTGCTGTGTGCCAAGAAGCCCGCCTCTGAATCTCCATTTCAGTCGGTAGGCAGGGTGAAGAAAGTGCATATTCACCCAAAAGATCCCAATGCTGCCCCGACCGACATCTCAACTACACTCGATAGCAAATAGGAAGCCGAGCTCATCCAGTTCCTCCGTGAGAACTAGGACATCATGGCATGGAATCCTGCTAACATGCCGGGTGTACGCAGGGAACTGGCTGAGCATCGACTGAGAATTGATCCAAAGGGCAATCCTATGAAAGAGCACTTGCATCGGTCGGCAGCGAAGAAGCGGAAGGCAATCGGAGAGGAGATGGCTGTACTTTTGGTGGCCAAGTTCATACGGGAGATTTACCACTCCGAGTGGCTCTCGAACGTGATCATGGTGACCAAGAAAGATAAGTCACTCCGATTGACTTCAAACATAACAATCGGGTCGTCCCGAAAGATCATTATCCGCTCCCTTGCATCGATCAAATTGTTGACTCGACTACAGGATGCGATCGTTTATCTTTTCTTGATGCAGACTCTGGCTACCATCAGATCTGTTTGTTTGGTCCAAATGAAATAAAGACAGCCTTCATCACCCCTTTTGGGTGTTTTTGTTATATCACCATGCCTTTTGGTTTGAAAAATGCTGACGCTACTTTCATGCACATAATTCAAAAATGCCTGAATGTCGAACAGATCCCTCGGAATGTCGAAGCATATATGGATGATATTGTCGTCAAGTCTCACAAAGGTTCGGACCTGCTGTCTGACTTGGCTGAAACTTTCGCCAATTTGAGGAGGTATGATATCAAGTTAAACCCGACCAAGTGCACTTTCAGCGTTCCGGGTGGCAAGTTGCTCGGTTTCCTCATTTCTGAATAGGGAATCGACGTCAATCATGAGAAGATCAGCGCCATTACCCGAATGAAAAGCCCTGTGCGTGTACACGATGTCCAAAAACTAACAGGTTGCCTGGCGGCGTTGAGTAGATTCATTTCTCATCTCGGTGAGAAGGCATTGCCTTTGTACCGACTGATGAAGAAGTCGAATACGTTCGAGTGGACTCGAGATTCTAAAGCAGCGTTTGTTGAGCTCAAAGCCCTGCTTTTCACCCAGCCGGTGCTTGCTGCTCCGCACAACAAAGATCCCATGCTCCTGTACATTGCGGCAACTAATCAGGTTGTCAGTACAGTTCTCACTGTCGAGCAGGAAGAGGAAGGCAAAGCTTACAAAGTCCGATGTCCAGTTTATTATATTTCTGAATTGTTGAATCCTTCGAAGCAAAGGTACCCACATTACCAAAAGCTTGTCTATGGTATATATCTGTCAGCGAAGAAGGTGGTGGCACACTACTTTCAATATCATTCAATTTTAGTTGTCTGTGATGCTCCATTGTCTGAGATCCTCAACAATTGAGATGTAACTGGTCGAGTGGCTAAATGGGCTATTTAGCTCCTCTACTTTTATCTCAAGTTTGAAGCAAAAAAAGGCGATCAAGTCTCCAGCACTTGCTAATTTCCTGACCGAGTGGATAGAACAGCAGCAGCCAATTCAAATCCACTTGGTGAACCGGACCATGTTCTTTGGTGGCTCGAAGATGCTGAATGGGTCTGGTGCTTGCGTAGTAATTATATCCCCAAAGGGAGACAAGCTCAGTTATGTCCTGCAGATTTACTTTGATTCCTCCAACAACAAAGCTGAGTATAGAGCACTCTTGTACAGGTTGCGTATGGCCATCTCACTCGGGTCAAGTGTCCTATTTCGGGCTCTGAAAAACCCTTGAGATTCGAACACAAGGGCGTGTCTGGAGATCCCCTGCAGCCTCCCCAAACCTAGCTTGCTACTCGATGGACACAACAAGGAACTACAAAGCGTAATACCCTACTCTTGGTTTGGTGGATTGCCTCTCAAGGAGGTGGTGGGGATGAAGTAGTCTAGTGTTTTAGAGCCTCATGAGGGCTCCCCTTGACGTGCTCGAGGCCCTCTGTGGCTCGATGATGGATGACTGGTCGAATGAATTCAGGGTGCTCTCTATGGTGCAGCCTACCTTCTATATATAGCGGTGGCTCGGGTCCTCTTCCCTTATCGCAATGGTGGGAAGGGATCCCACAACAACAAAATTTGAAGGGGGATAGGAGTACGTGCTCACCGTGCCCAAGGCGGTCTTCACCTGCAAAGTAGTTGTCAACGGCGTAGGGATCGGCTCAACGATGAAATCCGGCCTATGGGGCGGGTGGTTGTGGTCTCGTTACACGGGAATGGAAACCTTTCGGGGTGCTTTGGGAACCCACATACGTCCATGCTCCCTTTGAACCAAAGGGGAAACTTCTCGTCTGGCACGCTAGCGCCCGCCTGTCCTTCCTTGCGTCACCCTTGACTCCCGAGGCCAGTCTTTGGATAGAGATCTCCGCCGCTCCAAAGGGGGGCTGAGGAGGCCCATTCCTTGCCGGTATTGAAATTGTTCCTCCTTGCCAGTGTAGGGCCCTCGCAAGGGCCTTGTCTTGAGTGGGGCTACGCCCAGTTGTGCTTGGTCGATGAAGTGGGCCATGTCCTTGGTTGTAGGCAGGTAGGTCTGGGTACCCTCGTTCCCAGAATGACGATAGTAGCCCCCGAGCCCAAGGCGCGCTCGAGCTGGCCTCTGGGCGAAGCCTCGTGGACGGCCCCAAACACATGCGGGCTAGGCTTAGTGCGCATCGCGCGGTTGACGTTTGGCGTCCTTCGCCCCTTCGACCTTCGCTTGAAGTGACAAGAGCCTGACTTCTAGCGCTGGGGTATTACTGCTTCAATTTCTTGCACACCTGCTCTTGCTTTCTAGTTATACAACTCTAGCAGGCGTCTCCCTAGATCTGGTGCTGCTCCGTCCTTCTCCTTGCTACCTTGGCCTCACGAGCTTCTCGATGGCGCCCGCCGGCAAGGAGAAGCAAGAGGCGCAGGGCTCTGCCCCCACCCCCATCTCGCCAGCGCTCTTGGGGTCTACCATTGCCAAGGATGAGGACCTCCTCCTAGTGCTCCCATGGACGGTGAATGGGTCCAACGAGAAGGGGTGGACCTTGATATTGGGCGGCTCCTCGGTGAAATGTCACTGGTCCAAAGCGGTCTACCCCTTCTTCGTCCATAGTCTTTCTGGTCTCGTCCCGCCCTTCTTCGCGTTCTTCACCGCCATCCTTGACCACTACAGGATCCAGGCCCTTCATCTCAAAATCAACTCCATCTTGCTCCTGTCCGTCTATGCCTTCTACTGCAAGGCCTTCGTGGGTGGGTGGCCATCGGTGGCCCTCTTCCGCCATTTATTCAGCTTGCATTGCACGATGGCGCTCAAGGGTTATCGTGTGTCTCCTTTGTCACGGTGCAGAGCGGCAACATGCTCTTGAAGGCTGGGAAGAAGGTGGAAAACTTCAGGCACTGCTGGGTCCTCATGGATCTCAAGAGCACCAACCCTTAGTTGGATCTTCTGGAAGGGTTGCCAGAGAAGACCTCTGTGTGGAGCTCCGCAAAGCTTTCTGACCCCCGGGACGGGCCCGTCATGCAGCGCTTCTCCCGTGATCTCAGCGCCAGGAACCTGACTTGGGGGATGATAGTGAAGGAGTTCCTAGCGTAGTGCTCGGCGCCTCTCCAGGCCAACTCTAGGCCCTTCTGGGACTATCACGGCAACGGTGACAATCTTAGGCTGCAGTCCGCATGCATAACCCCATAGGTATGGAGCAGAGTTGTGGCCACCTTGATAGCCTCCCTAAGGCCCAAGACCCGCTGTACTACCGCGACGATGGGGCCGATCTGGTTGCCGCGATGCATGTCTTCAACAAATTGGGGCTCTTCCCTAAAGAGGGCCTCAGTTCCCCGGTGATGGTGTGCTCCAGCGACACCTCGTGTGGTGAGGACTCGGAGAAGACCGCCGCCGACGGCCTGGCAGAGGCGTCTCACAAGTCGTAGGATACCCATCTACGCAGGCTTGAGGATGATGCCGATGCTGGTGAAGTTTCTGCTACGAGCTCCTCTTGCGTCTCCAAGGCCCCTAGAGGGCTTGGGCCGGCCCCTGGTGCCATGCGGTCCGCCTGCGTGTCTACTCCCAGAAGCGTGAAGTGGAGTCTTCTCCGGTGCAGCCTACTTCTGCAGGCAAGGCAGTCGAAGTGTCGGCCTCGCCCTCGCTCGGACCGGAACTCGCGGGCGAGGCCGGGGCCATGGCGATCCCTTTGGTGGCTGCCCTCGCGGGCAGTGCCCTGCTGTGGGCCACGTGCTGGTGCCCCCGCAAAGGGAGGCTTGGGCGCCTCCGTCGCTGTCGGAGAGGAGAGGAAGAGGAAGTGTGTTGGGGATATAACCCCGTGATAAGACCCGCCCAAGAGGGGCCGGGTCATACCTGGCGGCTCATAACACAGACCTGTTAGGTGGGATGAATGACGTAGGTCTGGCTCTACGGCGGCTTACCAAGATGGGCCAAGACGAAGGCCCATACGGAAGATCGTATGAAGACCCGGGCGGCTAAGCCGCCCGTAGGCGGCTTGCCCAAGATGGCAAGGCGGCTTAGAGACAGGATTGACTACGTTGTAAGAGTCGGTGTAGGACTCGTCTAACCTAGGGCCTCGACCTCCTATGTAGATGCATGACCCCAGGGCGGCTTAGAAAAAAACCGTTCAATAGAGAACTAGGTCAAACAAATCTGCTCCCTTGTAATAGATACTCCAATCAATACAACATAAGAAGGATGTAGGCTTTTACCTCTTCTTGAGGGGCCCAACCTGGGTAAACTGGTGTCCCTCGTCTCGACCAACCCCTTTGAGTCCACCACCTTAGCAATGGCCTTGAACCTAAGTCTTCGGACATATGCCGTGGTAAAACCATGACAGTTGGCGCCCATCATGAGGCTAGCACTCGGTGGTGTTGAGTTCTTAAAGGTCTCTCTCCCAGGGATCGAGGGGTACACTATTGGCAGGATGAAAAAGAGTCGCCGTGGCCGACTCTACATCAACGACGCTGGCTGGGGCCCCGAGGCCAACTCAATTGAGTAAGGTTTCCAGGTTCCATTTGGTGGAATCCACGTCTTCATCAGCAAGATCAGAGGATCTAAACACGGGCCGGACATCTGCACCAACATCGTCGAGCCGCCCTGGCGCGTGCAAGATGCCCGACACGTGTAATCCTCCCGTGCTAACCCACGCAGGAAGCATGTCTTCGTCGGCTTTACTTAGGGCATGGATCTTAAAGATTGTATCTCAAAGGGAACTCTCATCTGCTCGGAGGATGGTTCTTCGAGCGGTGAGACATAATCAATTTACCAGCTTCACAATGGCGGGCTCGGGGGCTACGTCGAGCCTTACCCCGAGTGAGAATATCATGAGCCGGAGGATTACGAGCCATCGAGCCATGCTGGCGCCTTGATGACAGGTTCAGCATCGGCCTCGAGCAGCATAGCCGCCGGCGCAGCTGGATCGGGGGTTGGCAGGCCGCTAGCTCAGGTTCTTCTGGATTTGATGAACGAGCTTACAACCCTGGTGGCAACTAAGGTCACAGCTGAAAATCAAGTGGCCCGGAACACAGAGATCGCGAAGTTGAAGGACCAGATGACCGAGGTCCAACAGGAGATCAGTGTCCCGAAGGCTCGGATGGATGCGGAGGTGGAGCGCCTTAGGGCAGATGCTTTCTGCCTTGAGCTAGAGCAACAGTCTACAGTGGCGGTTCAGTGCATGAGGCATCAGTCCCGCTTGCCAGATCAGTATGAGGCCAGAAACCTTTTCAACACGCCAGGAACGGGACGAAACATACCTTTAACCTTAACCCAGTCAGTGGAATTACCTGGAAGCCGGTCGGCGGTTCAGCATCAGCAGCTTAACCCGCCCCTACGGAACCAGACCCCACCAGTGTCTTTCCCAACGTCAGCAGGTCACTATTCCAACCCGGTGGAGAACATGGTGGTGGCAGCAACCCAGCTTGGTACAATCCCTATCCAGACAAGGCGCCTTTTGCAGAGGAGGTGCGGAACGCTATTGGGTACCTGCAAATAGCGGTGGCCCAATAGGAGAAGTACACTTACAACCGCAATTGCCTGCATTCAACCCCCATCCCCAGCCGCAGCTACAGCAGGCGTTATGAGTCACCGACGGTTTATAGCAGTGATCAACACCGTAACCCATCGCGAGTTGACTGGGCGGCTCTAGATGCTCAGGCGCTGGTGGATCGGGCGAGAGCACAGCAAGAGGCGCATCTCTGGCGGCGGTGACACATCAAGTACCCACAAACGCGCCTTCCATCTCGGTAGGAGCAGGAGTAACCTCCATAGCTGTGGGAGTGCCGTGCTTACCACCGGCTTTGCGGAATGAGCGTCTACCGAAGGATTTCAAGGTCCCTCGCAAGGTCCCAAATTATACTGCTGACCTACCACTGAAGGAAGGGATTGAAAGCTATGAGCTGGCCATGGAGATGTTAGACGTCAATGATGCAGTATGTGCCAAATATTTCATCATGATGCTGGAAGGACCGGCTCGCACTTGGTTGAAGGTCTTGCCACCCAACACCATTAATTCCTGGGCCGATCTAAAGGCGAAGTTCATCAAATATTTCCAAGGAACGTGCAAGCAGCCAATGAGAATTGTGGATTTGGATCATTGCGTGCAACAGGAAGACGAATCGGCTCATCATTGGGTCTGTCGGGCCTCAACTATCATCCACCCGTCTGAGAAGATTACGGCGGCTCAAGCGGTTTTGATTCTGGAAAAAAAATTCCACTTTATGCCTCTGAAGCAGAAGCTTGGCCGGCTCAAGCACGCGTGTCAAGACATGGGGGAACTCATGGCGGCTCTCACCAAGTATGCCGACTCTGACAACACGAAAGACCTAGTCTTTGATGAGGAGAAATCAGGTCAGGGTAAGAAAAGTAACAATGGCAAGGATGCGGCTAGAAACGACAACCATGACAAGCGTAAGAATCCGGATGGTGGGTCAAAATTGGTGGCAAACACAAGCGCTGGGAACAATTGTGCTAAGGGCAACGGGAACTTCAGGCAACCCTTTAATAAGGGTAAAACTCCTTTCAACTTGGAAGAGATGCTCAATAAACCTTGTTCCAGAGCACAGCCAGCCCGATAGACCGGCGGGCCATACATGGAGGAATTGTAGCATTATGCGGCAGTTTTTGGATTACAGCTTATGGCAGCATCATAAAAACAATGGTGGCCCATCAGGTGGCTCAGGGCCAGGCGGGTCAAGAGCCCTTTTGGTGCTGCAGCTTAGGATCCGGCTGTCAAGGTCAGGGTAATCAAGGAGGTCATCATCAACAATCTGGCGGCGGTTATCAGCAGCAGAATAACCAGTCCGGGTATCAAAGTAACCCAAAGCAGCTCAGCACGGGTCGTTAGCATGTTTTTAAAACCTGCCTTGACAAGCGAGACTGGAAGGTGCGCAAGCGGGCGGTTAATGAAGTCATGCCGGCTCTCCCGCAATATTTGAAGTGGTCTGAGTATGACATAACTTGGAGTAGAGAGGATCACCCGCCATGTGTTGATAACCCAGGGCAACTGGCTTTGGTAGTTTCCCCCCAAGTGGGAGGATACGTGTTTACTAAGATACTTATGGATGGCAGCAGCAACATTAATATCCTGTACTACAACACTTTCCGCCGGATGAATTTGCTTGATAAGGATCTTAGGCCTTCTTCGGCAGTCTTTCATGACGTGGTACCCGGAAAGTCGGCTTATCCTGTGGGTAAGATCTCTTTGGAGGTTGCTTTTGGTGATGAGTACAACTACAGGGTGGAATCCTTGTGGTTTGAGGTGGTAAAAATCAAAAGTCCATAGCATGCTCTGTTTGGACGACTGGCTTACACCAAGTTCATAGCTAGGCCTTGCGATGTCTACTTACAGCTCAAGATGCCCGGTATGAACGGGACGATTACGGGAATTGTAATAGGAAGATGACCATTGAGTGTGAGGAAGGAGACGCAGCTTACGCGGAATCAGGTGTGTCGAAGCAGAGCTCAAGTTCTATAAGGAAAATGTTGACCCGGAGGACATGACTCCACTCAAAAATCCTAACACGGAATCGGAGCCGCACCTTAAGTTTGTGGCGGATGATACCAAGCTGGTGGATTTCGCTCTGGGCGACTCATCACAATAGTGCACTATTGGGATTAATATGGATCCCAAATAGGAAAGCGCGCTCATTGAATTCATCTGTGAGAATCGGGACGTCTTGGCATGGAAACCTTATGACATGCCGGGTGTACCGAGGAAGTTTGCTGAGGACCATCTTAATGTGGATCCTAAGTTTAAGCCGGTTAAACAGTTCCTCTGATGATTCAATGAAGAGAGGCGCTAGGCTATTGGGGAAGAGGTGGCCCGGCTTCTAGCAGCAGGGTTCATCGTTGAAGTGTTACACCCAGAGTGGCTTGCTAACCCGGTGCTAGTGCTTAAGAAGAACCACACGTGGCGTATGTGTGTGGATTACACGGATCTTAACAGGGCATGCCGAGTTGACCAGTTTGCTCTCCCCCGTATCGACCAGATTATTGATGCAACGGCGGGTTGTGAGAGCTTATGCTTCCTGGATGCTTATTCCGGTTATCACCAGATCAAGCTGGTAGTCAAGGACCAAGAGAAGACGGCTTTCCTCACGCCTTTTGGTGCTTTCTGCTATGTGTCTATGCCTTTTGGGCTCAAGAGTGCCTAGGCAACTTACCAACATTGCATGTAGAACTATCTTCACAGTCAAATTGGACGCAATGTTCATGCATATGTGGATGATATCATGGTCAAGTCAAGGAATAAGGATACTCTACTTGACGACCTGAAGGAAACTTTCGATAACTTACGGGTATACAAGATGATTCCTAACCCGGCTACGTGTGTTTTTGGAGTTCCTGGAGGCAAGATCTTCTGTTTTCTAGTCTCCGAGCGTGGCATTGAGGCTAACACGGACAAAATAAAGGCTATTACTTTCCTATCTGAGACGGCTTGCATCAATGATGTTTAGCACCTGGCAGGTCGAATCGCTGCGTTAAGCCGGTTCATAGGCCGCCAGGGTGAGAAGGCTATCCCTTTATACCAGATGATGAAGAAAACAGACAACTTTGTTTGGAGTAAGGCGGCGGGTGAGGCTTTTGAGGCACTCAAGAAGCAACTCACTGAGCTACCAGTCTTGGCCGCTCCCACTGAGAAGGAACCCTTGCTCCGATATGTGGCGGCTAATAACAGGGCAGTCAGCACTTCGATTGTTGTTGAGCGTAAGGAGGCAGGGAAAGAATATCCGGTTCAGAGGCCGGTTTACTACATCAGTGAAGTCCTGATAGAGTCCAAGCAGAGGTACCCACATTGGCAGAAGCTGATATATGGGGTGTTCATGGCAGATGGTAAGCTGAAGCATTACTTCGTGGGACACCAGGTCACTTTGGTTAGCTGTGCCCCGTTGGGAAGCATAATTCAAAACAGAGAAGCCACCGGCAGGATTGCTAAGTGGGCATTCGAGCTTGGACCTCTTAATCTGAAATACGTGCCTCGCACGGCGGTCAAGTCTCAAGCCTTGGTGGATTTTATAAATAACTAGACAGAGTGTCAGGCACCTGAGGAGAAGCCGGACAACCCATACTGGACGATTCACTTTGACGGATGTAGATAACTAGAAGGATCAAGGCTGGGGTTGTATTAACTTCCCCTAAATGTGACAAGTTCTATTATGTGCTAAGGTTGATGTTTACTTGTACTAACAATGTAGCTGAGTATGAAGCTTTACTTCATGGCCTCCGGGTGGCTAAGGAGATGAACCTGAGCCGGGTTTGATGTCTCGGCGACTCAGATCTCATGGACCAGCAAGTTTCAGGCACATGGGATTCCAAGGACCCACAGATGGCGACTTATCGTCAGGCGGTAGATATCATAGCTGGTCACTTCAAGGGGTGTAAGGTGGATCATATTGATCGTCGTAGAAACGAGGTGGCTGACGCATTGTCAAGGCTAGGCTCCCAGCATAAGCTGGTGCCACCTAACATTTTCTTGGACGTGCTACATCACCCATCAGTTAAGCTTCCTTCCGAGGAAGACCTGGTTATCAACGTTGTTAGAATCGTGATTCTGTTATACGATTCTACGATTTTACAATCCAAACTAACCCCTGTGATTCTATGATTTTGGTTCATGGAATCTACATTTCTACGATCCTGGGAGTGAAGATTCTATGAATTTCGATCTTACCATCGGAGCTTCGATTCGATTCAAAATCACGATTATGACAACCTTGCTCGCTATACCTGACCCGGAGGGGCAGCTGGTGGCGGCTCTGCATGCTATCCCTGACTGGATGTTGCCTTACCTAGCATAGCTGACTCGTGGTGAGTTATCTAAGGATGAGACCTTGGCAAGACAAATCATCAAGCAATCTAAGTCTATGATGATTGTCAATGGTGAGTTACATAAGTGCAATGTTACAAGCGTTTTTCAACGTTGTGTTTCATCACGATCTATCAACATACAGATCGTGTCCCATTTTATATGGGATATACTTAACCACGCTCCCGCAATGGTCGTGCATCTCGAGAAGTGGAGGGATTCACGGCGCGGTGAGGGGAATCCACATCGACATGCCTCATAAAAAGAGAAGGAAAACCCAAAAACCTTTTTTACGATTTGCATTCGACTTCTCCACCTCCCATTCCTGTGCGCCTCCCGAGCACAGATCTAGGTCTCTCCGTCGCACCTTCGAGCTCGGTAATGGCAGGCTCCAATGGGCAGTTGGATGCTTCCACAGTCACCAACAAGGACATACTCGACCTCAAGAAGGCTGGTTACCTCCCCTCCAACAACCCTGGCCGCACGGTGGAGGAGGGACAAGTGATCCCACCCCCAGGTCAGGCGAGAGGGTGGTGTTCATCCCCCACTTCATCAGGGGGTTGAGCTTCCCACTCCACCCATTCGTCATGGGGTTAATGTTCTTCTACGGCCTCGACTTCTATGACCTCTTGCCGAACGCCATCATACATATCTCGGCATTCATCCTCGCCTGCGAGGCCTTCCTGCGCGTCGAGCCGCACGTCGGGCTATGGCTGCAGGTCTTCAATATCAAGCCCAAGTGCATCGGCAGCAAGCACGCGGATGGCGGCGGTGTAGTCATCGGCAAGCTTGCCCGCGTCGGGTGTCCGTCGGGCACGTTCATCGACTCCATCAAAGGATGGAAAAAGGAGTGGTTCTACATCACCGAACCACTATAAGAGGGCCAACTCCCCGCTGCCGCATTTAGATCTGGTCCCTGCACTAGACTGGCTTCGTGACCTGAGAAGGGCCTGGTCTGGGGTTCACGCAAAGAGGTGACCGACCCAAAGAACCGCCTTCGCTCCATGGTCGAGGAGGGCATCAATCTAGCCGATGTGGTCCATCTGATACTCTGAAGATGAATCCTCCCCTACCAGCATCGGTACACTCCTCTATGGGCTCGAGAACTCGAAGTCGAGCCCACAATCCAGAATCTCTTCCTCACTACACGGGAGAAGCTGTGGAAGGCGCTCTTCAAGTCGATGAAGAGTGGGCCATCCAAGGAGGACGACAAGGGTCTGCACGCCGCCAAGCCGAACTCCGAGGTATGATTTTCCCCAACTTGGTTGGCTCTATCACATAGAGAATCCCTTCATCCTATTATCCGATCTGTTATGGCAGAGATGACAGAAGAAAGCCGTGAACCTCAATAGTCCGGCTCCTCAGCCCAAAGACGAGAGGACTGGGCTGTTAGCCAGGATGCTCATGGAGAAGCCTTATGAGGCTCCCACGAAAAAAGAGAAGAAGAAGAAACTAGGTCAGGCTAGCCTTCGCATCAAGGACCAACCTGATGCTGCATCCGAAGACACCCCCGCCTCCTCAAATCAGGAGGAGGCCGAAGAGGAGGAGGACGTCGAGAGCGAGGGAGAGGCAATTTCCCCCGCACCAAGAAGAGAGCGGCATCTTCGGACGCCCCAGAGCAGGCAGCCTCTCCAGCCCTGAAGAGGGTGTGGCAGGCACGGGTGGTTTTGTCTAACGACAGCTCGGACTCGAGCTCCGCGTCCGAACACCCCGAGGAGGTTCCACAAATGGACCCTAAGGATCAGGTCTCCTCCATCTAGATTAGGATCCTAAGACCCTTCTACCTATAACTAGTAGATTCAGAGTTTGCTAACACACGGGTTATTGGTCCAACAGCCCCCCACGCATTATCCCCACCGAGGTAGTATCGGATGGGGAGACCCTACCCGCCGAACTGGCGGAGAGCGGGGATGCCTCGCAACCCACCACTCCAGGCGCCACGAAGGACGTCGTGGAGGTGTTGTCCCAGCCTACTCCAATGGAGGCGGACACAAGGGCGAGGGACAAAGCACAGTGACCGAGGCTAACGCTTCGGCCACCGAAGACCAGGGGACAACGCCCCGCCCAAACACCGAAGAGGTCGGACGAACAGGAAGTCAGTCCCCTTTGAGGACATCTCCGGAGCGCCCTGTGCCTCCACAGGCAACGGTCCAATCCCCGGTGGGAAGTCCAATCATCCCCAACACCGCCGACCAATAGGAGGTCGGCCATGGAGGAGGCTCTATCGAGCGCCTCCATCCCCGAGGATCACTGCACCATTATGGGTGTGGTACTACAAAGCGTCTAGTATGTTAACAACGGATAGAAGGAGGCCTTCAAAGGTCTCCTTGTGGGCTTTTAAGTAAGTCGCCCAATATTTCGCTAAGATTTTTATTTATTCATATTGTATACATGGAAGCCCCCGAGCCCAAGGTGAGGTGAACAAGCTCACCTAGGGGTCATATCTACAATTCGGGAAGTGAGTGCCGATGTGATGTATGCATTGTGTGTGTAATGTAGGTTTCGTCATTAGTGGTGGCCAAAAATGGTGCCAAACTGGACGAGCTACATCGGAAGCTCAAGCACTGCAAGGATGAGCTAGAAGCCCTCAACAAGAGGTTCGACGCGGCACAGGGTAAGTCTGAACTAAATCTGAATACTTTCGACCGAATGCTGTCAATGCATATTCCTTTTATATTAATTTTTACCGTTTTGCAGCTTCATTGAAAGGGATCGAAAAGCTCAAGGCCAAGCTTCAACGTGCCAAATAAGAAGCGGCCGTTGAGAAGGCGGCAGACAAAGAAGCGTCCACTGCGATCTCCGCCCTATGAGCCACCAGCGATAAGCACCAGGCTCATGTGGGGGAGATACAGGATGAGCTCAAGGACGCTAGCAAAAAGTGCGAGGCCTTAGAGGAAGAGAATAAGTCTAGCTCGCCCGAACTGTCCATCCTGAAATCCAATCTCTAGAAGGAGCGAATGGACAGACAGTTCTTCGAGGGGCAAGTTCGCCAAGCCAAGGAGATAGCCGATGGTAAGCCGTACTCCCTCAAGTGCGTATTCGGGGATAGTAGATTCGAATTGCTGACCTAGGTGTGGTGATCCTCAGGCGCAGCCGCCAATCTCCAGAAGAGTGTGGTGGATGCCAATCAGCTGTTCGCCTTGCGTGGAGAGGAAGATGAAGCTAGGATGTTCTTGGCACAGTCCGGAGTCCCTGAGCGTCCTCCTTTGTTGGTGGAACAGCTGAAACAGCTGATGGAGCTGCACCAGATGGCGGAGCCAGCCACGAAGGACTTGTGCATCCGCTTATGGTCCGGGGAGCCACTCCTAGGAAGTTACTTCGGCCTGGTGTAGAGAGAGATTGCTGCCACGCCCCGCCTGAGGCCGTCAAGCGCTCTTCCTGCATTGAAGGAGTTCGGATGGCCCTTGCCAAGGCCAAAGTTCACTAGCCGGGGCTCAATCTGATGAAGGTCGCCACCGACCCACCACCACCCAGGAAGGAGCATCGATGCCCCGAGCTATAATTCGATGGAGTCATGGACAGTGCATGGGTGTTAGTGCCGTAGTGTTCGGGTGAAAAATTATTTGAATGAGCTTGTAATGTGTCCGAAGACTCGTGATAACTTTTAATGATATTAGTATACGCTCTTATATGATTTTGTATTCATTTATAACTCATGTGTGGTCATTTAATACTGAAAGATGCGAGTCGTCGGCTTCAGCCCCCACATAGATACTACCTTGGGTGTCTATGCCAATGCACTGTGTCCATTACACGTATTATCGGAACCCGAAGGCGGTGTAGTGTGGCAGACTAGGCAATCAGACTATAGTATTTTATTTCTTTCACTTAACAAAAGGGGCGCAAAAAGGACTACGGGAAGCGTATGATTAGCCACCAGAGTGTTTGCGACGTTCGGACGAACCGAGGCCCAAGCCCACATTATAATATTTGCTCAAAAGGCAAGTTCCTCGTATAACACGGAATAACCGCTTACGAGGATTGAAGTATAATACTTATAACTTGGGGTTCACATATCGGATCGCACATACTATTACAGTGCATTCTCGGCTTTCTCCCCTGAGGTGCATGATCGGACTATCCGGAAGCACAATCGCAGGGGTGCTCCCTTTGTCGTTTTAGCCGAACGAGCGGAACTTAAAGGGGCAAGCATAGGTGTTGGGCAACCCAACTTAATGACCAAAGACATAGTTTCGAACCGATGCATATAATGTGAATGCCAAGACGGTGAACACATGATAGTTAAGGCGATTTGTGTTTGAAACTGAGCCCCCAGTCTATTAGCCGGTTACCTCGCGTCATACCGAATAGGTTCACGAGAAGAGGGAGAGAGGAGAAAAAGTATGTGCCGAAAACAGGACAGATAAGGCATACTTGCGCCATGCAATGTTGCACTTTCTCAACAACTCTTATAACTCGGATTGCCAAAGCAACGGTTTATAGGTATGCGAAAGAAAATAAAAGATAATGACGATGTTATTACCCCTGGGTAGGACAAAGCAACAGGGTTCTCCCCGCCGCTTCAAGAAAAATCACATCATAGGCTGCCTCACGGTCGGCTGATGCATAGACTGCAGGCTCGTTGGCAGCTAGCTCGTGGCCGGCTCTCCGAGGAGCCAGCTCGGCCCTAGCCGGCTGGGCCAAGACCGGCTGCCTCTAGACCGGCTCTCCCGTTGACCCTTGGGCGAGCAAGCTTCTATCAGGACCGGTTTTCTAGGATATTTATTTCCATGTAAAGGGCCCTTGTGCTCATCAGCCCCAGGATTACTGTTAGCTGATGAGACACAATCTTGATACAGAAATTCCAAGCAAAATTACAAAAGCTGAAGTACAAGACCATCATTGTCTATGAGTACAACGAAAGGTTTCTAGTGGTTGGTAGTGGAAACGGTTTGGGGTCATCAGCGTCCATGGGACTCCATCTCCCACAGGAACAGCTAACCTGGTTAACTCCTATCTTCGCGTGGCTGCAATCTTCGATGCCTAGGTTCCGGGGTTGTCGTTGAAATGCTCCTCCACACATGCATAATCTGGCCAATACAGTAGCCAGGGACAAGCCAGAGAGTACTATGAATGTACTCGTAAACATTATGAAAACAAGTATAACATAGTAGTGGTATTCATGCATTGAATTTAATCCACGGGCACATAACCAATCACAAGATAAAACTTCATGATGCAAGCAAGCAGGTCATTCATATTAAATATGAATAAGCAATCAGATAATAGATATAACATCGACCGATCAGGTGTATGAAGCGACACCTCAAAAGGATAATAATATAAAGCATGCCTCAGTCGGGCGTCTGAGCGACGCCACATAAAGGGCTTATAAGGAAAAATAAGTAATCAACATGCCATAGTCGGGCGTCTGCGCGACGCCACATAAAGGGCTTATAAAGGGAATAAATAACAAATGTGCCACAGTCGGGCGTCTGAGCGATGCCACATAAAGGGCTTATAAGTAAAAATAAATAACCAACGTGCCACAGTCGGGCGTCTGAGCAGTGCCACAGAAAGTGCTTATATGATAAAGTAATCACTATGCATGCCATAGTCGGGCGTCTGTGCGATGCCACATAAAGGGCTTATATAAGAATAATCACAATGAATATCTAGGAGGTAGAACCTTCCCAGGGATATCCAATAATTCAAATAATATAAATGGTTAGTCCACGATAATAATAATCACAATCATCATTTGTCACTCGTCATGACCATATTCCGGTTTAGAAGTTTTCCTCCGAAGACCGACACTAAGACCGACACTTGACCCATCCCAAACTGTAGTCCTCAACCACGGACACGGCTATTCGAATAGATATTAACTCTGTAGAGGGTATACTCTTTACCCACGAGTAACGGATTCCTTTAGTCCACCGGGACTAATTCCA
The DNA here is from genome assembly GCA_022496015.1 of Hordeum marinum. Classification (NCBI taxonomy): domain Eukaryota; kingdom Viridiplantae; phylum Streptophyta; class Magnoliopsida; order Poales; family Poaceae; genus Hordeum; species Hordeum marinum. The sequence goes on along the minus strand of CM039676.1, from coordinate 124,615,287 downwards.
CTTACGATCTTAGAATTGAAAACACACCTGACCTGCACACACTAGCTTAACTTACTAGTGCGTGGAATCACCCACGGCACTCGTTAAGCAAAACTCTAAGCGGGGAGGCTATATCGACCTCGATTAGCATGGGATCACAAAATTTATAATGCGCGATAACTAGGGGAGCTACCCCCTCGGCTCCAACCGGAAACACCCATGCCCCCGGACCAGGTGGCATGCCTACCGGATGTAGCCGGTATCTCCCACCATTGCCTCTCTGTACGGTGTTTTCTAAGAAAGAGGTTGACAACTTACTGAACCATACCCTACCTACTATAGGGACAAGCGGTATTACGAAACAAGTATGGGGTTTACTGACACAAGACTTAGTCTATAGTCGACTCTGGAGGTTGTGTATGCTCTACATGGTTAGCACAACAAATATATATTTCATGATATTAGACAGAACCACCACTCATCATACCCCTCATGACTTACTGACCATTCTCGCTCCAGCGAGATGTCAGCACCAAGTTCATGTCTACCCGAGACAAACACTTCTTCCGGTTCCTTCTGGTAGGCATGAATGGTGTACGAGGGTGAATACTTTCATAGGCATATCAATTCCTACAACAAGGAATTTTCATCATGCATTTGTAAACGTGATCACACCATCACATGAAATAATGCATGCTTTAGGTCAACTCAATGTTAAAATCACATCAAGTAGCACACAACAAATATTATAACAGGATTCAGACTGCTTGCCTTCAAAGTGCATGAATTTGAGATGCACTCCAAAACTTTATCTTCACTCCAATTCCTATTTGGAAATATTCTAATTAACACACAATTCAAAAACACCACAAAAATTTGTCTTGGAAAATATTGAAATAAATATGAAAATAAACTAGATGGAATTGGGGAAATAATAGAAAAAGAATCAGGTCCATTGGAGTTGTACTTTGAAAGTTATAGCGAGTCAAACATCAGGTCAAAATCTGATTTTTAAATCAATTAGAAAAGAAAACGGTTCGGACGACATACGCTTTCAGGAAAAGAAGACGTACTTCGGGGTTTACGCTTTCACTTATCTAGCTCATCCACCGCATCAGGTCACTAACAGTGGGCCAGCCTGGCCCACTGGCCAGGTTTGACTTGTCGCCGCGCTCCCTCTCCCTTGCCGACTGCAGAGGCGGAGCTCCAGCGATCACCGCTGGTGTTTGCCAATTCCTTTCAGGGGTCCGGCTGCGGGGATGGATGGAGACGGTCTAGTCGGTCCTTTCGATGGTGTCCATGGCCGGAGAGGAGGACATGGTCGCCGGCGGCGAGGTTTGGGGCAGATGGCAGCTTCGGGAGCAAATGTGGGCTCGGGCTACGCTGGCTCCTGACCTAGTTTGAGGGGTGGGACGGCTTCTCGGGGTTGTGGGAAGGCTAGCGGTGGTGGAGGACACACGAAGGAGGCCTCTGTCATGATGAATCTAACCGGAGTGCGGCGGCGGCCGAAACTATCGGAGATGAAGAGGATGACCTCTTGTTCTCAACTGGCTCCGTCGATGGGCTCCTGCAGAACACTCGGGGGTTCCTGCTCTGGCTGGAGGCTCGGGATGCTCTATTTATAGCATGGCTAGGTCACTTCCTCGACTCCATGTATAAGAACGGCGGCGGCCGAGGGTAAGATCGGCGAACCACCTTGCTGCAGCTTGCAGCACGACGTGACGAGGCGGAGGAATGGCGGCAGAAGCTAGCGGACGAGCGAGCACTCCTCCAGGGGCGAGCTGGCGAGCGGGTGTGGCTCAGGAGGCGCTGTCCATGGCAGATCCAATCATGAGTGTCGGGCCGCCAAAGCGCCAACACTACCATTTTGAGAGGAGTCGATCATGACGGGGCAACACTAGAGGACAAGGGAAAGGATAGGAACGAGCGGGGGAGGTGGCAACTGGTCATGGCAACTTGGGAGACTACACATGCAAAACGCGTGTTCTGCTCGCGCCCAGAGCACGCACGCGAGGTGCTCGGGAAAATGCCAATGCCTGCTAGGGGTCTCCTCTGCCCATGGGGATCTATAGGGATGGATTGACGGCCAAGGCATAGCTAAAGGACAAGCTTATCAGGCTAGATGAGCAAACCTCTAATGCAAAACAAAAGTCATGCCAAAACAGTTCATGAACTCCAACTATTCGATAAAATGCTAGGGGCATCCAGAAGGTTTCGGTAGTGACCAAAATTTCCAGATCAAAGTCTCTTTAGATCCACAAGAAGATGGCATGGTTAGTTTCAGAAAAAGAAAAACTTGTTAGTGCAAGTTTTGCAAATCTTCAACTCTGTACAGAAAATACAGGCTATTATTGCATGGGTATAAAATCTTCTAATGGTTGAGAACTCCTGGACTTAAGAGTTTTGGTAGTAAGTACTAATAGCAGGAAAAATCTAATGGGCGATAGAGCAAGATATAATGGGGTTGCAGTACAAAACCTCAAATTGGACCAGAGTGCAAAAGAGGATGGTTTGCTCAAACTTTCCAAAGAACACAAATGGGTTTTTGCATAAAAATGAATTATATACATCTACTGACATCTCCAAATTTTCATGGAATTTTTAAAGTAATATTTAATTACGTTGTAGTGCAAACTACAAATTGAACCAAAGTGCAAAACTTGAGGTAGGGCTCAAAATCTTCAAATGGCTAAGAGAGGTTTTTGTATAAAAGGGATCTAGGGACATCACATATCATTCCCAAAGATTTTGAAGTGAACTAAATTGTAGTGGTGGCGACTTGTGTGCCTGTCCGTTGGGCAGCTCATATCGATGAGGAGTGCACCAATATATTGATGTAGATCAAACTGTGGGTGGCGTCTTGCGCGCATCCGTTAGGCGGCTCATATAGACGAGCCCTGCACTGATATGTTGTAGATTGCATCACAAGGCGGCGATACATAACCATCTGTTGGGCGACTCGTACTGGTGCATGTGGCCCCTGGCGTGTTGATGTAGACGTAGAAATGTAACATCCCAAACTTTGGAATGTTATAATAATTATTAGAATGTTTGTTTGTTTGCTTGAGGGATTGAAATTGAGTGAAAATTTGAAACTTTTGAATGAGAGGGAATAAAATGACTTTCCCATGAGATTTGAATTCCATTTTGAAAACATTTCAAATTCAGAAACTTTATGCAACTCAATGATTTTCATGAGAGAGGATAAAAGGACTTCTTCAAATTATATGAAATATGAGTTGGAAGTTTAAAGGAAGGATTTGAAAGTGCTTTTGAAAACCTCTGAATTATTCTTTTGGAATCCATGTCATATTTGGTTCCTATTCAAATTTTCAAAACATTCAAACCCCTCGACAAATTTTTGAGAGGAGTAATGTGACACTCCAAACCAAGGGGTATTTTGTGAAGTTTTTGAATAATAAAACCCAAGGGGTTATTTGAAAAATATTTGCAAAAAGGTCTTAAAACCAAATAGGGAATTTCTAAAAATAGTTATTTTTCAAAGTATTCAAATGACAGAATAAAAATGTCCAATAAATGGCATTAATTCTCCTGTTAATTTTGATACATAATATTCCTATTTCTGGAATTTAATAGATTGCATTAAAAAGGTTTTATTGTGCTGGATTTTGAAAATTAGGAAAGTTTTAAAGCCTTTAAAGGCCGGTCGGCCCAATCTGCATTTAATCCCTCCCGCAACCTCTCCGGACCGGCCGCCCGATGCCACGCTCCCTCTCTCCCTCTCGCTGACCGGTGGACCCCACCACCCGACCGAAACCACTGCCGGTCACCTCCCTCCTCCATCTCCTCCCCAAACCTCGCCGGCGAACTCTCGCCGTGATCTCCTCCCCTCCTTCCTTTCGGACGCCCTGAGCCCGCCTATAAAAGCCCCTACCTCCCCTCGACCCATTCCCCCTCTTTGCCCCAACTCCCGACGCCTCTCGTCGCCGGAATCGCTCGCCGGAAACCTCGGACGCCGCCGCGCCATTTCCACGCCACCACTTGTCTCCAACCTCCCCAACCACCACCGAGCCCACCATTCACCTTCCCTCTCCCGTGCGCACCTCCCAGCCCACTCGCGCAAGCTCCACACCTACAGGAGCGCTCTCCTCGTCGACCACCCGTTTTTATCATATCTTTTATGTTTTTAGTTGTTTTTAATTGATTCTTTTTGCATTGTGTCACAATTTTCATCTAGTTTCCGTAGATGCCAAGTTTGACTATTTTTGAATATTGTAGTTTGAATTTGAACAGATTTGATTTAAATTTTGTTTTCTGAATATCTTGAGTTCAAAAATGTATTTTGAGTTGATTCTTTTTGATACTGGTCACTAGTGACCTCAGTTATCATTAAGTAGAGTTTGAGAATTTTTAGAATAAATTTGATTAGGGTTTTAACTAGAAACAGAATATGTTTAGTTTGTTAATATAGTTAAATTAGTTTTATTTTGTTAGTTTAAATATGAGTTAGTTATATTTTGTTTTAGTAGGTTTTATTGTCTCAACTTTAGGAGTTTACTTTCTGTTAATACAATAAAATAATTTGCTTAGTCTATTACTATGTTGTTATAGGGACATTATAGTTTGTAACTAGGTATAGTTTGATAAAAACAAACTAGTTAGTAATAGTTAATTTTAACAAAGTTTTAAGTAATTAGATTCTGTTTACAAATAAAGTTTTAATAAATCTTTTCTGTTAAGAAATGTTTTATTAATAAAAATAGTTTAGTTACTATAGGAATCTATATCCCTCTTCATTAGGTAATGTTTTATAAAACAACTTAGTTTTAGTAGTTTATTTTCACAAAAGTTTTAGATGATTTAATTCTGTTTTATAATAAATATTTTATTAATTCTTTTCTATTAACTATTAGTTTTTTTTACAAAATAATAGTTTTGTTTATATTAATGATAGTTTAGCCACCTAAACTTAGAGCCCATAGCTTTGTCTTGTTTTATTTTGTTGAGATGCTCTAGTATTGCTAGTTGAGTCTTATTGAAAATATTTAAAATAAATGTTTTACAAAAGTTTACTTTCTATTAACTGAGTGTTCTGTATTTTTGTTATTTATTTTGTTTTCTTGTTGTTAAGTTTATTAGACAAAAACCTATGTTGTTTAGAGTTTTGTTTTCATAAGTCTTACTTGTTCCTCAAAATGTAATTCTTTTACTAAAATACTTTTGTTATACTTTACTTTCTTTTTGTTTTGTTACTATTGAAAATAATTGTTTGTAGGGGAAAAGTACCTTAGTTGCTTTTATGAAAACTTTGTTGACTTTAACTTTTGCCTTAAGTATTTCCTTCATTGCCACCTTAGTTGTGTTGATGTAGTTTTGTCATTTGAGTTTTGTCTTAAGTATTTCCTTTCATCACCACCATGTTGCTTTTGGTTTGGTGTTGCCTTGTGATTGTTAGAATTGATTGCTAGTATGATTGCTTATATGAATGCAATGTTTGTTATATAGATTTTTTCATCGGAGAGTGACAAATAGACTGTCAAGTTATTTCTAAGAGCGATCTTTCTCTTCATCAACAGTACAGGCAAGTCACTTTGATCATGTATACCTATGTTTTATTGCATTAGTTCTTCCATCACCCCAATTGCATGCAAATTAGGTTAGTTGGAAATTTGGTTACTTGATGTAGTATCATGTGGTAGGTACCCCAATCCCTTGACACATTGGCCCCGGGAAACGTTGTTTTACATTTTGCTATGCTACTAGTAGACGGGGTTGGTTGTGTGATTCATGAGGGTTGTGAGATTAATTACATGACCTACTAATGATCAAGACTTCAAGACTCCGAGTTTTCAACTTACCTCTGCGTGGATGATGGTTGAACGGCACCCTGGAGAAACCAGTGGATTTACCTAGGTGTTGCTGGAGATGGCCAGTATTCACGCGGAAAGGTCCACCCAGGCACAAAGAGATGGATGGATGCTTCAAGACCCAAGGCTTACCTGCACAGCCACAAGTCATTATGGGTTCTGGCTTGGTTGGATATCGTGGTGACCCTGGACAGGCGGTGCTACAAGATGTAGAAGAACGGTAGGAAAGGATGGGCACCGACAAAGTCGTAGGGAAACCTTTTGGAAGACCATGTTTTGGTCATCCGTTTCTCAAAAACCTTGAAGTGCGAGAAATCAAACGGAGGCGACCAAATCTTGTGGGAAACGTGTGCAAAACTCTACAGAGTACTCAACCTAATCGATTAGCCGTGTCCACGGTCATGGACGACTTGAGCTAAAGGAACTGAAACTTCCGGATTTCTCAACACAATTAATATGATGATGTGGGTATTAATAACTTGGGTATGAGAATTGGTTGGCGGAACCATCTCATTAATCAACCAACTTAGTAATAATTTTTGCTTAGCCCTCTCTTGATGTAGGAAAAATTGGCTTTACGCAAAAACTTATTACCCCACCTGCCATATATGCATATAGACTAGATGATTATCTTTTCACACCTCTCTTGTGACTTTGGCGACATATTCCATATACTGACCTACACGGCTGCAACTTCTTATGTTGCAGATACTCTTTTCACCCCTCTTCTTCAGCGGCGGTGTTTGAAGACGGCGTGGTCGCGAGAGACGGCTGCGGCGTTGTAAGCCGGTGCAGTCACGAGAGAAAACCATGGCATTGTAAGGCGGCGTGCAAGAGACGTCTGTGGCGTTTGTAAGCCGGCGCGGCCGCGAGAGATGGCGTGGTCGCGAGGGACGGCTGCGGCGTTATAAGCCGGTGCCGTCACGGATGTTGAGAGACAGCCACGGCGTTGTAAGCCGGGACAAACAGATTGAATCAGCTATAGCGCCTGACGGATGAGTCGGTCGTGGGCACGGATGGATGAGTTGACCGCATGTTGATGTAGACCGGACCGTAGGAGCGGTGGCTCATGCGCGCATCCGTTGAGCAGGTGCGGACGCCAGTGCATGATGATGCTGATAGAAGCTCCGTATCCACGACATGGCACAACGGCTATAATGAATAATTGTCCTGATGCGTTTCACCTGATTCATCCCGATGACTAGCTGAGTCACTCTCGTAATTTCAACAGCGATTCAGCCACTCTCGAAACCGCAGCGGAGGTGGCGATTCGACCACGGCAGCTCGGCGACGATGCTAGACTAGGCCGTCTCAGCGGTGATGGCGTTGCGTTAAAGAAGTCCAGCAGGGCAACTTGAGGCGGTGAAGGACCACGGTGTGGGAAGAACTGCCGCAGGCACGCCCATAGGGGAGATAGAGTGGGGCGGCGCAGAAGTGGCCAGGGCGGAATGGAGCCAGCAAGGGGGCGGCGCGGCGAGTGGACCAGCAGGAGCTGCGGTGCGGGACGGCTCGCCGGAGTGGCAGCACGGGGCGGCTCGCCAAAGTGATGTAGGTGCACTACGAGTAGAGGCAAGGCGGCTCATATGTGAGGCGTCTGAGGCCGGCTCGGAGGCAGCAGAGCCGGGCGACGCCGACTCGGGCACGGAGGTGAATTGGAGGTGGACGCATAGCAGGGTGGAGCTGGGGACCGTTCTGGTTGATGTGTAGCTGTAGCACGCGGCGGCTCGCCAGGCGGAGCTGTGGCGCGGCATTTTTTGCAGCGCGGACACGCAGGAACGTGTGCATGTGGGCGCTGAGGCCGCAGGACGGACAGCAAAGCAGAGTCGGTCGCATCGGGTGGAGGCCATGGCGGCTGAGGCATGGTGAAGGTAGGCGTAGAGAAGCATGGGAGATCCGGCGGGCCTAGCGCTAGGCAGCAGCTATCCGAAATCATGGCACAGGGTGACAGCCGGCAGGAGCAGTGGTGCGGGGCGATCACGACCCGGAACAAGGCACGGCGACGATGAGCAGGCGCGTGGCGACGTGAAGTAGTGGGCGTGACGGGGCAGAGTTAGATGAGGTCGCGGAACACGGCGGCTTGAGGGTGATGGCGAGGCCGGCTCAGCGTCTTGAAGAGGCGTGGGAGGAGCAATGAAGCGGAGTGAGCACAGGACAACCATGGTGGGCTGGCGCGAGAAGACAATGGCCGAGGACGGCGGCAGGTCAAGCTCTGTGGCGGTGCGAACGGTGTGGCGGCACGAGACCGATTTCGTCTTCGGGTCCGGAGGCTCGGTGAGGCAGCCAGCAGGGCGTGGCAGTGGAGGAGGGCAAGGGACGTCTGAGTCTGTGTCCATGTCAACCTCTGGGTTAGGGTCGTGCCGTGCTATAGACGTGGTGTAGGAGTCCGGGCTCAGTTGGAGCACGGGGATAAGCCGGAGTCGAGGTCGAACGGGCCACGGCGTCGTGGCAGCGGTAAAGACCGAATCCGCGGCAGCCTTGTCCTCTCTTTCTTCTTTGTTTTGTCCCCTGATGCTTCATCATGTAGTATTCTGACGTGGTCTCATGAATTCAGGTGGCGGTGTCCTTAATGGATCTCCCAACGCCAAGTTGCTCTTGTGTACATAGTGCAGACGAAGGTAGATAATCCAAGAACTAACTAGCAGTCAACCCATGTGAGAAGTGTAGATCCTGTTGGTCCTTTGCGTGATGATGTGGAATAATAGCGGCTACGCCGATGAATGCTCCACGGTTTGGAAGTACTAATAGCTGACCAACATCAAGCACATCTTCGATTTGCAGCAGCAGCGACTCAACCGATAAAACCTTAATTTCCTGGCTCTGTCCAAGTTTATTCCATGCCGGTTCTTCCCCGTTTGATTAATTGTGAGCTTCTCCATCCATGAAAAAGCTTCCTCTCCAAGAACACAATACCATTGTGCGCAGCCCCACGGTGGGCGCCAACTGTCGTGGATTTATCACGGCAGATGTCTGGGTGAACAGACTTAGGTTCGGGGCAAAGACGCAACTATGTGGCGGCTTGAAGGGGTTGATCGGAATCGAGAGACACGGAGTTTACCCAGGTTCGGCCCCTCCGATGGAGGTAAAAGCCTACGTCCTGCTTGACTGATATTGATGATGATGAAGATCTCTCGGTTACAAGGGTGCTAATTGCTACCTCTTATCATGAGAGCCTCTAATCTATCTATCTCTAATCTCTTGTGTTGTCTAAACTTGAGGACTTATCAATCTTCTCCCTCTAGGGGTGGTCTACCTCTCCTTATATAGCTGGAGAGGGTAGGCTTATAAATAGAGTCCTACTATGAGTAGGATTAGGACTAGCCTCTCGCGAATCCTACTCCAGGTCTTATTTCCTTTAAGGGAATCCTTCTCTCTTTGGGCCTTCTCTTGTGAGTCGCCAGGCGCCGGCTCACCCACTGGGTCTTGGGCTTGGTCATCCTGCTACCCGCCTACCGGGTCATTAATAAGATGTCATGTCTTTATGGGGTCTCCTGTGAGTCGCCAGGCCGGGTCATACCGTGGGGTATATCCCCGACAATTCCTAATACCAGGTGGTGGCTTAACATAAACCTCTTTTTCAATTTCACCATTTAAAAACGCACTTTTAATGTCCATTTGATAAAGCATGATATCATGGTGATTAGCATAGGCAAGAAGAATTCGAATAGATTTCTAGTCTAGTAACAGGGGCATAAGTGTCATCGTAGGCCATACCTTCGACTTGAGTATATCCTTGGGTGACAAGATGTGCCTTGTTGCGTATGACTTGACCTTCTTCGTCTTGCTTGTTCCGAAAAACACCCATTTGATTCTGATGATGCCGTGCTCATTCTCGGGCTTCTCCACTACTTTCCACACTTCGTTCCTTTCGAAGTTGTGAAGCTCTTCATGCATAGTCTTCACCCAATCCGCATCTTCAAGAGCTTGTTCTACCTTCAAAGGCTCAATGCTAGATATGAATGAATAATGCTCACAAAACTTATCTAGGTGAGTTTTAGAGCGAGTGATTCTCTCGGTTTGGATATCACCAAAGATTTGGTTTAGGGGGTGGTTCTAGGTCACTTGTGCTCGAACCCGAGTCAACTTCCGATTGTTGGATTGTGGAGATTCATCTTCATAATCATTTCCTTCATCTTCGTTGTTGTCAACGTGATCATATCCTTGAGGTGGTGGTGAAGAAGGTTGTGGTGGACCTTCATGATGTACTTCCTCCTCCTCTTCACCCTGTCGTGTACCGCTTGTGGATGCCTCCATGTCATGTCGTGGTTCACCTTGTCATGAAGTAGGGGCTTCCACTTGAGTTGATGAAGTACGTTCCTTCACCTCCATGGGACGAATCTTGGCGATGGGCATATCTAGGATAGCTTCCGAAGGGTCCTTATCACCTACATCATTTGGTAATTATTCAACTTGCGAACCATTAGATTCATCAAACTTCACATCTACCGTCTCTTCACTTTTCGAGTGAAGTTGTTGTAGACACGGTAAGTGTGAGAGTTTGATCCATAACCAAGTAGGAATCCTTCATGAGATTTAGGAAAAAAAAATCGTACAACGATGCTTGTCAAGAATATAGCACTTGGAGCCGAATACTCGAGAGTATCCAACTTGGGGTTTGTTACCGGTGAGTAGCTCGTGTGCCGTTTTCTTGAGAAGCTTGTGTAAGTAATGACGATTTTTTGCATGACATGATGTTTCTATGGCTTCTTCCCAAAAGTGTCTTGGCGTCTTGTATTCATCAAGCATCGTTCTGGCCATCTCAATAAGCGTCTGTTTCATCCTCTCAACAACACCATTTTGGTGAGGCGTGTACGTAGCTGAGAACTCATGTGAGACAACTTCTTCAACAAGAAAGGTATCCACATGGGTGTTCTTGAATTCTGATCTATTATCGCTTCAAACCTTCCTGATCTTCACTTCAAACTGATTTTGTGCTTTGCGAATGAAGTTCTTGAATATCTTTTGAACCTGCAACTTATCATCAAGGAAAAATACCCCCGTAAATCTTGAAAAATCATCAACTATAACTAGACCATAGGAATTTCTATCGAGACTCGTGTAAGCATTGGGACCAAAAAGATCCATGTGAAGTAACTCGAGTGGTCTCCTTGTAGTCATGATATTCTTAACAAGATGACTTCCACCTACTTGTTTTCTAGCTTGACAACCACTACAAAGTCTATCTTTGTCAAAGATAACATCTTTAACACGCATGCCTACATGTCCAAGTCTTCTATGCCAAAGCCAACCTTTAGAAGATTTGGCAATTAAACTAGTGTGGGGCTTGGATCTCTTAGTGAAATCAACAATGTATAGATCACCTCTATGGAAACCGGTAAAGACCATTTTATGATTATCTTGACGAAACACTTCGCAATCTACTTTCATGAATAACACATTGAAACCGAAATCGGCAAGTCTAGATACGTAAAGAAGATTGTAGCCAAGGGATTCAACAAGCATAACATTTTGAAAAGAGCTATCATGGGATATGGCCACCTTACAAAGGCCAAGCACCTTAACTTTAAGTTGTCTCTAAAGGTCACGTACCTTCGAGGACCTTGATTAGGCGTGATCTCTTGGAACATGTCTTTATCACCAGTCGTATGATCCGTCAATCCACTGTCAAGAATCCACTCTTTTCCTTCGGACATATAATCCTTGAATTTTTCCATGAGACATAGATTCTTCATGATCTTCTCATACTCGATGTCGAACATCTCATATTCACCAAGGTACCCATGTTCCACATTGTCATCATCAAATGGCAAATCCTCATCATAAAGAACAAGAGATTCATTAGAATTATCATCATGACATTGTTCAAGTTTATGAATGTGAATGGACTTAAGTACAATGTTGTTGATAGTGGTGACATCTCCTTTAGCACGCATAAGATCATGGAGCCCAAATAGGCATTTATCATAGTTTGGATCACTAGGCTTCATTTTGTGGAAAGCAACAGTTTTATGAAGAATTTCATCAAGATTTCCTAAGGAAATATTTGGATACCGTATCTTAGATCAGTCCAAAAGGTATAGGCACATGCAAAGTTCTTCAATTGAGAAAGCATGAATCTTGGTTAACCTCTAACAATGAGATTGACAGTTCTTAGGTCACCAAGCATGTTAATTTCCTCTTCGTGTGTGGGATGCAAATCATTAATAGGAGGATCATTGGAGCGCATGTCATATTTGTTCAATTGAAATTGATTAAACAGTTCAAGCAACAAATTTTTCCATTGACTATAATACTCTTCATCAAGATTAGGCACACTACAACTCAAACTCCCTATACTAGACACATCCATCTTCCTCCTTGGTGATTAAACCAATGCAATGTAGACCAAAGCTATGATAACAATTGAGGGATCACTATAAGAGTGTCTAGAGGGGGGGCGTGAATAGACTACTAGCAGAAAATTAAAACCTAACCTTTTCCCAAGTTAATTGTTGGCAGATTTTAACAGTGTTAGCAAGGTTAGCAATCCTATATACCTTACACATGCATGTCAACAAATATAGCAGCAGAAAGTAAAGACATTGCACATGAAGTAGAGAGATGAGATATGGAGATCAAACGCAATTGGAGATGCAAGGATTTTTCCCGTGGTTCCGATAGGTGGTGCTATCGTACGTCCATGTTCATGGAGTCTTCAACCCATGGAGGGTAACGGTCGCGAGATTCCATGGAGGGCTCTACCCGCGGAGGGTGCCACGAAGAAGAAGCCTTGACCATACCATGGTGGCCTATGTCCACGGAGGACTAGCCTTACTCAGGGTAGATCTTCACGAAGTAGGCGATCTCCTTGCCCTTACAAACTTCTTGGTTCACTCCACAAAATGAAGTAGGAGGGTCCCAAGCGACTCCTAACAAATCTAGAAGGCACCGCCCTCCAAAAGGTAATAGGCTCGATAATATCGATGAACTCCTTGCTCTTGTGCTTCAAGATGATAGACTCCTCAACACACAATGACTCTCTCATAGATATGGCTTGGTAGAAGAGATGGGATTGGTGGAAAGCAACTTAGGGAGGCTAGAAATAAAGATCCATATGGTTGGAGTGGAAGATCTTGACCTCAACACAAGGGTAGGTGGTTCTCTCTCAGAATACTGATAGGATAGGTACGGATGGTTCTGGGTGCTTCTCTTTTGAGTGGGTGGTGGTGAAGGGGTATATATAGGCATCCCCAAAAATCCAACCGTTACACACAAAATGACCAACTCGGTGACACCAATGTGTTAATCTCGGTGGTACCGAAGTGACCCAAAAGTGGCAACTTTTGAGTCTCGGAGGGACTGATATAGGAATATCGGTTGCACCAATAAGGTGACCAATGGTCAGAATGCCCATTCTTGGTGATGTCGATTCAACAATCTCGGGGGGACCAAAACTGTGAACTTGCATAACAGAAAGTTGGCAGCCGAACTCGATGGCACCGAAAGCAGTATCGGATGTACCGAAGGGTTAGGGTTTGGCTGAGTCTATCTAGGGTTTGGAATCAGTGGCACCAAATGTGGAATCTTGGTTGCACCGATTTTGAGTGTTTGTCTTAGGACAGACTTTGGTGGGAGAGTATGTGGGTGACTTTGGTGACTATTAGTTGTGCACGGATGAGAATTTTGTTCACCGACAAAACTTTACCCCCTTTTAATATTATTGGCTTTCCTATGGACTCAAAGTGATTTCTCCCAAATATAAAATGTAGAGTCCTCTTGCTTGAAGCTTTGCGAATCCATTTTCTTGCATCTTGCGGTATTCCAAAACCTCTTTGCCAACCCAACCCTCCATGGACTATTATCTAAAACACGCTAGATAAAAGTATTAGTCCATGAGACAATGTATGTTGTCATGAATTATCAAAACCACCAAGGGAGCATGTTGTGCTTTCATCGAGACGACAGCAGGCTGACCGAGGCTCTGGAGATAGCCGAGGAGAAGTGGCAGATCGACCGCTCGGGGCCATTGCCGCCAACCAGCCAGTCGTGTTGACTCCTCCCTCGCACCCGGTCGTCGGGGCCTCATTCCAGCCGTCCAAGGACAGTAGGCAGGTCCCGCTCAACCCGGCCAACCCCGTGAAGTGTGTCACCATTGGATCCCGCCTCGACAGAAAATAGGAAGGCGAGCTCGTCGACTTCCTCCTTGTGAATCGGGACATCTTTGCATGGTCCCCCAAGGACATACCGGGTGTTCTAAGGAAGTTCGTCGAGCACAAGCTTCATGTCCGGCCGAATGCTAAACCGGTCAAGCAACCCCTATGCCATTTCTCGGAGGAGAAGCGGCACACTATAGGAGAAGATATTGCCCAGCTGCTCGTAGCCTGCTTCATCATGGAAGTTTTCCACCCGGACTGGCTGGCCAACCCTCTCCTGGTGCTGAAGAAGAACAAGACCTGGCACATGTGCATCGACTACACTAGCCTGAACAAGGCGTGCCCCAAGGACACATGCGCCCTGCCACGGATCCATCAAGTCATCGACTCTACGGCCAGCTATGATCTGCGGTCCTTCTTGGATGCCTACTCCGGCTACCACGAGATCAAGTTGGACCCGGAGGACCGGATCAAGACCTCCTTCATCACCCCTTTCGGGGCCTATGTCTACATCACCATGTCCTTCGGCCTGAAGAATGCAGGCGCTACCTTCGAGCGCTGCATAAAGAAGTGCCTCCTGCCACAGATAGTCACGAACGTCCATGTCTATGTCGACGACATCCTCGTCAAAACAAACAAGCACTTCAGCCTCCTCGACGACCTCAGGGAGATGTTCACAAACTTACGCGAGAACAAGATCAATCTCAAACCGGATAAGTGCTTTTTTGGTGTCCCAGTCAGCCAGATCCTGGGTTTCTTTGTGTCCGCTCATGGCATCAAAGCTAACCCCGAGAATATCTGGGCGATCGAGCGCATGCCCAAGCCGACCCAGCTCCGCGACGTCCAGAAGTTCACCGGCTGCCTTGCCTCCCTCAGCCAGTCATAAGCCGTTTAGGAGAGAAGTCTCTGACCCTCTACAAGCTCCTTTAGAAGACAGCTCTGGTCGAGCCAGGACGCACCCTCATGAAGAAGCTCGGCATGTTCAACTGGCCCGACAAGGCAGACAAGGCCTTCCGCAGCCTCAAGTGGGTGCTCACTGAGAAGGAGCCCTTGCTCGCCTACATTGCGGCGACTACGCGTGTCACCAACATCGTTCTAGTGGTTGAGCGGCCGGAGGATGGCATGACGTTGTTGGTCTAGCGCCCCATCTACTACCTCAGCGAGGTTATCTCTGCCTCCAAGCAAAACTACGCCCCACTACCAGAACATGTGCCACGACATTTACTTTGCGGTCAAGAAGGTCAAGCAGTACTTCTAGGAGCACACCATCATCATGGTAAGCACGGACCTGCTCGGCAAGATCATGAGTGGCCGGGACTCCACCGGTCGGATCGCCAAATGGGTCATCGCCCTTACAGACCACGAAAATCGGTACAAGCCGCGTACCGCCATCAAGTCGCTGGCGATGACCGACTTCCTCGTTAACTGGGCAAAGACCGAGTTCGTGCCGCCTCCCCTAGACTGTACGCATTGGCACATGCATTTTGATTGCTCGAAGATGCAGACCGGACTCGGTGCCGGCATAGTCCTCTCCTCTCTGAAGGGTTACCAACTCAAGTACGCACTCCATATTCATTTCGCTGCTTCCAACAATGTGGTCCACTACGAGGCACTCGTCCACGGCCTTCGGCTCGCCAAGGAGATTCGCATCAGGCGCATCCTATGTTTCGGCGACTCTGACCTCATGGTGCAGTAGGTCTATGGCAAATGGAACGCCAAAGATGCCAACATGGCCAGCTACCGCTTCCTCATCTAGTAGCTCATCGGCTCCTTCGAGGTCTGTGATTTCCACCACGTCCAGCGAGCGGACAACAAGGCGGCCGACACGCTAGCAAAGATCGGTTCCACCCGGCAGGCCATCCCAGCCGGCGTCTCCCTCAAACGGCTGCTCAAGTCGTCGATCAAGCCCTCCCCCGAATCTGAGTCCACCTTCGATCGGGCTGACGCTGCTGGCCCATCAGCACATCTGGTTGCTCTGCGGGTATCCTCGCCATCGGCTCCATCAAATCCGGATGTCTTGCCGTCCACATCAGTGCCGGCTGTCCAGCCGTCATCACCGGCTCCAACGGTCCAATAGGTCGCATCCAAAGCGGCCGGCTTTGATGCCTCGATGGTCATGTTGACGATCGATGCCCCTCCCGCCGTCTCCATCCTCGGGACTGGCAAGCCGGTCCCGGGGGCTGATCACCCAGACCCGAGGGCTGCCGAGACAGCCCCCGTCTCAGCTCCCTCATGGGCACATCCCATCCTAGCTTTCCTTCTATGCGGCGAGCTCCCTCGTGATGAGGCCACAACGAGGCAAATCCAGCGCCGGGCTCCGGCCTGCTGCATCATCAACAACGAGCTCGTTCACCGCAGCACCACCGGCGTCTTCCAACGGTGCGTCGAGCTGGAAAAGGGTCAGGAGAAACTCCTCGACATCAACCAGGGTGAGTGTGGGCACCACACCACCTCCAGGACCTTGGTGGCCAAGGCTTTATGCCATGGATTCTACTGGCCGACCGCCTTGGAGGAGGCCAAACGGCTGGTCGATGAGTGTGAGGGCTGCCAGCGCTTCAGCACACAGAGCCACGGCCCTCCGGACCATCCCCCTCTCGTGGCCATTTGCCTTTTGGGGGCTAGACATGGTGGGTCCCTTCATGACTGCACGAGGCGGCATGACGCATCTACTGGTAGCCATCGACAAGTTCACCAAATGGATTGAGGCTAGGCCGATCAAGAAGCTGGACGACCCCATGACCGTCTGGTACATCGAAGATATCACGGTCTGCTATGGCGTTCCCTATAGCATCATCACCGACAATGGCACAAACTTTGCCAAGGGCGCGCTAGCGCATTTCTGCACGAAGCAAGGCATTCGGCTCTACTTGGCATCCGTCGCGCGTCCACAGTCGAACGGCCAGGTTGAGAGGGCAAACGTCCTGATCCTGGCCGACATCAAGCCCCGTCTCGTGACACCACTGGTTAAGTCAGTCGGCTGCTGGATCGAGGAGCTATCGGTTGTTATTTGGAGCCTCAGGACCATGCCTAACCGGTCGACCGGCAACACTCCCTTCTTCCTCGTGTACGGGTTCGAGGCGATCATCCCCAGCGACATCGAGTATGACTCGCCTCAGGTCACCCTGTACATAGAGAAGGACGCAAGGGACGCAAGAGAAGATGGCGTCCACCTACTCAAAGAAGCGCGCGAACTGGCCTTGAGTCGGACGGCCATCTACCAGCAGAAGCTCTGGCACTACCACAACAAGCGTATCCAGCCGCTCTCCATCCACGAAGGAGACCTAGTGCTCAGATGGATCTAGCGAATAGCCAGCCAGCACAAGCTGTCCTCCCAAGGGAGGGCCAGTTCATTGTTAGCAAGGTGCTGCACAACAACGTGTACTACCTAATAGACGCCCAGAAGCTTCAAAAGAACAAGAGAGACGCCTTCGGCATGGAGACAGAGCGCCCATGTAATGCGGCGCTCCTCCGACCATTTTACTGCTAAGTACTAGTGTTTGTATGTATCCTTCCCTTTTGGGCTTATTAATACAACGGGTGCCCCAAGACAACTCCTGGGACACGCCCTTTTTATTTCCATTCAAGTTTCTTAACTCTTTAGCTGGCTCACGGCCCCGAGGGCTAGCCGGCTAGTGCTGACGTCCTCCCCTACAAACCGACCAAGTAATGTGAGCCGAACAAGTCCTTCCACCCCTCCTAGCCACAGACCGGCTCCCGACTGTCCGGTTGATATGGTCACGGGGCAATAAAACATAGCACACACAAAAGGATGACCGCTTGGGGATCACCAGCTAGGTCTAATCGGAACAATTTCTCGCCTCTGTCACTTGCCTTACCCAAAACATCTCTCATGGTTCCCAAACTCATATCCGGTTCCTTTGAGGCAGACGCCCCGTCCCAGCCACATACCGGCTCCTGGCTATCGGGCTGGCTAGGCCGAAACCAAGGGGGACAATGATTTAAGCAGACGGAACCAGAAGAGAAAACAAGGGTAAGGACAAGCCGGGACATACACAACACAAGAAACAAACTTAACAATAGCCAAAACTTTCAAAAAATCTAAAAAAGGTCACTGGCCATAGGTTCAATACAATACACCCCCTATGGGTGGAAATGTGTCAAAAGTTAAGTACCATAGCTAAGAAAAAAGACAGGAAAGGTATGCAGGTCGGCTCAGGCTGCCGGTGCGTCGCCAGCCGGCTTGAGGCGGTGCTCTAGTCAGCGACCTCCTCGTCCTCTGGGCCTTGGGGGTTGCCGAAGGAGTCCTCAGGGACCGGCTTGTCGTCCTCACCGAGAACCATCAGGAGTTCGTCCGGGTCAACGTACAAGGCAAGCTCGTTGGCCCGGCGGACAAGGGCGCTCTCACGAGTCGCCCGCTCCTCCTCTGGCACGTCCCGCATGGTCACCAGACGGTTCATGTCGACTCCATGGTACCATGACGTGACGAACTGGAGCGCCATCTGCGCACCAGCCCGGGCCGCAGATGCCTTCCAAGTCTCGATCCGGGTCACGGCATGCTCCAGCCACAGCGCCACATGGCTATCCGGGGCTCCACGTCCCGGCCACAAGGCGGCGATCGGTACCTTGTCTGCCGTCTTCTGTCGCACCATGCTGTGCTGAAGATGGGTGAGCCGGTTGTATATGGCCAGCCCGAGCCCCGCCATGTCCTAGTCGGTGTCCTCCGCACGCTCACGCCCGCGTTCCCAGAGATACTCCCAGTGCTCCGCCATGGCGTGCTCGGCGCAGCATTGGGTTTCCAGGAAGCGCTCTGGAAAAGATAAGAGGAATCAGAAATAACGACCCAAAGGCAAGATGAACTCAGACGGCTGAAAAAGCAAATCGAGGCTTACGCTGGAAGGAGTCATCCAGCTCGCTGGCGAAGTGCAGTGACGAATCCTGCTCCCTCTCCAGTGCCGCCTCCACCTGGGCTAGCTCGGCCGAGCGCGCCTCGAGCGTCTTCTCGAGGTGGGTCACCTCACCCTAGAGAGCAGTGGTCCGCTGAGCAACGTCGGCCGCCTGCTTGATGGTGTCCTCCTAGGCCGCCACCTCCCGCTGCACGTCCGCCTTTAGACGCTCCTGGGCCGCCTGCTCATCCACCAGTAGGCGGCCCAGCCGGTCCCTCTTCGAGGTGATCGATTGGATGCTTTGCGCTAGCCGGTTCCGCTCAGAGACCACCCCGTTCTTCTCCACCCGGAGGGTGATCAACTCCCCTGCAAAGCAAAACCAGCAACAGTTAATCAAAATACACAAGAACTGGCCCAGCTGCCAAGCAGCCGGCACGCAAGTCCCGGCCCGGTTGCCAAGTAGCCGGCCCGAGTCCCGGGGTCTACGCGCCCCCACTGGGCCAAGCATACCTTCAACCCTCTTTAACTCCTCCTCCAACCGGTAGAAGCCGTGCTTCCCACGGTTGTGGATGGTGACCGCCTCGTCGAAGAGCTCCTACCGTCGGGGTTCCCAGCCTGCCCCATGATGCCAGGATTATGGGGATACGAGCAAAAGGAGAAAGAATACGAGCAAAGGAAGACGGAATCAAGCAACATAATATCCGACCCGGCTCCCCCGCAGCTGGTCAGCCACCCCGCATCTCAGGGGCTACACCTAGTGGGTGCGCTCGCGTGCCCCCACAGGAAGACAAAAGAAAAAAACAGAAGCAAGTGCATCAAGTGAAAGCGAGTGAACCGTAAGGAAAAGAAGATCCGGCCCGGCAGCCCCACAGCTGGTCAGCCGACCCGCATCTCGGGGGCTACACCCAGTGGGTGCACTTGCGCGCCCCCATTGAAAAAATTCCATGAAGACAAAGCTTAGCTTGGCGCACTGCAGGGCGCTGTCAGCCACCTCGATGGACTTGGCCAGCTCCTCACTGCACCGCGCCAAGACGCCGCCCAACTCCCCAAGAGTTGGGACCAAGCCGCCGGTCGGCGAAGGCGGGACGGCAGGGATGCATGCCAACACCACCCAGTCCCAGATTATGTCCAGCATGGACTGCCGAGACTGGCTCTCCTTGCCGCCTGTTCCGACGTTCACCGTGGCCCTGGCTGCCGGGGGGCGGTTGAGTACGACGAGGGCGCGGGAATCGGCTCCCGGCTGTCCTGCGTTGGGCACCACCACCGCCTCCTCCTCCTGCTGGCTCTGCGCATTGATCGCGACGGACGGCACTTCCATCTCCATGGTCGGCACCTCCGGTGCCACCTCCGGAGCCACCGCAGCCTCCGGCACGTCAGCCTGGGCTAGCTTGCCAACCGGCGGCGCCACCACCGGTTCCACCGGCCGGGTCTCCTCGTGGGCCGGCTCCGAGGCCGCCCTCGTCGGTTGAGCCGTCCCCTCGTGGTCCTTCGCGGCTCGGCCGACGGAGGTCTCGGCATGCGAGTCGACTCTGGCGCCGAGTTTGACGCCTGCACGGGATCCGCCGACCTCCTCCGTCGCCCGCTGTTTGAAGCACCAAAGTGAGAGGGACCTCCCTAGGCTCCTGACTTCGAGGCTCGTAGTTCTGCGAGCCTCCTCTTCTCGTCATGCAGCGTGGCTATGTGCTCCTGCGCAAGCTGGCTAGCCGCCTCCACCGGGCTGGCTGCTGACTCAACATCGTGGAGCTCAGTGGGGGTCCCTGGAGCAGGCAAACACTCAGATACCTAACTGCACGCGACGCACCAAGCGAAACCTACACTACAGAAAAGACACTCACCCGGCGACAATGCGTAGGGCCTGCTTGGTGTGCGCTGGTGGCTTTGACGTGACCGCCTTCGCCCACTTACAAGACGGCGGTTGGGCCACCGGCTCCTCCTGATCCGTCCTCTTCCGATGACTAGAGGTCCCGGCCAATGGGGCGCGCGCCAGCTGCTCCTTGTCCCGCCCGCGCCGGCCCTATTGAACTATGGGGGAGGCATGTTTTGGATCCAGACGTCGTCATCATTGTCATCGGCATCATCATTCCAATTGTTGATCGAGGGCCCAGAGGGGAACTCACCAGCCGATCTAGACCCACTGGCTCCCGGGTCGCCCGCTGCCTGGACCTCCCCCGAGGAGTCGACCCCCTCTTTGGGTCCTCCTCCCAGCTCATAGTCCTTAGAGTCGGACTGGGCACGCTCCGCCTCAAAGATCTAGGGGTGCGGCCCATTCGGCGTGTTCTGTCGAACGAATAGCTGCGATTAGCATGACAAGTAAGATCAGGAGCCGGCGGAAAAATTCAGATACGAAAGAAAGGTCACCTCGACAGGGCGTACCAGGGGTGCCAGGTTGTACCGGACGTACCTTGCCGAAGGACCAAGTTCCCCTCACCAGCGGGAAGATTTGATGGCGTTCACCCGTTTCACTACCCGAGCCGGCATCAGCTCAATGGTCGACAGTCGGCAGGGGTCCTGGTGGCCGGACATATTGCAGATCCGAGAGGCAGCACCCAGCGTGCGATGAAGGCGACCACCAGGTCTGAGGCGACCAGCCCTTCCCTACTCCTCATCACCATGAGCCGGCCTAGCTCTTCAAGCCCGACCCCGCGTGGCGCGGTCCTCGACCAGTTCACTCCGGACGACGAAGCATTGACAAATGCCGGTAGCCGGATATAGTCCCTCTGCGGCTCGGCGTTCTTCATGTAGAAGACCATCCAGTGCTAGCCCTTGACGGACTCAATAAGACTAAAGTGCGGGAAGCGCGCTCCGCGGCAGCACACCAATGTGCCCCCGCGGGCGTACGACTCCTTGCCGTTCTTCAACGCCTTGAGGAAAAAGAGCTTCTTGAAGAGCTCCACGTAGGGGAGCATCCCCAGGTAACCCTCGCACAGGGGCACGAAGCCCGTGATGTAGAGGATGGCGTTGGGGCCAAGGTGGTGCAGCTAGAGATCGTAGGTGTCCAGCAGAAGACGAAAGAAGAGCCTAACTGACAGCCTGAAGCAACACGAGAATTGGCAGGCGAAGACGACGTGCTCCCCCGCCTATGGCTTGGGCACCACCTCGTCGCCCAGTGCACGGGCGATCACGCGCTCCTCCGATGGTAGTATGCGAGCGTGGCGGAGTTCTACGATGGTGGCCTCCATGACGATGGAGCCAGACCAGCTCCCCGAGTGGCCTTCATCCATTGCAACAATAGGATGACAGGAGAAGGCGAGCGAGCGAGCGAAGCAGCGAGCGAAATGGCTGTGGCACGAGAAAGAGCGGAGAAGGCGAGGAAGAGGAAGCCAACGGGTGCAGGGGAGCATGGTTGCCTCCGCCTCCGTCCCTTCCCCTTTAAATAAGGGGACGGCGCCCAAGGCAGGTGGGGATTAAGTGCGCCCACTACCTTGGGATTCCTACATGAACGTGGGTGCCTCGGGCTACAACTGCCGCATCTGAGCACCAAAGATCTCGGCTTGCGGCCCGAGGCCTACTGGGTTACGCCTGTGGCCTAGCGGGCTAGGCCCAGGGTGAGGTCCTGTTTGCCCCCGAACATGGGCCCCATGGAATCATTATGCTCCGTGTGGCGTGCTGCTGTTGGGGAACGTTGCATGGGAAACAAAAAATTTCCTACGCACACGCAGATCTATCCATGGTGATGAGCATCTACGAGAGGGAGAGTGGATCTACGTACCCTTGTAGATCGCTAAGCAGGAAGCGTTAAGAAACGCGGTTCGTGTAGTCGAACGTCTTCACGATCCAAATCGCCATGCATCCCTCGATCCAATCACGATCCGTCCCGCGATACAATCACGATCCGTCCCGAAAACATGATCATGATCTGTCCCATGAACTTGATCATGATCATTCCGATCTAGCGCCGAACGGACGACACCTCTGCGTTCAGCACACGTACAGCTTGATGACGATCTCCGCCGTCTTGATCTAGCAAGAAGGAGCAGAGAGGAAGAAGAGTTCTCCGGCAGCATGATGGTGCTCCGGCGATGGTGGTGGAGCTATTCTGGCAGGGCTTCGCCTAAGCACTGCAGAAATCTGATCTAGAGGAGAAACTATGGACTAGAGGGTAGGGTTGCACGTGGCTGAAAATCTTGTGCAAAAACCCTAAAACCCTCTAGTATATATAGGAGGAGAGGAGTAGAGGAGGCAGCCTTGGCTTCCAAGCCAAGGAGGCTCGGCCGAACCAGGAGGGAGGAGTCTACCTCCTCCACTTCTAGTAGGATTAGGACTCCTTCCTTATTTTGCCTTTTTTTGCCTTTTTCCACCTTTTTCCTTTTGGGTTTTTCTTCCCTGTCGCATGGGCCTTGTGTGGGACTTACACCAGCCCACAAAGGGCTGGTATTTACTCTCCCACAGCCCATGAAGCCTCTTGGGTCGAAATACCCCTCCCGGTGGTCTCCCGGTACACTACCGACACTCTCGGTACACTACCGATGAGCCCGAAACTTTTCTGGCGACCAAAACAGGACTTCTTATATATGAATATTTGCCTCCAGACCATTCTGGAGCTCCTCGTGACATCCGGGATCTCTTCCAGGACTCCAAACAACCTTCGGTCACCACCATACATAACTCCATACTACCGAAACATCACCAAACCTTAAGTGTGCAGACCCTGCGGGTTCGAGAACTAGGTAGACATGACCGAGATACCTCTACAATCAATAACCAATAGCGGAACCTAGATGCCCATATTGGTTCCTACATATTCTACGAAGATCTTTATCGTTCGAACCTCTATGTCAAGGATTCAGTTAATCCCATATGATGTTCCCTTTGTTCTTCAGTATGTTACTTGCCCGAGATTCGATCGTCGGTATCTTCATACCTAGTCCAACCTCGTTACTGGCAAGTCTATTTACTCGTTCCGTAATACAAGATCCTGTGACTAACACTTAGACACATTGCTTGCAAGGATCATTGTGATGTTGTATTACCGAGTGGGCCCTGAGATACCTCTCCGTCACATGGAGTAACAAATCCCAGTCTTGATCCATCCCAACTTAACAGACAACCTTGGAGATACCTGTAGAGCACCTTTATAGTCACCCAGTTACGTTGCAATGTTTGATACACACAAGGCACTCCTCTGATGTTCGTGAGTTGCATGATCTCATGGTCATAGGAACACATACTTGACATGCAGAAAACAGTAGCAATAAACTAACACGATCATATGCTACATTTGTAGTTTGGGTCTTGTCCATCACATCATTTTCTTAATGATGTGATCCCGTTATCAAATGACATCACATGTTAATGGCTAGGAAACCTTGACCATCTTTGATCAACGAGCTAGTTCACTAGAGGCATACTAGGAACAAAGTGTTGTCTATTTACCCACACATGTAATGTGTTTCCAATTAATACAATTATAGCATGGATAATAAACGATTATCATGAACAAGGAAATATAATAATAAACACTTCATCTATTGCTTCTTGGGCATATTTCCAACAGTCTCCCACTTGCACTAGAGTCAATAATCTAGCTCACATGACTATGTGATTTACATTGTAATGAATTGAACACCCATGCAGTTCTGGTGTTGATCATGTTTATTCTTTGGAAGAAGTTTAGTCAATGGGTCTGCAACATTTAGATCCGTGTGCACTTTGCAAATATTTATGTCCTTCTCCTCGATGTAATCAGGGATGGAGTCGAAGCATCGCTTTATGTGTCTAGTCCTCTTGTGAAACCTTGGTTCCTTGGCCAGAGCAATGGCACCAGTGTTGTCATAAAACAGGTTCATTGGACTCAGTGCACTGGGCACTACTCCAAGATCTACCATGAACTGCTTCATCCAGACACCTTCCTTCACCGCCTCCGAGGCTGCGATGTACTCCGCTTCACATGTAGAATCAGCTACCATGCTTTGCTTGGAACTGGACTAGCTTACCGCTCCCCCGTTAAGAATAAATATGTATCCGGTTTGTCACTTAGAGTCATCCGGATCAGTGTCAAAGCTTGCATCGACGTAACCCTTTACGACGAGCTCTTCATCACCTCCATAAACGAGAAACATTTCCTTAGTCCTTTTCAAGTACTTAAGGATATTCTTGACCGCTGCCCAGTGTTCCATTCCAGGATCACTTTGAAACCTTCCATCCATACTTATGGCAAGGCTGACATCCCGTCTTGTGCACAACATTGCATACATGATAGAGCCTATGGCTGAAGCATAGCGGATGACACTCATCTTTTCTCTATCTTCTGCAGTCACTGGGCATTGAGTCTTACTCAACTTCACACCTTGTAACACAGGCAAGAACCCCTTCTTGGACTGATCCATTTTGAACTTCTTGAAAACTTTATCAAGGTATGTGCTTTGTAAAAGTGCTATTAAGCATCTCGATCTATCTCTATAGATCTTAATGCCTAATATGAAATTAGCTTCTCCTAGGTCCTTCATTGAAAAACTCTTGTTCAAATATTCCTTCACGCTTTCCAGCATTTCCATATTGTTTCCAATCAGCAATATGTCATCCACATATAATATTAGAAATGCTATAGAGATCCCACTCACATTCTTGTAAATACAAGCTTCTCCATAAACTTGTATAAACTCGAACACTTTGATCACCTCATCAAAACACTTATTCCAACTCCGAGATGCTTGCACCAGCCCATAAATGGATCGCTGGAGTTTGCAAACTTTGTCAGCATTATCTGGATCGACAAAACCTTCTGGTTGCATCATATACAACTCTTCCTCAAGGAAACCATTGAGGAATGCTGTTTTGACATCCATCTGCCAAATTTCATAGACGAAATAAGCAGCTATTGCCAACATGATTCTGACAAACTTAGGCATCGCTACGGGTGAGAAGGTCTCATCATAGTCAACTCCTTGAACTTGTGAAAAACCCTTTGCCACAAGTCGAGATTTATAGACGGTGACATTACCTTCCGCGTCTGTCTTCTTCTTAAAGATCCATTTGTTCTGAATGGCCATTCGCCCTTTAGGTAATACTTCCAAAGTCCATACTTTGTTTTCATACATGGCTCCCATGTCGGATTTCATGGCCTCTAACCATTTCTCGGAATCCGGGCCCATCACTGCTCATCCATAGCTCATAGGTTCACTGATGTCCAACAACATGACCTCCAAGACAGGGTTGTCGTACCACTCAGGAGTAGTACAAGGCCTTGTCGACCTACGAGGTTCAATAGTAGCTTGATCCGAAGCTTCATGATCATCATCATTAACTTCCTCTTCCACCGTCGTAGGTTCCATAGAAACATCTTTATACGCTGCGCTACTTTCTGGTTGAAGTAAAGGTTCAATAACCTCATTAAGCTCTATTTTCCTCCCACTCAATTCTTTCGAGAGAAACTCTTTCTCAAGAAATGTTTCGTTCTTAGCAACAAACACTTTGCCTTCAGATCTGAGATAGAAGGTATACCCGACTGTATCTTTCGGGTATCCTACGAAGACACATTTTTCCGCTTTGGGTTCCAGATTTTCAGGCTGAAGCTTTTTGACATAAGCATCACATCCCCAAACTTTAAGAAACGACAACTTTGTCCTCTTGCCAAACCATAGTTCATATGGCGTTGTCTCAACGAATTTTGATGGTGCCCTATTAAAAGTGAATGCAGTTGTCTCTAATGCATAACCCCAAAACGATAGTGGCAAATCGGCAAGAGACATCATAGAACGCACCATATCTAATAAGGTTCGATTACGACGTTCGGACACACCATTACGCTGTGGTGTTCTGGGCGGTGTCAACTGTGAAACAATTGCACACTGTCGTAAGTGACTGCCAAACTCATAACTCAGATATTCACCTCCTCGATCAGATCGTAGGAATTTAATCTTCTTGTTATGATGATTCTCAACTTCACTCTAAAATTGCTTGAACTTTTCAAACGTTTCAGACTTGTGTTTCATCAAGTAAATATACCCATATCTACTTAAGTCATCAGTGAAGGTGAGAAAATAACGATATCCACCATGCGTTGTCACATTCATTGGACCGCACACATAAGTATGTATGATTTCCAATAAGTCACTCGCCCGTTCCATTGTTGCAGAGAACGGCGTTTTAGTCATCTTGCCCATGAGGCATGGTTCACATGTGTCAAGTGATTCAAAATCAAGTGACTCCAAAATTCCATCAGCATGGAGCTTCCTCATGCGTTTTACACCAATATGACCTAAACGGCAGTGCCACAAGAAAGTGGTACTATCATTATCAACTCTACATCTTTTGGCATCAATGTTATGAACATGTGTGTCATCACTATCAAGATTCAATATGAATAAACCCCTAACATTGGGTGCATGACCATAAAAGATATTACTCATATAAATAGAACAACCTTTATTCTCTGATTTAAATGAGTAACCGTCTCGCAATAAACAAGATCCAGATATAATGTTCATGCTTAACGTAGGCACTAAATAAAAATTATTCAGGTTCATCGCTAATCCCGATGGTAATTGAAGATAGAGCATGCCGACGGCGATCCAATCAACCTTGGAACCATTTCCCATGCGCATCGTCACTTTGTCCTTTGCCAGCCTTTGCTTATTTCGTAGTTCCTGTTTTGAGTTGCAAATGTGAGCAACCGAACCGGTATCAATACCCAGGCACTAGTATGAGAGCTAGTAAGGTACACATCAATAACATGTATATCATATATACCTTGTTTGTCGTTGGCCGCCTTCTTGTCAGCCAGGTACTTGGGGCAGTTCTGCTTCCAGTGACCAGTTCCCTTGCAATGAAAGCACTCAGTTTCTGGCTTGGGTCCATGCTTGGGCTTCTTTACAGGAGTAGAAACTACTTTGCCATCCTTCTTGGTTTTACCCTTCTTGCCCTTGCCCTTGACCTTGCCATTTTTCTTGAAACTAGTGGTTTTATTGTCCATCAACACTTGATGTCCCTTCTGGATTTCAGACCCAGCGACCTTTAGCATCGCAAACAACTCGGCGACTGACTTGTTCATCATGTGCATGTTATAGTTCATCACGAAGCTCTTGTAACTAGGTGGCAGTGATTGAAGAACTCTGTCAGTGATCGCCTCTGGCGGAAGGTCAATTCCCAACTCCGCTAGACGAGTTGAATACCCAGACATTCTGAGTATATGTTCACTGATAGACCCGTTCTCCTCCATCTTGCAAGCATAGAACTTATCGGAGGTTTCATACCTCTCGATCCGGGCATTCTTGTGAAACATAAACTTCAACTCCTGGAACATCTCATATGCTCCATGACGTTGAAAACATCTTTGAAGTCCCGGTTCTAAGCCATACAATATTGCACACTGAACTATTGAGTAATCTCCAGTACGTGCCTCCCAAGCGTTCTTAACGTCTTTGGAGGTCATGTCTTGTGGTTGGTAACCAAGCGGTGCATCAAGGACATATGACTTCTGGAAAGTCGTGCGGATAATCCTCAGATTACGGGCCCAGTCAGCAAAGTTACTTCCATCATCTTTCAACTTAGCTTTCTCTAGGAACGCATTAAAATTCAGGGGTGCTACTGCGCGAGCCATTGATCTACAACATAAATATGCAAAGTTTCTTACACTATTGTTCAAGATAATGAGTTTAGTTAATCAAATTACTAAAGCTCCCACTCAAATTGACATCCCTCAGGTCATCTGTGTGTCACGTGATCCAAATCCACCAACTCAAGTCCGATCATCACGTGAGTTGAGGTGGATTCAATGGTGAACATCATTATGTTGATCATATCTTCTATATGACTCATGTTCGACCTTTCGGTCTGTTGTGTTCCGAGGCCATGTCTGTACATGCTAGGCTCGTCAAGTTTAACCCGAGTGTTCTGCACGTGCAACACTGGCTTGCACCCATTGTATGTGAACGTAGAGTCTATCACACCCGATCATCATGTGGTGTGTCAACACGATGAACTTTCGCAACGATGCACACTCGTGGAGAACACAATTTATCTTGAAATTAAGTGAGGGATCACCTTATAATGCTACCATCGTCCTAAGAAAAACAAGGTGCATAAAAGGACTAACATCACATGCAAATCATAAGTGACATGATATGGCCATGAACTTGTTCTTTTGATCTCCATCTAGAAAGCACCGGCATGATCTCCATCGTCACCGACATGACACCATGATCTTCATCAACGTGTCGCCATCGGGGTTGTCGCGCCCAACCTGCTTCTACTACTATTGCTACCATTTAGCGATAAAGTAAAGCATTACATAGTGCTTAATGATTGACACGTAGGTCTTACAATAATTAAAGACAACCCTATGGCTCCTGGCGGTTGCCGTACTCATCGACATGCAAGTCGTGATAATCTATACATCACATGATCATCTCATACATCACATATATCACATCATGTAATTGGCCATATCACATCACAACCTACCCTGCAAAAACAAGTTAGATGTGCTCTAATTGTTGTTGCATGTTTTACGTGGCTGGTACGGGTATCTAGCAAGAACAATTCTCATCTACGCAAAAACCACAACGGTGATACACTAGTTGCTTTTCAACCTTCTCAAGGACCGCCTTTGTCGAATCCAATCCAACTAAAGTGAGAGAAACTAGCACCCACAAGCCATCTATGCAACAGCTTGCGGTCGAGGGAACCGGTATCTCGTAAGTGTACGAGTAATGTTGGTCCGGGCCGCTTCATCTCACAATACCGCTGAACCAAAATCCGACCAAGGGAGGAAGCAATCTAAGCATCAACGCCCACAAACCATTTGTGTTCTAGTCAAGATCTCATCTACACATAGACCTAGCTCATCATGCCACTGTTGGGGAACGTTGCGTAGGAAGCAAAAAAAATCCTACGCACACGCAGATCTTTTCATGGTGATGAGCATCTATGAGAGGGAGAGTGAATCTACGTACCCTTGTTGATCCCTAAGCGGGAAGCGTTAAGAAACGCGGTTGGTGTAGTCGAACGTCTTCGCGATCCAAATTGCCGTGCGTCCCATGATCCAATCACGATTCGTCCCATGATCCAATCATGATCCGTCCCGCGAACTTGATCACGATCCGCCCCACGAAATTGATCATGATCCTTCCGATCTAGCGCCTAACAGACGGCACCTCTGCGTTCAGCACACGTACAACTTGTTGACGATCTCCGCCGTCTTGATCCAGCAAGAAGTAGCGGAGAGGAACAAGAGTTCTCTAGCAGCGTGACGGCACTCCGGTGATGGTGGTGGAGCTATTCCGGCAGGGCTTCGCCTAAGCACTGCAGAAATCCGATCTAGAGGAGAAACTATGGACTAGAGGGTAGGGTTGCACGTGGCTAAAAATCTTGTGCAAAAACCCTAAAACCCTCTAGTATATATAGGAGTAGAGGAGGAGAGGAGGCATCCTTGTATTCCAAGCCAAGGAGGCACGGCCGAACCAGGAGGGAGGAGTCCACCTCCTCCACTCCTAGTAGGATTAGGACTCCTTCCTTATTTTGCCTTTTTTGCCTTTTTCCACCTTTTTCCTTTTGGGTTTTTCTTCCCAGCCGCATGGGCCTTGTGTGGGACTTCCACCAGCCCAAAAAGGACTGGTATTTACTCTCCCACAGACCATGAAGCCTCTTGGGTCGAAATACCCCTCCCGGTGGTCTCCCGATACACTACCGGCACTCCCGGTACACTACCGATGAGCCCGAAACTTGACCGGCGACCAAAATAGGACTTCCTATATATGAATCTTTACCTCCGGACCATTCCGGAGCTCCTCGTGACATCCAGGATCTCATCCGGGACTCCTAACAACCTTAGGTCACCACCATACATAACTCCATACTACCGAAACGTCACCAAACCTTAAGTGTGCAGACCCTGCGGGTTCGAGAACTATGTAGACATGACCGCGATACCTCTACGGTCAATAACCAATAGCGGGACCTGGATGACCATATTGGTTCCTACATATTCTACAAAGATCTTTATCGGTCGAACCTCTATGTCAAGGATTCAGTTAATCCCGTATGATGTTCACTTTGTTCTTCGGTATGTTACTTGCCCAAGATTTGATCGTTGGTATCTTCATACCTAGTTCAACCTCGTTACTGGCAAGTCTCTTTACTCGTTCCGTAATACAAGATCCCCTGATTAACACTTAGACAAATTGCTTGCAAGGCTCATTCTTATGTTTTATTATCGAGTGGGCCCTGAGATACCTCTCCGTCACACGGAGTAACAAATCCCAGTCTTGATCCATGCCAACTTAACAGACACCGTCGGAGATACCTGTAAGGCACCTTTATAGTCACCCAGTTATGTTGCAACGTTTGATACACACAAGGCAGTCCTCCAATGTTCGTGAGTTGCATGATCTCATGGTCATAGGAACACATACTTGACATGTAGAAAACAGTAGCAATAAACTAACATGATGATATGCTACATTTGTAGTTTGGGTCTTGTCCATCACATCATTAGGAATCATTCTCCTAATGATGTGATCCCGTTACCAAATGACATCACATGTTAATGGATAGGAAACCTTGACCATCTTTGATCAACGAGCTAGTTCACTAGAGGCATGCTAGGGACAAAGTGTTGTCTATTTACCCACACATGTAATGTGTTTCCAATTAGTACAATTATAGCATGGATAATAAGCAATTATCATGAACAAGGAAATATAATAATAAACACTTCATCTATTGCCTCTAGGCCATATTTCCAACAGCGGTCAGTCCCAAGACCCAGGGCGATGCGATGGAACCCGAGGCATCACGGGCGGCCGCCGACTCTACCGACCGTTTGGCTCCGAGATGGAGGCGGGCGCCACATGAGGGAAGCTGCCAGCACCACCTCATCTAGCAGACGCGAGCCCCCACTGTAGGATTGAGCGAGGGGTGTCTAGTGGGGGGGGGGGTGAACAGACTACTTGCATAAATTTAAAACCTAACCTTTTCCCGTGTTAATTGGTTGAAAGATTTTAACTATTTTAGCAAGTCTAACAACCCTACACATGCATGTCTACAAATATGGCGGAAGAAAGTAAAGAAATTGCACATGTAAGTAAAGAGATGAGATAGAAAGATCTTACGCAATAGGAGACGCAAGGATTTTTCCGTTGGTTCCGATAGGTGGTGCTATCGTGCGTCCACGTTCATGGAGTCTTCAACCCAAGGAGGGTAACGGTAGCGAGAGTCCATGGAGGGCTCTACCCACAGAAGTTTCCATGGATAAGCAACCTTGACTATTCCATGCGGCTTCCGTCCATGAAGGACTAGCCTCACTATGGGTAGATCTTCACGAAGTAGGCGATCGCCTGGCCCTTACAAACTTCTTGGTTCACTCCACAACACGAAGTAGGAGGCTCCCAAGCGACACCTAACCAATATAGGAGGCACCACCCTCCAAAAGATAATAGGCTCAGTAATGACGATGAACTCCTTGCTCTTGTGCTTCAAGATGAGAGACTCCTCAACACACAATCTCTCTCATAGACTTGGCTTGGTAGAAGAGATCGGATTGGTGGAAAGCAACTTGGGGAGGCTAGAAATCAAGATACATATGGTTGGAGTGGAAGATCTTGACCTCAACACAAGGGTAGGTGGTTCTCTCTTAGAAAACTGAGTAGGATAGGTATGGAATAGTTCTGAGTGCTTCTCTTTTGAGTGGGTGGTGGTGAAGGGGTATATATAGGCATCCCCAAAAATCCAACCATTACACAAAATAAGTCAGACTCGGCAACACCTATGTGTAAACCTCGGTGGTAGAAAAGTGACCAGAAGTGGCAACTTTTGAATCTCGAAGGGACCGATATACAAATATCGGTTGCACCGACAAGGTGACCAACGGTCAGATTTACCAATCTCGTTAACTCTGATTCACCATTCTCGGTCGGACCAAAAATGAGAACTTGCGTAACAGAATCTTGGCAACCCAACTCGGAGGCACCGAGTGCAGTGTCGGCTGCACTGAAGTGTTAGGGTTTGGCTGAGTCTGTCTAGGGTTTATAATAGGTGGCACCGGGATAGGAATGTTGGTTGCACCGATTTTGCATATATGGCTCAGGACATACTTTGGTGGGAGAGTTTGTGGATGTTTTGCCGACTGTCACTTGTGCATGTTTGAGCATATTGTTCATCATCAAAACTTTACCCCCTTTTAATAGTATTGACTTTCCTATGGAATCAAAGTGATTTCTCACAAATGTAAAATGTAGAGTCCTCTTTCTTGAAGCTTGGACAACCTATTTCCTTGAATCTTGGGGTAATTCCATAGTCTTCTCAATCCTTTTGCCAACTCAACTCTCCATGGACTATTATCTGAAATACACTAGATAGAAGTGTTATTCCAAGAGACAATGTATGTTGTCATGAATTATCAAAACAACCAAGGGGGCATGTTGTGCTTTCAATCTCCCCCTTTTTGGTAATTGATGACAACATACAACGAAAGCTTCTATTAAAGATATGCATGGATGCAATGACGACTTTGAGAAACACTTGACTTAGATTTGCTCCCCCTAAATGTGTGCAGTCCTTTAAAGGATAGTTGCTTTGGACTGCATGGACACACATATGAATTAAATAGATGTAGGAGTCATGAGTATCTTGTCTATATGCATCAATACATGTGAATGAAATGTATATCCCCAATCAAGACTTCACTCTTGCAAACAATATGTGCAAGAAGCAAGAGATCATGTTTATCAAAGATATGATGCATATACTTACCTTGAGTTCTTGAGCATTCGAGTAGTAGAGACACACTTGAGAATACAATGTTAGGAAACACAAGAATATTCTACCAATCAAATGCACTAGAACTCAACGAATACCAAGATGTGGAGAACATATAAAATATGATAATCATTAGGATTGATATCTCTCCATATTTAGCATAAATCTATTATATCTTTTCTCCCCTTTGATATGAAAATGGTGGTACATCCTCTCCCCCTGAATCTTAGCATGTAGATATTGGGTCGAATAGGGTGAGAGAAGGAATCCTTTTTTCACTTGAGAACTTTCTCCAAGAGTAATTTTCTCGCCCTACATTGTTGTTCCTCTCCCTGATTATATAAGTGTGAACTTTTGATATTTTCCTCTCCCCCTAAATCATATCTCCCCCTTTGCATAACCATGTAACTCTCCCTTTAGCATGAATCCTTGATATTCTCCCCCCTTTTGCATAAAGTACCAAAAAGGTTAAACTTGGGAGTAGTGACAAGGATTATTGACAAGGAAGGGATTCTGGAGATCAAGGGTCATTGAAAGTAGGTCCATTAATACACTAAGGAAATCATTGAATGTAACTTCTCTCCCTTTTGCCAATTTGAGTTTTCTTCTCCTTAGAGCTAGGGATCCTTGAATAAAGAATTTCTCCCCCGAAGTGTCGTTTGTTCTTCTCCCCTTTTTTGTTTTTCATGAAGGGGTCATCGAAGGAACAAGCATATCTCAAGAACAGAAGCAAATAAACAATATCAAAGAACCTCAAATTTTGAAAGAAAAGGAAACCGGTGACTCCAAGATAAATAAATCGATTGTACCGAGATTGTGTAGTGCAGCTCATCTGCAAATTCAGTAGGACCGAGTTATCTATATCGGTGACGCCAAAGGATAAACCAAGTTTCGGTTTCACAATGACAAACAAAACTGTTTCCAAACGAAAAATGAGAAAGATTTACAAAAGACATCAACTAAATTAGATTTGAGTGGTTATGAGAAATAATGCAAATAGAGAGCAATCCACGCAAGATTTTTAACTAAATGATGGGCGGTGACTAGGTCCCCTATATTTGAGTATATTGACTTAGGAGACAAGCAAGAATGCTTGATCATAGGTCATACTCATCGTTTAAGCTCGAAACGGGGTTACCATTTTCGATTAAGCATTTTGATGCCTTCATATCACTTTAGTTGCTTTCGCCCATGTCTTGGAGTAAAGCCTTTTCAAGAATACGAGTACATACCTTTGATTTATGTTGATGATGTTTCTCATAGGTGAACTTGTTGAGGATGCTCGAGGTCGATGAAGATCATCTTGAATTTGGAGCTATCCTTCTCGTTCTAGTACACTAGTCACCTACAAAGGTTAGTCATGCAAGGAAGAACAATGGATATATCCCATTGACATGATACCACTTATAGATTTTGCAACTAAGATCATGTCTATGTCAAGGATATGTTTTGTTTTCTTCTTCCTTCCATCATCAAGAGAGGTTGTGGATACTTGGTAATGACAATATTGCTTATGATTTGAGTTGATGGCAATCTTGTGAAATGACGTTCTTCCAAGTACCTACAAAAGGTTAGATGCAATACAAGGGAGCATAGAATTCCATGGCATTTGATAACGAGTTATGAGAACATGGAGATAATAGTTAAACTCATGCCCTTGATTGCAACCAAATGAGTCTAGCTGAAGTTTGAGGCATCAATGATGTTCAACTCACTGCTCAAATGACAAAATGTTTTCTCATCAAGTGGCTTGGTGATGATATCGGCTAGTTGTTTGTTAGTATGATCATGCTTAAGGTTGATATCTCCTTTGGCAACATGATCATGAATGAAATGATGTCGAACTTGAATATGCTTGCTTCGATAATGTTGCATAGGATTATGTCCAATTTTAGTAGCACTTTCATTGTCGTAAAGTAATGCAACATTTTTAACATGAATACCATAACCCTTAAGCGTTTGTGTCATCCAAAGTAATTGCGCACAACAAGATCTAGAAGCAATATATTCCGCTTCGGCAGTTGATAGAGATACCGAGTTTTGTTTCTTGGAGGACCAAGACACAACAGATCTACCTAAAAATTGACAAGTACAAGAGGTGGATTTTCTATCTACCTTGTCACCGGCATAGTCCGAATCGGAATAGCCAACAAGATTAAAAGAAGATCCCTTGGGATATCAAATGCCAATGTTTGGTGTTTGTATCAAGTATCTCATAGTATGTTTCACAGCAAAAAGATGACACTCTTTAGGTGCAGCTTGATATCTAGCACACATGCAAACACTAAGCATAATATAAGAACGAGATGAACATAGATATATCAATGAACCAATCATAGATCGATAAACCTTTTGATCAACCAGTTCATCCTCCCTGGTGAGGTAAATATGTCCACTAGTGGGCATAGGAGTTTTCATACCTTTGCAATCCTGCCTGTTGAACTTCTTGATCAAGTCCTAGGTATACTTAGTTTGAGAGATGAAAGTTCCTTCTCTAGATTGCTTGATTTGCAATCCAAGAAAGAATTTCAGCTCACACATCATAGACATCTCATACTTCTCAGATATCAACCTTCCAAATCTTTCACTAAATTGACGGTTAGTGGAACCAAAGATAATATCATCCATGTAGATTTGGCATACAAATAATTCTCCATTAACTATCTTAGTGAAGAAGTCTGCATCAATTTTACCAATTTCAAAACCTTTTTCGATGAGAAACTTCATTAAACATTTATACCAAGAACGAGGGGCTTGACTAAGACCATAAAGAGCTTTGCGAAGCTTGTAAACATGATTAGGTTTCTTAGGATTCACGAAAACAGGTGGTTGCTTAACATAAACTTCTTCTTCAATTTCACCATTTAAAAATGCACTTTTGATGTCCATATGATAAAGTGTGATATCATGGTGATTAGCATAAGCAAGAAGAATATGAATACCTTCAAGTCTAGTAACGGGGGCATAGGTCTCACCGTAGTCCATACCTCCGACTTGCGTATATCCTTGGGCTAAGAGACGAGCCTTGTTGCGTAAGACTTGACCATCTTTGTCTTGTTTGTTCTGAAACACCCATTTGGTTCCGATGATATTGTGCTCATCTTCGGGCTTCTCCACGAGTGTCCACACTTTGTTCCCCTCGAAGTTGTGTAGCTCTTCATGCATTGCATTCACCCAATCCGCGTCTTCAAGAGCTTGTTCTACCTTTAAGGGTTCAGTGCTAGAGATGAAATAATAATGATCACAAAAGTTAGCTAGACGGGTTTTAGAGCGAGTGATTTTCCCTGTTTGTATATCACCAAAGATTTGGTTTAGGGGATGGTTCTTGGTCACTTGAGCTCGAACTCGGGTCAGCTTCCGATTGTTGGATGGTGGAGCTTCTTCTTCTTGATCATCATCTCGTTCATCTTCATTGTTGTTGAAAGTGTCATTCCCTTGAGGTGGTGGTGAAGGTGGTTGTGGTGGATATTCAAGATGCACTTCCTCCTCTTCATCATTTTTTCATGTAGCGCTTGTGGATGCCTCCATGTCATGCTGAGGTTCACCTTGACGTGAGGTAGGGTCTTCCACTTAAGTTGATGAAGTACTTTCCTTCACCTCCATGGGACGAATCTTGCCAATGGGTAAATCTAGTATGGCTTCCGAAGGGTCCTTATCACCTGCATCATTTTGCAACTGTTCGACTGGCAAACCATTAGATTTATCAAACTTCACATCTACCGTCTCTTCAACTTTTTGATTGAAGTTGTTGTAGACACGATAAGTGTGAGAGTTCGATCCATAACCTAGTAGGAATCCTTCATGAGATTTAGGAGCAAATTTAGTATGACGATGCTTATCAAGAATGTAGCACTTCGAGCCAAATACCCGAAAGTAACCGACTTGGGGCTTGTTACCGGTGAGTAGCTCATATGCGGTTTTACCGAGAAGCTTGTGTAAGTATAGTGAGTTTGTGGCATGACATGCTATTTCACCGGCTTCTGCCCAAAACTATCTTAGCGTCTTGTATTCGTCCAACATCGTTCTTGCCATCTTAACGAGCACCGGTTCTTCCTCTCAACAACTCCATTTTGTTGAGGTGTGTACGTAGCCGAGAACTCATGTGAGACACCTTTTTGTCAAGAAAGGTATCCACATCGGTATTCTTGAACTCCGATCCATTATCGCTCCGAACCATCTTGATCTTCACTTCAAACTGATTTTGCACTTTGCGAGTGTAGTTCTTGAAGATCTTTTGAACCTGCAACTTATCATCGAGAAAGAATACCCACGTAAATATGGAAAAATCATCAACTATAACTAGACCGTAGGAATTTCCACGGAGACTCTTGTAAGTATTGGGACCAAAAAGATCCACGTGAAGTAACTCGAGTGGTCTCCTTTTAGTCATGATATTCTTAACAGGATGACTTCCACCTACTTGCTTCCTAGCTTCACAAGCACTTCAAAGTCTATCTTTGTCAAAGATTATATCTTTAACACCAAGTATATGGTCACCTTTGATTAGCTTATCTAGATTGCGCATGCCTACATGTCCAAGTCTTCTATGCCAAAGCCAACCTTTAGAGGATTTTGCAATTAAACAAGTGCGAGGATTGGATCTTTTAGTGAAATCAACACTGTATAGTTCACCTCTACGGAAACCAATAAAGACTATTTTATGATTATCTTGAAGAAACACTCGGCAATCTACTTTCGTGAATAGAACATTGAAACTGAAGTCGGCAAGTCTAGATACGGAAAGAAGATTGTAACCAAGGGATTCAACAAGCATAACATTTTGAATAGAGCTATCATGGGATAAAGCCACCCTACCAAGGCCGAGTACCTTACCCATAGAGTTTTCTCCAAATGTCATGTACCGTCGAGGACCTTGATTAGGCGTGATCTCTTGGAACATGTCTTTATCACCAGTCATA
Source organism: Hordeum marinum (assembly GCA_022496015.1). Taxonomy (NCBI): domain Eukaryota; kingdom Viridiplantae; phylum Streptophyta; class Magnoliopsida; order Poales; family Poaceae; genus Hordeum; species Hordeum marinum. The sequence goes on along the minus strand of CM039676.1, from coordinate 124,576,933 downwards.
TGATCCGTACATCCGCTGTCAAGAATCCACTCTTTTCCTCCGGACATGTAATCTTTCAAGTTTGCCATAAGGCTCAGATTCTTCATGATCTTCCCATACTCGATGTCGAACAACTCATCTTCTTCGTAGTAGTCGTGTTCCACATTGTCATCATCAAGTGGGAAATCCTCATCATAAAGAACAAGAGATTCGTTAGAATAGTGATCATGACAATGTTCATATTTATGAAAGCAAATGGCTTCTAAGATAATATTTTTGATAGTGGTGACATATCCTTTAGCATGCATAAGTTCACGGAGCTCAAATAGGCATTTATCAAAGTTTGGATCACTAGGTTTCATTTTGTGAAAAGCAATGGTTTTATGAAGAATTTCATCTAGATTCCCTTAGGAAAGATCTGGATATCATTTCTCCAAATCAGTCCATAAGGTATAGGCACATTCAAATTCCTCCCTTTTAAGAAAGCACGAATCTTGGTAAACCTCTAACAATAAGATTGACAGTTATTAGGTTACCAAGCATGTTAATTTCCACTTCGTGTGTGGGATGCAATTCATCATTAGGGAGCACATAAGGGTTTTCAGTATATTTAATAAAATGGAATTGATTAAATAGATCAATCATGGCATACTTCCATTGACTATAGTACTCTCCATCAAGAATGGGCACACTACAACTCAAACTCTCCATTCTAGACACATCCATCTTCCTCCATGATGATTAAACCGAAGAAATGGAGACCAAAGCTCTGATACCACTTGTAGGATCAAGAGAGGGGTGTCTAGAGGGGGGTGAATAGACTTCTAGCAGAAATTTAAATCCTAACCTTTTTCCAAGTTAATTGGTTGGCAGATTTTAACTATTTTGGCAAATCTAGCAAGTCTAACAACCCTACACATGCATGTCTACAAATATGGCAGCGGAAAGTAAAGACATTGCACATGGAAGTAAAGAGATGAGATAGAAAGATCAAACGCAATAGGAGATGCAAGGATTTTTCCCGTGGTTCCGATAGGTGGTGCTATCATACGTCCACGTTCTTGTAGTCTTCAACCCATGGAGGGTAATGGTCGCGAGAGTCCATGGAGGTATCTACCCATGGAGGGTTCCACGGAGAAGCAACCTTGACTATTCCATGCGGCTTCCGTCCACGAAGGACTAGCCTCACTATGGGTAGAGCTTCATGAAGTAGGCGATCTCCTTGCCCTTACAAACTTCTTGGTTCACTCCACAACACTAAGTAGGAGGCTCACAAGAGACACCTAACAAATCTAGGAGGCACCACCCTCCAAAAGGTAATAGGCTCGGTAATGACGATGAACTCCTTGCTCTTGTGCTTCAAGATGATAGACTCCTCAACACACAGTCACTCTCTCATAGATTTGGCTTGGTAGAAGAGATGGGATTGGTGGAAAGCAACTTGGGGACGCTATAATTCAAGATCCGTATGGTTGGAGGGGAAGATCTTGACCTCAACACAAGGGTTGGTGGTTCTCTCTCAAAAAACTAAGTAGAATAGGTATGGAATAGTTCTGAGTGCTTCTCTTTCGAGTGGGTGGTGGTGAAGGGGTATATATAGGCATCCCCAAAAATCCAACCGTTACACACAATAAGTCAGACTCGGTGACACCGATGTGTAAATCTCGGTGGTACCGAAGTTACCAAAAGTGGCAACTTTTCAATCTCGGAGGGACCGATATAGAAATCTTTGTTGCACCGACAAGGTGACCAATGGTCAGATTTACCAATCTCGATGATGCCAATTCACCATTCTCGGTCGGACCGAAAATGAGAACTTGCATAACAGAATCTTGGCAACCCAACTCGGCGACACCGAGTGTAGTGTCAGCTGCACCGAAGTGTTAGGGTTTGGCTGAGTCTGTCTAGGGTTTAGAATTGGTGGCACCGGGATAGGAATGTTGGTTGCACCGATTTTGCATATATGGCTTAGGATAGACTTTGGTGGGAGAGTTTTTCGATGTTTTGGTGACTGTCACTTGTGCACGTTTGGGCATATTGTTCATCATCAAAACTTTACCCCCTTTTAATAGGGTTCGCCTTCCTATGGACTCAAAGTGATTTCTCGCAAGTGTAAAATGTAGAGTCCTCTTGCTTGAAGCTTGGCCAACCTATTTCCTTGAATCTTGGGGTAATTCCATAGTCTCCTCAATCCTTTTGCCAACTCAACTCTCTTTGGACTATTATTTGAAATACACTAGATAGAAGTGTTAGTCCAACAGACAATGTATGTTGTCATGAATTATCAAAACCACCAAGGGAGCATGTTGTGCTTTCACCCGCCGGCTTCGAGGACTACAGATAGAGTTATTTCCCCTAGGTAGGCCAAACCAACGGGGTTCCCTCCCCCGCTTCAAGAAAAATCACATCACCGATTGCCTCATGGTCGGCTGGCGCACGACCGCAGGATCGTTACCGGCTGGCTCGCGTACGGCTTTCCGAGGAGCCGGCTCGGTCCTGACCAGCTCTCCAGTTCACCCTCGGGTGATCAAGCTTCCGTCCCATCCCATTGCGCATGGGTACGGCAACAAGACAAGACCCCCACGATGGGCCCCAACATGGCCACAATGACCGCTGACCTTGGTCGGAACGCCTCCACCCACTCCATTACCTGCCCCCACGTGGCTACAGTGTCGTCGGCCGTACTAGAGACTTCGGTCGGCTGGAACAAGACGCCGCCGCCCGTGCGGCCCTGTCATAGTAGGTGGGCCCAGGCCAATCGCGAAGCCGGCTGGCGGGCCCCATCGGGCGATGGGACCCCGTAGCTGGTGGGCCCTACAAGCAACAAGAGGGCTCAATAGGCGGGTCCCACTGGCCAGCCGGAGAGGCTGCCAGCTAGGTCCCCCCATGCAGTACCGTAAGTATATTGTAAGCTGGGGTGTTGTCCTATAAAAACCCTAGCCCCCCATGCATAGGGGACAATAGATTCACACACACACACACTCGAGGGAACACTTCACCTCGTATTCACCCACGTAGCAAGGGAAGAGGAGCCAGCTGCTCCCTCTTCCACCTCCAGATACAGCTCCAGGAGCACCATTGTAACCTTCCCTTGTCTATCAACGTAGACCAAGCAGGACTGGGGGTATTACCTCTCACGTAGGGCCTTGAACCTAGGTACATTGTGCATCCCTTGCCACTTGTGCCTGACCCCGCTCTCGAAGCCCGTCGACGCCCTCTGGCCCCAACCACCTTTGATAAGCATACCCATGGCATCTGACGTGAGAAAACGATGACAGATAAAGTCCTAGAGGAGTGGTTGTACCAGGGGTCCTCAATTGGTGACCTGACGTCCTTGATATGCCCCATTTCTAGTTGACTCCTGCTCTTGGATGCACCTTGATGGGTGTTAGTGCGGGCGGATTTTGCGAACAAAATCTTGACAGGCCGTAGCATTATAGGTGAGCCTTAGGCCGTAGGCAGGCTCTTTTAAGAGTGCCTGCATTTTGTACGAAGACGTATTGGTGGTAGTAGGTCGGGTTAGCCGAATACCCACCTTTATTTCCCCACCGCTTCCCATGGAATCTTAAGTGCAAAATTGTGCCTCCTCGGCACGTACTTTGCTGCTCCGAAAATTGTGTGGTTGGGGCGAGTCCCTATAGAGGGGGAGAGGAAGGATCTGAGTTGTCAGTGTGAAGCCGAACTCTCTTCCCAGCTTTATGTGCCTTTATGGTGTATATAGGAACTTGTCGATCTTCTTTATAACTGAATTCGGCTGATAGGGCCAGTGCATGCTCCTCAGTCCTAAGGGAGCGCTCAGTATTGTTGTTGATAGTAATGACCCCCTTGGGGCCCGGAATCTTGAGCTTGAGATATGAGTAGTGTGGGACCGCGTTGAACCAAGCGAACGCTGTCTGTCCAAGCAGCACGTAATATCCATTGCAAAAGGGCACGATGTCGAAGATCAAGTCTTCGTTGCGAAAGTTGTCGGGTGAGCTGAACACGACCTCTAGAGTTACTAAGCCCATGCATTGGGGCTCAATGCCCGGGATCACTTCTTTGAAGGTAGAGTGGCTAGGTTTGATCCTTAATGGATCACTGCCCATCTTTTTCATCATATCTGAGTAGATCAGGTTAAGGCTACTTCCTCCATCCATTAGGACCTTTGTTAGGTGATACCCATCTATAATGGGAGCTAGGACGAGGGCCCCCGAACCCCCATGATGGATACTAGTCGGATGATCACGCCGATCAAAGGTGATCCGGTATGTCGACCATGGGTTGTACTTCGAGGCTACGGGTTCCACCGCGTAGACTTCCCGGAGGGCATGCTTCCTCTCCTTCTTCGATATGTGGGTTGCGTATATCATGTTCACTGTATTTTAGGGAGGGAACTTCTTCTCACGGCCACCCATTGGACCCCGAGTCTCATCTTCATCCTCGCCGCGTGAGCTTTTGCCCTGGTCTTCGGCTTGTATCTTGCCAGCCTGTTTAAACACCCAGAAGTTGCGGTGTGTGTGGTTGGTATGCTTTTCCGAAGTTCCATGGATTTGGCAAGGCCTTTCCATGATCTTCTCGAGCTGAGTTGGTCTGTCACGATTGCCTTTAGGGGGCTTCTCCTCCTGCCCAGGTCAGGAGTTGCAGAATCCGGCATTAACTGCCGTGTGATCGGCATCATTACTATTGTGCCAGCGCTTATTCTTGTTGTGCTTAGGATTTGGGTTGCCATCCTGGGCTTCATTTGCCACGTGATTTTCATAATTTTGGTTGCGTCTAGCCAGCCAGTTATCCTCGCCCGTGCAACAGCAGGGCATGAGGGAGGTAAGGGTGGACATAGTTCGAGGCTTGTCCTGGCCTAGCTAGCAGGCCAGCCATTTGTCTTGAATATTGTGCCGGAAGGAGGCTCTGGCCTCAACATCCGGACAGTCGAAGATTTGGTTCTTCTTATTCAAGAACCGATTCCAGAACTACCAGGTGGATTTGCCGGGCTATTCGATGACGTTGCTAAGATCGGAAGAGTTCGGCGGGCGGACATAAGTCCCTTGGAAGTTAGAGCGGAACGCGTTTGTCGGTGCACTAGAGTTTTGGGCTCGTGCACAGAATGCGTCCTAGTGCCCCTTTACTCGTGCACGGGCAGTGGTAGCCACCCTGGCGACGAGGCGCAACAGGGAGCCACCAGTACAAGCACAGAGGAATCAAGACCCCCAGCAAGACCTTGCCGGGGTGACCATCAAACCCTTAGACAAAGAAAAAGCCCCGACAAGTCCTAGAAACGCGAAGCTTCGGCAAGGCCCTGCCAGTGCATAGGCCAGGTGCCGTTCCTCCCGAACATGTGTCGCACATCGGCGCTCGAAGGGGCTAAGTGGTGCCGATGGCACGGGCTCCTGTCCCATCCCACAGACGGACAGAGATGGCTGGCGGTGCATTAAATGCGCCTATACTACTCCGTCCGTGTTAGGTATGATAGAACTGTAGCTCTATACACCCCATGTACGCACCGTACACCACTATTGGGATTCCCTTCCAAGTATAAAAGAACGCCCAAGGCAATATGGTGGAGGACTTTTGGACTTTTAGTCTTCTGGCTTTTCGACTTGGGACCTTCTAGCTCACACGCGTGCATGCTGCTCACAACGCTCATATAGCTAGAACCCTAAGAACACTCCCAATACAACTAACCAAGAGTAGGGTTTTACGCATCCTTGCGGCCTGAACCTGGGTAAAATCCCCGTGTACTGTCAATCAGACCTGCTCTTTGTGCGAGCCTTCTCCCCCGCTGAACCGAAAGGGGTCCCTTCAATCCCATAGGTGCTCGGTCCCCACGACATATTTAGCACGCTAGGTAGGGGACGATAGGTCATGTGAACCTGTTCTAGAGACCAGCGCGCCAGTTCCTTCATAATCATCATCGCCATGGCCCCCAAGAAGAAGGGCCTGGCGGTGGTTGGCCTGTCCCCATGTTGTCCCTGTATCTGTGCAGACATGCAACAACATAGACACAGGTGAGGAGGAGGAGGAGGAGGTTCAAAACTTCCGTGATGCTCTGGATCAAGGCCAAGCAAGTGGCAACGCCCTCCGCCGAGACGCCCAAGGTGGCAGCAGGAACCCCCATGCATCTAGGTCTTAGGACAGAGCGGTACTGCCTGTGGGTGGTATGGCAAACTCCGGGGGTGGAAGGGTATCGTCCAAGACGCCCACGCTGGCACCTACACCTCGACCTTCCCAGGACGCACGTGAAGAGCCACGCCATGGCGCCCGCAGTTCTCAAAGTCCCCACAGAAAAGCCCATGTGCACCACTCCCACGGTGCGCGGGACCAGCATGTTTGCTAGCATGGTAGTGGGAGTGGCGTGCCATCACGAGGCCGCGGTGGTGTTCCTTCTAACACAGTTAGAAGTCAGAGCACCTCGCGTTCCTCGCGCCGTTTGCTGTCAACCATGTAGGAAGAAGCGACGGCGCGAGCACAAATTCTCCTAAACTTCCCTCCTACTGCGGAGAAGCTCGATGAAAGGAGAGCCGCCATTCAGAGCTTCCTCAGCCTCACTGATAAGTTTCGGTCCGCCAAGCCAGCTCACGCCAGTGGTGCAACGTCGGTGCACTCTCCTCCACAGCAACAACGCCAGTCACCAACCCAACGGACCGGCGCTTACGATGGCGACTCGACGGCGTCGTCTGACTTGCGGACGTGTCGTTACCTGCATCAAGTTCTTCGTGAACGTGGGATGGAAGATGCTCGAACTACAATAGAGCGATGGCGGGAAGCGATCCTTCAATCTGATAGGTGCGCGGGGCCCACTGTAGACAAGTCTGTGCTAGGGTATCTTGTTAGCCTACCTTATGAGGTGGGTTGTCCAGCGTTTACCCGTGAGTTGTGGCAAGTCTAGTGGCCCAACTCCCACACATTCAAGCCAGAGGTCTCGGAGAAGTATGACGGCAAGACTCACCCATTGGAGTTCCTAAGCATCTACACCATTGCAGTGAAAGCTGCCGGGGGTCGCAACGACAACATACTCGCCAACTACTTCCTGTTGGTGCTCAAGTCCAACGTCAGGTCGTGGTTGATGCACTTACCGGAGTATTCCATCGCCTCCTAGGCAGACTTGTACCATGGGTTTGTTGGCTCTTTTACAGGAGGCCACCAAGCTCCTTGTCAAGAAAGAGATTTAAACATCATCCCTCAGAAGGAGGGTGAGACTTTGGCAAGTACATCCAAAGGTTCAATCGCGTGCACCACAACATACCAGATGTTCATCATGTCGCTGTTATCAGAATGTGCGCAACCGCAAGATGCGGGAAGAGCTGCCGCTGAACAGGGTCAGGGATGTTGCCAAGCTTTATGCTCAGGTAGACAAATGTGCTCAAGCTGAAGCAGGAAGGAGACTCCCCAGCGAAGACGCTGGCGCAGGGGTCGACTCTGAAGATGAAGACACCGCCACCCCGGACAAGAAGGGCTGGCAGCGGAACAAGCAACGCAAAGGCAAGGTCGTGCTTGCCGATGAGAGATCCAGCAACCCTGGAACCCCTAAGAAAGGCAAGGTTGGTGACCTCCGCGAAGATGTTGCCGGGTGCGCCTCCTGCCATGCTATGGCAGCTACCGACAAGCAAAAAGGCTCCGGCAAGCAGTATTGCAAGATCCATCGCACCAAAGGTCATGACCTCCAAGTCTACCGGCAAATTGAGAAGCTTGCCGAGAAACAAAAAGCCGAGTACGAGAGGTGAGACAAGGATAAAGGCCAAGATGGTGCTGAGGGGTCCGACAAGAAGAACGTTGGCTGAGGAGGCCGCCGCGGCAAGCCCAAGCAACAAAAAGACCGAACCGCGCGCGGCCGCGACAAGAAAAAGGGAGATGATGATGACATCGAAGAGGACGACGAGTCCAGCGAGCATGAGTTCTAGAAAGGCTACAGAGATGATGTGCATTGAGGGAGGTGCCTCGTCACATTCCTCTCACCGCCAACTTAAACAGTGGGTGCGCGAGGTTAACATGGCAGAGCCCTCTATCAGTGCCCAGAGGCCTCTGAAGTGGTCCAACACTCCTATAATCTTCGACGTTGAGGACCACACCAATCGCGTAACTGTGATTGGGTGCCTGCTTTTATTGGTTTCACCAACAATTCGCAACCTCAAGGTGACGAAGATGCTAGTCTATAGTGGGGCCAGCTTGAACCTGATCTCGCCCGATGTCATCAAGAGGTTGTAAATTATTGATGAAGATCTCGAACGACAAGCACTTTCCAAGGGGTCAATTCAGGGAGAACTCAGCCGAAGGGCAAGATCACAATGTCAGTTATATTTGGCAATGATATCAATTTCAGAACAGAGAAGATCGTCTTTGACGTCACCAAGATCTTGTTGCCATACAACGGCATCCTTGGTTGCCCTGCACTGGCCAAGTTCATGGCAGCCACCCACTTCGCTTACAATGTGCTAAATATGCCCAGGCTGATGAGCGTCATCACGATCAACTCTGACAATAAAAGTGCACTTATCTGCGCCGACCAACTCTAGCGGGGGGCAGTTGTAGCACCTGCCGACAAGGCACTTGCTCCTGCCGCTGAAGCTCTCGGGGGGAGAAGACCGGCAAGGCCTCTGGCGCACATTCCGGTAGGCGCACCACCTCGGGGTGTTGCGCTCCCATTGACGATGTGCCAGGGAGCTCCACCAGCAAGAGCAAAAAGTCCAAGGCAGCTGCGCCAAAGACCAAGAAGGTGCCCGCCATGGAGGATGGCACGGGAGGAACTTTCACCATAAGTTCCACCCTTGACAACAAATAGGAAAGCGCGCTCGTCGCCTTCCTACGGGCGAATGTCGATGTGTTTGCATGGAAACCATCAAATATCCCCGGTGTTCCCAGGAAGGTGATTGAGCACCACCTTGTTGTCTGCCCACATACGTGGCCCATCTAGTAAAAGGTCTGGAAGGAAGCTTTGGAGCGGCAATAGTTTATTGCCGAAGAGATCAAGAATTTAGATGCAGATGGCTTGATAAGAGGAGTACGCCATCCAACATGGTTGGCCAATCCAGTTGTAGTGCACAAGGAGAATAGAAAATGGAGGTTGTGCATTGACTTTACAGACATCAACAAAGCCTACCCCAAAGATCCTTTTCCCTTGCCGTGCATTGACCAGATTGTGGACTCCACCTCCGGCTGCAACTTGTTATCTTTCCTTGACGCCTATTCCGACTATCATCATATATTCGTGGCCAAGGAAGACGAGGATAAGACCGCATTTATCACCCCATGTGGTACATATTGCTTTTTGTGTATGCCTTTCGGATTGAAAAGTGCTGGTTCTACCTTTGCGACAGCAGTCCAGATTGGTTTTGAGCCCCAACTACATGGAAACATGGAGGCTTACATGGATGACATAGTGGTCAAAACCAAGGACAAGCCTATGTTCATATCAGATCTGGAAGAAACATTTTCTAATCTGCGCAAGATCAACATGAATCTCAACACTGAGAAGTGTGTGTTCGGCATCCCATCTGGCTAGCTTCTCGGGTTCTTTGTATCTCAATGAGGAATTGAAGCAAATCCCGACAAGATCAAATCAACTGAGCAAATTGAAGCACCAAGACATGTCAAACATGTGCATCATCTTGCTGGATGTGCTCTGAGTAGGTTCATCTCAAAATCTGCTGAGCGCACCCTACCCTTTTTCAAAATCTTGAAGAAGGAAGGTGTAGCGACCCGACCTGAAAGGTCGAATCTCCGGTGTTTCTGTACCATCCCAAGATCATGCTGGTACTCACACGGTACATCAATGTATATATCAAAGGGAAATCACACAACATAAATTAATCGAAATCTCATATCGAGTCCTTTATTACAATAATGTTTACAATAAAGTGGTTGCAGGCCAACTCATGCGATAAACTAAACGAAAAACTTGCGAAAGCATCGAAGGTAGATGAGTCCATCTGACTCCAAGGGCATCTCACCGAGCGTAGAGCGTATCCTCACTCTTGGTCGGAAAAGTATTCTTCAACATGATACGTTGCAGCTGTATAGGTCAGCATATTGAATATGTCGGCAAAGTCACAAGAGAGGGGGTAAAGTAATCATCTAGTCTATATGCAAATATGGTAGGTGGGGTAGTAAGTTTTTGCATAAAGCCAAATTTTCCTACAACAAGAGAGGGCAAAGGCATAATTACTACAACATTGGTTGATTAATGAGATGGTTCCACCAACCAAATCTCATACCCAAGTTGACATTAATAACCCACATCAATATAATTAATTGTGTTGAGAGTTCCAGATAGTTTCAGTTCCTTTGGCTCAAACTGTCCATGACCGTGGACACGGCTAATTGATTAGGTTTGGGTACTCTGCAGATTTTTGCACACGTTCCCCACAAGATTTGGTCGCTTCTGTTTGATTTCTCGCACTTCAGGGTGTTTGAGAAACGGATGACCAAAACATGGTCTTCCAAAGGGTTTTCCTGCGACTCTGTCGGTGCCCATCCTTTCCTACCGTTCTTCTACATCTCGTAGCACCGCCTGTCCAGGGTCACCACGATATCCAACCAAGCCAGAGCCCATAATGACTTGTGGCTGTGCAGGTAAGCCTTGGGTCTTGAAGCATCCATCCATCTCTTCGTGCCTGGGTGGACCTTTCCGCATGAATACTAGCACATCTCCAACATCATCTAGGCTAACCACTGGTTTCTCCAAGGCGTCGTTCAACCACCATCCACCTAGAGGGAAGTTGAAAACTTGAGTCTTGAAGACTTGATCAGCATGTAGGTCTTGAAATTATTAACTCACAACTCCCATGAATCACACAACCAACCCTGTCTACTAATAGCATAACAAAATGTAAAACAATGTTTCCCGGGGCCAATGTGTCAAAGGGTTGAGGGGTGCCTACCACATGATACTACATCAAGTAACCAAATTTCCAATTTACCTACTTTGCATGCAATTGGGGGATGGTAGACCTAATGCAATAAAAACATAGGTATACATGGTCAAAGTGATTTGCCTTGCTGACGATCCTCGTAATCAAGTGACTCTAGATAACAAGCTTCACACTCCGGATGATCTAACGAATCAAACAAGAGTACACCATAAGCATAAATACAAAACAATTCACACAATTTAGCAAGCTTAACAAACAATACTAAAACCATTCAATAGTACCAAACAAGAGAAAGAAATCAAAATAAAAGAATATTTTGACTCACAAAATTTGTAGTATCAAAAAAAACTTCTACTACTACTACTACTTTAAGGCAAACAACCAAACAATAGCTAGTAGAAAAGAAATAGTAAAGAAAAAAAATATTAGTAAACAGAATCAAATTCACTAAAACTTTTGTGTAAAGAAACACTACTGAAATGAAAATAACTAGAATGTTCCTATAACTTTGGAATAGGAAACCAAAACAATAATGTTATTAACACTAATATTATTATCATCATATTACTTAACAGAATTGGATTACTAAAATTATTTATTATAAATCTAACTTAATCATCTATCTAGTTTGTGAATGTAAAACTAAATTGTTTTATAAAACTATACCTAATGAAAAAGATATAAAGATTCCTATAACAACATGGTATAAAACTAAACAATCATTTTAAATATTAACAAGTTATGTTACCTAAAAGTTTGAAACAACACAAACTAATGAAAACTATTAACAAAGTCTAGGCTAATTCAGATTTAAACTATTTAAAATTTAAACTAACTAAACTATATAAAGAACTAAACAGATTCTGTTTTTGTTAAAAACAGTAACTAAATTTATTCAAAAATTACTCAAATCATGTAGAATGATAGGTTTAACTAATACCAACCAGTGGCAAAAAGATTCACTCAAAAATGTATTTTTAAACTATAGTTATATAGATTTTAGTATTGAACAAATTTGATTAGATTCAAAATTTAAAGCTCAACTTTGAAATCTGAGCATACAGACATAAACTACATCAAATATGTGAACTAATGAAAAAAGAATCAACTACAAACTCTAAATAGTTTTAAAGATATGATAAAAACAAAAACAGAAAACATTCTATTTTCTAAAACAAAAAAGAAAAGAAAAGAAAAACTTATCGAACGGACAGGGTGATGTGTCGTTCTCTGGTTGGCTACGGGGTGTGCGTTCGGGCGTTTGCGGGCGTGTGACCGAAGCTTAGCGTGTACCGGTTCGGCTTTTAAAACGATCTAATCCTACGCGTCCCGATCTGGATCGAACGGCTAAGAGAGGAGGAGGTGGCTTATAGAGAAGGGAGTCGTCGGCGAGGGGGTTCTCCGGCGAGGCCGAGGCGGCGAGGTCGTCGGGGAAGGCGCTCCGGTGGTTGGGGACAACATCTGAGGGGTGCAAACGATGGCGGCGGGTCTCAGGCGTGCTCTGGTGGGGTCGGAGGGGAGTGGGGACGATAGAGGCGACGGGCAGGTGCTTTGGAAGGGTTCGGTCGAGTGCCGAACTCCGGCGAGCTCGTGGGGCAGCGCTTTGGCGAGGTAGAGTGGGGTTTGGGGGTAGAATGGAGTGCGGGGAGTCGACGGGGTATTTATAGGGCCGAAGCTGTGGTCGGGAAGGAAAAAGGAGGGAGATCGGGGAGAGGGATCTCCGACGATGGCGGCGCACGCGTGAGGAAGAAGGCGACCGCGGCGTCTTCGGGATCGGATGGTGGGGCCGGGGTGTCAGAGAGAGAGAAGGCGGCGTCAGCGCGTCGGTCGGTCGGCTCGGAGCGGTTTCGGGACTTAACTGCAGTGGGCCGGCCCATTACGAATTAAATTGTTTCCTTTTTAATATCCAGAGTAGTAAAACTCATCGAAAAGTTTTCAAAACTTTTCCAAATATAGGAAATATATATATCAAAATGATCAGGAGAATTAATGCTATTCAATGAACATTTTTCCTCTGTCATTTGAATACTTTGAAAAATAATTATTTTGAGAAAATGCCTATTTGGTTTTAAAACCTTTTGCAAATATTTTTCAAATAGCCCCTGGTTTTATTGTCCAAATATTTCACCAAGATGACCCTGGTGTGGAGTGTCATGTTACTCCCCTCTTTTCTTTGAACTTTTCCAGAAGTTTTCAAATAGGTGAAACAAGAAAAAGGGAAAGATGAAAGGTGACATTTCAGAAATTCAAAAGAAGCACTTCAACCATTATATTCATTCAAACAATATGATGATGATGCCTAGTTATATGTCATAACATTCCGAAAATGAAATTTTGGGATGTTACAGCAGGTCCAATGAAATGGACTCCGGAAGGAGAGGCAGTGCTGCAGTATTTGAAGAAGTACCTCTCCTCTGCGAAGGTCCTAGTCACGCCTAAGCCAAAAGAGTCGTTGCTGCTGTATCTAGCAGCAACAAATCAAGTGGTGAGTGCTGCACTAGTGGCTGAAAGAGAAGTTGATGAAGAAACAGTGGTAGCGGTAGGACCGCCAAGCGACGAGCCAGGACATTCCCTAGCAGTGTCTAGTGCCGGCAAGGAAGGATCTGCATAGTTGAATGAGACGATTCAGAAGAAGAAGGTGGTGCAGTGTCTAGTCTATTTTATTAGCTCCGTTTTGTAGGGGGGCAGGTCAAGATATTCTCGCATGCAAAATTTGTTCTTTGGCCTTCTTATAGCCTCAAGGAAGTTGTGCCATTACTTCCAAGCACATGAGATCACCGTTGTCACTCGCTTCCCTCTGTAGTGGATCTTGCGGAACCTAGAAGCTACCGGCGGGATTGTAGAGTGGGCTTTGGAATTGTCGAGGTTTGGTCTCAAGTTTGAAAGCACTTTGACCATCCAGAGCAGAGCCTTGGCAGAGTTCATTGTAGAAGGACCCCAATGCCCAATGAAGATGTTCCAGAGTCAACTCTCCCTGGCAAGGAAAGCGATCAAGAGTGGGTCATGTATTTTGATGGGGCTTTCACGCTGCAAGGCACCATTGCCGGAGTGCTTCTTATCATGCCCATCGGGGAGCACCTCAAGTATGTGATTCAGATGCATTTTCCCCAGGAGAGATCAACAAACAACACTGCCAAGTACGAAGGACTGCTTGCCGGTCTCAGGATCGCGACAGACCTTGGGATCAAGGAGCTTATTGTCAGGGGTGATTCTCAGCTTTTTGTCAGGCAAGTGAACAAAGATTAGCAAAGCCCATTGATAGAAGTTTGAAGAACATTTTGACGGCCTGCAAATGGAGCACGTTCCACGTGCAGAGAGCAGTGTTGCCGATGGCCTATCAAAGTGTGGTGCCCTTACGTTGCCTATGGAACCAGGAACTTTCGTGCTCCGACTGACTCAACCCTCCGTGACACCTTCAACTAGACAAGAGAAAAGAAGGAAGTTTAGTTCCGACAAGTATTTCTCGGCAGAGCTGCCAGAAGCCGCTAGCGAGGAGGTTGCTAGGGACAACGTCTGGTTTGCTGGCGACCGTCGTGCTCCGGTGGAGCCTCCAGCTCTTGCCGTGGAAGCACACGCTCCCGCTAAGCTTGCCGGGATGCAGCAGACTCCGGCAAGGCCTCAGGCCCTTGCCATTGAGACAAATGCCTCCTCGGCAAAGGATATGCCTTTAGTCCTTGTTGTCGAGCTCTAGGATCTAGCATGCGCACAACACATCGCCCGTTTCCTTCAGACAGGAGAACTTCCTGAGGAACAAGAGGAAGCAGAGAAAGTAGCCCATCGGTATAATATGTACCAGTTCATGGACAACATCATGTACAGAAAGAGATCGAACGGAGTGAAACTCAAGTGCATTTCTTGGGATGATGGACTGGACCTGTTGGTAGAAATACATGGAGGTGTATGTGGATCCCTCAGAGGATCAAGAGCACTGGCTGGAAAGGCATTCTGGCAAGGTTTCTTTCGGCCCACTGCCCTCTAGGATGCAACTGCGCTAGTAACCAGGTGTGAAGCATGCCAGTTTCATTCAACGAAAATGCATCAACCAGCTCAAGCCCTTCAGAAAATCCCCCTCTCCTGGCCTTTTTCGGTCTGGGGGCTCGACATCTTGGGCCCCTTGCCCCGTGCTGTCGGGGATTTGAGAATTTGTATGTTGCATTCGACAAGTTCACAAACTGGCCGGAAGTGGAAGCAGTGAGAAAGGTGACAGCACAGTCAGCCGTCAATTTCTTCAAAGGACTAGTCTGCCATTTTGGTGTTCCCAACAGGATCATCACTGATAATGGCACACAGTTTACGAGACGCACCTTCATGTAGTATGTCCAAGACCTTGGGAAGAGAATATGTTTTGCTTCTGTTGCCCACTCAAGGAGCAACAGCCAGGTGGAAAGGGCTAGTGTTGAAGTGTTGCAAGGCCTCAAAAATAGAACTTTTGACAAGCTGCGCAAGTGTGGAAGGCACTGGATTGATGATTTGCCGGTGGTTCTTTGGTGAATCATAGCGACACCAAATCGAGCTATCGGCCAGACACCCTTCTCCCTCGTCTTTGGAGAGAAGGCAGTTCTCCACACAGAACTCATATACGCTCCTTGAGGAACACCATCTTTAGGCTGTTGTGAGAGCTCCACGCTACCAGCAAGCTTTGCACCGCCATCATAGCCGCAAAGTTAATGCCAGAAGTCTTGAGGAAGACGACCTTGTTCTTCGACGAGTTAAGGCTGCCAAGAATTCCAACAAGTTAACGCCAAAGTGGGAAGGCCCTTATTGGGTGGTACGAGTCACCAGGCCCAGCGCAGTCTGTCTAGAGACCAAAGATGGCATCCAAGAGAGCAACTCTTGGAATATCGAACATCTTCACAAGTTCTACCCATGAGGCGTGGTTGCTGGGCCTCCCAGCGACCACCCTTTGTACAAGTCTTGCCGCCTAAGCATGCAATCCTTGGTACAAAGCTAGTCTCAGACCCAGTGCGTAGTTCAATAAAGATAAGTGTTCTACAAATATTGATTGATTCTCATGTTTACTTATGTGCATGTTTTTCTGAGATATTTCATTACAAATATTTTTTTATTTTTCTCAAAGGACAGAAGGTTATGGTATGGATACCTACGAGCGATGTTCAAAACAAATCTCTCTTGCCGGAAGGAGTACGTCAACGAAAAGATAAGTTGCAAAACCCCAAGTGAATTCTTACTATAGAATTATTTTCCTTGGACGATTTCAATCTTGGTATGAAAAACCTGCACGCGAAGGAACCTTGTTGCGATTGGTTGCATCCCTATTCTATTTTGAGTCCGCTCAACAGTCTAGGTGGCTGCACTGAGGACACCAAGGTCTCTTGCCGGCAGCAGCCCCGCCAGAAGGCTACTAAAGTCCTGCACCTAGCGCTCGCGGCAGAGATGTCCGTGCCGAAAAGTTTCCAACCAAGCGTAAGGTGAATGCATAAGGAGAGAAATCAAACAAGGAGGATAACCTAACGATTGTTCAAGACATAGCAAGTGATATTACATCGGTCTTGCCGAGATTCTAACATAAAATAATTTTCTCTTGGCATGGATGGCGGCAAGGAGTAAGGCAGCTAATCCCGGCGATCGCCTTCAACCCGCTTGACTTGGCTCACCCTGTTGACGATGGTCACGACAAGTTCCTCAATCACCTTGATGTCTATGCCCTTCGGCAAGTGGTCGAGGACGTTGGAGAAGTTGATGCAGGGGTTCTTGTGTGCCACCTTGACGAGCACCTTGCAAAGGATGGCCTAACAAAGCTTGCGAGATTCGCTAGCCGGGTAGGACGCTCGGTAGGAGTGAAGCTACTCCAAGGCTCCACGCATACAGTCGAAGAACATAGTCACCTTGGCGCTCATGGGCACTCTATCGTCGAAAAAATATGTGGGGCCTTCAGGCCCATGGCAGACAGTAGTTCGGCAAACTTCTCCACGACGTCGACGAGCTTCTCCGTCCAGACTTTTACTTCCTGTACATAGTCATTGTGGACAGTAGCAGCACTCCTGACCAGCTCCTTCTCATCTTGGAGAGCCTTGATCAGAGCCTTCTCGTGGGTACTAGCGGTCTCAAGAGTCTCAGTCAGTGTAGCCAGCTTCAGGTTCAGGTCATTGATGGATTCTCTGGTTAAAGAGAGATGCTTGGTCTTGTCAGAAATGGCGACCTGCATCTCCATATGGCTGGCGAGGGCTTTGTCCCTTTTAGTCTTAAGCAATGAGACCCCCTTGCCAAGATCCTCAAGGTCGGCCTCCAGCTTCTTCACCCTCTCCTCCTGCAAGTTCTTGGCAACCTCTACAGCTTCGGCAACATCAGCGGCCTCCTTCAGCTTGCTGGCGTGGTCTACAGTTAGAGCCTCGAGAGTCTCCTTGTGCGTCCACTCCAGCTCCCGGGTGTGCCGCACAATAAGCTCCTCGAGCTCCACTTCCTTGTTGCGAAGTTTGTCGGCAAGCGCATTCTCGCGAGAGGCAAGGTCTTCCTCATGGGCATCGATCAAGATATGTCACTCTGTCAAGCGAGCGTCCTCTATAGTAGCACATTGTTTGGCCTCCTACTGTGCCTTCTCAGCATCGGACTGCTGCATGAAGAGTTGGCTCTAACCCTGGCACAATTGCGTCTGGCCAGACTTTAGATCCTGGGAAGCTTGGGGAAACCAGGCTTGAGTTTCTTCGATGCGCTCCTGGAAGTTGGCCTCAGACGCTTCCATAACCGTTGCCCTAGAGTCCAGTTTCTCCTTTTGGGCACGGTGAAGCACTTGAAGCTTTCGGAAGCTGTCGCCCATGGTTTGGGGGAGTTGCTCTTCTTGAGATTTGCTGTTGGCGCTTTGTTTCTCAACAATATCGATCCTGACAGTAGTGATGACCTCCTGAACCAAAGCTTCCCCTTCAGGCGGCACCCGAGTGCTTGCCGTTCCGGAGATACTGACGAACAAGTTGTCGCTGACCTTGAAGTACCTGCTCGATGAAGGTGCTTCGGACATAGGCGGCTGGTCCTCAATGGCAGCCTCCCCAACAGCTGGGGGCTCAATGATCGGCGTAGCGCCTGGCACTCTTGTGGCAAGAATGCCTTTAGTATGACCACTGGCCTCTTCACTAGCCCTCTCGGCAGACTTCTTGGTGGTATCCTCCTCCGCAGCCTTGGCGGCCTCGGCACTGGCGGCCTCAGCGGTGGCGTTCTCAGCAGCTTCAGCAACTTCAACAGTGGCGCTCTTGATGAACTCCTCAGCGGTGACCCTATCGGCCTCAGCAGCAGCATCCTCGGCGGTCTGCTCGATGACAGTGTCGACGTCCATGCCCTCCATCGAGGGAATGTCTGAAGGCCAAGTAAACAAACCAAATGGAGATGAATTGGAAGTTAAACAAGACAAAAAAGATGAACATAATAAAGAGTACCTCCACCAACAACGGTTGGTGGCGAAGACCCACCGGTGCATGTGCTTGCTGGCTCTCCCTCGTCGGGATAAAGCGCGCTGGAGGAAGTCCTCGCCGGGGATCCATCTCTGGGTGGCATAGATGATGGAGGCGGCCTATTAGGGACGGCCGCCGATGGTTCCCCTTGTCGCCGCCCTCCTCCTGCACATCCGGTGATGTCAACAGTAAAGACTCATACCCCAGCACTTGCTAGCAGCAAGTGAGTAATGGGTTCAAGCTGGCGGCTCCGCCGAGGACTGAGTCAAGGGATGCTCTGTGGGCTGGCCTCGGGGTTGATGATGGTCATCCTTGACGTGCCTAAGGCGCTTGTCAACGACTCCTCAACTGTCGAGGTCCTATCCCTCTTTGTTACCCGTTGCTCGAGTGTTTCCGCATCCCTGTGGAGGCAAACCAAGGCAAAGAAAATGAGTAAACTAAAACCAGAAATCAGAAAAGACAAAAGATACGACAAGATCCTTACTCCTCGTCTTCTTCTCCCAAGCTAAGGGCAGAGAGGGCGAAGGCGACCTCTGCCATGGTGACCGTGAGGGGAGGTGGAGGGGTGCTCCTGGATCGCTTGGCCGCGGTGGGCACGGGTTGCTGATGAGCTTCTTGCCACCGCGCGGCCTTGCCGATCGCCCCCTTACCGGGGACTACACTGGTCGAAGGAGCTTGACAGACCGGAAGCCAAGAGGCAGAGTCTCGAAGGGCGCGCCTCTTCCTTGGCAAAAGGGACGGGGCCTCCCCGAGCAGCTCCTCCTGAGTTGTGTCTTTGGCAGGGCAGCCCCGGGTGGATGTGCTGCTTTGCTCCTCAGTTGTCCCGCCCTGCCCGGCAAGATCTTCATCCAGCAGTGTTTCCCATCCGCCAACCTAATCTTCCAAGAAGCTGCCGCTGCCGGCCTCCATCACAAGATCCGCTTCCTCCGCCCTGCTGGCGATGTACGCCTTTTCTTCCTTAGTGGTGTCGCGGACTAGGCCCTCTTCCTTGCGGATGGCCATCTGCACCAAGTTATCAAAGAACTCTTATGCCTTCTCTTCAGATGGCTCAATCCAGGATGTGTCAAGGCTGTGGGCGTCGAACGCCGGCATCATGGCAATGATCCTACCTAAAGCAAAATTGTTGCACAAGGGGGTTATGCATGTCGGCAGCTGATGTACCATAGCGCTCCTGAACAACTTCTATATGAGAGCCCCATGTTGCATAACCGTCAGATTGTGGTTCAGACCAGGGCACACCCTCATGATGCCCCCTGTGTTCTGGAATTCCAAAGCTGGCCTCCCCTTATTCTATAGGGGAGCAATGCGCCAGCGAAGGAAATCAGCACCTATCATCTCTACGGTAAGGCTGGCATTCCTGAGGCGATGAATCTTGGTGATTGCGACCATAAGCTTCCAATCCTTAGGGTCGAAGGCGCTCCAGTCCTCGCCGCACATGATCTTGGCTTGTCGCGGCATGTAGAAGGGAAGGAGTTTCTCCTCCCAAATCCTGCACCAATTGCCTCACCACTCATCCCACCAATCGCAGTAGGCCCCATCCGGGTAGACCTCCTTGGTTCCTGGCCGTGGGATCCAAGTAACGGCACCAGAAAGGGCTCCGCCCGATTGGATGCGGGGAGTAAAGTAATGGCAAAAAGCGCGGTGCTAGGAACTACTCCGGCGAAGTTTTCGCCAAGGTGAGCGAAAACTGACATACATTTCACAACATTCAGCGTAAAATCCAAGAGTTGGAAGCCGTAGGTGAACATGATGTCATTGAGGAAAACTGAGAAAGGGGGCAGAGCCTGTAGTAAAAATAATCGGTGAAGAAGGGATATTTATCTGGGCCGCCCTCGGAAGGACCTGGACTCATGCGAGTGGTGGGATGTGCCGTCGTCACCGTCACCCACATGCTCAGGTATCGCTTCTTCAGAACATCCATGTCAAGCCCCAGCGGGAAGACAACGTGCTCCTTCCACATCTTCGCCGCTTTCTCCCAGACAGTCTACGGATCCTTTCTCTTGCTGGCCTTGGGCGGCATGGTGACTATGTAGGTGGAGGCTGAGGGCGGGGAAGGCGTGGAGGCGCGGATGAATGGGAGGAGCTCTATTTCGGGCTCTAGGAGGAAGACGGTGGCGGTTCTCAGATTGGGAAAGACAAGAGGTAAATGGGCAGCGCCTCTGCGTTTTCCTTCTTATGGGGAAGGCGTGGGCGGCTTCTCTACTAAATTAATATGAGGACGCTTCACGGGCGCGCTATTGCAACGGCCGCGTCGCGCACGTATCCCACGTCAGACATTCAATGGTCATCGTGGGGAGGCGTGGTAAGTGCAATGATCACAACCGCAAGCTCCTGCCACACGTACCCACACACTGTTTGGGATAGCCCAACAGCACCTCGCGACATGTGCGGCCCAAGCCCAAGGGCTCCTATCGGTGCACTGGAGTTTTGGGCTTCCTAGTGCCCCTTTACTCGTGCACGGCTAGTGGTGGCCACCCTGGCGACGAGGCCTAGCAGGGAGCCGCCAGTACAAGCACACAAGAATCAGGACCCCTCGCAAGACCATGCCGGGGTGACCATCAAACCCTGAGATAAAGACAAAGCCCCGGCAAGGCGAAGCCCCAGCAAGGTCCCGCTAGCGCATAGGCCAGGTGCCATTCCTCCCGGACACATGTCGTTGTGTTGGCGCTAGAAGGGATTAAGCGGTGCCGATGGGACGGGATCCTGTCCCGTCCCACAGACGGATAGAGATGCCTGACGGTGCATTCAGTGCGCTTGTCCTACTCGGTCAGTGTTAGGTATGATAGCACTGTAGCTTTGTAGACCTCGTGTACGCACTGTAAGCCACTGTTGGGATCCCCTTTGGAGTATAAAAGGAGGCCCAGGGGGATACGGTGGAAGACTTTTGGACTTTTAGTCTTCTGGCTTTTTGACTTTGGACCTTCTAGCTCACACGCGTGGCAGCTGCTCACAACTCTCGTGTAGCTAGAACCCTAAGAACTCCCTCAACACAACTAAGCAGGAGTAGGGTTTTACGCATCCTTGCGGCCTGAACCTGGGTAAAATCCTCGCGTGTTGTCCATCAGACTTCCTCTTTGTGCGAGCCTTCTCCCCCGCTGAACGGAAAGGGGTCCCTCCAATCTCATAGGTGCTCGTTCCCCACGATAGCGTCCTCCAGGTCTTCCCACCATCCTATGGAGATTTCGGGGAGGTTGTTTAACCAGTGCCGAGCTGGCGCCTTCAGCTTGAGAGGTAGGTATTTGATGGCATGCAGATCATGTCCTCGTGCCATGTGGATATGGAGGAGGAAGTCCTCGATCCATACTGTTGGGTTAGTGGTCCCATCATACTGTTCTATATTCAGGGGTTTAAACCCTTCGGGGAACTGATGTCGCATTACTCGTCCGTGAAGCACAGGGGGTGAGCGGCGCCTCTGGCCCGTGCTATGTCGTGCCTGCATGCGGCATTTTTATGGGGCTGGTTGCGTTCCCGGGCCCTGTTGTTTTGGTCGAACCATGGTCTGTACTCGCCAAGTCTATCGGGTGCGTACTCTCTAGATCCATAAATGGATCTAGTGTGGCCTGCTCTTACATCTAGGTCATCTCGCACGTCGAACCTGTAATCGGGCTCTAATGGCTCCTTGCCCCATCTTCTGGGTACTTCCAGTATGTAACCAGCATCGTCGGCCGTCCTATCTCGACCACGAGGGGGCGGTCCGGCTTGTCGTACGGAGTACAGTTTGGAGATGGAGTATTAGTAAGGTCGTCGTGAAATTGCGGTAGCAATCTTCTCCGAGCGTATGTTTTGGGTTGGTTTGATGGGCCAATGTCATATACTTACTCGGCTAAGAGGACTTTCGTCCATCGACCGTGGAGGTTGGTATGTTCGGCTTTGAGTTGTCGTTCTTTGGCCTTTAGGTTGCGAGAAGTTGCTATGAGCCGCTGCCCGATTTCCTCCTGATCCTCGAGGTTATCAGGGATGTACGAGTCATCGACATTTGGTATATCTTTCTCCTAGACGGGGGGAAGGTAATCGTCGCCTTCGGGGTCATTGACGGTCTCGGGGTCGTTTTGATCCTCGGGCTCTTCCAGACCCTCAAACGGGTGCTCGGGGACATCAGGATTTTCATGATCGGCGGGGGCATTACCTTACCCATTGCTGATAATAGCTCTTCTTCCCTTTTTGATTTTCGATCCCTTATGCGATTTCCGATGCCTTGATGGCACATCACCCAATTTGTCAGCGTTGTTGTGAGGCGTATTGTCGCCGTCGGAGGTAGGAGTGTCAACCATGTAGACATCGTATGTAGAGGTGGCGACCCAACTCCCGATGTTAACGGGGGTGGGAGGACGGTCCTCTTCGTCCATGTATTGTACCTCCTCGGAGGCATAGTCTAGCATGTCGGTTAAGTCTTTGACGGTGGCTATCAAGTGGGTGGTGGGTGGATCAAAAAATCCGTCCCTGCCCGAACTTTAACTGGGCCGGTTGTCGATCTAGGCTGGATCATTTGTGATCCTCATTGATGAGAATTGCTCCAAGGCCTTGTCGACCTCTCAGGGCCCGACTGGATCCAGCTGTTCGGAACTCGCGGAGTCAACTCCCATGAGGCCCACCCATGGGGAGTGTTCGTAAGGAACACATGTTCGGTCACATGGCTTGATGGCCAGACCGGGATGAGAGATATGATTGCCACAATGGGTGACCCCATTGGCATATCTGAAGAAGGGGCTCGAGGTTAAGGCCTCAGAGTCCTCGAGGGATGCAGGCAAAGTTGTGAGCCCGATTAGTGACAGGTTGCCCCGACAGTTGACGGAAAACTCTAAATTTCTGAATTTGACCTCTAGATCAGGGGCGAAGCTCTCAACGCGCTATCATGCCCTATTGCGACGCGATCCAAAGGACTTCTTCCACATCGTCCTCTTCCAAAGTGGCTATCACACCCTATTGGGACGCGATGCATTTAAAAAGTTCCAGGCTATACCCCATTACGGGTACATGAAACTCAAAATGCCAGGACCAAACAGAGTGATCACGATCACTAGTGATCTAAACATAGCCCTTCGGGCAGAAAACAAAATGGCAGCACTCGCCCTCGAGGCATTAGCGGAAACTTTCGCCGCCGAAGAGTTGACCGCCTTACGGTCGACAGTTAATAAGGACGATGTGATCCTTAGAAACTTTCCTCAACGTGCCTTCTTTCGTCGCTGGTGAGCTCCACCAGCCCCTGGCCAGAGGTAGATGACGAACTGCCAATGGGGCCAGGTCGTCAGTCCCTCACACATCTCCTGCCTCCCTCTCTCACTGGTGCCTGGGCCTGCCGGTCGGGTTTGAACCCAGATGTCACGCGCGCCCCGACTTGCCCAGGCCTGGCTTGGCCGCAGGCCGGCATAACTGGGTCTATTTTGGCCTAGTTGGCTCTGAGGCCTTTTCTTTGGCCTTTTTTGTGGTTTTTTCTAAAAATCCCACACGACTAAAGATAAACTCAATGCCCAATACTTTTACACCAAAAATCTTAGAATATTCCATAGAATTTATTAGTACCATTTGTAAAAATGTTTGAAAACATTTTATGTATTGTTTTATTTGAAAAAACCCTATTTGGCATTATGTGCCTCAGTTTCATAGTTTTCAAAAATGTTTTCCATAACAAATTATTAAACAAACAATTTTAATATAGTCTTTAATATTTATCAGAGTAGGGTAGCATTTTTTTATTAGTGGCTTGAGTGCTCTGTTTTTGTGTGATGCGTATTTTTATCGCTTTTATTCGCGACGATAGATTGCGCTGTTGACGAAGAAGTTGGACTCGAAGACTTCAAAGACCCCGGAGACTTTGTTGAGCCAGGCAAGCAGCTCTTTGACCATGTTAAGAAACCTTTTTCACTGCATGACATATAGCACTCTACTTTTGATATACTTGATCATGTGAAGTTGTGACCCTCCGGTGGGGTTACTTCTGATATGTTTTCCGTTGACACTTGCATCGGGCATGACCTTATAAGGGTTATGCGGGTGGGAGTAGTTAGGATGCTAATAGATGCTACGCAAGTGGGATGGGTTTTTATACATGGTGATGGAAAGGAAAACTATGATTTCAAGGACTTTTCGAAAACCCCGTCGAGTGCCACTAATGCCCGAGGGAGATGATGATGAGATGGGTGACCACTTGGTAAAGAAGTGGTGTGCCGGAACAAGATGAGGATGTGTTTTCAAAAACAGAGGGTTTAAGATTTGTCGACCGTCCCAACCTTACATGCGCAACCACGATACCCCTTATGGGAAGGGGCTTTGTTGATTACCTGGGTGGGTAATGGCAAGGGGGCCGCATTACTAGTGGCGGGAGTGGCGTGGTCACTCTCGATACGGGGTCATACCAGTATGTACAATCATGCGTTGTCTTCACGGGCACTGGGCACACCGTTGGTCCCCTCATGGATTGTACGATTTAGACCGAGGCTCGTGTGATGTACATCATGAGGGCTGGGTACCAATCGAGTGGACTCTTTGTTTAGTATCAATAGGGGAAAGACACTGTTCGGGTGCTTACATCGGGTATGTCATGTACCGCGAGTCATGGATGACACGGAAGTTCCTCTAGTCTTGTGGGTAAAGTGTGCAACCTCTACAGAGTGTTAAACTATTCGAATAGCCATGTCAACGGTCAAGGACAGTTGGGTGGTGCTGCTTAAGCCATGTCCAAATGTTTTTGTAAAACTTGGTGTGAGTATGGATGTGATGGTGACAAGAGGTCACATGACCTAAGTCCGATGACCTAGCATGGGTATTGAACTAAGTCCGATGACTTACCATGATGACTGAACACGAGTTGTTCAACCCCTACTCATGATGATATCCGTAACTTGGTCATATGGATATTGCCTATTGTTGACGCATTCTTACTACTTACTTGATCATGTCATTGCTTTTAAAATTAGGTTTCCGTAGTTTACCTACTTAGTGCTATATCATGCATCATTGCTACCTTGCTCCACAACTTGGGTTGCTTGCGAGTACATTCAAAGTACTCATTGGCTTTCTACTTGTTATTTAATTGGCCAGGCATGGAAGAATAGGAGTATGTTGAAGAGTTTGTTGGTGACGAACATGGGAACTAGGACGCTTCCCAGTCAGAATGCTTGTAGGTTAAGGCAAATGGCATGGTTCACGCTTTCGACAGAGATTTCCACTGCTTGTTCTATTTAAGTGTTTGTCCCTTGTGGCCCTATCTATGTAAGACTAGACCTTCATGGTGTTCATTTGTGTAACGCTAAATGTGGATGTAAGACTCTTGTTATTCAGCTTCTATGTGTTCAGTGAGCATTGATCTCTGGGATCACTATACACGTGCATTCGGTGATCACGACTTATGAGTCAGGGTCCCCACAGAGCTGATATCAGAGCCATCCTGACTGTAGGCAGCCCTTAGTTAGCATGGATGTTAGTCAGGATAAAACCATTTACAAAAATACACCTAGCATTTGTACTTAGGAATTCTGCACTATTTACCTCTTCTATTCTTCACACAATACTCTGCTGACTTTCCTCCTTTCAAACCTTTGTAGATGGCTATCATGCCCGAAGCCTTCCTGACATCCGGCTTTCCCTTACTCCTTGGGGATAGCCTGGAGAAGTGCCAGTTTCGCCAACCACCCATTTTCCTCTACCACGAGCACTGGTTCGATGCCGTCACAAAGTAGTACCACGTGGATGTGGTTGTGAAGGCAACAGATTCCCTGACTAGTTTGTTCTTTGAAGGACCACGAATAGAGACCGTGATACTTGCGGTCGAGACAGCTGCAAGCAAGGCACTCCTACACCTTCGAGACATCATTCCATAGATGGCTGATGAGCCAGCTACAGACTACCTTCCCTTTAGGAAGGATGACCTTGGCGACAGTTGGACGCTGATTCTGACCAAGGAAGATGGCCACACCACTTAGGTTCTAGACCTACTTCAGCCTCTCTGCCGATAGCCTGGTTCATAACCTGATGAAAGAGTCCGTGAAGCTCCACGAGGAACTTCACCATACCCGAGAGGTACTTCGGCAAGCCAAGATGAAGCCAGACAAGTTCAAGAAGGATGGAGCCCCCAAAGGACGACCAATTGTCGCTTATCGAGGAGGAGTACCCCCAGCTAGAGATGCACCCGCACTCGGCATTGCATGAGTGTGAAGGAGTACCGTGAGCTCTTCACGGACCTGCTTGCAAAGCGTCGTCGAGATAGACCTCCTCGTTCCCCGACCCCTTTGACCGGGAATGATGCCCATTCAGATGATGAAAAGGAGGAAGACCCAGAGGAGCATGACTACGAGACCGAGCACTCCACCACCTGAGTTCGAGAACCCCTAGGGTAGGATCAGTCATGTACCCCTCATGTGAAGTCGAGTCCGTGTAATGGTTCATATGAAACCATGTATGCTTGTTCTTTGTTTTTTTGTTTGTGTTCCGATGCAAGTTGCGCTTTTGCCTTAGGCAACATGTAAGCGACTCCATCGTCTATCTTAATATATGTTGGTCTTTTGACCTATGTTTTAACACACTTGCACTCGACCAACCCCCTTAGGCGTGCTTTTCCATTGTTGCTTTTCCTCTCGTCTATCCTAGCTATTTCACTTCGCTTCTCTAAACAGGATGGTGACTGCTACCCGCAACAGCTCCTTCACCAACCCTGAAGCCGGCAACTCAAGCCAGCAACAGGGAGTTTGGTGGGGCTGCTCACGCTGGAGGACACCAGGAGCAGCCACAAGGTGACATTCCCCCGCTACCACCTCCACCAGAGAACATGACCATAGTGCAGCTTCTCCAAGTTCTCCAGGAGGAGCGCCAAGCCAACAATGCTGCTATCCAGCAGATGGCTCAGGCCCTTGTGAATAACCAGCAGCAAGGCAGGAACGGTAATGGCCGCTCCATGTTGTCTGAGTTCATGAGGAATTCGCCCCCATCCTTCACCGAGACTGTTGAACCGTTGGATGTTGATGAGTGGATCCGCACCATAGAGGACCTCCTTGCTCTGGTCAACTGCAATGAGGACCGTGAGAGGGTGTTGTATACCTCTCACTGCCTCGGAGGTACCGGTTGAGCTTGGTGGGATGGATTCAAGGTCATTCAAGGAGAGTGTGTGATCACTTGGAATGACTTCAAGGAAGGATTCCGCACTGCCCACATTCCTTCTGGGATCATGGATATCAAGAAGAGAGAATTTTGAGCGCTGAAGCAAGGAAGTAGCTCTATCAAGGAGTACCCACAGAAGTTCAACCTGCTGTCAAGGAATGCACCTGAAGATGTCAGCACAGAGGCTCCCAAGAAGGAATGCTTCATGGAAGGACTTCAAGAGGTCCTGCTGTATCATCTCATCGTCTGTGACTTTCATACCTTCTTCGACTTGGTGAACAAGGCCCTCATTATGGAAGACAAGTGTCGTGCCATAGATGATGCTCACAAGCGCAAGATGATCAGCAAGGGTAGCTCAAGCAACCAGAAGCCTCGCCCCTGGCAGCCAGCCCCAGCCAAGCCAACCTATCAGCCACAGCACGCTAGACCTCGTGCACCTCATCCGAGCTACCAGCCTCAGCAGTATGCCAATCCTAGGCAGCTTACAACAACAATGGTTGCAGGAACTACAACAACAACCCTGGACAAGTCACTTTCTTTGGATGTGGCCAGCCAGGAGACATCTCTAGGTTGTGTCCCAACAAGAAGCCAGATGCACTGCGCGCCAATGCGCCCACTCAAGGTCAAGCCAATGGAGCGCCACCAAGGAACCCTGCTCCCCGCAACCAGCCCAACAATGGCAAGGGTCGTGTGAATCACGTCACCGGGGAGGAAGCCCAGGAAGACCCGGGTGTCATACTGGGTACGTTCCTCGTCAACTGAACCCCGGCAACAGTATTGTTTGATTGTGGGTCTTTGCATTATTTTGTCACTCAAAAGTTTGCACTATAGAGTGGCATGAAGCCTACACCCCTGGTAGTCGTATGTTGGTACAAACCCTGGGATCAGTTATGTAGTCTGCGATAGGTTGTAAGGGAGTTGAGGTTAACATCAACGGGGTAGACTTCCTAGCAGATCTTATCATCTTGAAGTTAGACAGCCTGAATTGATCCTAGAATGGACTGGTTAACCAAGCACCAAGGCATGGTAGACTGTGCCAAAATGATTGTCACCATGACCAATAGCTAGGGAGTGGAAGTCAAGTATGTTCCCAACCCCGCCTCCACTCAAGCCCCTCATGCTAACTGTCTATCGGGGGTTGAGTTGGATCAAGTGCTAGTGGTATGTGAGTACCCAGATGTATTCCCAAATGATCTGCCCGGAATCCCTCCTGACCGCGACATTGAGTTCATCATGGAGCTTATGCCCATATCAAGGCCCATCTATAAGAAGGCCTACAGGATGGGATTCGAAGAGTTGGCTGAGTTGAAGAAGCAACTAGCAGAGCAACTCAGAAAAGGATTCATTCGCCCTAGTGCCTCTCCTTCGGGATAGCCTGTTCTATTTTTGTCAAAGAGGGACGGAACTATCAGACTCTGTGTTAGTTACCATTCTCTCAATGAAGTCATGATAAAGAACAAGTACCCACTCCGCAAGATTGAAGACCTGTTCGACCGGTTTAATGGATCCAAGGTGCTTTCCAAGATCGACCTCAGGTCTGCGTACTATCAGCTCAAGATCAGACCCCAAGACATCCCAAAGATAGCGTTTGTAACCCGGTATGGCTTGTATGAATACACGGTCATGTCATTTGGGTTAACCAATGCCCCTGCCTACTTCATGTACCTCATGAATACGGTCTTCATGGAGTACTTGGACAAGTTTGTTGTTGTCTTCATTGATGACATACTCGTCTTATCCAAGTGTGAAGAAGAACAGGAGGAACACTTGAGATTGGTCCTAGAGAAGCTTCGAGAGCACCAGCTTTATGCCAAGTTCAGCAAGTGTGAATTCTGGCTGCATGAAGTTGGATTCTTGCGTCATGTGTTGACTGCAGAAGGATTATCAGTGGATCCTGCCAAGATTGAAGCTGTGACTGAATGGGAAACCCCAACCACCGTGAAGGAAGTCAGGAGCTTCCTTAGACTCACGGGATATTACCTCAAGTTCATGGAAGGGTTCTCAAGCATTGCCCGGCCCATGACCCAGCTTTTGAAGAAGAACAAGAAGTTCTAATGGACAGCTAAGTGCGAGGAAAGCTTCCTGGAGCTCAAGAAGAGATTGACCACAACCCCAGTTTTGGCCACCCCTGGTATTCACAAGGAGTTTGTGATTTATTGTGATGCATCAAGAACCGGGCTTGGAAGTGTTCTGATGCAAGAAGGCAGAGTCGTAGCATATCTATCCAGACACCTATGTCCTTATGAAGATAACTACGCAACTCATGATCTCGAGTTGGCAGCTGTGGTTCATGCCTTGAAGACATGGAGACATTACCTTCTGGGGAAGCGATGTGAGATATTGACAGATCACAAGAGTTTGAAGTATATCTTCACTCAAAGGGAATTGAACATGAGGCAGGGAAGATGGTTGGAGTTGATCAAGGATTACGACCTCATTATTCAATACCACCCGGGAAAGGCCAACGTGGTAGCAAATGCCTTAAGCAGAAAGGCTTGTTCCTTGAATGCCATGATTAAGGAAAGGCTACCCTCCATGTATGAAGAACTTGAGAGCTTCGGCTTGGAACTATTGCACCGGGATTCCTCGCCAACCTCGAAGCAAAGCCTACCTTGATGGATGATATTAAACAAGCTCAGAAGGGACACGAAAGAATTGAAGGCATCAAGAGGAAGATGAAGGCAGGCAAGGCCCCAGGATTCTCGGTGGCTGAACAAAGACTTGTATGGTTCGGGAATCGCATTTGCATACCCAACAAGGAGGATCTCAAGAACTTGATCTTGCAAGAAGCTCATGACACTCCATACTCCATCCATCCTGGATGAACCAAGATGTATCAAGACCTCAAGACAAGATTCTAGTGGCATGGCATGAAACGGGAGATTGGCATGTTCGTGGCTAAGTGTGACATATGCCAGAGAGTTAAAACTGAGCATCAGTGACCCGTTGGGCTATTGCAACCTCTCAAAGTCCCTGAATGGAAGTGGGACAAAGTCAGGATGGATTTCATCACCGGGTATTTCCAAGGTCAAGGAAAGGACATGATTCCATTTGGGTCATTGTTGATCACCTGACCAAGCTATCCCACTTCATTCCTGTCAGGAACACCTATGATGGGAGCCAGCTCGCAAACCCCTACATCAACCACATCGTGAGTCTTCACGGAGTCCAAAGGAGATCGTGTCGGATCTGGGAACCTAGTTCACCTCAAGATTCTGGAAGAAGTTTCAAGAAGCTATGGGAACCAAGCTCCCCTTTAGCACTGCCTTCCATCCCCAGACCGGTGGGCAAACAGAACGAGTAAATCAGATACTCGAACATATGCTCCGCTCTTGTGTTTCGGCATACAGGGCCAAGTGGGAAGATTGCCTACCATTCGCCGAGTTCTCCTACAACAACAGCTATCAGTCGAGTCTTCAGATGGCCCCATTTGAGTTTTTGTATGGATGAAAGTGCCGTACTCCCCTCAACTGGTCAGAGACCGGAGAAGGATTATTTTTTGGACAAGATATCCTCCGCGAAGCCGAAGGGCAAATACAAATCGTCCGAGAGCGCCTTGAGACCGCCAAGTCAAGACAGAAGAGCTACGCTGACTCCCACCGCTGAGTAGTAAGCTTCTGTGTCGAAGACCACGTCTACCTTCGGGTCACGCCTCTCAAGGGAACCAAGCGTTGCCACATCAAAGGAAAGTTGGCGCCAAGATACATCAGCCCCTCCAAGATCACCACAATGCGAGGAGAAGTTGCCTACCAGCTAGAGCTACCTTCTGAGCTGCCGGATGTGCACAACCTCTTTCATGTGTCACAACTACGGAAGTGTCTGCAAGTTCCCAACCACCTCGACCTCTACAAGGACATTGACCATCAAGCCATCGATCTTCAGCCAGACCTCACTTATCGTCAGAGCCCCGTTCGCATTTTGTATGAAGCCAAGCCCTGCACCCGAAGCCGCACCATCAAGTACTTCAAGGTCCAATGGAGCAACCATACTAAATCTGAAGCAACCTGGGAGCATGAAGACTATCTTAGATCTGAGTTCCCTTATCTTTTCAGTGCTTAGCCTAGGAATCTTGGGGACGAGATTCTTCTAAGGGGGGACGGTTTGTCACACCCTGTGTTTGTATCACCTTGCTATGTTTGGATTTATAAAAATTTGAGCCAACAAAAACTTTTGCAAAGTGCTTGTGCTTGTTGCAATGATGTTGCTTGATTGATGATTGTGTTATATGGCACTCTTACATTCTATTCCACTTCATATTCATCTTCCTTGTCCAAAAACTCTTGCCCAATGATCGTGCCATGTGAATAGTGCCCAAAACTATT
This sequence comes from Hordeum marinum, assembly GCA_022496015.1. Lineage (NCBI taxonomy): Eukaryota > Viridiplantae > Streptophyta > Magnoliopsida > Poales > Poaceae > Hordeum > Hordeum marinum. The sequence goes on along the minus strand of CM039676.1, from coordinate 124,545,301 downwards.
TTTATCAAATTTTGTTTTAACCAAAAATGATTATTTCAAATTAGGTTTTCAAAAACCCTGAAATGAGGTTTGCATTGCAAACCCTCAAATTGGGTGGAATCTTCTTCCACAAAAGCTTTACTTAAAATCTACTATATTTATGGCTTCCCAAGACCACCAAATATTAATTTTAAAGATTATTATTATACTTTATTTAAAGGGTTTTTCTTAAGACCAGAAATGGTTTTTATTAGAAAAAAATTATTTAAATACTTTGAAAATATTTGAGAAAATTTGGAGAAACTCAGTGCACATATATTTTACATATATATGAGTTTCAACACAAGGGCATGATCAGATCATAGGCAAAACCCCTCAAAACCCTTTCTGTTCAAATCAAACTTTTGGAGTATTTCTATAAGAAATATCCTCAATAAACTCCAGGAAAATTCCAGCATGTCAACACTATCATAAGGGCTGATCATGCAAAATTTCATCTCAATCCAAGTTGGTTTGGTTCATCAAACCACCCCAAAACCCTTCTTGTCCAGAATCAAATTTAAACAACTTTACATTGTAAAGTGTCTCCCCTTGGCCCCAAACTTTGTGGGCATGCTCTAATGGCCAAATAGTGATGATACACTAACTGGTGCATCAAGGGTAAAAGCCTAGCATCAATAGATCTACAGAAAACCTGATTTTGTTAATTTCCAGGGTTTATCAAGTTTCCATTGTCAACTTTTCCCACTTGATCTGAAACTTGGTGAATCCTCTCATTTTTACCTAGCATTTGACCCTGACAAATATCTCAGCAAGTTGGTAACTTTTTCTTGCCCAAAACCTTATCAAACACCTTCTTGTGATTTAGTAAAATCATTATTTCTAACCCTTCCTCTTTTACCCTTGCCCCCAAATTTTTACCACAACCTCCTATGGATGCCTTCTACCTCCAGTAATTCTCCCCGGCCAAGGCTCCTTAGGTAAGTGGGGTAAAATCCTCATTTTACCCCCTGGACAGGAGTTTTCCCTCTCTCCCCCCTAGGGCATCCAATGACCTGACCACCTATTTTTCTCCCCCCTAGAGCCTCTGGACACAAGTGGCCGTGCCCAAAACGCCAGTGGAATGCCATGGCATGCCAGTTGGGCGCTCTGGAGTGGGCGACAGTGCACTCCCACATTGTAGCTGCCCCCCATCCCGATGCCCCGACCGCCTCGGGCCAGGAGAGCACGCCACCAAGCCCCCTCGATGTCCGCACCTCCCTTCCGGTCATCTCCCCTCCTCTCTCCTCCCCTGGCCCCCTTCCACTCTCAATCCCTCCCCTGAGCTGCCCTAGAGACCGCCCGGAGCCCCTGTACTCGGGATCAACTAAGGCACCGCCACGTCGGGGCTTCGTCGATCTCGGGCTACCGGCGCGCTCCAGCCTTCCTTCCACCTCTATTGAGCCCCTAGAGAGCTCCCGCATATTTCCCCCTTCCTCCCCGACCGATTTGCTGCAAGAGGCAACGCCGGCGAGCCCCACCCGAAGCGGCTCCGTTGCGACCATCTCCCTGCTGGTGCCTCCGAGCACCTCCAATTGCCCTTCCACCTCCGGCCGCCCTTCCACCTCCAAAAGACAGGGGGCTCGACGCCTAGCCCGTTCCTGCCTCCAGATTCCCTCACCGCGCCTCCTTTCACCGCCGGTGAGCTCTGCCAACCCCTGGCAAAGGTACACGACGACCTGCCAGTGGGGCCAGGTCATCAGTCCCTCACACCTCTCCTGCCTCCCTCTCTCTCACTGGTGCCTAGGGCCCGCCTGTCGGGTTTGAACCCAGACGATGTGCGCGCCCTGGCTCGGCCGCAGGCCGGCCCAACTGGGTCTATTTTGGCCCAGTTGGCTTTGAGGCCTTTTCCTTTTATCTTTTCTGTGGGTTTTTCTAAAAATCCCACAGGATTAAAGATAAACTCAATGCCCAATATTTTTCCACCTAAAATCTTAGAATATTCCATAGAATTTATTAGTGCCATTTGTAAAAATGTTTGAAAACATTTTATGTATTGTTTTATTTAAAAAACCCCTATTTGGCATTATCTGCCTCTGTTTAATACTTTTCAAAAATGTTTTCCATAACAAATTATTAATCAAAAAAATAATATAGTCTTTAGTATTTATTAGAGTAGGGTAGCATTTTTTTATTAGTGGATTGAGTGCTTTGTTTTTGTGTGATGCTTATTTTTATCGCTTTTATTCGCAACGATAGATTGCACTGTTGACGAAGAAGTTGGACCCGAAGACTTCGAAGACCCCAGAGACTTTGTTGAGCCAGGAAAGCAGCCCTTTGACCATGTTAAGAAACCCTTTTCATTGCATGACATATAGCGCTCTACTTTTGATATACTTGATCATGTGAAGTTGTGACCCCTCTGGTGGGGTTGCTTCCGATAAGTTTGTCGTTGACACTTGCATCGGGCATGATGCTACCACCTTATGAGAGTTATGCGAGTGGGAGTAGTTAGGATGCTGATAGATGATATGCATGTGGGATGGGGTTTTATGCATGGTGATGGAAAGGAAAACTACGATTTCAAGGACTTTTCGAAAAGCCCGTCGGGTGCCACTAATGCCCGAGGGAGATGATGATGACATGGCTGACCACTTGAGCAAGAAGTCGTGTGTTAGAACAAGATGAGGATGTGTTTTCAAAAACGGAGGGTTTAAGATTTGTCGACCGTCCCAACCTTACATGCGCAACCATGATACCCCTTATGGGACGGGGCTTTGTTGATTACCTTGGTGGGTACTGGCAAGGATCTCGCATCACTAGTGGCGGGAGTGGCGTGGTCACTCTCGATACGGGGTCGTACCGGTATGTATGATCATGTGTTGTCTTCGCATGCACCGGGCACACCCTTGGTACCCTCATGGATGGTACGATTTAGAACAAGGCTCGTGTGATGTACATCATGAGGGCTGGTTACCAATCGAGTGGACTCTTTGTTTAGTATCGCTTGGGGAAAGGCATTGTTCGGGTGCTTATCTCATGTATGTCATGTTCCGCGAGTCATGGATGACACGGAAGTTCCCCGAGTCTTGTGTGTGAAGCGTGCAACCTCTGCAGAGTGTAAAACTATTCGAATAGCCGTGTCCATGGTCAAGGACAGTTGGGTGGTGCTGCTTAAGTCACGTCTGAATGTTTTCATAAAACTTTGTGTGAGTATGGAAGTGATGGTGACAAGAGCTCACATGAGCTAAGTCCGATGACCTAGCATGGGTATTGAACTATGTCCGATGACTTAGGATGATGAATGAACACGAGGTGTTCAACCCCTACTTATGATGATATCCGTAACTTGGTCATATGGATATTACCTATTGTTGACGCATACTTACTAGTTACTTGATCATGTCATTACATTTAAAATTAGCATTCCGTAATTTACCTACTTACTGCTATATCATGCATGATTGTTACCTTGTTCCACAATTTGGGTTGCTTGCGAGTACATTCAAAGCACTCATTGGCTTGCCACTGGGTATTTTATAGGCCAGGCATGGAAGAACAGGAGTATTTTGAAGAGTTCGTTGGAGACGAACATGCGAACTAGGACGCTTCCCAGTCAGAATGGTCGTAGGTTAAGGCAGATGGCATGGGTTCATGCTTTCGACCAAGATTTCCGCTGCTTGGTCTATTTAAGTGTTTGGCCCTTATAGCCCTATCTATGTAAGACTAGACCTTCATTGTCTTTATATGTGTAAGACACTAAATGTGGATGTAAGACTCTTATTATTCAGCTTCTATGTGTTCAGGGAGCATTGTTCTCTAGGATCACTATACACGTGCATTGTGTGATCACAACTTATGAGTCGGGGTCCCCACATACACTTTGTTGGAAGTGCTACACACACCGAGAGATGGTGGTGGCCACGACGTCGATCATGGTCAGTTGGTGGTGGACGATCATTCGCACCTGCGCGGCTAAGCGCCGCACTTCGATGCTTTCCTCTTGGGACGAGCTCCTTCGCCTCTAGTTGTACCTCTTCTTTGAGAGGATGTGGGAGTATTCGAAAAGACATGTCTGACTTGGCTCGAACAGTGGTACATCTTCAATATAAAACTAGTCTGAGGTCCATTCTTCGGATTTCTTTGGTGTGCCTGCCGGATACCGCATTCCTGCTATGCGGCACACTTCGGCTCCACCGACCTCCAAAATTGTCATGTCCTAAGTTAGGGGGATGAGACAGAAGTATTTCCTCCACAAACCAAAATGTGCTTCGCACCCCAAGAACATCTCGCAGAGAGCGACGAAGCCCGAGATGTGTAAAATAGACCCTGGAGTAAGGTGGTGGAGTTGGATCCCGTAGAACTCCAGCAACCCCCTCATGAATGGATGGATGGGAAACCCAAGGCCCAGGAGGAGGAAGGGGACAAAGCATACGCGCTCCGCATTGTTAGGATTGGGGAAACGCTCGTCGAAAACTTCGCCGCCATAGGATAGCAGACCTGCCCGGGTCGCTGCCAGATCTGATGAAGGAAGATACCCTTGGGTCTCCAGATTATGGAGCCACAGGAGTGCAATGGAACAGCTGGTCCAGTCCCCTAGGCATGAGCCATAGGGACGTGCGGAGGAACTGGGACGTTAGCCATGTTTTGCGTGGAGCTTCCGCTAGGAGTTTGTTTCGAGGAGGAGGAAGAGAATGTTGTTTGAGCAACGATTTTGTTTGATTAAATGGTTTTGTTCCCTGTTACGCTAGGGTAAGATTGTAAAAATCACTAACCACTCGCCTCCCCACGACACGCAAAAATCGAGGAACGCGCGCAGTTATTATAATGAACACGCGCCCACGACGCTTGAGATCTTACCGAAGACTGGTCGGTTGCCGAACAAAGAAGGATGACGGACTCGCCTCGCAAGCCAAATACGATGACATGAGGAGATCGACCAGATATATATTGATGTTCAAGGCTAGTCTAGGTCTACTGAGGGAGTCCTGGATTAGGGGGTCCTCGGATAGCCGACCTATTGTTTATGGGCTGGACTGTATGGGCCACAAATCGAGCATCGGACGATCAAAGACCGCCTACACTAGATGGAAGCTTCGAGGATCCATGACATACTCTCCAAGTTATTAGTTGTAGTTAGGCATGTTTATCTCTTTGGCATGTAACTGACCATGTGTAAACCCAGGGCACCCTCGGCGTCTTCGTAAGCCGAAGGGTTTAGCGGTATAGGGGGGAAAACTTATCTAGGGTTAGCTATTCGATCTCGAGGTAGATCAACTCTGTAACCCCCCACATCATCAATACAACCAAGCAGCACGTAGGGTATTACCTCCATAGGAGGTCCCGAACATGGGTAAATCCATGTCCCCTTTGTCTCATGTTACTGTCAATTCTAGTCTCACACTACGGGACCCCCTACCCAAGATCCGCCGGTTCTAACACCGACAAGCGTGTTGACACAGACGCGCGGCCGGTCGACCGTGCCGATGATGGTGGCTGTGATTGGTGGTGCTGGGTAGCCCCCGCCTTGCACGGCTTGTGCTTCTCGAAGCTCCTCGATCGCTCTGATGATGGACTTTTGCGAGCCTTGCACCTCGTGCCGCGCTCCTGGCTCGGGCCGAGGTGCGTCAGACCGCGCCTTCAGGTTGTGCTCGAGCACCTCTCTTGTCTCACTGGCCGAGCCCGAAGCTCCCTGGGTGGGAGCCCTCGGGCGCGACCCAAGAGTGGCACCGAGCGTGCCTTCCTATGCGATGGGGGGTGGGGCCCAATCCTTGGGTGCAGAGCTTGAGGCCTTCGAGCGCCCCGTGGAAGTGAGTTTCTTCTTCTTCTTGTGCGGGTCCTCATGGGGCAAGGCGTCCTCCTTGTCGTCCGAGCGTTCGGACGCCGTGGCGCGGTAAGCACGCTTGAGGGTGCAGACATCATCCTTTTCATCGCAAGCAATGGTGATGATGCTGCCACTCTCTGACATCTTGAGGACGTTGTCGTCATGGGGGGTCACCGCCATGAACTTGAAGAGGGCCGGGTACTCAAGGATCACGTTGTATGGAAGGTGGATGTGCACGACGTCGAAGACGATGATCTCGGTGTGGTAGTTCTTGCGCCCACCGAAGGTGACAGGCAGACGCACCTGCCCGATGGGTATGGTGGATCCGTGTGTGCCCCTAAGAAAGGCTTGTTCGGAATGAGCTGTTCATATGACACCTGGAGCGTCTCGAAGGTCTCAATGATAGGATGTTGAGCCCCGCTCCGCTCTCGATGAGGGTCTTGGTGACGAGGACATTGCTAATGGTTGGAGTGCACAGCATGGGCAGATTGCCGGCCATGGCCGAGCACCTGAGCTTGTCCCTCGAATCAAAGGTGATGGAGGTCTGGGACCAATTGAGGGGGTGAATTGATTCGAGCTTCGGGAGAGCCGCATTCACCTCCCATGTGAATTGCTTGAAGGCACGGTTTGATACGGGGGCCTGGGCGCTGCCCAGGATATAGGCCACGGCCTTGATCTCCTGGAAGCCCACAGCCCCGTTGTCCTGCCTGTCCTCTTCCTTCGTTCTGGGTGGATGTGGTAGCAGTGGTAGGCCGAACCCACAAGGGTGAACCTCATGAGAGTGGCCACGTCGCGACCCCTCCAGAGGATCGTCGCGCCAACGGTCCTCACGAGGCTGGTCACGCCAGCGGTCATCTCGAGCCTGATCGCGCCAGCGGTCCTCCTAGGGCTGATCGCGCCACCCTTGACGAGATTCCCGGTTGTCCCAGCGGCCTCCATCGTGGCCACCGCCGCGTCCGAAGCCTCGGTTAACTCATCCGGGGCGCCTGCTGAAGTGCTCGGTGTCGATCAGCCTGAGTTCCTGGCAATCGGTAGTGTCGTGGTTGTTTGTGCCATGGAAGATGTAGGTGGGTCTTCCTCCTGGGGTTGTTCCTCACCCTGGCTGTGCTTCGCCTCAGGTTCGGCCACAAGCACTACTGGGGCCGTACTCTTCACCTCCTTGGCCTTGGTCTTCTTTTCTTCTTGCTCCGTCGCCGGAGGGGCGCGGAGCGACAGGCAACCCAGGGCGGAGCACAATTCATCATTCATGTCGAGCTCCTCCTTCATCTTGAGGTCAGTGACTCCGTCGGTGAATGCTGAGATGATGGCTTGTTCTGCCATTAGGATCTTGACACACATGGTCATGAAGCGTTCTATAAACTTTTGTAGGGTCTCCCATCTTGCTGCTTGATTCGCCGCAGGTCGTTCACGGTGGACACACAGTCACATGTGCCTTGGAAGTTGGCGATGAAGTGTTTGCACAGACCTTCCCGGGAGGTGATACATGCCTTTGGGAGGTTGAAGAGCCAGGAGAGCGCGCTGCCCTCGAGTGCCATGGGGAACCAACACGCCATGACATTGTCGTCTCCTCCGGCTGCCCGGATGCTCAGGGAGTATAGCTATAGGAACTCGGCTGGATCTGGAGTGCCATCGTAGTAATGGGGCAGGTCAGGCTTGAACTTGCAAGGCCACGCAGTTGGGTAGAGCTCCGGGGCGATGGCAAGGCACCCCACCGGCTCGACGGGTGATGCGTGCGTGGGAGGGTCTCGGTCTTGGCACTCCTGTGGGGCCACCTTGAGTGGTACCCGGTCATGGTGTTGGGTCGGCATCGCGGTGAATGTGCGTGCGTCGACACGCGGTCGGGGAACCACCTAGTAGCTTATCTCATGTCCCAGCCTTGCCCGTGGTTCGCAAAGCCGGTCACGGGGGCGCGCTTCCAGCTTGGGCTCGGGGTTGATGTCATGTTGCGGACGTGGAGGCTATGCGGTGTGCGCCATGTCATTCACCAGGGAAGGTTCGGGTCGAAGCAAGTAGGAGAGTGCTGAGTAGTCACCAGCACCGCCGACTAGCTCTGGGATGCACCAAAGCTAGTCAGGAGTGGGGCGGTAGAGAAGTAGCTCGTTAGCCATGGAAAGCGCGCCCTGGCTGTGCACCGACCGGGGCCGAATATGGGAGGACAACCCGGAAGCTGGGACAATCGACAGAGTGGCGGTGTGGCCGTCGCGCTGCGCGGTGACCGGCTGGGAGGAGTCCTGTTGCTCGTGGGCGTCGGGGCCCGTGGCGGCGTTCGCCACAGGCGAGGGAGACCTGTGTTTACCGGCATAGCCCATAGGCACCGTCTGAGCGACATGGGTGGCTTGCCGTTCAGTGCGGGATCGACAAGCCTCGGACATCGAAACAGCAAGGGGGCAGAAGATCTTGGCCTGAGGGAGACTCCGACACGCCCCCTACCTGGCACGCCAAATGTCAGATTTTAGGCTCTGCAAAACCCTTGAGATTCGAACACAGGGGCATGTGTGGAGATCCCTAGCAGCCTTGCCCAACCTAGCTCGCTACTCGATGGACACAGCAAGGAACTCTCACGATGACAAGGAAGAGGATGAACACGATAGTTTACCCAGGTTTGGGCCACTACGAAGCGTAATACCCTACTCCTAATTTGGTGGATTGCCTCTCAAGGAGGTTGTCACCCCCAAGCTGCACTCCTATCCTTATTTGGCACGGGGGACTTGACAGGGATAGAGGCGCATCTCGTGGTTTCGCAAGTGCAGTAAACATTGCATACATGTATGAAGGGATGAGTATGTGATTTGGCTTACACTCGCCACATGCTAAATTACAAGTTCACACAAATTGTCATACATCATCAGAAAGCAGGGTCCATCTAGGGATGAAATCAAATGATAAAAGAAACAATGTAAAACTGTCTTGCTATCCCAAAGATCACGACCATGGCCTCTCTACTAATCGGGGTACGTGACATACATCTTGTCATGATCTTCATCATAATCCCACTGGAGCTAGGTCACATCTTCTGGCACATACTCATCAATACCTGCACATGTATTGTTGTAGTGTGTGATCCACAGGGACTCATCAATCATCTAACTCGAGTACCGAAACTATGTAAGCTTTTGGGTTTGGAAGGGTTAAGTGTTGAGGTTGCAGCAAGCACTAAGCATGTATTTGGTGGCTATCTTACGAGAACATGAATGTAAATATGGTGGCCTACGAAAGACGGCCAAGAACTACCATGATCACTAAGTGATCCGGAACACCTACTTACGTCAAACATGACCCCACCGTGTTCTCTCTCGGTTCATGTTCACGAGCAGAGACCATCATGGTTACACACACAGTTGGTGTATTTTATTAGAGTTTAGTTCACGTTGGCTATAACCAGGTGTTAAACAAAATATCCAAGTTGGCACATAACTGCGGGCACGACTTTCCGAAAGATTTAACCCTGCAGGGGTGCTCCAACTAATCCATCACAAATTAACCACACATTGCGGAAATAACCTCACCCACGGATCTCGTGATCATCTTAGGCAATTCCAAAGGAAATCCGACACCCCAAGATATCCCGAAGAAGATCGGAGTTCCTCGCGCAAGGCATTCGAGAAAGGTAAAACAAGTCCAGCAAGACCGCTCGACGTGTTGACGAACCCGATAAGAGCCGGGTATCTCATTCTCTGGACACAACCGTATAAGCTAGTGTACGGTGGCCTGATAGAAATCTCCCGAGTTGCCCCGGGTTAGCCATGCATAGTGCTTTAGTTTGGACCAACACTCATGAGGAGCACTGGCCCGGGTTGTTGATTAACTATCCACGGGCTTGCAAAGACCTATGAATTCTTTATTAAGTTGTTAAGAAAATAGTACCAATCTTGGGCCTTTCCAAAAAAGCTTTAATCTCAATCGAATAGTCAAGGCGGTCCCCATAACAACCATGAGCATGTTAGGAGCACAAAATATAGAAACATAACACCGGTAACAAGTAACTATGGCGGTAAAAGTGGAACAAAACACCGACCAAAAGACCAAGCCTTCCACCTCACCATGATATATATCTGCATTAAATTAAATAGTAGTAAATATTGTGATATCTCTAGATATCCATGTTATCACATGGAAACAACTTGCACCTACATCTAAGAACGCTATATGAGGGGCTGAGCAGCGGTAACTTAGACAAACAAGGTTTGCTAGGTAGTGGAGGGGTTAGAGGCTATCATGGCAATGTAGGAGGCTTGACATTCAGGTGGTAGGTAACGCAAGTGTAACGATAAGAGCAAGACACCTAGCAAAGCAAAAATAGTGTCGGGCTCCGGGTACGATCATCTTGCCTGTTGGTTCTTCAGAGGGATAAAGAGCTGGGTCCTCGGAGTTGTACTCTCCTGGATCCTCATACTCAGGTTCAACACTCGCATCTACCCAAATAGAAACGACACCAAAATAAACAAAGAGCCAAGGTGCAATGCACAAACAAGATGATGCATGATTCATTTGAAGTATTTAACATGGCAATCCTAAGCTAGTCATGTTTCTCATGCAATAGTTAAGTTATTTAGAATTCTAGATAGAACCTCATGTTAAGTTGTTTGAACATGCATGATCATTGCAAATATGGATGCTTCATGCAAAATCGATGCAAATGCATATGTAAAACATAGAAAACGGAGTAACGGTTCTTACGCTACGCTCACGGCAAGGTACGAAGACAAAATACAAGACAAGGAAAGGCCATGGGCTATTCCTTGGTATTCCAAGATAGCCTGTGGTTAGGAAATTTAAAACTAACCACAATAAGGCCAAAGATCAAGCAAAACAATGGAGCATACATCCCACAAGCCACAACACAAAACCACACACATTCTACCCAAAACAGTAACATAGTAAATTGCAAAACAATTATCTAGAGCTACAGGAGGTTTCCAACCACAAAGAATGTATGTACAGAAACTACATAACATGCTTATCCAATCATGTAACTACACAAACTTGAAACGAGCTAAGGAACACTAGCAATGAAGCTCACAAGATGGCATGATGAAACAGATTCTAGGGACTTAGTGAAAATCACATTTTTCTGGAATTTGAGTTATCCTGATAGGAATTTAACATCAGAAAACAATGATCTAGAAACCACCTCATGGCATGAAAATTAACATGATGGTAGAGGACAATATCTACTACAAAACACTAGCACTGAGCTTGAGCTAAAACACAACCGAACACTTGGTAGCAACCACTAAACATGGCATAAAAATAATTACAACATCTCAGACTTGGAAATATTTAGCTTGTTGGAAACAACACCATTTATTAGCGACTTTGGAGCAAGAACCCACTTACATACAAGCATATCATGTCAAACGAAAATACCAGGGCATAATACTCATAAAACTCTACCACTTTCATGTTGACACAGTTATCATAGCATGCATGGATTTATCTATACATAAACGACAAAATGGCATATTGGAACAAAAAGATATATTCCAAAACTTGCTCAAAAGCTAAAAAAACTACACCAATGGATTCCTGGGATTTTTCTACCTGAAATGCATATATCATACCCCTATGCTTGCATGTAAAAATATCACCAAAGCTAGCTCGAAAAACATGCACAAGCACTTATAAGTCCAAACTTACTATAAGTGCACATTGCCAAAAATGACCTAGTCCATATCTAGACATTTCCAGAAATGGTATTATTCTAATAACCAAATGATAAAACAAGCAAACGAAATAAAACAAATAATATATGTGAGGGACCCACTTGGCATTGAGCCAGGGCCCCTTTGTGGCTATGACAAGTGGGGCAAGGCCCACTGTCATACACACACGCACACACATCACACACCCACATACTCACATACACAACACACTCAGTCCATACACTCACCTGCACAGGCACACGGGGATCCAGCCCATTGCTGCACGAGATCCGCACACACCCACCGCACACACACAGCCGAAAAAGAAAAGGGGCCGGGGGAGGATTCGAACCTCGGACCTCTCGGTGCTCACCTGAGATGGTTACCACTACGCTATGGTCGATCACTTGACTAAAGGAGGACGTGCGTGACATATTCAGACAAAACAGAGGGTTCTCCTTCTTCCTCGCGAAAGAGGAGAAGTACCCATCGCTGGCGGCAATGGCGACGACCACCGGCCCAGAGGAGCACCGGTGAGGGCTGCGGAGTCTACGGGGGCTCCATCCCCGTGGCTAGACCTACCTACGCGTGGCTTCAGAGGGGAGCTCGAGCTTGAGCTGGTGCTCGTCTCAGGCATGGCACAACATCAGTAACTGCGGCGGCTACGGAGGTGCTGGCTCGCTAGCGGGCTCCTAACGCGCCGCGGGAGGTCTCTACACGCGCACGGGCATGTGGGGCACGGCGCAAGGTGCAAGCACACACTACTGGCGATGAAGAACAGCAAAAGGACGCAGCTTTCCGGAGCATGGAGAGCATGAGCATGGTGTGTCTCGATCTACGCCTACATGCGGATAACGACGCGACGACGAGGAGGAAAGGAAGGAGGGGCCATACCTCCTTACCTAGGACACACAGACGACGACTGGGGCTCGACGAAGACGGCATCGCGAGATGACAAACTCTGGCATGAATCTGAACTGAACAACAAGGAAGGCAACCGGGTAGCACAAGGAGCATGGCTGGGGGCAGCACAAAGATCACCCCATGCGCGAGCAGAGGCTCGGCCGGAGCATTGGGACCATGGTGACGGTGAGGAGCAGGGCTACCTTACCTAGCAGTAGCGAGGCTAGTAGGAGGGACGAATGAGGAGAAGGAACCCTAGGGATGCGCACGGACTTCTTTATTGGATGGCTCGGAGGCTAACGACGTCTCGACGTCCATGCCAACATGGCGCTGCTCTCTGCTCTCTAGAGAAAAGGGAACGACGTCAGGAGCAGGTTGCCGTCAGGGGAGGGGAAGCGAACGCATTGGGCTGCGCGGGGGTTCAGCGCTGCTGGGTGTGAGGGCGCGGGAGGAAAAGGCCCGGGTGGTCTCCGCCCTCTCTATCTCTCTCGAGAACAAGAATTTCCACTATTTTTATAAAAACAATCAAACCCAAATAAAGCCCCACAAAAGAAATAAAAGGATTTTTTAAACCAAAATACTTTAGCACTACAAATAAAAGCAACCTATTTAATAAAAATGAACTAGCCATTTTTAGCCAAAGTAAATTAATTACTTTTGATAATGATATACTACTGTTTTACAGATAGCCAGAAATGACAAAAGTAGCAACAATTGAAAGAGCTCACATAACCCACTCTAAATAATCCACTCAAGCAACAGAACATTTTTTAAAAGATTTAATAGGCAGTTTAAACTCATTTCAAAAAATATTTGAAATCAAAAGGGGCTTAGCATTGATGCAAAAATGGGAAAGGGGTTATACTCCACATGCCACACCTCACTCCTGTGATCCTAAACACACATGATACCTAACCATACCACAACCACATCACCATAGCCTTGTGCACAGAAGACAATATGATGATGAATTCTTATGATGCCATGATGCAAGAATGCCATGAAGCAAAATATATTTATCACAAACATGGTGGCAAACATGGAATGTCCACATGAGGAACATACAATTATGGCAAGGGAGTGCACCTGGGTTGTTACAAAGGTGGTGCAGATGAACTAGTACAATGTTTTAGAGCCTCATGAGGGATCCCCTTGAGGTGCTCGAGGCCCCTATGGCTTGATGATGGATGAGTGGTCGAATGGATTCGGGGTCCTCTCTACGGTGCAGCCTAGCTTCCATATATAGAAGTGGCTCAGGTCCTCTTCCCTTATCTCAATGGCGGGAAGGGATCCCACAACGGCGAAATTTGAAGTGGGACAGGAGTACGTGCTCGCCCTTCCCAAAGGCGGTCTTCGCCTACAAAGTAGTTGTTTACGACACATGGATGGGCTCAGCGATGACATCCACCCTCCAGGGTGAGTGGTTGTGATCTTGTTGCACCAGAATGGATACCTTTGGGGGTGCTATGGGAACCTGTGTACATGCCTGCTCCCTTTGCACCAAAGGGGAAACTGCGTCGTCTGGCATGGTGGCGCCCGCATGTCCTTCCTTGCATCACCCTTGATTCTAGAGGCCAGTCCTTGCAAAGAGATATCCGCCGCTCCGGAGGGGGCCTCAGGAGGCCCATCCCTTGCCGGTCTTGACGCCCTTCCTCCTCGCAAGCCTAGGGCCCTCGCTAGAGCCTTGTCTTGAGTGGGGCTACGCCCAGCTATGCTTGGTCGATGAAGTGGGCCATGCCCTGGGCCGCAGACAGGTAGGTCTGGGAACCCCCATTCCCAAAACGCCGACATCAAGTGCCTGATGGTATACGGTGACTCTGATTTGGTGGTTAACCAGGTGATGAAAGAGTGGGATGTCAGGAACCCTGCTATGATTGGATACTGCAATGAAGTAAGAAAACTTGAGAAGAAGTTCCAAGGTTTGGAACTCCATCATGTTCCCCGAGTGAAGAATCAGGCAGCTAATGAGTTAGCAAAGATTGGATCCACTCGGAAGCCTGTCCCCAACAATGTGTTTTTTGAACACCTACATTCTCCTTTGGTGCAGGAAGATCCCATCACTAAAGAGCCCCCGCAAGCAATAAGCGCTTCTAATCTGACTGAAGTCGATGTCTCGACGGTCATAGATCTGGTCATGGATATTTTGGTGATTACACCTGACTAGACGGTGCCATATGTTGCGTACATATTGAGACCAGAACTCCCAGAAGAAAAGGTTGAAGCTCGACAGATTGTCCATAGATCCTAGGCCTTTACTGTGATGGGTGATCAACTTTTCAGAGAAAGCATAACTGGCGTAACTTAGCGGTGCATATCTCCCAAAGAAGGTCGACTAATCCTAGAGGAAATTCACTCGGGCACGTGTGGTCATCATGCGTCATCGCGGACGATTCTCGCCAAAGCATACCGAGCTGGTTTCTTCTGGCCATGCGCCTACGAAATGGCTACGGCGATTGTTAATCACTGTGAAGGGTGCGAGTTTTACTCAAACTTGTCATACAAGCCTGCATCCACCTTGAAGTCTATTCCACTCGTCTAGCCGTTTGCTGTTTGGGGTTTGGATATGGTTGGCCCCTTCCGAACGGGACAGAATGGGTTTACTCATCTGCTTGTAGCAATCGACAAGTTCACAAAGTGGATTGAGGTTGAGTCCATAAAGAAGCTGACGCTGCGCACTACGGTAAAATTCATGAGAGAGATAACGAACCGGTATGGAGTCCCTCATAGTATCATCACACAGACAATAGCTCAAACTTCGACTCGAAAGAGTTCAGACACTTTTGCTTCACTCAAGGCACTAGGGTGGATTACGCATCCATTGCACATCCTCGGACTAATGGTCAAGATGAGCGAGCGAATGGCCTTATCCTTCATGATTTTGAGCCACGACTCGTGCGACATCTTGAACATGCAGCTGGAGCCTGGGTGACTGAATTGCCATCTATGTTGTGCGGTTGAGGACGACTCCTAATCGGTCTACTGGATGCACTCCTTTCTTCTTGGTGTATGGAGCCGAACCTATTTTGCTGAGTGATGTCCGCCACAGCTCTCCTCGGGTAAAACTTTACTCCAAAGCTGAGGCTGAACAAGCACAACAAGATGGTGTGGATCTCTTGGAAGAAGAGCGCGAAATGGCCCTGATTCGGTCAACTATATATCAGCAGGATCTACACCGCTTCCATGCTAGACACGTCAAGAGTCGGTCAATCCATGAGGGTGATCTTGTGCTCCGAGTGGATCAGTAGCGACCTCACAAGCTCGCTCCGGCATGGGAAGGTCCTTTCATCGTCACCAAAGTGCTGAACAACAGAGCCTACCACCTCTACAACCTAAAGAAGAAGATTGACGAGCGTCTAGCCTCGAATGCAGATTTACTTTGACATTTTTATACTTGAAGACAGAGTTCTTTTGATGTAATAAAAGTACACCAGGCAATGTCGTTTATCAAAGTTATGACTCCAGCAGTCTTTTGTCTATTCTGATCGCACAGTCCATTCACTCGGAAACTTAGCTGCGAACTAGTCTTCGTCTAAGTTAAAAAACTTCTCCGAGTGACGAGGGATCCTCCCACTCAGGGGCTTAGCTGCGAACAAGTATTCGCCAAAGTTAAAAAACCTTCCGAGTGGATAGTAGTCCATTCACATCGAAACTTAGTTGCGAACCAGTCTTTGCCTAAGTTCAAAAACTTCTCCGAGTGACAAGCGATCCTCTCACTTGGGGGATTAGCTGCGAACCAGTTTTTGCCTAACTTAGAAACTCTTCCGAGTGGATAGCAGTCCATTCACTCGGAAAATTAGCTGCGAACCAATCTTCGTCTAAGTTCAAAAACTTCTCCGAGCAATGAGCTATCCTCTCACTTGGAGCTTAGCTGTGAACCAGTTTTTGCCTAAGTTGAAAACCCTTCTGGGTGTATAATATAACATTCACTTGGAAACTTAGCTGCGAACAAGTCTTTGTCAAAGTTCAAAAACTTCTCCGAGTGATGAGCGATCCTCTCACTCGGGGCCTTAGCTACGAACCAGCTTTCGCCTAAGTTAAAAATCCCTTCCGAGTGGATAACATAACATTCACTCGGAATCTTAGCTGCAAATCAGTCTTCGTCTAAGTTAAAAAACTATGCCGAGTGATGAGGGATCCTCTCCCTCGGGGGCTTAGCTGCGAACCATTTTTCGCCTAAATTAAAACCTCTTCCGAGTGACGAGCGATCCTCTCACTCAGAAATTTAGCTGTGAACCAGTCTTCGCCTAAGTTAAAAACAACTTCTCCGAGTGACGAGCGATCCTCTCACTCGGGAGCTTAGCTGCGAACCAGCTTTCGCCTAAGTTAAAATATTTGTCGAGTGACGAAAATTCTTCTCACTCAAGGACTTGGGCGCGAATTAACTTTTTGCCTAAGTTCGAGATTATTCCGAATGCTGAACATTCGTTCCATTCGAGAACAAAACAAATTCAGCCAAACAAAGGATTGAAAGCAAAGTGCAGATAAATCCAAAGATTCTAGCACGGCTAAAAGTTGTTCGGGCAAACGAAAGTACTCAGGCTTAAGGCTAAATGTAGTTTTAAACAGTTACATTTCCACTCGGCATACCAAGGAAAATAAAGTTTTAATTGTTATCAAAGTTTTATGAAGCACCTGTGGGACTCGCGGGCTCGACGAAGATGTCCAGGTCAATCGCTTCAGCGATCTCAGTGGCCACGTCATTGAAGGTCTCCATGAAGTTCATGAATTGAAGTTTCTTCGTGTTCCTTCTTCAGCTTGTCCTCCTTTTCCTCCTTGCAATGGATTCTGACGAGTGAAAGCGCCACGTCGGCTCTACAGCGAGCAGCAGATTTCTTCCATGCTTGCACTCGACTGGGAATCTCATTGAGGTGCGTCATCATTAACTCAAGCTCAGTCTGGATGGTGTCTTATAGCCAAAGATCCTTGTCAACCTTCTCTAGTGCATCCCTCAGTCGAGTGATATACTCTTGAACACTCTTGAGACAGATGTCGAGACAAAACATATTCATGGCCACAGCGTACCCAACGGGCAACTTGGTGGGATCCAGATGTGGTTCAATCTCCTCGGTTTCCTTTTCAACGTCTTGGCAGAATTCTATATTAAGAGGGAATGGAAAGATAGTCATGCTTCTGTCCTATGGGAATTAAGTAAGTTCACTCGGTGAAATAAAGTTACCGTCGAGCATGTTGAACATCTTCTTCGCAAAGTCCCCCGAGTACTTCTCCAGACCTTTGCTCCTCTTGTTCAGCTATTCGGTCTTCTTGATCGAGTCAGCATGTTCCTACTTGAGTTTCACATTCTCACCTTCTAGCTTCTTAGCTGTTGCAAGTTTGTTCTCGGCAGTCTCAGTTTTCTCCCTCGTCACCTTTTGAGCATCAGTGAGTACCTTGTCCTTGTCCTCCAGTGCCTTCTTCATTGTATCTAAAGAAAAAACATTGTTGAGTTGCGCTTGGAGTCGGCGATTCTCAACACGCACGTTTGTTCAAGTGAGAACAATCGATTGATGGAAGAGGAAAGTGACAATGTAGTTGGTCAAAAAAGATAACCTCCCAGGGTCCTAAGCTCAGCCTGTGAACGGCCCAGATTGTTCTTGGAGACATCCAGATCCACTTGAAGCTGATTCTTCTCCTTCTCCAGGTCGATGTACCGAGTCCCAAGTTCACAAGCTGTCTAAAATCAGCAAAGAAGTGGTTCTATTGACATTAAAATTCCTCCACTCCCGAGTGGAAAGGAACAAGTTCAGTTGACTGGTTGGCGGCCTGCCGCCCCACCTCACACCCCTGAAAAGCGTCCTGTCATCGTTGATGGAAATTATGTCCATGAAACCTGCATCATATCATGGTTGATGGAAATGATGTCCATGAAACCCGCATCATAGCATGGTTGATAGAAATGAATTGTCTCTATCAGACCCCGCCGTTGCAAGCACTACTCGACGGTCTCGGGGACTACACCCAGTGGGTGCACTTAGCGTGCCCCCACTGGACATGCTATCACTCGACATGTCGAGTGATAAGCAACCAAAAAAACAAAGTGCGCAAGCTTGCAAAATTGTCTCTATTAGACCTCCGCCCATGCAAGCACTCGAGAGCGGTCTTGGGGACTACACCCAGTGGCTGCATTCAGCGTGCCCCCACTGGACCTGCTATCACTTGACCTGTCGAGTAACTATCAAACAATTCTAAGACCCTGCCAATGACATCATCAGTCGACAACGGTCTCGGGGATTACACAAAGTGGGGACCAGAAACCACTCGACTAAGACCTGATCTACTCGAGACGAAAACAAGCAAATTTGCTATAAAACGAAAACACCCACCAGGTGTCGAATCAAGAAATACAGGAATTCAATCGGAAAAGAACTTACAATCGCACTTACTCGGACATTGGTGTGAAGCGCCGAGCTGGCATCATAAGACAACTAGCTGACTTCATTTGCCTCCTTCGTGTGCAGCATCATCTGCTCTGCTTGGACCATGGCCTCCTTTCCAGCTCCAGTCTGGTTCTCTGGGACGTGATACAGAGGAAAGGCAGACGTCAGGTGAGTTGATGTTCTGGTTGGAGTGGCTAAAGTTGCTTGAGGCTGCCCGATTGGCACCGAGGCCACAATGGTCAAAGTGGCTAGCGGGGCACTCGATAGCGGATCCGCAAGCTCAGTTCTGACTCGAGACTAGTCGCCAAGACCTTGAGACGACACAGGAGTCAACTTGCGAGGCGTCTACCCTGATGACGTTCTCCGAGCACGTATGCGGGGAGTGCTTGAGGTCACACCTTCACCCCCGTACCTCATGGTGACTCTTCATCGTCCTCCAGCTAGATGACTTCTGCAACTACCAGTCAACAACATTAGTTTATGCAATTGGCGAATCCTTCCCAAAAAAACAAAACAGAATGAAGGTTTGTTATACCTCATTGAGAGGTGGCTGCCTCAGCGGTGTCCACTTCCATATGCTCATTTTCTTCCCGTGGAGGCGACCTCACCGAGGTAGCAGCTCTGGCACACAAATTCCACTCGGTCAGCAAAGATATGAAGTTCCACACAACAACAAAGGAAAAATAAAACAAACACTCACGTTGAAACAATAGGTATAACAATCTTCATGCAGGGCAGAGCCTTCCGAGGTTTTGCGCGTCAGACCGTGGCTATTTTGCGGCCCGCTCACTGGACTCAACAGTTGAAGCTCGGTCACGATTCGGTTTTTGCTGCTTGATGTTAATGTCTTTCTTGGGGCAGCCATTGGGTCTTGGCGCTGCTTAGAATGATGCTAGGTGCATAGAGGAGACTTAGCCTCTTCTTCGTTCTCACCTGAGTCCTCATAATCGTCTTCTCTACCCTCGGCATAATCAACATCAATATTGCCGCCCTCGCTCTCCCCTCCAGCTTCGGGCTGATTTCCATTCGGCATGGGCAAGTACATGTTCGTCAGCTCCTGCAACATTCAAACAGTAAAGTCACTCGATTGATGCCCCAATCACTCGACGAAACATCAAAGCATTCGATGAAGATATAATTTACCAGATTCGGCAATGGGTTCTCAGCTGAGAAAGGCAAGATCCGCTTGGCTCCCAAGGGATTGCCGCAGGCTCTAGTGATGCCCTGAAGCCACCGTGCAATAGTTTCCTCCGAGACTTCCTCCAGATGTGTCCGAGTGGTGTCCTCGGGGCCTTAGTAGTGCCACATGGCATGGTCCGTCGCTTTAAGGGGCCGGATTCGTCGACTGAGAAAGGTCTCCAGCAGATCCATGCTAGTCACTCACCACGAACCAGATTCACTACAACATTCACTAAGATTCCCACTTGGACTTTATCCCCTTCAAGCACTGACAGTGATTTGGGAGTAGTGGGTCGATCTGGTCTGAAGGGGGAAAGGCCAGTCGACATATTGGGAGATGCAACATTGTTACAGTAGAACCAAGTCGACTGATAGCCCCGAACAGATTCAGGAAAAGTCATTGACGAAAAGGAGCTTCTATCTATCTTTTGGATCCCTAAACCACCACGTAACTGAATGACATGGGTTTTATCGTCCTCTAGGTTGGCCTTTTTGACTGACTGGGATCAAACAATAAAGATGTGTTTGAACAAACCCCAATGAGGATGACAACCCAAGAAACACTCGCACAAGGTTATGAAAGCGGCAAGGTATGAGATGGGATTTGGAGGAAAGTGGTTAAGTTGCACCCGTAAAAAGTTCAGAAACCCGCGGATTAAAGGATGGGGAGGCATAGAAAAATCTCACTCGATGTGGGTGAGGAGGAGGACTCGCTCCCCCTCGCGCGGCTCCGGCTTGATCTCTCCCTTCGACAACCTCCACGAGCCGTCGGCTACGAGCCCGTCGATGACGAGGTTCTCGATGTCCCTCACTGTGACCGTCAACGGGAGGAAATCTCCCAGGATCCACCCTGGTAGCATCGTAAATTGGCGCTCGACGGCATCTTTGCCTTTGCCACTCCCTTGTTGGCGTGCTCGAGCTTCTCCATCGTGTTCTTCATCATCGCGACGGCGGGCATTTGGATGGAGCTGGGCAGCATGTGTGGAGCCGAGGAGGCAGAGAGAAAGAGGTTAATGGAGAGGGAGTACTGTGTTGTCCCCAGTGCAGCCTAATCTTATACCAACCCAAGTGAGTCACTAACCTGTGGGCCCGCCAGATCTACGTGTATCTCTGGCACAAATGTCGCGCTGTACATGGCATAATGTGTGGTGTGGAATTCGAGGTGTTGTGCTCCCACTTGCCCCAGTCGTGGAGGCATCTTCGCACAGCGTGCGCTTCCCTAATTTTTGAATCCCGTGAGATCCGGGCCTGATGGAGCGACCCGTCGCATCCAAAGAGCCTCTTGAGTCACTCGTATTTGAATTTGTACTCGAGTTCACTCGGACACTTATCAAGGCTGAGTCGATCAGGGCGAATGATAAAGATTCTAGTCGACGTAGATTTCTATAAACCCTGGAATGCATTCGCAATTTTTTGTGCCTTATTTGATCCACATCGATCCCTTTTTCACTCGAACCTCGATCCATTCGGGGGCTAATGACCAGTATATGCACCTAGGGTTGGGTTCTAGGCCTGAACTACATACCCTACCTAAGGACACTATATTGGAGGACTTAAAGGTTACAAGAGAGTTGCCGACTGAAGTCATAATGGCACGTAAGTTACTCGACAATTAATCCACTTGGAGGTTTCATCCTTCACTTGATAGTATCCTCTCACTCGGAAGAACCAACGACCAGTTGAGACCAGATGACCAGAAGGCATTGCAGGGAGGCCAACAGGCGGGAGTTTCACTAGTCGCCATTAGTAGCACTAATTGTATATGTTATTAGTAACGTATACCTTTTTTCCCACGATCGAACCCTTGGTTGCCGGGCATTCATGAGGGGCAGCACACACTATATAAGCCGCCCCTCCCCTCCGGTACAAGGGTTCGCACCCCCTGTAACAGTCATATTCTACACGAAAAGACCTCTCGAGCACTGAGACGTAGGGCTGTTACCTTCACGAGAGGGGCCTGAACTCATACATCTGTGTATACATCCTCACCATAGCTAGGACACTGCCCTCTCCTGACATACCCATATCTTCTACTATCAGGCTCGTTCCTAGGACACAGCTCCCTACCAGCGTGTGCGCCTCGTGAAGGTGCCCACGCCGGGCATCCTCACGATGCCAATCATTCGAGCCCCCCTCGCAAGGTTGTGTGCCCCCCAAGAGGGCTGCTTGTGAATCCGCGTACATACCTACTGCAACCGTCGTAACCGGCATTGCTTCCTTCTCGGCCCGGGCGCTTGTCAATACGGTCGTTATAGAGTTGTCTGACCCCCCCGGGCGCCGACGCCGAGTCTCCGGTCCTCCTCCTTGGTTCCGGCAGGCGTGTTGAGGTGCGTAAGGGGACGCCCCTCTCATACGGGCAGTACCTCCCACTAGTCTCTGGTCGCGCCCATGGCCCCGGTGCCCCGGGCCAAGCTCCGGGCGAGCGCAGGTCGTCGTGAGCGTCCGGAACGCCCCCGTGTGGCCCGAGTTCCGGTCCTCTTGGTTGAGCAAGCTCACAGGCACGGGCTTCGCCGAGGTATACCAGGACCCCGCTGGTGGCGGTGGCGTGCCTGGCGGCATACCTGGCCCAAGCGCTACGGCGAACACGCGCCGCGTGGTGGCACTATAACTCGTGCGCCACGAGGAGTGTGACGTGTCTGTGAGTCGAGTTGTGGCATGCCCGAAAAGGTGGCGGTGCGACCCCGAGGCGGGGGAGTGCCAGGCGGCAAGGGCTTGCCGTGTGGCTGGTGAAGGCGGCAGCCCCCAGCGCCTATTGATGGCCCTGCCGGTGATGGGAACCACCGGCAGAGAGGCCAGACGACGTGGTGTTCTAAGGACCGTCGGCACCGCCAGCGCCACGTGGGCATCTCGCTGCTTAGCCCGGGATCGACGTCCTTTCGCCATGAGCGTGGCGAGAAGAGGCGGGGTGAGACATGTGGAAAGGCTTTGATATACACCCCTACCTGGCATGCCAAATGTCGGATTTTGGGCTCCACAAAACCCTCGAGGTTCTGTATGTACTAGTAGCTATGTGTTTGATCTCTCTCCCTCTCATGTTCCTGAGATGGCATGATCTTGATGTACCGCGAGCTTTGTTGATATAGGTTGAATTATATGGAGTTTTCCCCTCTCTATCTTGTTGTGATGAATTGAGTTTTCCCTTTGAAGTTTTCTTATCGGGTTGAGTCTTTAAGGATATGAGAACACTTGATGTACGATGGGATATCCGTGGTGACAATGGGATGTTCTATTGATCCACTTGATGTATGTTTTGGTGATCAACTTGCGGGTTCCGTGACCTTGGGAACCTATGCATAGGGGTTGGCACACATTTTTGTCTTGACTTTCCGGTAAAAATTTTGGGGCACTCCTTGAAGTTCTTTGTGTTGGATTGGACATGATGAATCTGAAATCATGTGATGCATATCGTATAATCAAGACCATGGGTACTTGTGGTGACATTGGAGTATCTAGGTGACATTAGGGTTTTGGTTGATGTGTATCTTAAGGTGTTATTTTAGTACAAACTCTAGGGTTGTTTGTACACTTATAGGGAAAGCTCATAAGATTGATCAGAAAAGATAACTTTGAGGTGGTGTCGTACCCCACAATAATTTCTTCATTAGTTCTCTGCTATTTGTGACTTTGGAGTGAACTCTTTGTCGCACGAGAGGTATTTGCATATGATTCAACTATGCCAATATTGTTGAGAGAACTTGCACTAGTGAAAGTATGAACCCTAGGCCTTGTTTCCAAGCATTTATACAATATTTTGCTCGCCATTTACTATTTGTTATCTTGCTGTTTTTATATTTTCAGATTACAAAAACCTATATCTACCCTACATATTACACTTGTATCACCATCTCTTCGCCGAACTAGTGCACCTATACAATTTACCATTGTATTGGGTGTGATGGGGACACAAGAGACTCTTTGCTATTTGATTGCAGGGTTGTTTGAGAGAGACCATCTTCATCCTACACCTCCCGCGGATTGATAAACCTTAGGTCATCCACTTTTGGGGAAATTGCCATTGTCCTACAAAACTCTGCGCTTGGAGGCCCAACACGAGTCTACAAGAAGAAGGTTGTGCAGTAGACATCAGGGCCTGGCTTGTTGGTCGGTTGACCAAGTCTTCGAGTCGTCGAGTCGTCGGGTCGTTGTTGAATAAGCAGGGGCAACTGGGACTAAGGGGGTCACTAGGGATTCATTGACCAACCTATACTAACTAGTTGGTATGATAGCAGGTATGGTAGCAGTTTATCAAAAACAGGCTATGCATCAGAATATGACCTAACTAATACGGTAGCAAAAATCTAATGCAAGAATAAGAGGGAAGAATGGGCAATATCGGAATGCTCAAGGGGGGGTTCCTTGCCTTGCTGCTCTGTGGCAAATGCCTGATCGTTGGTGGTGTAGTCGTACCCGGCTGCACCTTCAGTCTCGGGGCCTACCGGAGAGAAGAGGGGGGGAGAAACAATAAATATAAAGCAGACAAATGCATCACAATGCATGACATGGCAATATGCAGAGCTAGACATGCACTAACGCAATATTACACGTCGTAGACGGGTTGCAAGAATATCGGATGATATTTCTCGGGTCTCGGGCTACTACCGGACAGATGAAACATATGGAGAAGTTCCATGTTTGCTACGCTAGAGGCATGTGACAGACTAATGGACTCCGTAGTTGGAACCGTAGAATTATTCTGAGCAACTTTCATGTATAAAATATTTTCAACTGACTTATGGATTATTGTATATTGATTTTTAAAGTTGTATTAATATACAGAAATTAAAATATATTATTTTAATTCAATAAAGGAATTATGATATCGGCATGATGTCATGCTAACATCAGCAGTCAATAGTCATGTTGACTGGTCAAAATGTCAAGTGGGTCCCACATGTGGGTGAGACAATTTTTAATTAAGTTTAATTAATCTTAATAAGGTTTATGTCATGGGAACGAGCCTGACAGTAGAAGGTAGGGTACGAAAGGAGAGGGCAGAGTCCTAGCTACGGCGAGGGTGTACGCACGAATGTATGAGTTCAGGCCCCTCTCGTGGAGGTAACAACCTACGTCTCAGTGCTCGGGAGCTTATGGCGTGTGGAATGTTGCGATTACAATGGTTGCAAACCCATGTGCCAGAGGAGAGGGGAGGCTTATATAGAGTTCGCTACCCCTCATAAGTGCCCGACATCTAAGGGTCAGATCGTGGGTTTAAATCTGGCGTTACTAGTAACGTACATAATAAATGCTACTAATGACGAAGGACTCACGACTACCCGTTGGCCTCCTGATGGTGGCTCCTGGTCTTTTGGAGTCGACTGAGAATGAGGTCTGCCAAGTGACAGGTGACTGTCAAGTGAAGGAAGAAGACTCTGCGTGGATTGAATGTCGAGTGACTTGAACGTCACATGGAATCCAGTGGGAAGCTTATGCTTGATCTTCAAGTCCTCCAATGTAGTGTTTTTAGGTAGGGTATGTAGGTCTTGCCTAGGACCCTACCCTAGGTACATATCCTCGTCATTAGCCCCCGAATGGACCGGGGTTCGAGTGGTGAAATGGGGGTATCAATGCCAATCCTAAATTAAGGCATCAAATCTTCCGAATGATATTCGGGGCTTCAATGAAACTTGCGTTGATTGAACTCTAGGCATTGATATATATTCAGGATGGACATGCCAAATCTTCCGAATGATATTCGGGGCTTCAACGAAACTTGCGATTGAACTCTTCGCCATTCGCTCGGATCCATTTAGCCTTGAAAGTTTCCTAGTGCATGTTCAATGCCTATTTTGCTCTGAGTCAACTCAAAGCATCTTTGGAGGTGACGGGTCGGTCCGTCAGACACGGATTTCACGGGATACGGAAATTTGGGAAGCGCGTGCACGTGTGATGATGATGCCACGATCAGGGCAAGTGGAGGCATGATGCCTCAATTCTCGTGCCGGTCATATCGCCACATATTGGGCGCCATCAGCGGTTGGCGTCTGCAGTGATCTCACGGGCCCACTGGTCAGTGAGTCACTCAGTGAAGTATAAAACTCAACGCGCCACGGTTCACATAGTATCATTGCCCAGACTTCCTCCCTTCCTCCGCTTACTCTTCCCCTAGCGCCCCACTCCGTCCCTCTCTGACAAGAGCCACCGCGACAATGACGAAGAGCACCACGGAGAAGCTGGAGCGAGCCAAGAAGGGGGCAACGAAGGTCAATGGCAAGAAGCCCTCGACCGCTCGGTTCACCGCGCCGGCGGGATGGATGCAGGGTGACTTCCTCCCTTCGGTGGTCACCCGTGCGAACATCGACGACTTGGTTGCTGACGGGCTCGTGGCAGAAGGCGCTTCGAGGTTGTCGGAAGGAGAGCGCGAGCCGGAGCCGTGCGACGGGGAGCGGGTCCTCCTCCTCTCCCATGTCGAAAGAGGTTTCTCTATGCCACCCCGCCCGTTCTTTAGAGGGTTCTTGAATTTCTTCGGCGCTCAACTGCAACATCTCCCACCGAATGCTATCGCATACTTGTTTGCCTTCAATACTTTGTGCGAGTGCTTCCTGGGGTGTCCTCCTCACTCAGGACTTTTTAAACACATCTTTACGATTAGATCTCAGACGGTGAAGAAAGCAGATCCGTCCGATGGGAAAACTCATGTGCTGCAGCTGTGTGGGGGTTTAGGGATTGAAAACAGAGCGCGTAGTTCTTCCCTACTATGACTTTCCCTGAATCTGTTAGAGGCTGGCAGTCGACTTGGATCTATTGCAAGGACATGGTTTCACCCAACATGTCGACTGGCCTTCCCCCCTACACATCTGACCATCCAGCTGTTCCCAAGTCCCTAAAGGTGTCTAAAGAAGAACAGGGTCAGGTGGCGATCTTCGTGGACGCCATGGTGAAACTGGTTCGAGGCGGAGTGATGGGTCTGGATCTGCTGGAGACTTTTCTCAGTCGACGGATTCAACCGCTCCAAGCTAGGGATCACAGCATGTGGCATTATATGTGCCCAGAGGACTCTACCAGGACACACCCAGAAGAAGTTCCACCAGAGACTGTCGAGCAGTGGCTTCGCAGCATCACCGGGGCATGCGAAAATCCAGTGGGAGCCAAGAGGATCCAGCCTTACTCGACCGGAAACCCGCCAAAGAACTTGGTAAGTTGCACTTTATTGACTGAAGTATTTATATAGTCGAGTGATGTATTGATTTCTGGACTGGCTTCCTTGTTGGAATTATGCAGGAATGATCGAACATGCACTTGCTAGTTCCCAATGGGAATCAACCTGAAGACGGTGTAGTGAGCGAGGGTGGCAGCATGGACGGCGACGGTCCTTCTGACTCTGAGGATGAATATGAGGACTCCGGCAAAGAAGAAGTCGAGTCACCTCCTCGGTGTGAAAGCCGCTCCAAGTCCCGCCAGGATCCGGCAACTGCTGAGGTGGAGCTGCCCTTCAACTGTCAAGTCGAGTGAGCTGTCGGCCAAGCAGCCCAAGCCGAACATGACCAAACCTTGCAAGGAACTACCTCGCATGAGGATGGCTGTGGCTGTCGTCTCCACGTGAGTATTTTCTTTCAAATTCTTTCTGTCGATTGTGACTTTGCATTGTTGCTAACCGAGTGTTGTTTCATCCATCAGAGCTACTACTTATGTAACATCACCTCCTCGAGACAGAGGGGAAGCGATGGACATTGACACTGCTGACGCTGCCACTTCCCATAGAGGTTAATAAGTCCTCATTCGAATGAGATTCGTCACTTGCAAAAGTTAACACTGTCAGTTGACGTTGCAGAGGTCATCCAGCTAGAAGACGATGATGAACACCCAGACGCCTCGTGCGCCCGCACTCGAAGAGCTTCATCAGTGTAGAAGCTTGAGTGGTCGACTGCAGAGTCCTCCAAGGCGATGGGCGACTTGACATGAATCAGAGCTGATCCTGCAGTACCTCTGTCGAGTGCCCCTCCAGCTATCTCGACCATCGTGACATCAACTCCAACCGGACCTGCTTAGACTGCTTCAGCTGCCCCACCTAGTATGCCGATCCCGCCCATGACGGCTTTCCCTTTGCATCACGTCCTGGAAGATCAGACCGGAGCTGTGAAGGAGGCTATGATCCAGGCAGAGCAGATGATGCTGCAAACCAAAGAGGCGTACGAGGCCAGCAAGCTGGCGTACGATGCCAGCACGGCCCTCCGCACCAATGTCTGAGTAAGTTTGATTGTAAGTACATTTCCGAATGAATTCCTGACTTTTCTTGACCATACACCCACTGGGTGTTTACTTTCCACCCCGTAGAGTGTTTTGCAATTTCCTCACTCGAATAGATCGGGTCTTAATCGAGTAGGTTTTGGATTAGTGAGGGCACTCTGAGTTCACCAACTGGGTGTAGTCCCCGAGACAGCTGCCGAGTGCTTGCCTCAGAAGGGGTCTTAGAGTCTGTCGTATGCTTGATACGTTTGCCCTTGGTCGCACCACTCCACAGTTATGTTGTAGGTTTCATGGATATCGTTGATAAAGCATGATATGACTCTACATAAGTATAAACTGCACTTCACAAAGTGGGGAGGGGCGTGTCACTCGACGGATCGAGTGACGGATATTCCAATGATGGATGTTTTCTGCCACTCAACTGATCGAGAATTAGCAGATCCAATGGGAGCACGCTAAGTGCACCCACTGGGTGTAGTCCCCGAGACCGCTGTCGAGTGCTTGGATAGGTAGGGGTCTTAGACTTGGTTGTATCCGGGATACATTTTGCCTTTGATCACACCACTCCGAAGCTACCTTGTAAGTTTCATAGATATCATTGATAAACCATGATATGACGCTACATAAGGATAGATTGAACTTCATAGAGCAGGGAGGCGCGTCACTCGACAGGTCGAGTGATGGATGAATGTTCTAACAGGGCTGACCTTGTCGAATGTTTCAGTAACCAGTGGGAGCACTCTAAGTGCACCCACTGGATGTAGTCCCCAAGGCTACTGCTAATCGCACACGATAAGCAGTAGTCTTGAAAACTTGAAATCGGATTTTCCGTCGTACGTGTAGTACTAGAGGCACTTGACATGTCGAGTGCATATTTTTTCTGGCGATTTACTCGACATGTCGAGTGTTAACCGTCTCAGTGGGGGCACTCTGAGTACACCCGTTGGGTGTAGTCCGCGAGACCGCTGTCGACTGCTTGCACCGACAGGGCATCTTAATAGAGACTGTTTTGAATTTGTTTACGGCACGCGGAGCGCCATAGCCACTCGACATGTCGAGTGGACTTTTGCTTGAATTCTTCTTCTCCTGGACATGGGCTTCATGGACATCATATGTCAACCATTATATGACGTTGTTCCAGGATAGTAAGACAGGCATTCGACTGTCCTTGTTATTACTTGTCGATTGAATTTATTTCTTTTGTTGGTTTCAGAGGGCTTGCGAACTTGGAAGCAGTACAAGTATCTTGGGGATGAAAGGAACCGGCTGCGTTTGGATCTCGAAGCCTCCAACAATGCTCTAGAGCGAGTGCCGGCTGAGCTGAAGTCTCTAGGAGGTAACTACCGTCGACTCTCTGCATTCCCATCTTCACTTTCCATGCTTTAAATCGAGTTCTCTCACTCGAACAGACGTGTGCAATGAAAACCGTCGACTCCAAGCGTGACTCAACAATGTCGTTTCTTTAGATTCTATGAAGAAGGTGCTGGAGGACAAGGACAAAGCAGTCGCCGACGCCCAATGGGTGGCTAAGGATAAAACCGAGACTACAGATCATAAGTTGGCGCCTGCCAAGAAGCTGGAGGAGGCAAACGCAAAGTTGAAGCAAGAGTGCGTGGACCTCGTCAAAAGGGCCGAGCAGCTGAACAAAAGGAGCAACATCATGGAGAAGCATTTGGGCGAATTATCAAGGAAGATGTACATCATGCTCGATGGTGATTGTCTCTTGTCGACTGAACTTTGTAAAATCCATGAAGATCGTACCTCACCGATTCCCCTCCCATTCCTTCTCTTCAACAGAATCCTACCAAGACTTCGAAAAGGAGATAGAGGAGATTGAGCCCAACCTGGATCCCACCAAGTCTATTGTCGCAGATGCGGTGGCCATGAACATGCTCAGACTCAATTTCCAGCTCTAGGGCATTCAGGCATATCTTGTCCGACTAAGATCTGCGATGGAGAGGATTGATAAGGAGTTGTGGCCCGAGGACACTCTTCAGCTCGACCTCAACTCCATGATGGCCCGTCTGAACGACCTTCCAAGTCGAGTGCAGGCCTGGAAGAAGTCTGTTGCTCGTTGCGGGGCTGACGTGGCGCTATCACTCGTCAGGGTCCATTGTAGGGATGTGAGGGAGGAGAAGTTGAGGGAGCTCCGAGTGGTTAACACAAAGAAGCTTTAGTTCGAGGACTTCATGGAGACCTTCATCAACGCAGCTACCAGAAACGTAGATGGCATCGACTTGGACACTTTTGTCAAGTCAGCTAGCCCGTCAGATGATTAAAAAACTTGACCTTAGGAAGAAACACTTTTATTCTCCTCGGTATGCCGAGTGGAACCGTATCCCTTAAAACTTCATTCAGGCCTTAGGCCTGAGCACTTTTGCTTTCTCGCAAAAAATTTATCCGCGATTAGCCCTTTTGATTTATCTGTATTTGTCTTTCAATCATTTGTTCGACTGAGTTTGTTTTTAGGCTTAGGCGAAAATATGTTCGCAGCTAAGCCCCCGAGTGTGAGGATTGCTCAACACTCGGAATATTTTTGACCCTAGGCGAAGATTTATTCGCGGCTAGGGAGTCGAGTGGATGGACAGCTATCTACCCGACATGATTTTTAACTTATGCGAAAGCATGTTCGCAGCTAAGCCCCTGAGTGTGAGGATTGCTCACCACTCGGAGTATTTTTGAACCTAAGCAAAGACTGATTGGCAAATAGGTCATCGAGTGGGTGGACAGTTATCCACCCGACAGGATTTTTAGCTTAGGCGATAGCATGTTCATAGCTAAGCCCCCGAGTGTGAGGATTGCTCACCACTCGGAGTATTTTTGAACCTAAGCGAAGACTGATTCGCAAATAGGTCGTCGAGTGAATGGACTGCTATCCACCCGACAGGGTTTTTAACTTAGGCGAAAGCACGTTCGCTGCTAAGCCCCCGAGCATGACGATTGCTCACCACTCGGTGTATTTTTGAACCTAAGCGAAGACTGATTCGCAAATGGGTCGTCGTGTGAATGGACTGCTATCCACCCTACAGGGCTTTTAACTTAGGCGAAAGCATGTTCACAGCTAAGCCCTCGAGTGTGAGGATTGCTCAACACTCAGAATATTCCCAAGAGTGAAACTGTATGATCGGAATCGACAATATATAGTGCAGAAATTGAATAGATGAAGTATTCTTATTAAATCAGAAGATTCTTCTGTCTCTTAAGTATAAAAACGTCGGAGCAGATCTGCATTCTAGGCTCATGGCTCCTCTATCCGCTTCATGAGATTGTACAGATGATACGCTCCGTTGTTTAGCACTTTACTGACAACGAAAGGACCTTCCCATGCACAAGAAAGCTTGTGAGGTCAGTGTTGATTCAATCGGAGCACCAAGTCTCCCTCATGAAACAATCGACTCTTGACATTCTTCGCATGGAAGCGCCGCAGATCCTGCTGATAGGCAGTAGTCCGGATCAAAGTCATCTCTCGTTCTTCCTCCAGGAGATCAACACCATCCTGCGTAGCCTGTTCGGCTTCAGCCTCAAAATATAGTTCCACTCGGGGAGAATTGTGAAACAAGTCACTCGGCAAGACAGCTTCAGCACCATAGACCAGGAAAAAAGGAGTCCATCCAATCGACCGATTTGGCGTAGTTATTAGGCCCCATAACACAGACAACAGTTCAGTTATCCAGGCACCAGCACCATGATCCCGGTCACGCATGAGACGAGGCTTCAGACCTTGCAGGATGAGGCCATTGGCTCGCTCGACTTGCCCATTGGTTTGCGGGTGAGCGACAGACGCATAATCCACCCGAGTGCCCTGAGATGTGCAGAAGTTTCTGAACTTCTCCATGTCAAAGTAGGTGTCGTTATCTGTGATAATGCTATGAGGAACGCCATACCCAAAAATTATCTCTCTCATGAATGTAACCTCTGTATGGGAGTTCAATTTCTTGATGGGCTTGGCTTCTATCCACTTGGTAAACTTGTCGACTACAACCAGTAAAGTGAAACCACCTTTTCGGGTCGGAAAGGGACCAACCATGTCGGGTCCCAAAACAGCAAACGTCCAGGCAAGGGGAATTGTCTTCAGAGCACAGGCCGACTTGTGTGACAAGTTTGCATAGAACTGGCATCCATCATACTGATCGACGATGTCTTTAGCCATCTCATTAGCCCGTGGCTAGAAGAAACCAGCTCTGTACGCTTTGGCGACAATCGTCCGTGAGGACACATGATGGCCGCAAGTTCCCAAGTGGTTCTCATCCAGAATCATTCGACCTTCCTCAGGGGAAATGCAGCGCTTTGTAACGCCGGTCATACTCTCTCTGTATAGTTGATCTCCCATCACAGTAGAAGCCTTGGACCTGCGCACAATCTATCGAGCCTCTGTTTCATCTTCAGGGAGCTCTTGTCTGAGGATATAGGCAATGTAAGGCACAATCCAATCAGGAGTGACAACCAGAATCTCCATGACCACATCAATCACTGCACAGACATCGACTTCTGTCGGGTCAGTGGAACTCAAAGCTTGCGGGGGATCTTTGGTGAAAGGATCTTCTTGTACCAAAGGAGTGTGCAGGTGCTCTAAGAACACATCACTGGGGACAGGCCATCGAGTGGACCCAATCTTTGCTAGTTCGTCAACTGCCTGATTTTTCAGTCGGGGAACATGATGGAGTTCCAGGCCTTCAAATTTCTTCTCCAACTTTCTGAGAGCATTACAGTACCCAGTCATAGCGGGGTTTCTAACATCCCACTCTTTCATCACTTGATTCACCACCAAATCTGAGTCGCCATATACCATCAGGTGCTTGACGCCGAGTGAGATAGCAATGCGCAACCCATACAGAAGTGCTTCATACTCTGCCTCATTGTTGGAGGAATCGAAGTGAATTTGCAAGACATAACTGAGCTTGTCGCCCTTTGGGGATATCAAAACCACACTAGCACCGGACCCATTCAACATCTTAGAGCCGTCGAAGAACATGGTCCAGTGCGCCGAGTGAATCTAGATTGGCTGTTGCTGTTCAATCCACTCAGACATAAAATCTGCCAATGCTTGGGACTTGATTGCTTTCTTGGCTTCAAATCTGATGTCAAAGTGTCCAAGCTCAATTGACCACTTAGCCACTCGACCTGATGCGTCTCGATTGTGAAAATCTTAGACAGAGGAGCATCACTGACAACTGAAATCGAGTGGTCTTGGAAATAATTCGCCACCTTCTTCGCTGATAGGTAAATACTATAAACCAGCTTCTGATAGTGTGGATATCTTTGCTTCTAGGGGGACAAAACTTCCAAGACATAATAGACTGGTCGCTGGACTTTATAAACTTTACACTCCTCTTCCCGCTCGACAGTTAGCACTGTACTGACGACCTAATTTGTGGCCACGATGTACAGGAGCAAGAGCTCTTTGCTGCAAGGAGCGGCAAGCACCCGCTGGGTGGAGATTAGGGCTTTGATCTCAACAAACGCTACTTTGTCTTCGAGAGTCCACTCAAATGTGTCGGACTTCTTCATCAATTGATACAAAGGCAGAGTCTTCTCACCAAGATGACAAATGATCCTTCGGGCATACCCGATTGAGATGTTTGAAGTCAATGAACATATGCAACGACTTATCTTTCTTGGGCACCATCACAACATTCGAGAGCCACTCGGAGTGGTAAATCTCCCGAATGAACTTGGCTTGCAAGAGACGGGCCACTTCTTCGCCGATTGCCTTGTGCTTCTCTGCCACTGAACGACGCAAATGCTCCCTGACGGGTTTGGCTTTCGGATCCACTCACAGACGATGCTTAGCCAGCTCCCTAGGACCCCCCGGCATGTCAGCAAGCTTCCATGCGAAGATATCCCAGTTCTCACGAAGGAACTGGATGAGCTCGGCTTCCTATTTGCTATCGAGTATTGATGACATATTCGTCGGAGCAGCAGTAGGATCTGTCGGGTGGATGTGCACCTTCTTCACTTCCCCTGTCGACTGAAATGCCAACTCGGAAGCCGGCTTATTTGCCCGGAGCAAGTCAGTTGGGTCAGCAATTTTCTTGTATTCTTCCAGCTCGACCATGGCCATCTGATGATCGGCAATCCTGGAGCCTTGCTGGAAGCATTCTTTGGCCCGATGTCGATCGCCAGTGACAGTGATCACACCCTTAGGGCTACCATATTCAACTTGAGATACACGTAACATGGTCGGGCCATGAAACGTGCATACGCGGGTCAACCCAAAATGGCATGGTAGGCACTCTAGAAATCCACGACTTCAAACGTCAGCTTTTCTTTTGATAAATTTTTGTCATTCCCGAATGTCACATCCAATGCTATCTAGCCAAGTGACTTGGCCTTCTTCCCTGGGATAACCCCGTGAAATTGCATGTTGCTTTCCCTCAGTCGAGACATCAGAATGCCTATCCCTTTAAGGGTATCCGCATAGAGAATGTTCAGGCCGCTGCCACCGTCCATGAGGACCTTTTTGAGTCGAGTGCCCCCCCCCACCGGATCAACTACCAGAGCCTGTCGACCAGGAGTGGCCACATGAGAAGGATGGTCTGTTTGGTCGAATGTGATAGCATACTGGGACCACTTGAGGTAGGTGGGGGTATCCCGTACAACCATGTTGACTTCTCTGTTGATGACTTTTAGACGACTGTTGCTCTCGACATCAGCAAAAGTCACAAGTGTAGCAGTGACATCTAGGAATGTTTCTTTCTCTTGATCCTCATCACCCTTCTTAGGAGATTTATCACTCAGCGGGTCCCCTTTGAATTGCTGGATAAGGGTCCGAC
This sequence comes from Hordeum marinum, assembly GCA_022496015.1. Lineage (NCBI taxonomy): Eukaryota > Viridiplantae > Streptophyta > Magnoliopsida > Poales > Poaceae > Hordeum > Hordeum marinum. The sequence continues at coordinate 124,510,464 of CM039676.1, read as the reverse complement.
ACTAGCGAGTGGTGTGCTTGGGAAAAATCACATTGCCTTCCGCATCTTTCCTCGTGTGAATTACACACGGATGATCCATGATATCAGTCGCTGACTGATTTTTTCCTTTCTTGGGGGCATACTGTGCTTTAACCTTGCCCTTGTTTTTTGATTGGGTCGCCAGTGCTACTGCTTCTGCTTGAACCGGACCTTCAAATTTTCGCTTATGTTTCCGATTGTTATTGCCACCAGCCTCATTAGCGACTGCCTTTGTTTTGCCGCTACGGAGGCGGTCTTCTTCCTTGCCATTGGCGTACCGAGTGGAGATTTCCATCATCTTGCCAAGTGAAATATCACCCATGCGCCCGAACTTCAGGTATAGCTCCCTATATCTCACACTAGCCTTGAAAGCACACATAGCCTGGTGTTCTGACACATTCTCCACTGTACGATGCAAGGTGGACCACCAGTGAATATAATCTCTCAAAGTTTCATTAGGCTTCTAGACACAATGATGTAAGTCGACCAGACCTGCAGGACGTTTGCACGTGCCCTCGAAGGTTCAGATAAACACTCGGGCAAGATCTTCCCAGCAATATATACTGGAAGGAGCATAGCGATTCAACCATACACGAGCTGAACCATCTAACATCAAAGACAGGTGCTTCACTACGACATTGTCATTGCCGCCACCAATCTGAATAGCCACTCGGTAATCATGTAACCAAGTCTCTGGCTTTGATTCACCAGTAAACTTTCCGATCCTAGCCGCCAATCTGAAGTTGGGGGGAATCTCTACAGAGCGAATGGCTCTGCTGAAACATTCTGGACCAGAAACCACAGCCGAGCTACCACTCGGAAAATCTCAATATTGTCCTTCCTTGTGGGCTCTGCCCCTGTCGATCCGCTTCTGAGTGAGTAAGTCGCGGGCATCAAAACCTGCGTTTCGTTCATCACCAAATGAGCGTCCTGGTGCCGAGGAACGTATGGACCACCTCTCGGAGGAGTGGGCACTCAACGCTGGTCATCACGGTAAAACTGATCTCTGACTTGCTCTTCACGAAAACCTCCGCCCCTACGACGCAAGGGCGATCGAGGGTTGTGTGCCGACTGAACGGTCTCCACCCGGGGTGAATTGATGTGTATCCTGTTGCGCGACTGAGACACAACAAAATGCTCACACAGCGCTGCATCCAGCAAAGCTCTGATCTGCAACAATCCTCTACCAACCTCTGACCGCGACGGCTGAATGGAATTTGCTATCCTAGCAGCAGCTGTAACATTTAACACAGGAGTTCGATATACCTTAACATAGTTGCGGGAGCCAGCCGAGAACAGTTGTCGCTGCCGTCGACCGGCAACAGGTGGACGCTGGCGAGCGCGCTTGTCGAGTTCTCGCTGGAGCTCTTCCAACCGAATGCGCATGGCCTCCAAAGTCTGGGCCTCAGCGGTCATACAAACATGGTGGTATGAACCTCCCCCTCGCGATGCGGCTATTCACTTGACGCACCACCAGCATCATGCTTGCCGTGGCCAAATCTCGATGGCGAGCTTTGATGAGAACCCGCCATCAAGACCTCTACTGCTGGATCGCAGCTCTCGCACTCGGAAGGGATATCAGACGGATCGGAATCCGACTCGAACATGCGGTGAAGAGACTCAGCAGGCTCGAGCGCTGCGATCTGCGAAGAAGAAATTTGATGGTCCATTGCGTGCTTGACCCAACGCTGGAGGCGTGAGTGGCTAGACTACTTGCGACTATGGACAGCGAGGGGAGCCAACGTATAGGGAGTCGATGGCTGACGCAGCAACACGCCGCAGGAACTCACGCGGAAGTGCATGGCCCTACGGACTAGGAGCGCCTCTACATCGAGAAGCGCTTCCTGAAGCCATGTCGAATTGTCCGCGATGAAGGTGAGCGCACCGAAACGGATCTTGTGGCCCAGAGCGAAAACACCGCCAGAAGACATGTCGAAGGATGGAAAATGCAACCTCGCGGGAAGTTGCTTAGACGTCTGCCCCACGGTGGGCGCCAACTGTCATGGGAATGAGGTCTACCGAGTGACAGGTGACTGTCGAGTGAAGGAAGAAGACTCCGAGTGGATTGAATGTCGAGTGACTTGAACGTCACATGGAATCCAGTCGGAAGCTTATGCTTAATCTTCAAGTCCTCCAATGTAGTGTCCTTAGGTAGGGTATTTAGGTCTTGCCTAAGACCCTACCCTAGGTACATATCCTTGTCAGTTTAATTAGGGGGTGGGACCCGCCTGTCATTCTCTGTTTAAGTTAGTTACTTAACAAAATTAATTAAGCAAAATTAATTCGAGTTAATGGGGCTAGGCCCACATGTCAGTCTGACATAGTTAATTAACTAAACTAATTTATCTAAATTACACTAATTAGGTTCTTTATTTATTTATTTATATTTATTTATTTTTTATTTTAAAACCATCATAAGGGGGTGGGCCCCCTGTCGGCGTCACGGGGAGGGAGGGGTCTAGTGGGGGGCCAAATCCCAACTATCAGAACCGGCTAGGGCGAGCCTAGAGGCCAATGAATCGGGGCACAACGGGGCGCGACGGAGGTGAGCAGGTCACATGGGGAAGGGCCTGTGCTCAGGGCGTGCGACCGTGGGGCAGGGTGCGCGGCCAGCGGCGGCCAACATCGACGGAAGGGGGTGCTGCTGGGCACAGCGAGCACGCATGCAGCCGGCCGGGGCGCGCGTGGAACGGGGCAGGCACGTGCGGCGGTAGCGCGTGGGCACCGAGCGGCAGCGCGACAAGCAGGCGGTGGCGAAGCGGTGAGCAACGCCGGTAGCCGGAGACCGGAGCAACGCTGGCGCGTGCGCGCGGGGGAGTGAGGGGGAGGCGAGCCGGGGCCGGTGCGGGCCTGAGGCGCTGTGGCCGCAGTGTGGCTGGCCACACCGGAGCACGGCTAGAGTGGCGAGTGGCGGCCGGACGGGAGGAAGGAGAGGGAAGGGAGAGGACATGGCCTCGCCGGTTGATGCAGGGCTGGCCGTGCGGGATGCTGGGAAGACGTCTGGATCGGCTCGATCCCGATCTAGATCGGGGGAGAAGGGGGGAGCGAGTGGGGGTGTCGGTGGGAGGGGTGGGTGGTTAGGGTTCCTCCAGGGGAGGTATAGGCGCCGGGGTGGGGCGGCCTTGTTGGCCCGATGGCTAGCTGGGCCAAGGCCCGGTTGGGGTGGGGTTGTTTGTTTTCTTTTTTTCTTTTTTTTCTTTTTAGTTTCATTTATTTATTGTCCTTTTACAATAATTATCTTCAGAAAAATTGTGCCACTTGGCCCATAAAATACTTTGCAATATTCCACATGTCCACATACAGTTTGGAAATTTTCGGAAACTATTTGATTTATCCAAATGAATTTAAGAGAACCCTAAAATGCAAAATGGTGATGTTATTGAAGGTGGGGTCCACACCAAGTTGGGGGTGATGTTGCTTTCCTGAACACCAATTTTTTTGTGATTTATCAGAAGTGTGCATCATTTTTCCTTTGATGTTTGCCAACTTATTTTATCACCAGAAAATTCAATGTCCCTTTTTGACGGAATTTAAAATGAGATATGAATTTTCAACTTGATCATATCATGTTTAGAAAAATGATTAGGCACGGATCATGGTCATCATTGTGCTTAATTACAATGATCACTATAGCATAAAACCAGGGTGTCACAGTTCTCCCCTACTAAAAAGAATTCTTGTCCCAAGAATTAAGCAGTAGAAGAAAAGAGCCCGGGGTGCTCTGCACGAAGATGATCTTTGCGTTCCCATGTGGCTTCATCTTCAGAATGATTGGCATACTACACTTTGAAGAACTTGGTAACCTTCGGATGAGTGTGACATTCAGTTTCATCAAGAATGCGGACCAGTTGCTCTTTGTAAGAAAGGTCTTGTTGCAGTTCAAGCATATCATGATCCATTGCTCGGATAGGATCTCTGAAACAATGATGAATTTGTGACACATGGAACACATTGTGAACCCGAGAAAGGTTTGGCGGTAGCTCCAGTTGATATGCCACTTTACCACACGTTTGGAGAACAGTGAAAGGACCAATATATTGAGGAGCCAGCTTGCCGTTGATCCCTAAACGGTGTGTACCTCTCATTGGCATGACTCGAAGATAAGACTTTTCGCTAGGTTCATAGACCATGTCTTTGTGATGACGGTCATACTGACTCTTCTGACGAGACTGAGCAGCCTTCAGATTTGCCTGAAAAATGCGGACTTCATCTTCGACATGTTGGATAATATCCGGACCGGTAAGTGTACGTTCTCAGTTTCTAACCAATTCAGAGGAGTTTGACACTTACGTCCATACAATACTTCAAAGGGCGCCATCTTCAGACTATCTTGATAGCTATTGTCGTAGGAGAACTCAGCATACGGGAGAGATTCCTCCCATTTCTTGCCAAAAGAAATGACACAAGCTTTAAGAATGTCTTCGAGAATTTTATTGACTCTTTCAACTTGTCCTTGGTATTGAGGGTGAAAAGCGGTGCTGAAGGACAAATGAGTTCCCATAGCTTCCTCGAAACTTGCCCAAAATCTTGAAGTGAATCATCTGCCATGGTTTGAGCGGATAACTAGTGGAATACCATGAAGTGAAACAATTCTGGACATGTAGGGAGTTGCCAGGTGACAAGCAGTGATTGTTTCCTTGACGGCTAGAAAATGTGCAACCTCGGAATGTTGGTCAATGAAGACAAGTATAGCATCATTACCTTTCTAGGATTTGGGAAAACCAGTGACGAAGTCCATTTCAACATGGTCCCATTTCCGTTTAGGAACTATAATAGGTTGCAGTGTTCCGGCAGGCTTCTGATGTTCTGGTTTGATACGATGGAAAATGTCGTATTCTGAAACATAGCAAGGAATGTCTTGCTTCATGTTAGACCACCAGAATCTTTGACGAATGTCTTGGTACATCTTGGTACTACCAGGATGAATAGACAACAGAGTGTCATGTGCTTCCTTCATGACCTCCTATGTCTTATCCCGAGTCATATCATGGATTTTCTCCTTACTCGGTACCACTAGGCGGCCTTTGAAGTACAAAGCGCCATCCTAAGCAATAGCGAAGGGCGAGGACTTTTCTTCTGTGAGATTGGATTTAATCCTCTTGACTTCATTGTCACACTTCTGGATCCACTTGATGACGTCCACAAGATCTGGTTTAGCAACCATGGTATTAAGAGAACGCTGGGAAACAACGTGGAGGTTCATCTTGTAGGACCCTTTAGGAGGGGAGCGAGATAACCCCGAGGAACGATATGAAGGTTCAGCTTGCGAAATTCTTCTTGAAGACGGGGGTGAACCTTATGGACCTTCAGGTGATTGTAGTATGACTTGCGGCTCGAAGCATCAGCCATTACATTAGCCTTGCCAGGTGTATAAGAAATTCCCATGTTGTAATCTGCTATGCGCTCCATCCATCTCTGTTGACAGAGATTCAAATTTGGCTGAGTAAACAAGTACTTCAGACTTTGGTGATCGGTGTAGATCTCGCAACGATTACCAACAAGGTACTAATGCCACTTTTTCAGAGCATGAATTACTGTAGCAAGTTCAAGGTCATCAACGGGGTATTTCTCTTCATGAAGACGCAATTGACGAGATGCATAAGCAACCACTTTGCGTTCTTGCATTAGGACACAGTCTATTCCCTGACGTGAAGCGTCACAATAAATGACAATGTCCTTACAAGTATCCAAAGGAGCAACCACTGGAGCAGACGTTAGTTTGTCTTTAAGTGCATGAAAGCTCTCCTGACATTTTTCTGTCTACTCATATTTGACACCTTTGTGAAGCAGATTGGTTAAGGGCTTGGCAATCTTGGAGAAGTTCGCGACAAATCAACGACAATAGCTGGCGAGTCCAAGAAAACTTCTGACTTGATTCACATTCTTTGGGGGAGTCTAGTCAATAATAGCCTGAACTCATTCAGGGTTGACCACAATACCATCCTTGGAGATGACATGACCAAGGTAGGTTACTTTGTCCATCTAGAACTCACACTTGGAATACTTGGCATATAGCTGATGTTCCCGAAGTCTTTCTAGTACAAGACAAAGATGTTTAGCATGTTCCTCTTTATCCTTGGAAAATACCAGAATATCATCCAGATAAACCATGACGAATTTGTCGAGGTAGTCCATGAAGATATAATTCATTGAACGAGACAAGGTTACTAGAGCATTGGTTAGACTGAAGGACATGACGGTGTACTCGTATGAACCGTAACGAGTCACAAATGCGGTCTTCGGAATATCCTCTTCACGAACACGGATGTAATGGTAACCTAACCTCAAGTCGAGCTTAGATAAAATTGAGGCACTAGCAAGTTGGTCATACAAATCATTGGTCTAATGTAGTGGATATTTGTTATGAATTCTAGCTTGGTTGATTGGTTGATAATCCTGGACAAGATGGTTTGTCCCATCCTTCTTGTTAACAAAGAGATAAGGTGCTCCCCATGCAGAGGAACTTGTATGAATGAAAATCAACTATCGCGAATTCTCAATTTCTTGCTGAAGTTCAAGAATTTCATGCGGTGGCATCTTATACGGACGCTTGGCTATAGGAGTGGTACCAGGTACCAAGTCGATGACAAACTCGATAGCTCTAGCAAGGGGAATCCCTGGAAGTTCTTCCGGAAAAGCATCCTGGAAATCCCGCACAACTAGAATGTTTTCAATCCCCTCAAGAGGTGACTCATTTAAAGCATTCATGGCATATAGTCGCGCTTCAACATCTCGAACAAGATGAACATGGTAGTTGACTATCTCATTCGAAGGATGCAGGAGGTGGATAGTTTTGGTGGCACAAACGATAGAAGCAGTATGTGCTTTCAACCAATCCATTCTGAGAATAAGGTCGATCTTGGAGGACTTCAACATAATGGGGGAAGCATGGAATTCCAGTCCTTCTATTTCAATGGTGATATCGTGACTAACCATGGAGGTTTGACATTGGCTAGCGGGGGTGTTTACCACTATTGGAATGTTCATCTCCTCATAATTAATGCCATGCATGGATGAAAAATCTTCAGACATAAAAGAATGTGATGCTCCTGTATCAAACAATACAGAAGATGGTACTGAGTTGACGAGAAGAGTACCCATCACGGTAGAAGGCTGGTCTTGAACTTCATTCAGATCAACATTGTTATCTTGAACACATCCCTAAGCAGGCCTGACATTGTTGTTGCGGGGCTGGTTGGAAGGCAATGCAAGTTTATTCTAACTTTTCCTGTATTCTCTAGAACGGTGTCCTGGATGACTACACTTGAAGCACAGTCCATCCTCGGGACAAGAAGGGGGAATAGAAGCTCGGGGTGGCGGAGCTGGGAGCCTCGGCTGCCTAGGTGGGGGTGCAGGCAGACGAGGTGCAGCATAGGATAGCCTCGGAGCAGGAGGCGGTGCATGGTATATGTTGTGGGGAATCCAGATCTTGCGCTTCTAACTTGCTGAGCCCGAAGATGAGCCCATGTCACGGTTGCGCTTGTTGCTGTCCTTGTAGTCCTGTAGACCTGTTTCCACTATAATGGACTTGTTCACCAAGGTGGCAAAGTTGTCAAAGTCCTGAACAAGGAGTGCCAGTTTGATATCAGGGTGAACGCCTTCACGAAACTTCTCTTGTCTACGAGCATCAGTTGCAACGTCTTCTTAAGCACGACAAGATAAGTCCAGAAATTCCCGCTGAGAAGCATCCATAGTCTCATTGCTCTGGAAGAGATTGCGGAACTCATGCTTCTTCTTGTCCATCAGTCCTTGAGGAATGTGATGAGCACGGAACGCAGCATGGAACTCCATCTAGGTGATGATTGTTCCAACAGGCTGTGAGCGTCTGTGACTGTCCCACCATTGAGCAGTAGGACCCTTCAGAAAGTACAAGGCAAAGGTGACATAGCTAGCCGCTCGGGCGTCTAAAGATTCCAGCTCATAAGTGATGTCACGGAGCCACTCGTCTATGTCAAGCGGTTGAGTTGAGCTGTGGTAGATTGCAGGGTTGAGGCGCATGAAGTCTTGCAGAGTCATTGGGGATGGTTGTTGATTCATATTCAGCCTCGGGAACTGGTCCATAAGCCCTTGCATAAACTGGCGATTTAGTTCAAACTACTGCATCATACCAGCCATGTATTCCGGTCATGCTGGTGGTTCAGGCACACTACGAGCACAACCAGGTGGCCTAACCATTCTGTCAAAGTTTAACAATGGTAGTTCAGCATTGGGTAATTGCAAAGACAAAGAATCATTCATGAAGTAAATTGCACAAAGAAGGAAGTGCAATAGATACAACGTAGTAGTTCGAATTCGACATACAGATCCATACATAGGTCTATTACAAACCATAAGTCCATTACAAAATGGACGATAGGTCCGACATGAAATTAACCTAGACAACTAGGTGGCACGCAGGCACGCGGTAGAGGGATACAACAACGGACATAGTGAAAAGCTACATCAACATTGGGGACAACGAAAGAACCCACAAAACTACATATGACCCTGAATGTGGAACCTGGTGGCAGGGTTCTGCATCCCGTGCACACCCTGATGTAGAAACTGGTGCCCAAGCGGGAGCGTAGGTCCACGTGCTGGAGTATGACCTCCAACCGCAGGCCACTCAAGACCTGGAGGAAACTCAGTCCGAGGCGGGTAAAGAATGTACTTCTGATGTATTCCCGTAGTGACTGCTGGCAACAAATGCTCCATAGCCTGATAAAGACAAGCCCGGGTGGCGTACAGCTCGACGTTAAGAGCCCTGACAGTGCGATCCAATGCCTCAGTGTACTCAACCAAAACATGTGGGTCGTAACGACGACTCACGTAGGCACTGCAGACAGCAGTGTAGGACTGGTCGTTGCGATGCTGTGCGAAAGGGGTCAAGACCTCAGCGTAGGCGGTAGTGTCAACTCTAGTAGGAACATACAAAATGTATCTGTATGCCGTCTCCTCCAAACAAGGGTTCGCTACATACAAACGAATAATAGCAGCATAAGCAGTATCCTGTACTGCCATCTCAGCAGTCACTCCAATGCTACGGAAGGTGTGCAACTCAATGATGGAGAGGTCCTGTCGATCCCAGATAACCATCTCAGCCTCATACTGTTCCTGGTTGAACTCACGGCAGTGCTCATAATCAGTGTACTCATGGTACAAATGATATCCCAGCGTGATCAAGAGGTTGACCAAAATGGTCGGGAACCCAGTCGTATCATGAAACAAAGTCACGTGAACGATCTGCCTAGCGGGACGCATCTGTAACAAGAAGATTCAATATGTCAAATGACAGTGTGTGCATCATAACTTCAAAGGAAACAATTGTCGATGAAACAAATCTCTAGTGGATGTGATCACGAGAACCTAATGTTAGAGTTAGCAAAAATCTTTAACCCAAAAGAGGGGAGAGATTAGAACCCAGAGTATAGACGAGGAATAAAACATCCTAATACCGCCCGACTGAGATGTGGGCCCGTAAGCCACACAACAATGTTAGTACAAGTTTTTCAAGTACTAGACTCAACTACAGCCAATGAGTTGGAAAGGGGGCTACCTACAGGCAGTCAGCTCTGATACCAACTTGTGACGCCCCTAATTTCGACTATACGCAAAACATACACGCAATGCATACGATCAAGATTAGGGACTCACTAGTCAATATCACAACACAACTCTAGGCACAAATTAAAGTCATACAACTTCATATTAAAAGCTAGGGGCCTTGAGGGCTCGAATACAAAGCTCGACAAACACGAGTCAACGGAAGAAAATAATATCTGAGTACAAACATAAGTTAAACAAGTTTTTCCTTAAGAAGGATGGCACAAACATGACAATGAATCGAAAGAGGCGAGGCCTCCTTCCTGGGTACCTCCTATCCTACTGCTAGTTGGGGGCCGCCTCCACATAGTATTAGGCTCCCACGGTGGTGTAGTAGTCATCTCCGGCATACTCCATGTCCTGGGCTCCGTCTTCTAAACATAGAATTGTATTGAAGGAGAAATTGAAAGCAAAGCAGCAGTGAGAACTTATCCAAAGTACTCGCAAGACTGACATCAGAACTATGCTAAGTATGCATTGGTATCAAGGGATGAGGTTATATCTGGGCTGTCTGGAGAAAGCAAGAATATGGGGAAGGCCTAGTCCTATCGAAGACTAGCATCTTCAGCATCTTGCAACATTAGAAGAGAGTAGACTGGTATGTCAATATAGCCATAATAATGTAGCAATTTTATTAAGTAACCACGCCTAGAGATTCTTCCTCGACTCCTTGCGAGGAAGCAATCTCGGAGCCAACATTCATTTATAATTAAAGTCACAATTGTAGTTGTATAAGGCCAAGGTACAACTCCAAATCGTCCTGTTACTGTGGACACGACTATTCAAATAGATAATTTCTTCCTGGCAGGGGTGCACAACATATTCCCCAACACGCTTGAATCACCTCCGGCCGGACACACTTTGCTCGGTCATGACCAGCCTCGGGATATCAAAACATCGTCACCCCACCTAGGCTCAACGAAGAGGCCAGCCCACCGGTCTAAATGCAAAGCACAAAGGGGCCATGGTCCCACTTAACCTCTGCGCTCGTGCACGATGCGCACGCGGACGAAAGCAAACCTAGTACACTCCAGTCCAAGAGCTGTACCGTCCAGTCCAATCCTGTGTGCGCCACGCCATTGCTGATGTCCGAAGAGCTTCGGCTGATACAACGACGCTGAGTACCCATAACTTCTCCCACGTGAAGGTTAGTGCGTATGAAGGCCAACGACCTAACTCAGATCAAGTACCCAACCCATTAGCATTTTAGTAATGCGGGGCAAGAGCAACCCATAAAGTGCGGTCCCATCACCCCGTCTCGAGGATGTGTGGCAAGGGCCTCTCCTGCCCGTCCATGCCTCATCATCATCAAACCGTGGGTACCCCTTAGGGCCGACCCATCACCAACATGTTTCTGTAACCAGGCCATTGTAATTGTGTGAATGAAACATCAAGACGGAAACTGAGGCATCACCCTCAATGGTCCTCGCTCGATTTAACTGTCAAGGTGGACATAGAGGAATCACCCTCGAGGGTCCCACACTTGAGGGCTTAGACGATAGAGACATCATCGGGAATGCTGAAGGAGGAATCAACCTCGATAACCACAATTGACTAGCTGCACTACAGGGCTAGCTTCATGAGTACTTCACGAGGTGTCATCCTCGGTACTCGATACTAGTACTGTAGAGTCGTACAACTAAGGGGCAGTGCAGTGATGTGAGGGGCCTGGCTTGTCGGTCGGTCGACCGAGTCTTCGATTTGTTGAGTCATCGGGTCATTGTTGAAGAAGCAAGGGCAACTGGGACTAAGGGGGTCACTAGGGATTCATTGATCAACCTATACTAAGCAGTTGATATGATTGCAAGTATGGCAGCAGTTTATCAAAAACAGGCTATGCATGTGACATCCCAAGTGATGTCCCTACCTTTTATGGCATGTAACCTATTGTATGACCTTGTGACATGAGCTATGTTGGGAGTTGAACCTTGTCATTCATGTGTTGGTGGCATTCATGCATCATATCATCCATCATCATCATGCATCATTCTCATTTCTTTCCATGTTGCCATGATTGGTCTTGGTGCTTGCTTGATGTATGGTAGTGAGCATGTGAGTGTGGTGTTTGGTGTGACATGCTTGTATGTGTGGTGGAACTATGTGGGATAAACCCTCTTCCTTCCCCCTCTCTTCCATCTTTCAACATCACCCCCCCTTCTTCCCCTCTCCTCTTTTAAAAAATGTCCAGATTTAAGTTGTTTTAAAAATCTTTTAAAAAATGTCCATGAGGTGGCCCTTATGTTGTTATTAATATTGGGAGTGTTGCTTTTGTTATTTGGAGGTGTTAGGTTTTGAAAACATTTTTAAACAGGGGCTGTTGTATTAATTTAATAATAAAATTACTTGTCCTAAAAATCCTTTTCATAATTTTATTATTTTGAGCACATTATTTCCATCTCAAAATTATTTTTGTTTTTCTTTAAAACTCTTGTATGTGCTCTGGTCATTAATTCTTTTGTGGCAGTTTTATTTAAAAGGAAAACTTCTGCGTGTGTGAGGGAGAGGAGCGAGTGGGCTTCTCCTCCAGCGGCCCACGAAGCCCAGCCGGGGCTAACGCCTACCTGCCTCGTTCCCCTTTCCTCTGTCAGGTCATCACGGAGCAGAGAGAGCGCGCCCCGTCGTCGTCCGGTCGCCGTTAGCCGTTCACGCACGTCGAGGCCACTATTTAAGCCTTGGCATCCGTGCCCCCGTCCTAGGGTTTCCCCTTCTCCTCCTCCGCCGTCGTTCCCCTCGTCTCCTCCTTCCCTTCCTCTCTGTCAGCGAGAGGCGCGGGAGGTTCAGGGGTTCAGAGGCGTCCGTGTCGTCGTCGCCACGTCTCCGGTGGTCATCGCCCTCGATGGAGATGGTGGCCGCGTTCCTGGTGTCGCCCGCGTCCCGATCCCGCTGCTAGGGGGTGAGGAGCACCCATGCAGACCCTCGTCGTCTCCGTCGGCCGTTGCAGACCCGCCGTCGCCGAGCTCTGCTTCCCCTCCGTCGCCGCCGCGCCTCCGATCCTTCTTCCCCTCCGTCGAGCCCTCCTCTCCGTCGCATTGCCTCGGTGAGCAGCCGCTCCTCGATGTCCCCCGCTCTTCTCGCCATAGCGTTGCATCGTCGCCGTGCCCGGTTGCCGCCGGTAGCCTTTCGAGCTTCTGCCGCTCGCCTCCTTCCTCCTCACCGCGAGGTGAGCAGGGGAATGGATCCCCCGTGCATCCCGCAGTCCCCGCCGCGTCTTGCCTTCGCCGGAGATGCCCTATAGCCTCCATGAGGTCGCCGGAATTGCCGCACCATTGCTCTGTCGCAGGTGCTCGAATTGGGTTCAGTTTCGTCAGGTTAGTGTGCTCGTGTGTGTATAAGAGGGCCGAGGCGCCTATACTAGTTAAGAACCGAGCCGTGGCCGAGTGGTAGCGCGTGTGTGTTGTCGCCGGGGAGGTTGTGGGTTCGATCCCCTTCTTCCCCCCTTTTTTTTCCTTTTTTCTGTTTTTTTCCTTTTTCTGTTTTTTTCTTTTGTTTTCTTTCTTTTGCAAAAAACCAGAGGGTGTGTGCCTTATGTATGTATGTATGTATGTATTTGTGTGTGTGTGGCAGAGTGTGTGTGTGCTTGTGTGCACACATACATGAGTGTGTTTTGTATGTGTGTGTATATGCACCTATGTGCATATACCCACATATATGGTTGCATGTGTGTGTGTGTATACACCTATTGCATATATAGACATATGTGAGTGTGGTGTAGTTTTGGGTGTGTGTGTGTGAGTGCATGGTTGCACATACATTTGCACTTGTGTGTGCGTAAGTACCATGTGCATACACACCCTTGTATGTGGATGTGGGTTGTTGTATGAGAGTGTGTGTATGTGTGTGTATGCACCATGTGCATACACACCCATGCATGTGTGTGTGTGTGCCTTGGGCATGCACTTGAGTGTGTGTGTGGTATGTGCCTACACATACCCTTGGGTGAGTCCAACATAGTGTGGTGCTATGTGGATGCTTGTGTGTGAGTTTCACGCACCCATACATGTGTATGTGTATGAATGCTTGTGTATGTAGGAATGCTTGTGTGTGCATGTGTTCTTATGATATGAGGCAATGAGTGTGAGAGATGTGTGTATGATGTACATACACTCATCCATGTGCATTGTAGCTCCATGTGTATGTTTCTCCCTAAATGATCATATGAGCATGGTTTCTACTCTAGCTAGTTCCTTTCTTGTTTTGATGCTAGACTATGTTATCATGTACCTAACCTGTTAATTAATCACTTATAACTTGTATATATGGAGCACATGTCCATTTGGGGCATTTTCAACAAGTTTCATAAGTGACATAAGTCACCCATGCCTAGTGAGGGTAGAATTTCGACCTAGCTTTTCTTCTTCATGTTCCATGCAAGTATATAGGTATGAGTAATGATTTTGGGGTGTTTTCAACCCCTCTATGCATCTGTGAAGTCAGATTTGACTTTGGGGCAACTTGACAAAAGTGCATTTTTATGCTGTGGTGCCCTTTTGTTTTTTCATGTGAATTAATCCATGCGTGCTTTGGAGTTCTTGTCAACATGAGATTGCTAGTAAAAGTTGCTGTGAACATCCATGTATTTTTGTAATTTGTTCTAAGTCTCTAGATCAGTGAGAACCATGCTGTTTATCAAGCTACTTTCTGTTTCTGTCAACCTGCTCTAGAATGGCTAAGTCTGGGGTATCTGCTGTTATTGTTTTGCCTTGAAGATCAGGGTGTAGCTAGTGTTGCGTTGGTTTTTTGACCATGCTCAGTGTTAGGAATTTGTATTAGATATTGACATCTACCATCCTGTTAATTTTCATGCCATTTGGAGCTTCCTAGCATATTTAACCAGTGCTGTGAACTTGCTACTTTATTAACCCAGATTCCAGAAAACTGGAATTTTCACCAAGTCCCTAAAAATCTGTTTCATCATGCCTACTTGTCAGCTCCATGCATAGTGATGTGTTGCTATTTTTTTGGTTGTATAGTTGGATGAATTTATGTGGGTGTTGGGTAGAACCTTTTCATGTCTTGTTTGTGGCTGTAGGATTCCTGTATCCCTTGTTGTGAGCTTTTCAAATTGCTATGCTGCTGTTTTGTGGCAGCTTGAGTGCTATGTTGTTTTGTGTGTTGTGGGAGCTATACTCCATGGAATTGAGTGATTCTTGAGTCTATTGTGATTGGTTTTTCATCATCTATCCAGTGGTTACCTTGGAATGCCAAGAATTAGCCCAGGTATTTGATGGTCTTGAGTTTTGTCTTCGTACTACCTTGTCATGAGCGTATCTCGAGAACCGTAGCTCCGTTTCTCGCGATCTTTATATGCATTTCCATAGATTTTTCATGATGCATCCATATTTCCCATGTTCATGCATGTCTAAATAACTTAACATGTGATTCTGTCCAGAGTCATTAATCCACCACCTTTGCATGTGAAACTTGACCAGAATTGGATTGCCATGTTAAATTCTTCACTAAAATGATCATGCATCATCTTGTTTGTGCATTGCACCTTGTTTGGTTATTTATTTTCTGCTTCTCTTGGGTAGACGCGAGTTTCGAATCTGAGTTCGAGGAACCTGGAGAGTACCACTACGAGGATCCCGCTACTTGTTCCGCTGAAGAACCAACAGGCAAGATGATCGTACCCGCATCCCAATACTATTTTTGCTTGCTAGTTTCTCGTTCTTATCATTACAATTGCGCTACCTACCACATGATATCAGCCCCCATGTTACCATGACAGCCTCTAACCTCCACATCCCAGCAAATCATTGATTGACTAAGTTACCGCTGCTCAGCCCCTCTTATAGCGTTCTTAGTTGTAGGTTGTTCCATGTGATAACATGGATTGTATATCACAATAAGTTCTATTATTTAAAATTTAATGCACATATATATCTGGTATTGATGGAAGGCTTGGCCTTTTGCTAAGTGATTTGTTCCGCTCGTACCCTCATTAGTTCCATGTTACCGGTGTTATGTTTTCCATATTTTGCACTCCTAACATGCTTGGGGTTGTTATGGGGACCCCCTTGTTTATTCGGTTGAGATTAAAACTTGTCTGGTAAGACCCAACTTTGGTACTACATTTGCTTAACAACTTAATTAATTGCATAGGGTCTTGCAAACCCGTGGATAATTTAATCAACCCCGGGCCAGTGCTCCTCATGAGTGTTGGTCCAAACTAGAGCACTGTGCGGGGCCAACCCAGGGCAACTTGGGATATTTCTATCAGGCCTCCGTACGCGTAGCTTATCCGTCGTGTCCTAAGACTGAGATACGCGGCTCTTATTGTGTACGTCGACACGTCGGGAGGTCTTGCTGGATTTGTTTTACCTTATCAAATGTCTTGCGTGTGGAATCCGACTTTCTTCGGGTTTACTCGAGGTGTTGGAAAGCCTTTGGAATCACCGATGAAGATCACGAGGACCGTGGTCGAGGAATTCCCACGGAGTGTGGTTATTTGTGAAGGACTAGTTGGAGCACCCCTGTAGGGTTAAATCTTTCGGAAAGCCGTGCCCGCAGTTATGTGGCAACTTGGATATTTGTTTAACACCTGGTTATAGAAAACTTGAAGTAAACTCAAGATAAAATACACCAACTGTGTGAGTAACCGTGACTGTCTCTGCTCGTGAACATGATCCGAGAGAGAACACAGTGGGGTTATGACTGACGTAAGCAGGTGTTCAGGGTCTCTTAGAGGCCATGTTAGAGATCGACCGATTGTCGTAGACCACTCACTTTACATTCTTGCTACGTAAGTTAGCCACTATAAATGCTTAGGCTGCTGCAGACTTAAACATCACCCATTCCTTCCTAAAGCTTATATAGTGTTGGCACCCGGGTTACTTGATTGCTGAGTCCTCTGTGGCTCACAGTTTACTACAACAATTCAGGTACAGGTTCAGATGATTGTGTTTAGGATGATCTTACGCAGCTGCAATGGGAGTATGACGAAGAGAGAGGCAGGATGTACGTGACATATCCGGATGAGTAGAGTACTTGGTCGTGATCTTTGGGAGAGCTTGATAGTATCATTTGCAACTTCTTTTATTGTTTGATTTCGTCCGTAGTCGGACCTTGTGTTCAACTTGATGCTATGATTTGAGTGACTTTGTAAGTTAGCATGTGGCGAGTGTAAGCCAACTTTAAACTCTTCTCATTCAGTACTGTATGTTGTAATGATACTATTCTTGCTAACGGCAAGATGCGCCTCTATCCCTTGCGAGGCCCTCGTGCCTTAAACGGATAGGCGCGCATCTTGGGCGTGACAAGTTGGTATTCAGAGCCATACGACCATAGGAGCCTTTGCTTGTTCGAACTTGGCCGAGTTGTGTCTAGTAAAACTATTTTGAGTCTAGTTATATCGGAAAGTAGGATTCTTTTTACTCCTCTTCTATGCTCTAGTGAGGTTTACGACTTAGGAATTTTGATTCTACTCCTCTTCTCGCTCAAATTTTTTTTAGGATCACGCGGGTATTTTGGAATCTATATGATGCCGATGTGACAGGGTTCTGTCTTGGTGCCTCCTATCTGACTTGATTACTTCCGGGGAGTTGAGCTCCGAGGAATGTTGGCACATCGTTATCATTCAGCTTCCTTGATATCTCAGGACGGAGAATGTTCGGAATTGCTTCAATACTTATTGTGGTGAGATAAGGTCGGAGTCACCCAATACTGGGGAGGCGTCCGGGGTACCACCATGGTTTAGTATCGTTGTGAGTTCGAGGATTCGAGATTAGATGAGTTTGCGAAATGTCTTGAATTATGGTGTGGAAGGTTGCGGATGCAGTCGTAGCTGATTGCCTAGGGCAGGTTCCTGATTCCGCAACCCGAATCGCATAAACAAGAAAGTTTTCGGAAGTTCATAGGTGGGAAATCTTGTAGTCATCTAGGATCATCTTCTCCAGATGTATTGGGTATGTACATTTGTTCCAAGTGCTTAGCTCAATACTTGTGGTGTTATTGCAAGTAGCTTATTATGTCTAATGATGTTATCATGATCCGAAGAAGCATTCTTACTAATTTTTCAGTAGGAAGGCTATGTGTGTTGTTCAATTCTTCAAGCATTTGATTCAGCTTATGTTTCATCTTATCAATGAGGCTAATGCATTTTGTCCATATTCAGGATGGCTCCACCAACTCGCAGCAATCCGGGTCGCGGTGAGGAGCAGACTGATGTTCCACCACCACCCCCGCCACCGCCTCCTCCGCCTCCTCCTCCAGAAGCTTGGCAAGCTGTGATGGTCGCAACCAATGCAAACACTCAGATGTTACTCAGGCTGTTGCAAGAAAGAGAGCAGGGTCAGCAAGGTTTTCAAGGCAATTTTCAGAATCAACTGCAGTTTGCGACTCTCAATCAGTTCCTTGCCAACCAGCCCAAGTCTTTCACCTGTTGTGAGCAGCCTCTAGATGCTGATGATTGGCTTCGTAATATGAGTAAGCATTTTGAGTGCTGCAATGTCAGGCCAGAGGACTTTGTCAGATTTGCTTCGTTCCAGCTAAAGGGTCAGGCAGCTGATTGGTGGCAACAGTACAAGGATTCCAGGGGTGATCGTGTTGTTACTTGGGACGATTTCCGTCGTGACTTCAGGGCTCATTACATTCCGAAAAGCTTTGTTGAAGAGATGCGTGAGAAGTTCAGGCACCTGAAGCAAGGAACGAAGTCAGTCTATCAGTACAACATTGAGTTCCAGAATCTAGCTCGTTATGCCAAGCAAGATGTTCCAGATGATAAAGCTATGATATATCAGTTCAGAGGTGGTCTCAAGGATGAGCTTCTGCCAGGTCTTGTTCTCCAGGAGCCTCATGAGTTTGATCAGTTCTACAACATGGCTTTGAAGGTGGAAGTAGCTCAGCTCAGGTTGGAGAACTCCAAGAAGTGTTCCAGGGATTCATATTCTTCTTCCAACTCTCAGGTTGGTCCCAAGCAACAGAAGTATTGGGCGCCAAATCCTCTTCCGTTCCGTCCTCCTCAACAGCAGAAGCAGTTTGGTGGTCGTGGTTTTTCCCACCCACCCAACCCAGGTTTCCAGCAGAAGAATCAGGCATCCAAGGCTGTTCTTGTTCCTCCTCCAGGCAATGTTCGTCCGCTCTCTGAGGTGACTTGTCACAAGTGTGGCCTGAAGGGTCACTATGCTAACAAGTGCAACCAGCGGCGTCTTCTGCCTCCTCCTCCTGTCAAGCCTCCAAGCAATGCTATGGTGAAGCATAATCCCAAGTCTGTCAGAGTGAATATGGTGAATGCAGCTGAGGCAGAGTAGTCTAGTGATGTGATCATGGGTAATCTCTCAGTCAATGATTTTCCTGCTAAAGTATTGTTTGATTCTGGTGCATCGCATTCATTCATTTCTAAACCTTTTGCTTGGAAGCATGATTTCAATTCAGTGGTTTTTCCTAGTCCTTTTCGGGTTGTGTCCCCAGGCCAGTTGATGATTTCCAATGTAGTGGTTCCAGATGTTTCTATCAAGATGGGCAATTATTCTTTTCTGGCTTCTCCAATTGTTCTTGGGAAATCTGATATTGATCTCATTCTGGGCATGGACTTCCTGGCTATGAATAAGGCTCATATTGATTGCAAAGCAAAAGAAGTCAAGCTGACTCATCCTTCAGAAGACGTGATAATTTTCGCAGCTCGCGATGACACAATCCGTCTCTTTGCTCTTAATGAGAAGGGTGAAATCTCGGCGATTTCTCAAATTCCGGTGGTTTGTGAGTATGAAGATGTCTTTCCAGAAGAATTGCCAGGAATGCCTCCGCATCGGCCAGTTGAGTTCGTGATTGATCTCGAGCCTGGAACTGAACCGGTTTGCAAGCGCCCGTATAAACTTGGCCCCGAAGAGCTGAAAGAGTTGAAGAAGCAGCTAGATGAGCAAGAATGTCTGGGTCTGATCAGACCAAGTTCTTCTCCGTGGGGTTGTAGAGTTTTGTTTGTCAAGAAGAAGGATGGCACGGATCGTCTTTGTGTTGACTACCGGCCATTGAATAAGAAGACAACCAGAAACAAGTACTCACTCCCTAACATCAACGAGTTGTTTGAACAACTGAAGGGTGCCAAAGTTTTCTCCAAGTTGGATCTTCGAGTGGGTTATCATCAAATACGTATTCGTGAAGAAGACATTCCCAAGACCGCGTTCAGGACAAGTTTTGGCTCGTATGAGTACACCGTTATGTCATTTGGTCTTGCGAATGCTCCTCCAACCTTCTCAAGAATGATGAATTTCATCTTCTCTCCTTTCAAGAATGAGTTTGTCTTGGTTTATCTGGATGATATCCTTGTGTTCTCGGAGACAGAAGAAGATCATGCAGAGCATCTCCACCTTGTGCTTTACAAGCTAAGGGAACATCGGTTCTATGCCAAGTTTTCCAAGTGTGAGTTCTGGCTCAACGAAGTGGTGTACCTCGGGCATGTCATCTCTGCCGAAGGAATTAAAGTGCACCCTGAGAAAGTTGAAGCTATATTGAAGTGGGAACCTCCTCAGAACATCAAGCAGCTTCGGAGTTTCCTCGGGCTTGCTAGCTATTGCAGAAGGTTCGTGGAGAACTTTTCTCAAATTGCCAAGCCTCTGTCAAATCTCCTCCAGAAGAGTGTCAAGTATGCTTGGTCTCCTGAGTGTGATGCAGCTTTCAATACGCTCAAGCAGAGACTGACTTCAGATCTAGTTCTTGTTCCTCCAGAGCAGTCCAAGCCTTTCCAAGTTTTCTGTGATGCTTCTCTTCAAGGCCTTGGTGGTGTTCTTATGCAAGACAAGAAGATTGTGTCCTATACCTCGCGTCAGTTGAAGCCTGCCGAGAAGAACTACCCCACTCATGATCTTGAGTTGGCGGCAGTTGTGCATGCTCTTATGACTTGGAGGCATTTGTTGTTGGGTAGACCAGTTGAGGTGTACACTAATCACAAGAGCCTGAAGTACATTTTCACTCAACCAAATCTCAATCTTCGGCAATCTCGTTGGGTGGAAATTCTTGAAGACTTCAACCCAAGCATTGAGTATACTCCAGGGAAAGCTAATGTCATTGTAGACGCGCTCAGCCGTAAGGCGTACTGCAATAGTCTGATCTTGAAGCCTCTTCAACCCGAGCTTTGTGAAGCCTTTCGCAAGCTCAACCTTCAGATGATTCCGCAAGGATTTCTTGCAAATCTTCAAGTCTCTCCGACTCTGGAAGATCAGGTTCGCCAAGCGTAGCTGCTAGACGCTATAGTGAAGAAAGTGAAGAAAGGTGTGGCCAAGTGCATTCCGAAGTATAAGTGCTTTCGTGTCGATGACAAAGATACCTTGTTCTTTGAGGACCATCTTGTTGTTCCAAAAGGTGATCTCAGAAAGGTTATCATGGACGAAGCACACAATTGTCTTCTATCCATTCATCCAGGCAATTCCAAGATGTATCAGGACCTCAAGCAAACCTTCTGGTGGACTCGTATGAAACGTGAAATTGCTCAGTTCGTGAATGAGTGTGATGTTTATCGCAGAGTGAAGGCAGAGCATCAACGTCCAGCAGGTCTTCTTCAGCCTTTGCCTATCCCAGAGTGGAAATTCGATCATGTGGAGATGGGTTTCGTAACTGGGTTTCCTAAGTCCAAGAGGGGCAACGATGCCATCTTTGTGGTTATCGACAAGTTTTCAAAAGTTGTTCATTTCCTACCAGTCAAGGAGTCTATTTCGGCAGCTCAGCTTGCAGAGCTGTATACGTCAAGGATAGTCTCTTTGCATGGTATTCCTCAGCTCATCTCTTCTGACTGTGGAAGCCTCTTCACTTCCAAGTTTTGGGAGTCCTTCCATACTGCTATGGGTACTAAGATCCGTTTCAGCACGACATTCCATCCGCAGACAAGTGGTCAAGTTGAGAGGGTCAATCAGATTCTTGAAGATATGCTCGGAGCCTGTGTGATATCGTTCGGCTTGAACTGGGAAGACTGTCTTCCATATGCTGAATTCTCATAAAACAATAGCTTCCAAGCTAGTTCAGGCAAGGCCCCGTTCGAGATTCTCTACGGCAGAAAGTGTCGTACCCCGCTTAACTGGTCTGAAACCGGTGAGCGTCAAATTTTGGGCAATGACATGATCATTGAAGCAGAAGAAATGTGTCATGTCATTCGTAAGAACCTCAAAGCAGCTCAGTCCCGTCAGAAGAGCTATTATGATAGCAAACATCGGGATGTTTCCTTCCAAGTGGATGATCTTGCCTATCTCAAAGTTTCTCCCATGAGAGGCACGCAGCGATTTGGGATCAAAGGGAAGTTGGCTCCTCGTTTCGTCGATCCATTCAAAGTTGTTGACAAGAGAGGTGGTCTTGCATATCAACTTGAGCTTCCTCCAAATTTCGCGAACGTGCATGATGTCTTCCATGTTTCTCAGCTCCGGAAATGCATCAAGACTCCCGAGCGAACCATTGACCTCCAAGACATCGATCTTCAAGCTGATCTTTCTTATCATGAGAACCCAGTTGCAGTTCTTGAAGAAACTGAGCGTAAGACTCGCAACAAGTCTATCAAGTTCCTCAAGGTGAAGTGGTCTCATCATTCTGACAAAGAAGCTACTTGGGAGCGTGAGGACCTACTCCGTTCCGAATTTCCAGACTTCTTTCGTTCCTAGATCTCGGGTCGAGATCCTCTTGTAGTGTGGGAGAGTTGTGACATCCCGAGTGATGTCCCTACCTTTTATGGCATGTAACCTATTGTATGACCTTGTGACATGAGTTATGTTGGGAGTTGAACCTTGTCATTCATGTGTTGGTGGCATTCATGCATCATATCATCCATCATCATCATGCATCATTCTCATTTCTTTCCATGTTGCCATGATTGGTCTTGGTGCTTGCTTGATGTATGGTAGTGAGCATGTGAGTGTGGTGTTTGGTGTGACATGCTTGTATGTGTGGTGGAACTATGTGGGCTAAACCCTCTTCCTTCCCCCTCTCTTCCATCTTTCAACATCACCCCCCTTCTTCCCCTCTCCTCTTTTAAAAAATGTCCAGATTTAAGTTTTTTTAAAAACCTTTTAAAAAATGTCCATGAGGTGGCCCTTATGTTGTTATTAATATTGGGAGTGTTGCTTTTGTTATTTGGAGGTGTTGGGTTTTGAAAACATTTTTAAACAGGGGCTGTTGTATTAATTTAATAATAAAATTACTTGTCCTAAAAATCCTTTTCATAATTTTATTATTTTGAGCACATTATTTCCATCTCAAAACTATTTTTGTTTTTCTTTAAAACTCTTGTATGTGCTCTGGTCATTAATTCTTTTGTGGCAGTTTTATTTAAAAGGAAAACTTCTGCATGTGTGAGGGCGAGGAGTGAGTGGGCTTCTCCTCCAGCGGCCCACGAAGCCCAGCCGGGGCTAACGCCTACCTGCCCCGTTCCCCTTTCCTCCGTCAGGTCATCACGGAGCAGAGAGAGCTCGTGCCGTCACCGCCGGGTCGCTGTTAGCCATTCACGCACGTCGAGGCCACTATTTAAGCCTTGGCATCTGTGCCCCCGTCCTAGGGTTTCCCCTTCTCCTCCTCCGCCGCCGTTCCCCTTGTCTCCTCCTTCCTTTCCTCTCTATCAGCGAGAGGCGCGAGAAGTTCAGGGGTTCAGAGGCATCCGCGTCGTCGTCGCAGGCATCGCCACGTCTCCGGTGGTCATCGCCCTCGATGGAGATGGTGGCCGCGTTTCTGGTGCCGCCCGCGTCTCGATCCTACTTCTAGGGGGTGAGGAGCACCCCTGCAGACCCTCGTCGTCGCCGTCGGCTGTTGCAGACTCGCCTTCGCCGAGCTCTGCTTACCCTCCGTCGCCGCCACGCCTCCGATCCTTCTTCCCCTCTGTCGAGCCCTCCTCTCCGTCGCATTGCCTCGGTGAGCAGCCGGTCCTTGATGTCCCCCGCTCTTCTCGCCGTAGCGTTGCATCGTCGTCATGCCCGGTCGCCGCCGGTAGCCTTTCGAGTTTCTGCCGCTCGCCTCCTTCCTCCTCACCGCGAGGTGAGCAGGGGAATGGATCCCCCGTGCATCCCGCAGTCCCCGTCACGTCTTGCCTTCGCCGGAGATGCCCTATAGCCGCCATGAGGTCGCCGGAATTGCCGCACCATTGCTCTGTCGCAGGTGCTCGAATTGGGTTCAGTTTCGTCAGGTTAGTGTGCTCGTGTGTGTTTAAGAGGGCTGAGGCGCCTATACTAGTTAAGAACCGAGCCGTGGCCGAGTGGTAGCGCGTGTGTGTTGTCGCCGGGGAGGTTGTGGGTTCGATCCCCTTCTTCCCCCCTTTTTTCCTTTTTTCTGTTTTTTTTCTTTTGCAAAAAACCAGAGGGTGTGTGCCTTATGTATGTATGTATGTATGTATTTGTGTGTGTGTGGCAGTGTGTGTGTGCTTGTGTGCACACATACATGAGTGTGTGTGTTGTATGCGTGTGTATATGCACCTATGTGCATATACCCACATACATGGTTGCATGGGTGTGTGTGTATAGACCTATTGCATATATAGACATATGTGAGTGTGGTGTAGTTTTGGGTGTGTGTGTGTGAGTGCATGGTTGCACATACATTTGCACTTGTGTGTGTGTAAGTACCATGTGCATACACACCCTTGTATGTGGATGTGGGTTGTTGTATGAGAGTGTGTGTATGTGTGTGTATGCACCATGTGCATACACACCCATGCATGTGTGTGTGTGCCTTGGGCATGCACTTGAGTGTGTGTGTGGTATGTGCCTACACATACCCTTGGGTGAGTCCAACATAGTGTGGTGCTATGTGGATGCTTGTGTGTGAGTTTCACACACCCATACATGTGTATGTGTATGAATGCTTGTGTATGTAGGAATGCTTGTGTGTGCATGTGTTCTTATGATATGAGGCAATGAGTGAGAGAGATGTGTGTATGATCTACATACACTCATCCATGTGCATTGTAGCTCCATGTGTATGTTTCTCCCTAAATGATCATATGAGCATGGTTTCTACTCTAGCTAGTTCCTTTCTTGTTTTGATGCTAGACTATGTTATCATGTCCCTAACCTGTTAATTAATCACTTCTAACTTGTATATATGGAGCACATGTCCATTTGGGGCATTTTCAACAAGTTTCATAAGTGACATAAGTCACCCATGCCTAGTGAGGGTAGAATTTTGACCTAGCTTTTCTTCTTCATGTTCCATTCAAGTATATAGGTATGATTAATGATTTTGGCGTGTTTTCAACCCCTCTATGCATCTGTGAAGTCAGATTTGACTTTGGGGCAACTTGACAAAAGTGCATTTTTATACTGTGGTGCCCTTTTTTCATGTGAATTAATCCATGCGTGCTTTGGAGTTCTTGTCAACATGAGATTGCTAGTCAAAGTTTCTTTGAACATCCATGTATTTTTGTAATTTGTTCTAAGTCTCTAGATCAGTGGGAACCATGCTGTTTATCAAGCTACTTTCTGTTTCTGTCAACCTGCTCTAGAATGGCTAAGTCTGGGGTATTTGCTGTTATTGTTTTGCCTTTAAGATCAGGGTGTAGCTAGTGTTTTGTTGGATTTTTAACCATGCTCAGTGTTTGGCATTTGTGTTAGATATTGCCATATACCATCCTGTTAATTTTCATGCCATTTGGAGCTTCCTAGCATATTTAACCAGTGCTGTGAACTTGCTACTTTATTAACCCAGATTCCAGAAAACTGGAATTTTCACCAAGTCCCTAAAAATCTGGTTCATCATGCCTACTTGTCAGCTACATGCATAGTGATGTGTTGCTATTTTTTTGGTTGTATAGTTGGATGAATTGATGTGGGTGTTGGGTAGAACCTTTTCATGTCTTGTTTGTGGCTGTAGGATTCCTGTAGCCCTTGTTGTGTGCTTTTCAAATTGCTTTGTTGCTGTTTTGTGGCAGATTGAGTGCTATGTTCTTTTGTGTGTTGTGGGAGCTATACTCCATGGAATTGAGTGATTCTTAAGTCTATTGTGTTCGGTTTTTCATCACCTATCCAGTGGTTACCTTGGAATGCCAAGAATTAGGCCAGGTATTTGATGGTCTTGAGTTTTGTCTTCGTACCTTGTCGTGAGCGTATGTCGGGAACCATAGGTCCGTTTCTCACGATCTTTATATGCATTTCCAGCGATTTTTCATGATGCATCCATATTTGCCATGTTCTTGCATGTCTAAATAACCTAACATGTGATTCTTCCCAGAGTCATTAATCCACCACCTTTGCATGTGAAACTTGACCAGAATTGGATTGCCATGTTAAATTCTTCACTAAAATGATCATGCATAATCTTGTTTGTGCATTGCACCTTGTTTGGTTATTTATTTGCTGATTTTATTGGGTAGACGCGAGTGTCTAATCTGAGTTCGAGGAACCTGGAGAGTACCACCACGAGGATCCCGCTACTTGTTCCGTCGAAGAACCAACAGGCAAGCTGATCGTACCCAGATCCCAATACTATTTTTGCTTGCTAGTTTCTCGTTCTTATCGTTACAAGTGCGCTACCTACCACATGATATCAGCCCCCATGTTACCATGACAGACTCTTACCTCCACATGTCAGCAAATCATTGATTGGCTAAGTTACCGCTGCTCAGCCCCTCTTATAGCGTTCTTAGTTGCAGGTTGTTCCATGTGATAACATGGATTGGATATCATAATAAGTTCTATTATTTAAAATTTAATGCACATATATATCTGGTATTGATGGAAGGCTTGGCCTTTTGCTGAGTGATTTGTTCCGCTCGTACCCTCATTAGTTCCTTGTTACCGGTGTTATGTTTTCCATATTTTGCGCTCCTAACATGCTTGGGGTTGTTATGGGGACCCCCTTGTTTATTCGGTTGAGATTAAAACTTGTCCGGCAAGACCCAACTTTGGTACTACATTTGCTTAACTACTTAATTAATTGCATAGGGTCTTGCAAAGCCGTGGATAATTTAATCAACCCCGGGCCAGTGCTCCTCATGAGTGTTGGTCCAAACTAGAGCACTGTGCGGGCCCAACCCAGGGCAACTTGGGAGATTTCTATCAGGACTCCGTACGCGTAGCTTATCCGCCGTGTCCTGAGACTGAGATACGCGGCTCTTATCGGGTACGTGGACACGTCGGGAGGTCTTGCTGGATTTGTTTTACCTTATCGAATGTCTTGCGTGTGGAATCTGACTTTCTTTGGGTTTACTCGAGGTGTTGGAAAGCCTTTTGAATCACCGATGAAGATCACGAGGACCGTGGTCGAGGAATTCCCACGGAGTGTGGTTCTTTGTGAAGGACTAGTTGGAGCACCCCTGTAGGGTTAAATCTTTCGGAAAGCCGTGCCTGCAGTTATGTGGCAACTTGGATATTTGTTTAACACCCGGTTATAGAAAACTTGAAGTAAACTCAAGATAGAATACACCAACTGTGTGAGTAACTGTGACTATCTCTGCACGTGAACATGATCGAAGAGAGAACACGGTGGGGTTATGACTGACGTAAGCAGGTGTTCAGGGTCTCTTAGAGGCCATGTTAGAGATCGACCGATTGTCGTAGACCACTCACTTTACATTCTTGCTACGTAAGTTAGCCACTATAAATGCTTACGCTGCTGCAAACTTAAACATCACCCATTCCTTCCTAAAGCTTATATGGTGTTGGAACCCGAGTTACTTGATTGCTGAGTCCTTTGTGGCTCACAGTTTACTACAACAATTCAGGTACAGGTTCGGATGATTGTGTTCAGGATGATCTTATGCAGCTGCAATGGGAGTATGACGAAGAGAGAGGCAGGATGTACATGACGTATCCGGATGAGTAGAGTACCTATTCGTGATCTTTGGGATAGCTTGATTATATCATTTGCAACTTCTTTTATCATTTGATTTCATTCGTAGTCGGACCCTGTGTTCAACTTGATGCTATGATTTGAGTGACTTTGTAAGTTAGCATGTGGCGTGTGTAAGCCAACTTGTATACTCTTCTCATTCAGTACTCTATGTTGTAATGATCCTTTCCTTGCTAACGACAAGATGAGCCTCTATCCCTTGCGAGGCCCTCGTGCCTTAAACGGATAGGAGCGCATCTTGGGCGTGACAATGCATCAGAATATGAGCTAACTAATACGGTAGCAAAAACCTAATGCAAGAATAAGAGGGAAGAATGAGCGATATCACAATGCTCAAGGGGGGTGCTTACCTTGCTGCTCTACGACAAAGGCCTGATTGTCGGCGATGTAGTCGTACCCGACATTATAGTCACTCTCGGGGTCTACCGGAGAGAAGAGGGGGAGCAACAATAAATATAAAGTAGACAAATGCATCACGGTGCATGACAAGGCAATATGCAGAGCTAGGCATGCACTAATGCAGTATTACAGGTCGTAGACAGGTCGGAAGAATATCTGACAATATTTCCCATGTCTCGGGCTACTACCAGACAAATGAAACAGAAGGAAAAGTTTCATGTTTGCTATGCTAGAGACATGTGACACACTAACGGACTGCGTAGTTGGAACCGTAGAATTATTCTAAGCAACTATCATGTATAAAATATTTTCATCTAACTTACATATTATTTTATATTAATTTTTAAAGTTTTATTAATATTCAAAAATTAAATAGATTATTTTAATTCAATAAAGGAATTATGACATCAACATGATGTCATGCTGACATCGGTAGTTAACAGTCATGTTGAGTGGTCAAAATAAATAGTGGGTCCCACATGTTATTGACACAGTTTTAATTAAGTTTAATTAATCTTAATAAGGTTTAATTAGGGGGGTGGGACGCAACGGTCATTCTCTATTTAAGTTAATTACTTAACAAAGTTAATGGGGCTGGGCCCACATGTCATTCTAACATACTTAATTAACTAAACTAATTATTCTTAATTACCATAATTACTATAATAAATTAATTAATTATCTATTTATATATTTATTTATTTTTATTAATTTTATTATTTAAAAAACATCATTAGGGGGGTGGGCCCCCTATCAGCGTCACGGGGAGGGAGTGGGTTAGTGGGGTCCCAAATCCCCACTATCAGAACCGGCTAGGGCGAGGCCAGAGGCCACCGGGGTTCGTCGGCGATGGCTGGAGCTAATGCAAGTGGCCTATGCCGCGGGGCACAACATGGGGCAATGGGGGTGAGCATGTCACGTGGGGAGGGGCGCGGTGCCCAGGGCGTGCGGCCGCGAGGCTGGGGGCACGGCCAGCGGCGGCAGAAGGGTTCCGGGGGGTGCGGCTGGGCACGGCGAGCGCGCGAGTAGGCGGCCGGGGTGCTCGTGGAGTAGGGCCGGTGCGTGCGTCGGTAGAGCGTGGGCGCGGAGTGGCAGGGCGACGAGCGGGCGGTGGCGACACGGTGAGCAGCGCCGGCGGCGAGAGACCGGCGTGGCACGGGCGCATGCGCGCGTGGGAGTGAGGGGGAGGCGAGCCGGGGCCAGTGCGAGCCGGGGCCGGTGCTAGCCGGGTGCGTTGTGGCCGCATTGTGGCTGGCCACACCGAAGCGCGACTAGAGTGGCGAGGGGCGGTCGGACGGGAGGAAGGAGAGGAAAGGGAGAGGCCATGGCCTCACTGGTGGTTGCAGCGCGGCTAGGTCAGCGATGCGCGATGGCGACCGACGAGGGGGAGACAGGGAGGTTCGGCGGTGTGAGGGGGCGACTTGGGCGCCGGCGGGGAGGAGGGCCGGCAGCACGGGGCGCTGGGGAAGCGTTGGGATCGTCTCGATCACGATCCAGAATAGGGGAGAAGGGGGGAGCGAGTGTGGGTGTCGGTGGGAGGGGTGGGGTGGCTAGGGTTCCCCCATGGGAGGTATAGGCGCCGGCGTGGCCGGCCTGGTTGGCCCGATGGCCAGCTGGGCCAAGGCGCAGTTCGGGGGGGGGGGGTTTAATTTCTGTTTTTTTAGTTTCATTTTTTTCCTTTTACAACAATTCTCTTTAGCAAAAATGTGCCAATTGGCCCATAAAATACGTTGCAATATTCCACATGTCCACATTCAATTTGGGCATTTTCGGAAACTGTTTGATTTCTCCAAATGAATTTAAGAGCACCCTAAAATGCAAAATGGTGTTTATATTAAATGTGGGGTCCACACTAGGTTGGGGGTGATGTTGTTTTCATTAACACCAATTGATTTGTGATTTATCACAAGTGTGCAACAATTTTCCTTTGATGTTTGCCAACTTATTTTATCACCATAATATTCAATGCCCTTTTTGATGGAATTTAAAATGAGATATGAATTTTCAACTTGATCATATCTTGTGTCACATCCCTAGCTTTAGCATGCAGTAGGATCCATGCTTGTGATAGCATCATTTTTAATTTCTTTTTAAACTTGAAATGGGGATGATCAAAACCCTAGCACAATTTGAATTCAAATAGGCTCAACCAAAATATTTTTCAATGATCCAAAGTGGCTTTGAAAAATGTTCACCTTCTCTAGAATAATGTGGCAACATAAACCAGGGGTGGTGCATATTTTACAAATGTCATTTTGGATATTGAATTAAATCAATAATTATTCAAATTGGGATTTTTAAATGCTATAAATATTTTAAAGCTCCAATAAACTTGAATCTTGGCCAAGGCCTTTGGAATATTTCCATTAGTGCTCAGAAAAACATTTCATATTTTTATAAAATATTTTAATGCATAAAATAAAACAAATGAAATAACGGAAAATAGAAAAGAGGAACAAAATTCAACCAAAAGAAGGAGGCCTAGGAGAGGCTGGCCTAGCGGCCCAGCTGCCAGTCACCCCCAACCTCCCGCTAGGAGGATTGGGGCGTGTGGCTGGGGTGCGCCAGCACGCGCCAGCCACCTCCTGCCTGGCTGCTTGCCTCTGGAGGCCAGAGAGAGCGCCAACGCGACCCCCCTTGCCGTGCCCTTCTTCCCCTCTCTCTCCCTGCCTCTCTCTCTCTCGCTCTCCCCGTATCCTCTGCTCTCTCTCCCATCGCCGGACCGAGGCTGCCATCGATTCGCCGTCCCTGGTGCCTCCCCGAGCCCGTCGAGCCATCGTCCGATGCGTTGTGAGCTTCTCCGTTCATCTCCCCCTCTTTTCCTTGCTGTCTAGCCGCTGTAGTCGCCATTTCCCTGTAGTGGCGAGCACCTCACCGCCGGTGTCATGGCCATCGCGGCCAGAACACACATCGTGCTCAGTTGAGCACTCAAGTGAGTTTGCACGGACTTGTAGATGCCGCCCCGACCACCGGCTCCTCCTCCCGCAGCCTGTAGCGCCTCTACCGCCATCGCCCGAGCACCGGCCGCCGCGAGCGAGTTCGTCGCCGTTAGCTTCGGTCGCCCCTTGCCTCCCCGCGTGTCCCACGCGATGCAGGCGAGCTCAGGCTACGCCCCAGTGGTCTCAGCCCGCCCGAAGACCCCCTGCAGCACGATTCCGGCGAGCCTCCGCCGTCGGTTTGATCGCCGCCGACCAAGCTCCAGCGGGGCTGACATGGCAGCATTAGTGCTAATCCCCGTGCCTAATTCCTCCCCCCGCACAGTGGCTGACAGTGAGGCCCGCAAGCGGGTCAAACCCCAGTCAGCACGGGATTTGACCCTGCTTAGCGGTGGGTCACTGACCAGTGGGTCCCACTGGTCAGTTTGACCTGGATCGGCCGTTTGACCAGGCTGACGTCACAGTGACGTCAGGCTGACGCAATATTGCATTTCTATATTATTAATAATTCCAGAAAATACTAAAGAAACTTAGAAAATTCATATAAATTAAGTTATAAATCAGATGAAATAATTTATATATGAAAATTGATCAGAAAAATCCAATGAATCCGTCTGTACCATTTTATGCATGTTAGAGCATCCTAAATAGGTAAACTTGGACATTTTAGTTCAAACACATTATGGAACTCCATATATGAAGTTGAATTTGAACCTTGAGTTCAAACCTACTAGATGCATTAGCTCAAACACATCATATTGCCATGTCATATTCATGCATCATATTGTTGCATTTGATGTGTATTGATTTGTTCCCCCTTCGATGGTTGTTCTTCGTGTTAGGCACTATTCCGGAGGATACGGTCGAGTATCCATCTGAGGAGCAGTAACGTGTGTCGTCTTATTAGGCAAGCAACCCCTTTTGAACATACCTGATACAATCCCACTCTCTCTCTCTATTGCTCTCACTTATTGCATTAGGACGAAACGTTTCACCTTTTACATGTTCTGGTAATTGAACCCCTTCCTCTGCATGACCTGTCATTGTCACAGTAAATAGCTGAACCATGCAACCTAGCATACCTGCTAGATGCTTGAGCCATGTTGTCTCTTTAACCTGCTATGCTTGCTATGCTTAGAGTTGAGTCAGGTCTGATTCATCTAGGTGAAGAATCGGAGTAAACTGAATTAGTTTTGATGATGAGAGTTGAGTTGTGAACCCGGTTTGGTAAAGGTAGCGACGAGAGGCCATGTAGGAGTACATGGAGGGTTGTCTCATTGGGACTGTCCTTAAGAACTGAGTCATGTGTATGTTTTCCAAGACTAGCTACTACCGCACATCTGGATCCTTAATTGACTCTCTCGACTTATCAGTCGACTTGATCTCTGTCCAGGAGTTGCAACTAGTTTCTGGTGTTTGTAGGATATGCTAGTACTCTACCGAGTGGCACCCCGTACAGGTGGGCTTGGGGCAGACTAGGCATTGTGTCCCGGTGTACCAAGCGTAGTACCGTCTGTCGAGGTGGGCTTGGGAACCCTGTACACATCGTTTGGGCCCATTGAGGAAACTTCGGCCAGACTTCCTTGCGGGCTCAGTCTCAAATAGGCGATAAACCTGAAGTAGAGTCTTGTGTGGTTAGTCATGTCGTGGACGACTCCCTCGCTGGGCTTCCGCTTGAAGGTTGCCGAGGTGCCTTTTTACGAGCACATGGCGGTTAGTGGCGCGAGCATGTGTGACGAAGTACACCCCTGCAGGGTGATCAATCTATTCGGATAGCCGTGTCCATGGATATGGACTACTTGGATACTTATATGGTTCATAGACAATTTAAAGGGTTACTCATAAAAGCTTCAAGACAAGTATGAGTACCGGGAATGGCTCTCTCGTAGGAAGACGGGAATAGATCCATGGTGGTGTATTGTTGTGGTGTTAGTGGACCCGTGTACGCTTCACAAAACTTTTCAAAGTTATGAAAGTCGTAGTACATGATAGGCACCAGGTCAAAGCTGGCTTGCTGCATTGAACCCCACAACCTCCTTGTTGATATCGATGCATATGTAGTTAGTTCTGATGTAAGTCTTGTTGAGTACTCAGTACTCACTGATGCTTAATTATGTTTTTGCAGAGGAGACTCCAGTCTCGCTAGTGGTTTCTATGATAAGATCGATGTTGGCCATTTAGCTTGGGAATCCCAGCCAGAGGTCTGGTTCCTGTGGAGGGCCTTGTAGATAGACATGCTTCCTCAATCTTCTTCTTTTCTAGATGTCTGTACCCAGACATGTTAAGCTTCTGCTTGTTGTTTGTATGATTTGTGTGTTGGGTCATGTGACCCCTGTTTCTAATATCACACTATGTTGGCTCTTATGAGCCTCCTAAATAAATGTTGTGTTGTTGTATAGTTATGTTGTGATGCCATAGTTGTATCTATGCATATCGGGCATGTCATGCATACGTGTGACGTGCAACGATATGTATGGGATTCGACACCTAGTTGTGTACCTTTAGTAGTACTCTTTATAGGGAACTGCCTCTTTGTGCTTCCACCGAGCCTTGGTAGCTTGCTGCTGCTCCGAACGCATTGAGTGAATGGCATGTATCCTTCTTTGCTGCCGTGTCTGTCCCTTTGGGAAATGTCTCGAAGTGTAATGGAGTCCCTGTAGCCTGCTATGACTCGTCTACATGCAATGATGACATTTATGTCCCATGGCGTAATGGAGTCCTTGTAGCTTGCTATGACTCGTCTACACACACTAGAGGCCGACACCTGCATTGTTGGGTTCTACAACTAGTCATGTCGACCCGGGTTCTTTAACGTTTGAATACTAGCGCCATATTACATATGTGAGCCAAAAGATGCAACCGGTCCCGGCCCAGGTAAGGTGGCAGCCATGGAGTTAGCCATGCGTGATGCCACAAAATGATGTGATGTGTTACATGCTGGATTCTTATGGCTTAGGATCAGGTTCCCGACATCTTGTTTCGCAAAATGATAAGGCACAAATCATGGTCATCACTATGCTTAATTATGATGATGACTCTAGCATAAAACCAGGGTGTCACATACATATAGTGGTGGCCTAGGTCCTCTTCCCTTATCACAATGGAGGGAAAGGATCCCACAACGGCCAATTTTGAAGGGGGACAGGAGTAGATCCACGCCCTGTCCAAAGGTGGTCTTCGTCTACAAAGTGGTTGTCGATGATGCGGAGGTGGGTCGGCTATTACATTCGTCCCACGGGGCTCGTGGTCATGGTCTTGTTGGAACAGAATGGAAACCTTTGGGCGGCACTTTGGGAAACCACGTATATCCTAGCTCCCTTTGCACCAAAGGGGAAACTGCGCCGCCTGGTGTGTAGGTGCCCACCTGTCCTTCCTTGAGTGACCTTTCACTCCTGAGGTAGGGTTCTGCATAGAGATCTCCGCCGCTCGGGATGGGGCCTGAGGAGGCCCATCCTTGCCAGTCTTGATGTCGTTCCTCCTCGCGAGACCAGGTGTCAGTGTCAAAACCGGCGGATCTTAGGTAAGGGGTCCTAAACTGTGAGACTAGAATCGACGGTAATAGGAGACGAAGGGGACATGGATTTATCCAGGTCCGGGCCCTCCTGTGGAAGTAATACCCTATGTCCTTCTTGGTTGTGATGTGGGGGGTTACAGAGTTGATCTACCTCGGTATCGAATAGCTAACCCTATATGAGTTGTTCTGTCTATACCCCTAAACCCTTCGGCATATATAGACGCCGAGGGTGCCCTGGGTTTACACATGGTCGGTTACAATATAAACATGCCTAAATACAACTAATAACTTGGAGAGTACGTCATGGCTCCTCGAAGCTTCCATCTGGCGTAGGTGGTCTTCGATCATCCGATGCTGGCTTTGCGGCCCATACAGTCCGGCACATAAACAATAGGTCGGCTATCCGAGGACCCCCTAATCTAGGACCCCCTAATCCCCCGGACTAGCTTTCAATGCCGATATATATCCGGTCAATCTCCTCATGCCGTCGTCTTTGGCTTGCAAGGCGAGTCCCTCATCCTTCTTTGTTCGGCAACCGACCAGTCTTCGGTAAGATCTCAAGCGTCGCGGGCGCATGTTCATTATAATAAATTTGTGCGTTCCTTGATTTTTGCGCGTCGTGGGGAGGTGAGTGGTCAGTGATTTTTTACAATCTTACCCCTTTGTAACAGGGGCACCAACCCATTGAATCAAACAAAATCATGGCTCATACCATATTCTCTTCCTCCTCCTCGAAAGAAACTACTAGCGAAAGCTCCACGCAAAACATGGCTAACGTCCCTAGCTCCTCCGCATGTCCCTATGGCTCATGCCCAGGGGACTAGACCAGCTGTTCCGTTACAGTCCTGCGGCTCCATAATCTGGAGAACTAGGGGTATCTCCCTTCATCAAACCTCCCTTCATAAAGTCTACTCTCTTACGACAACAAAGTTTTGGACGAGCGTTTCCCCAATCCTAACAAGGGGGAGCACGTATGCTTCATCCCATTCTTCCTCCGGGGCCTTGGGTTTCCAATCCAACTCCACCACCTTACTCCAGGGTCCATTTTACACATCTTGGGCTTCGTCGCTCTCTGCGAGATGTTGTTGGGGTGCGAAGCACATTTTGATTTGTGCAGGAAATACTTCCATCTCGTCTCCAAAACTCAGGACAAGACGATTTTGGAGGTCGGCAGAGCCGTAGTGTGCCTCATAGCGAGGACGGGCTATCCGACAGGCAAACCAAAGAAATCCGAAGACTGGACCTCGGAATGGTTTTATATTGAAGATTTACCCTTGTTTGAGCCAACTCGGACACGTCTTCCCGAATACTTTGACGTCCTCTTGAAGAAGAGGTACAACTAGCGGCCAAGGAGTTTGTCCCACGAGGAAAGCATCGAAGTGTGGCGCTTTGCCGCGCAGGTGCGGATGCTCGTCCACCACCAACTGACCATGATCGATGTCCTGGACGCTACCATCTCCTAGTGTATGCGTCCCCTCCAACAGAGGGTACACCCCTTATGGCAATACAACAGGACAAGCAACACCACGCGCTCCCGAAAGAAAGGTCCTGCCAATCCGATGGCGTTGGCCACCGCACTTGCCCACCTGTACAAAGGAATGCAAGAAGGCTTTGTTTGGCGGTTAACCAAGGAAGGATATTTGGCCCACAATCCCGTCGAATGGGTAAGCCTTTCTATTTTAAACATGAAAATAGTTTGGGGTTTCCATTCCGCACTGTATTTGACCGAGGCCTGGCGTGATCAGAAATGGAGGAGTTTCATCGAGACAGTCAACTGTCCGGCTCCTCAGCCTGAGAACCATTCACAAGACAATGATCCAGGTTTCAATGAGGACCCAGATCTTCTTCTTGACTTTGAAAACGGAGTCTACTTCCAGGAAAGCATCGTCCAAACCCCGGTGGCTATCATAGTTGATTACCCCAGGTTATTCTCCATCCCTGCCGTGGCAAGAAGGAAAGCTCCTCCCGCAAGAGGCCAGCTACCAATAGTGCCCCGGACGTGTCGGTCCCGACTCCTAAACGCCACCGATCTGCGCACCATACATCGGCAGCTGAAGCAGCGGCCGAGTCAGAGGCCAACCAGGATCCTGCAAAGGAGCCGGACATGGGGACGAATCCACCTGCCCACTCATTCTGAAAATACATTGTTCGGTTATCCGCTTATTTTTGTGATCAATAGAGTCTTACAACATTTTGTTTTATTGAAATATTTAGCCGATAATCCCAATCCTCTCCTACTGAATAGGTTACCCAGGTGTCTGGAGACGCTCGAAGTTCTCGAGCCACCACCCATGCGACTTCTGCTATAGAAGCCCCCATGGCCAATCCGGCGCTCGCCGATTCTGGTGATGGTGTATCCGTCACCAAATCGGAGGTGGAGAGTGCCATGCATCATTGGCAACGATGGGAAGCCATGCGACACCCAATTTTCTCCGAACAGGAGTTCTGCACCCTACACTCGGTGGATGCGCACCTTGGTGCCGCTCGAGCTAGGTTCGGCGAGGCTATGAAGTTGATAACAACCAGCATATAGGTAAGTGATCGGTTTTTATAAAATCCGAATTTTTTTGTAAGGCTAGTCTCCCCCGAGCCTTAATTTGGTTTGAAACAAATGAATTAAGGATCTCCGCACTGTTTGACTGTTGACGCAGGCTCAAAGCAACATTCTGCACAATTGGCCAAGGAGCTCGAGGAGAGCCGCACGGAAGTATAATCCGTGAAGGACGAACTGGCACATGTAAGGAGCTTCACGCGGGAGGCCCATGGTGAGTGTGCATTTACTGCTAATCTTAATCTATCATCGTGCCTGACACATGGATTCCGTGTAGCGGCCGAATCAATAGGGCACATGGAAAGGAAGTTGGAACAAGGCCGAGACTCTCAAAGGTACGCCGAGTCCCAGCACCAGGCTGGCTACCTTGTTGTGCAAAAGCAAGCCGAAGAAATTAAGAGGTTGAAGATTCAATTGGCCCAAGCTCAAGAATAGAACCGAAAGCTTCAGAGGGCATGTTCGGTAAGTACAATTCTATTATTACCAAATATTTCTGACTGAGGGAATAATGGTAAGCACGTTGTTGCTTTAAGTACATGCCTCCTCTCAGGGCATCCTAAAGAGGAGATCGAATTATACCAGGGGGACCTCCTGAAGGAGCTGACCTCTCTCCATGGGCGCATGTGGAAAGAAATGAAAGGAATGGTGAAGGCACTATGGCCTGCCGAACAGCCACCTGAAGGGCTGCCCGCACTCGTGGATCGATTCAAGGGGGATCGAAATAGGTTTGACCTGTGGAAGACTTAAGCTTTCCGTTACGGAGCACGGGAATCGTGGGCAATGATCAAGACCCGTTTCACTGGATTTAACCCCAAACATATGGCGCGGGTTCGTCCCATGGGATCGGATGGAATAGAAGTGCCACTCCACCTGGTGTATGACCAGGTGATGCATGCCGCCCGTCTTTCGCAAGCGGACTGCCCCCTTGACACCATAATCGATAATCTCGATTAGCAGCCGCACATCTAATTTATATGTATGTGTGTATAAACAATTTGTGTTGTAAACTTTGTCTTAACCGGCCATTGGCTTCTCCCCCCCCCGTGCGAAGAGCTCGGGAGTGTTCCTCCTTACTTGTCCCTCCAAAAGAGAGAACTGTATTCGGGGAACGAGGCAATCCGGCCATGTGGTGCGAACTGACAGAAAGCACACATAAAGATATGTTATATTACTACTTAGCGTAATAAACATCCTTTGAGGAAAAATAGTACCTCTATCGATACCTTTCATTGGGGCTCTACGAAGATTTTAGATAAAAGTCGGCATACTTTCAGTATGCGGCTAATTGTTCTTTGGGAAGAAAAGACCTAAACAATGGTTATAATGACCAGAGCCATATAAGGTGTTTCTGTCATAGCCGACAAATTGTCTACGTAAGATATTTAGCTTCCGGATTCACCCATCTGAGATACGTGTCCGGTTGACCTGGTCGTAAGAATCGCAGAGGTGCTCCCTTTAATCTCTAGCCGAACAATCGGGAACGTAGAGAGTAATCACACGAGAGAGGCAACCCATCTTGGCAAAGTCTTAGTTCAAATTGATGCATATGATGGATACAACATGACAAAAGAAACATGTGTTCCCAGTAGGTGTGAGCAAATACTTGTAATAAAAATGTTTGGCTACTAGAAGAAGCCCCTGCGTGTTGTGTTCGGATTTAACACTTTATGATGTATGTCGATAATCTTTAGCACAAGATTGGTTCAGTCGAACATAGGGTAAGAAAAGAAATTGTCCCTGTCAAACAGCAAAATGGGAAGGGAAGAAGAAAAAAGGAAAAAATGTTGGGGAGTTTAGACGACACTGGTTTATCCGTAGAAGCCTCGAAGACGAGCTGGGTTCCATGGGTTTGGTTCTAGGAGTTTATCAGATGGATTCCGCAGACGATAGGCACCTCCCGCGAGTACTTCGTCGATGATGAAAGGAACCTCCCAATTGGGGTTGAGTTTATGCTTCTGTTTCTTCGGGAGCCGTAGGACAAGTTTGCCTACGTTGTATGCTTTTGTCCTGACCTCCCTTCTTTGGTAACATCGAGCTTGCTATTGGTAAAGAGTGGAACGAGCCAAAACTATGTCACGCTCTCCCCCCAGGGCGTCTAAGTCATCTTGCCAATCCAACTTGGCCTCCTTTACCTCGTACATGCAGACTCTTGGTGTGTCGTGGATAATATCTCAAGGGAGGACTGCCTTTGCCCCATAGACCATAAAGAATGTTGTGTAACCCGTTGATCGGTTCGGGGTGGTACGCAAGCCCCAATGAATGGAGTCGAGTTTCTCCACCCAATGACAGTCGGACTCGTGAAGAGATCAGACCAAACGTGGCTTGATGCCGCTCATAATGAGACCGTTTGCTTTCTCGACCTGTCCATTGGTCTGCGGATGATAGACCGACACATAATCAAGCTTTATGCCCATTTTTGCGCATGAGTCCTTGACCTCTTGGGACGTGAAGTTGGATCCATTATCCGTTATTACACTATGGGGGACACCGTAACGGTGTACCGCACTAGATATAAAGTCAATCACTCGTTTGGATTTAGCCGACTTGACAGGCTTTTCTTATATCCATTTTTTTGAACTTGTCAACCATGACCAGTAGATATTTATTTTTCTTGGTTCCCCCTTTAAGGGGTCCGACCATGTCCAGCTCCCAGACCGCGAAAGGCTAGGTGATCGGAATAGTTTGAAGAGCTGTTGGGGGCATGTGACTTTGATTTGCGAAGTGTTGAACAAGTTACTGGGTGTCTGTCCAAGCTGTAGGCCAAAAGAAACCAGCTCGGAAGGCCTTGTTAACAAGGGATCTTGCCGAAGCATGATGCCCTCCCATTCCCGCGTGGATTTTGGTGAGGAGCTCCCGTACTTCTTCCTCGGATATACACCGCTGCAATATTCCCGTTGTGCTTTGTAGGCCTTGGATCGCCGAACTATGCATCGTGCCTCAGTTTGATAGTCAGGGAGTTCCTTGTGAAGAAGGTAAGCAAGGAAAGGCTATGTCCATGGCGCAATTACTGCCATTACCTCATGAGCCGAGGGCGTTTCATTCATTGCGGAGCCACCGATAATGCCATCCTCAGTCTCGTTTATGGGGGGCAACAACTTCGTCTGCTGTATTCGGACCAGCGCCATTGTCATCTTCCTAGCACATTACGGAGGGCTTAAGGAGATACTCTAGGAAGGTATTTTTTGGGACGGGATCACGCTTGGCTTCCATACAGGCCAATATGTCAGCAGTTTTGTTGTTGTCTCGAGGGACTTGGTGGAATTCCAACCCCTCGAACCGAGCAGATATCTTGAGGATGACATTTCTATATGCCGCCATGTTCGTATTTTTGGCCTCAAACTTGTCGTTAATTTGGGATATGGCCACGTTTGAGTCTCCCCGTACCTCTAGCCATCGTATGCCCATTTATACCGCCGTCTGAAGACCATGAAGAAGAGCTTCATATTCGGTTGCATTTTTGTAGTCAGCATACATGATTTGCAACACGTATCACACGTTGTCTCCTGTGGGGGATGTGAGAATAACTCTAGCCCCAATACCGACCAAGGTCTTGGATCCATCAAACTACATTGTGCAATGGGAGTATGCACTGTATTCCTTGGGGAGCTCGACCTCTGTCCATTCAGCCAGGAAGTCCGCCAGTACCTGAGATTTAATGGCGCGGCCAGGCTTGTAGGTTATTTCAAAGGGAAGGAGCTCAATGGACCCTTTGGCTATGCGACAGGCGGCATCCCTGTTGTTGATTATATCATTCAAGGGGACCTCCGATGCCACTGTTACCGCACACTCCTGGAAGTAGTGTCTGAGTTTCCTCGACGCCATGAATACCGTATAGGCTATTTTTTGGTAATGTGGGTATCTAGACTTGCAATGCGTTAGCACTTCTGACACATAATATACCGGTTTCTGAGTCCAGAATTTATGTCCCTCCTCATCTCGTTCAACGACGAGCATTGCACTAACGACTTTGTTGGTGGCCGATATGTATAATAACATGGGCTCACCGGCGCACGGTACCATGAGTATGGGATTGGTTACCAGTAGTGTTTTGATTTCTTCTAATGCAGTTGTTGCCTCATCAGTCTATTCGAACTTGTTGGTCCGGTTCATTACCTTATAGAGCGACAAAGTCTTTTCTCCGAGGCGGGAGATCAAGCGGCTTAACGCCGCTACGCACCCAGCTAGCCTCTAGACATGCTTCAGCTTTATGGGAATTGCAAGTTCTGGTAGAGCACGGATTTTAGGTGGATTTCCCTCTATTCCTCTATGGGAGACGATGAATCCAAGCAACTTACCATAGGGAACTCCGAATACAATTTTTTCGGATTGAGCCATATATCATATTCGCGTAGACTAGCGAAGGTTTGCCATAAGTCGTAGATCAACTAGCCTACGTGTTTGGTTTTGATTACCACATCATCCACGTATGCCTTGACAGTCTTACCGATCTGTGTCGTGAGACAAGTTTGGAACATGCGCTAGTATGCGGCCCCAACATTTTTTAGCCCGAAAGGCATCGTGTTGAAGCAGAATGCCCCGTAGGGGTGATGAATGCAGTAGCCGTTTGATTGGATTCCTTCATTTTAATTTGAAGTTATCAGGAATAAGCATCGAGGAAGCACAACAAATCATGTCCAGCTTTGGCGTCAATGATCTAGTCTATGTGTGGTAATGGGAAAGGGTCCTTGGGGCAAGCTTTGTTGAGGTCTTTGAAGTCGACACACAGCCGCCAAGACTTGTCTTTCTTAAGTACCATCACCAGGTTTGCTAGCCACTCAGGGTGTTTAATATCCCGAATAAATCCGGCCTTGAGTAGTTTAGCTAATTCTTCCCCCATGGCTTTACGTTTGGGCTCGAAAAAGTGACGCAGAGTCTGTTTCACGGGCTTAAAGCCTGGAATGATGTTTGAGCTATGTTCGGCGAGCCAACATGGGATTCCATGCATATCGGAAGGATGGAAGGCAAAAATGTACCAGTTCTCCCGAAGGAAATTCCGTAGTGCTTCATCCATGAGGGGATCGAGCTAGGCTCCGATGGACGCTGTCTTATTGGGGTCCGTTGGATGTACCTGAAATTTAACGATTTCCTCTGCGGGTTTAAAGGACGTGCACTTGGGACTTTTGCGAAGGATCACATCGTCCTTATTAACTGTTGACTGTAAGGCGGTCAACTCAGCGGCGAAAGTTTCCGCTAATGCCTCAAGGGAGAGCGCTGCCATTTTGTTTTCGGCCCGAAGGGCTATGTTTGGATCATTGGCGATCGTGATCACTCCAATTGGTCCTGGCATTTTGAGTTTCATGTACCCGTAATGGGTTATAGCCTGGAACTTTGTAAAGGCATCGCGTCCCAATAGGGCATGATAGCCACTTGGGAAGGGACGATGTGGAAGAGAAGTTCTTTAGATCGGTAGTTTTCAGACGTTCCGAACACAACGTCCAGGATCATAAATCTGAAACAACGTGCCTCTTTCCCTAGGATAATTCCCCGGAAGGTTGTGTTGCTATGTTCGATGCGGGATGTGTCGAACTACATTTTTTCCAGAGTGTCCTCGTATATGAGATTAAGACTACTGCCGTCGTCCAATAGCACTTTATGTAGCCTGTATCCATCAATGATGGGATTCAAGACTAGAGAGGCCGATGAGTGACCGGGAAGAAGGGGTGGCTGGTCAGTGTCCATGAAGGTAATCGGTATGTCTGCCCATGGGCTAGCGGCTGCCACATGGTAAACTTGCTTGAGTTGCCTAAGAGCTCTTGTACGCCTATTCTTCGAGGGGAAGGTCTCATAGACCATCAGGACTTCGGCATTGAATCTGGGCGGCGAAGAAGGGCGCCTACTCGATGGAGCCGTTTCGAGGATGGCCTCGCCAGTTTTTGCGACTTGCTTGACGACCCAGCAAGCTCGAAGGCTATGAGTTGGGTTCGTGTTTAACAACAGGGAATGTGCGGGCAAGGTTTATCCAAAAGTCCGTCGAGGATAGTGCCGATCCTTGGAAAGTGCTTGTTTCTATTTTCGACGGGTTCGTACCTAGCTGGCCGATTTGGAGGTATCCTATTTTTCCAAGCTCCTCTAGGGTGTTCGGAGAGAATTGGTTCCGAGAAGAACTGTTCGGATTGCTAGACGCTCTCCATGGCACAGTACTTTTGTACCAATTCGGATAACTCCGAAAGTCGCTTATGCGTTGACGACCCAGGGCATTGAGAATCCCTTCATCATGGCAATTAGGAATGAAAATTGCCATTATATCTTGGTCACTGAGACCTTTTACTCTGCTCCTAGCGAGTAGGAGTCTGGCCCAAAATTTGTGGACTGATTCTCCTTGTAGTTGCTTGATATCCTGAAAGTCCGAAGACACGGGCTTTGGTGCGATACTTGGGTGGTCTTCTTGGGCGGTGGGTGGGAAAAAATTTAATTCCATGCCACAAAGAGTATTGGGAACTACAGTTTACAAATCGTGCAGAGGATTCCGGACCGGTGACGGTCCGGATTTAGAATAATTCCCTGCCTTTGGTTCACTGACACAGTCTTGTTGATCGAGGACTGAAGTATAGACGGTTTTTAATTCCGGCTGTCCGGCAGAATCTGTAGTCGGACACTCGATGGTAGCGACAAGGTGGGTGACCGGAGGGACATGAATCTCCCTGTCATCGGGTCTGATCCCGAACCAATCATAGATCGGAACCTGGTCATCTGATATACGCATAGCTTCGATCCGATCGAACAACTCATTTAAGAACGAGGCGATGGCAGGGTGCGTGTCACTAATACGAGTGGATTCATCGGGTGGCGTGACGGTTCCAGAGTTACGCTGAAGCGGATCTGTGTTCCATCCCACCATGTGTCACAACCTGTGTTTGTAAGCACATTGTTATGTTTGGATTTATAAAATGTGGATCCAACTAAAACTTTTTCAAAGTGTTGTGCTTGTTCGCTATGTTGTTGCTTGCTTGATGATTGTGGTGTGGCACTCCTCGATTCTATTCCACCTCATATTTCATATTCCTTGACCCAAACATCTTGCCCAATGATCATGCTATGTGAATAGTGCCCAAAACTATTTTTATCAATTTTTTTCCTAAAAATGATTTTTTCAAATTAGGTTTTCAAAACCCCCTGAACTGAGGTTTGCACTATATGTCCTCAAATTAGGTGGATCCTTCTTTCCTAAAAGCTTTACTTCAAGCCCACTATATATAAGACTTCCCAAAACCATAAAATATTGTTTTTAAAGGTTATTTTCATATTTTAATTAAAGGCTTTTTCTCAAGGCCAGAAATGTTTTTTCATAGGGAAAAATTATTTAAATGTGTTGAAAATATTTGAGAAAATTTAGAGAAACTCAGTGGACATATATTTTCCATATATATGAGTTTCAACACAAGGGCATTGATCATATCATAGGCAAAACCCCTCAAAACCCTTTTTGTTCAAATCAAGCTTTTGCAATATTTCTGTAAGTAATATTCTCAATATATTCCAGGGAAATTCCAGCAAATCAACTCTATCATGAGTGATGATCTTGCAAAGTTTCATCTCAATCCAATTTGGTTTGGTTCATAAAACCATCCCAAGATCATCCGACTCCAGAATCAAGTTTGAGCAACTTTACATTGTGAAGTGTCTCCCCTTGACCCTAAACTTTGTGGGCATGCTCTAATGACCAAATAGTGATGATACACTAAGTGGTGCATCAAGGGTAAAAGCCTAGCATCAATAGATCTACAGAAACCTGATTCTGCAAATTTCTAGGGTTTAACGAATCTTCATTGTCAACTTTCTCCTCTTGAGCTCAAACTTGGTGAATCCTCTCATTGTTACCGAGC
The DNA here is from genome assembly GCA_022496015.1 of Hordeum marinum. NCBI lineage: Eukaryota > Viridiplantae > Streptophyta > Magnoliopsida > Poales > Poaceae > Hordeum > Hordeum marinum. The sequence goes on along the minus strand of CM039676.1, from coordinate 124,465,893 downwards.
TTTTGACCCTAGTAAGTATCTCAGTACGGTGGTAAAGTTTTCTTGCCCAAAACACCATTAAACACCTTCTGGTGAAATGGTAAAACCACCATTTCCAACCCTTAACCTTTTACCCTATCCCCCAAATTTTGACCACAGATTCTTGTGGATACATTTCACCTCCAGTATTAGTCTCATGGCCATAGCCCGAGTGTGATGTGGTGAAAACCCCATTTACCCCCCTGGACAACATCTTTTCTCTCTCTCTTCCCCTTTCCTTCTACCCTAAGGCTTCTCCAGAGATCTCCCTAGCACCTCCTAGTCGTTGGGCATCTTCTAAAGCCCCAAGACACAAGAGGACATGCAGTGGGCTCAAAAAAATGACGAGGCATGCCATTTGGATGCACTGGAGCGTGCTACAGTGCGCTCCCGCACTGTAGCCGCCCTAACCGACACCACCCGGTAGCCTTGGGCCTCCCCCGCTTGTCCCCTTGGTCGGCCTCGGCGTCCGCGACGCGGCAGGCTGTCGGCCCTCTCTCTCTCCTCCCCTCCCTCACGCGTGCACGACACCGCCAGAACTGACCAGTGGCCACGCTCACACATGCACACCTTCGGGACCCCTCCTAGCTGCTCTTCCTCTCTCCTAGGCGCGAAATCAATCCACGGAGCCCCCAGACATGGCCTCGCTCGCTCCCGTGGCCCGTGGCAACGCCCTGGTCCTTACCGGCGCATCATGTCCACGGTGTACCAGCGTACCGCCTATTTAAGGCCCCCGCTCCTCCTGCTCTGTGATGACCGCGACTCATAAGTCGTGATCACCAAATGAACGTGTACAGTGATCCCAGAGATCAATGCTCACTAAACACATAGAAGCTCGATAACAAGAGTCTTACATCCACATTTAGCGTCTTACATAACTAATGACCATGAAGGTCTTAGTCTTACATAGATAGGGCCACATGGGCCAAACACTTAAAATAGAACAAGCAGCGGAAGTCTTGGTCGAAAGTGTGAACCCATGCCATCTGCCTTAACCTACAGGCATTCTGACCGGGAAGCGTCCTAGTTCGCATGTTCGTCTCCAACGAACTCTTCAACATACGCCTGTTCTTCCATGCCTGGCCAATTAAATAACGAGTGGCAAGCCAATGAGTACTTTGAATGTAGTCGCAAGTAACCCAAGTTGTGCAACAAGGTAACAATGATGCACGATATAGCACTAAGTAGGTAAGTTTGCGGAAACCTAATTTTGTATGCAAATGACATGATGAAGTAACTAGTGAGCATGCAACAACAACTAGCAGGTATCCATGTGAACAAATTGCAGATATCGTCATAAGTATTGGTTGAACATCTCATGTTCACTCTTCATGCTAAGTCATCGGACTTAGTTCAATCCTCACGCTAAGTCATCGGACTTAGCTCATGTGACCTCTTGTCACCACCAGACCCATACTCACACCAAGGTTTATGAAAACATTCGGACGTAGTCAAAGAAGGACCTCCAACTGTCCATGACCGCGGACGTGGCTATTCGAATAGTTTTACATTCTGCAGAGGTTGCACACTTCACCCACAAGACTCAGGGAACTTCCGTGTCATCCATGACTCTCAGTATATAACATACCTGAGGTAAGCACCCGAACAATGCCTTTTCCATGGTTATACTAAACAAAGAGTCCACTCATTGGTTCCATCCCTCATGTATACATCACTCATATCATCCATGAGGGCACGCAACGTTGTGCCCGATGCCTGTACAGACAGCGCATGACCTTTCTCTCTGGGACGAACCCGTCTCAAGAGTGACCACTTCACTCTTGCCACTAGTAATGCGGACTCCTTGCTAGTACCAACCATAGTAATCAAAAAAGCCCCATCCCATAAGGGGTATCGTGGTTGCGCATGTAAGGTTGGGATGGTCAGCAGACCTTAGAACTCTCTGTTTTTGAAAGCACATACTCACTTGTTCCGGCACACCACTTCCTTCTCAATTGGTCGCACATCTCATCAATATCTCCCTCAGGCATTAGTGGCACCCGACGGGGTTTTCGTAAGTTCTTGAAATCATTTCTCTCTTTCCATCACTATGCATAGTCCCGATCCACTTGCATAGCATCTACTAGCATCATATCTACACGCACCCGCATAACCCTCATAAGGTGGTAGGGTCATGCATGATGCAAGTGTCAATGGAAACGTATTGGAGGCATCCCACCGAAAGGGGAACACCACATCACATGATCAATTATGTTGAATGTAAAGTGCTATATGACATGCAATAAAAATGGTTTCTCATCATGGTCAAAGGGATGCTTGCCTGGCTGAACAAAGTCTCCGGGGTCTTTGAAGTCTTCGGGTCCAACTTCTTCGTCAACAGCGCAATCTATCGTCACGATAAAATAACGGTAAAATAAGCAACACACAAAAACAGAGCACTCAACAACTTATAGAAAATGCTAGTCTATTCTGATAAATACCCAATGTCACACTAAAAATATCCCCCTAGGGTTTTGTTGTGAAAAACATTTTGGAAATAAATTAACAGAGGTAAAAAGGTGCCTAAATATAGGTTTTAAAATGAAACAGTACTAAAAATATTTTCAAACATTCTTACAAATGGCACTATTAAATTCTAGGGATTATACTAAGAATTTAGGTGAAAGAATTATTTTCATAGGATTTAATTTGGGCCCTCTGGGATTTTTGCAAAATCTCAAAGAAAAGTAAAAAGAAAAAGGGCCACATGGACCCAGGCCAGAAGCGGCCAGTGCCTGGGCCGGCCCAGCTTGCCAGCCAGCCGGCCTCGCATGCGGCCAGGTTTAAAGCTGACACACGGGGCCCGACCGTCAGCGATCACGGGGGAGAGAGAGGACGCGGGAGAGGGGAGGAGAGGCCAACAGGTGGGCCCCACCTGTTTGGTCCTTCTCATACCTCGGGATAGGAAGGCGGAGAGCTCACTAGCGGCAAAGGGAGGCACGGCGAGGGGGTCTGGAGGCGGGAACGGGTTCGGCGTCGACCCGCTGGTCCTCTGGATGTGGAAGGGTGGCCGGAGGAGGTCAGGGCCGCCGACGTCGAGTACCCGTGGCGGAGGGGCCTTCGGGAGGTGGTCACTAGGGCATCACGTTAGTTTGTAGAGGGAGGAGCAACCGAAGGGAGAGAGAGACCTGAGGGTCACTGTACTCGGAGATCGACGGTGAGGTGGCCGCGGTGATCCTTGGTTCGATCCCGAGCACAGAGGCGCCATTCGATCCTCGGTTCGATCCCAGGTGGCTCTCAAGGGGGCTCGGGGAGGTTGCTGGGGTGAGGATAGGGAGATCAGAGGGGAGAGAATGTCCCGGGAGGCCCTTTTATAGCGAGGGCACGAGTCCACCGATGGGCTATGCGCTGGGGAGGACGTGGCCAGAGAGAGGGAGGCTTGCGGGACGGCCTGGGGGTGTTCCTGTGGTTGGTCTACATCGAGCGGGAGCAATGGGAGAGAGAGAGGTGGTTGTGCGTGTGAGCTCCCGTGTTGGCTGAAGCGGGCGGCGCTGGGCACGTGTGTGGGAGGGCGGAGGAGACAGGAGAGGGAAGGGGCCGACCGCTTGCCGTGTCACGGACGCCGAGGGCGTCTCAGGGGACATGCGGGGGGAGGCCGAAGGCCATCGGGGCCGGCCATTGTGTGGCAGCTACAGTGTGGGAGCGCACTATAGCACGCTCCAAAGCATGCGTATGGCCGGCATTGCCGTTGCCTGCACGCTCTGGGGTGCCCCACCTTGTCTACTAGCACCTGGAGGGCCTGGAGATGCTCTTTGGATGCCTTAGAGACTAAGCAGGGCTAGGGAGGAAAGAAAGGGAAAGGGAAAGATAAAAAAGATGTTGTCCAGGGGTTAAAATAAGGGTTTTACCCCTGTAGCGACCCGACTCAAAACGAGTCAAGCCTCTGTGTTTTCTGTGCCATCCCTGGATCAGTATGCTGGCACACACAGTACATCAATGTATATATCAAAGTGCAATCACATGTAAATAGCGTAAAACTGATATATACCTTAAAATAGCAGCGGATACAGTCAACGGGAGTGGAGTCCCAATAACACCAACGGCAAGTTGAGTGCGGACCGTAACCCTGAATCGTACTTTTACCCGTCGTAGAAGAGTATCTGCAACATAAGACGTTGCAGCTGTGTAGGTCAGCATTTTGAATATGCTGGCAAGATCACCATAGAAGAACAGAAGAATAAAGACTATTCTATATGCAAAGGCTTTGTGGCTCTGTGTCTAAGTGTTTGCGTAAAAGCTGATTTTATTTTCCTACAACAAAAAGAATATCAGGAATTTCACTATAGAGTTACCTATCATGACATGGTTCCGCCAACCAATGTCTCAATGCCCATAAGTATCATAAGTTGCCCACAATTAGTTATCAGTCCAGTGTTGAGAGTTCAGAGATAGATCCAAGTCTAGAAGCTCAAATTGTCCGTAACCGGGGACACGACTAATCGATTAGGTTTTAACTCTGCAGAGTGTTGTGTACTTTACCCACAAGATTCTTTCCCTCCTGGTAAGTCCTCACACTGCCTGGTGTTTGAGAACAGGATGAAAGAAACATGGTCTTTCAGAGTGCTTCCCTGACTGTCCGACAGTGCCCATCCCAATCCTAACGTCGACTACATCTCGTAGCACTGCCCAGTAGAGTCACAACAAAGATCAACCAAGCCAGAGCCCATAATGACTTGTGGCTACACAGGTAAGCTTCCGGGCATGAAGTATTCATCCTTCTCTTTGAGTCTGGGTGAAGCTTTCCGCAAGATGTCATGGCGCTTCTCCATGCATCCCGGCCACTCACTGGTTTCTCCAGGGTGCCCAATCAACCATCCTTCACCCAGTAGTGTGTATTGAAAACTTGTCTTATCGAGTCTTGAAGTCTTGAGGTCTTGAAGATGCAGGACTTGAAGATGTCTTCATGAAGTCGTCGTTTTGACGCGGAGTCCTTCACACCACTCACGAACACTCATACCAAACCCCGTCTACTTTAGCACAGCATAAAATTAACTAACGTTCCCGGGGCTTTTAGTAACCAGTGATGGGTTCCTACCTCATGCATTCTACTCAACTACAAAAATTTCAATAACACTACGTGAGGGATATGTTGAATGATGTCACTACATGCAATAAAAACATAGGTATGAAATAGATGGTCAAGGTGAACTTTCCTGTACTGTTGATGAAGAGAAAGATTGCTCTCAGAAATAACTTGATAGACTATACGTCACTCTCCGATGAAAAAATCTATATACCAAACACTGCATTCATAAGCAAACACTTCTAGCAATCAAAACTGACAATCACAATGTAACACAAGAACAAAAGCAACAAGGTTGATGAAGGAAACACTTAAGACAAAACTCAAAGCCAAGAAAGTTTTCATAAAAACAACTAAGGTAGTTTTCCTCTACAACAACTAGTAACAAAACAAAAACAAAGTAAAATAATCAAAAGGATTTTAGTAAATATTTTACTAGCAAAAAGAATTACTTTTGAAGAACAAGTAAAACTATGAAAACATTATCCTAAACAACAAGAGTGTTTGTCTAATGAACTTAACTACAAGCACAACCATAAACTAAGAGAAAACAAATTATGAAACAACTAAGTTAACAGAAAATAATTAATAAAATATATTTGTTACAAAACAGAATTAGATCATCTAAAACTTTGTGAAAATAATCTCTACTAAAACTAAGTTGTTTTATAAAACATTACCTAATGATAGAGAATATAGTTTCCTATAATAGAGTAAAACTAAACCATTTTTATTGACAAACATTTCTTAACAGAAAAGATTACTACAAATTTTATTTGAAAACAGAATCTAATTATATAAAACTTTAGTTAAAAGAATTGTTACTAACAAATTTGCTTTTAAAACAACTATACCTATTTGAAAGAGGGTATAGATCCCTACAAAAAAATTTATAAACTAAACAAATTAACTTTTGTTAACAGCAAGTAAATTACTAAGGTTTGGAACAACAAAACTAAATGAAATCTAAAACATAATGTAAATCATATTCAGATTTTCAAAATAAAACAAAGTAAATCAATTTAATTAAACTAATAGGAAACTAAACAGATTCTGTTTGGTTTGAAAATACTATTTAAAATTATTATAAAAATTCTCAAACTCTACCAAATGATAGCTGTGGTCACTAGTGACAAGTATGAAAAAGAATCATTCAAAAATTCATTTTAGAACTCAAGATATTCAGAAAACAAAATTTAAATCCAATCTGTTTAAATTCAAATTTAAGTGTTCAAACATGGTCAAATTTGATATTTACAGAAACTAGATAAAATTTTTGATCTAATGCAAAAAGAATCAATTTAAAATAGTTAAAAACATAAAAGATATGATTAAAATGAAAATAGAGCTAAATCTGTTTTTAAAACAGAAAACAGAAAAAACGAAAAACTTAACTAGCGGTGAGGGGGTGACGTGGCGTTCTCTGGTTGGTCTAGGTGTGTGCGTGCGGAGTGTTATGGGCGGTCGACCGAGCCTAAGGGGAAAACGCTTCGCGAAATAAAATTTCTAATCGTAGCCGTTCATCTGGATCCGACGGTTGAGGGGAGGGGTGGAGAGGCTCATCGTGCTTATGTCGCCGGCGATGGAGACTCCGGCAAGGCAGGGACGTCGAGGTCGTCGGGGATATGGCTTTCGAGGGTCTCCGGCGATGTCTCCGGCACTGGTCGACGCAGGGGAGCTCGGCGAAGGCGATGGTGGCGTCGGAGGGGTGAGGGGGCGACGGTGTTGACGACCACGAGCTCGGAGGCGGTTCGGTGGATGTGGAGCTCCGACGAGGTTGATGGTTGCGCCGTTCTGGTGGGTGTATGGAGACACAGAGAGGTGGGGTGGTGCGCACGGGCGAGAGGAGTTGGGTAGAGGGCTCAGTGGCGCTCGGGGAAGGCAGGGTGGAGTAGGGGAGCAACAATGGCGTGGCGGCTGTGGGTATCTCCGGCGAGAGATTCCGGTGAGGGTGGTGCATGGGAGAAGGGGAAAACAGGGGGAATGGAGGTGCAGGGGTATGCGGCTTCTTATAGGGGGCTCAGAGGGTCGGGGAATGGAAGGAGGCGAGATCCACGGCGAGTGCTCGCCGGTGGTCGTCGGGCGTGTGGGAGGAGGAGGATGACCGGTGATGTTTGCGGTCGGGCGGTAGGACCGGCTTGTCAGTGAGAGAGAGAGATGGGGCGTTATTAGCGGGCGACCGACCGGTAACGGTCTCGGCATTTAATGTCGTTGGGCCGGCCGGTTTTATTATAAACCGTTACCGTTTCTATTTAATGTTTTTCCAGAGCGTTTCAAAAACCTTTAAAGCATTCGAATAAATTCCAAATATAGTCAAATTTTATATCAAAATTAACAGAATAATAAATTCCATTTAATGGACATTTTTATTATGGCATTTGAATAAATTAAAAAAATCATTTTTTAGAAAATGCCTTAATTGGCTTTATTTAATTTTGCAAATATTTTTCAAATAACCTTTTGGGTTTGATGATTCAAAAAAAAACTTCACAAATTACCCCCTGGCTGGGAGTGTCATGTTACTCCTTTCAAATCTTTGTCAGGGGTTTGAATACTTTGTAAATTTTGAATAGGGACCAAATATGAAATGGATTTTCAAAATAATCCAGAGGTTTTCAAAAGCTCTTTCAATTCCTTCTTTTAAACTTCCAACTCATATTTCTTAAAATTTGAGGAAGTCATATTATCCTCTCTCATGAAAATCATTGAGTTGCATAAAGTTTTCTGAATTTGAAATATTTTTCAAATGAAATTCAAATTCTTTTCAAATCCCTTTTCATTTCTTTAAATGGAAGAAGTCATGTCATCTTCACTCTAGGGTTTTGTGATGAAATGAATTTGAATTCTTGGTGAGAAAAATGCAAAGTGAAAGTTTGGGAAAGTCATTTCATTTCCTCTCATTAAACTTTCAAAAGTTTCAAAAAGTTTCAAATTTTCACTCAATTTCAATCACTCAAGTAAACAAACAATCATTCTAATAATTATTATAACATTCCAAAGTTTGGGATGTTACAACCCCACCTCATAGTCGCCTGATGTCTTGGGACTTTTACTAGATGTGAAATGTATCTATGTGAGGCTGTGGTAGAAAGTTGGGGGCAAGGGTAAAAGAGAAGAGGGTGAAAATGGGGGTTTTAGAATATCACCAGAAGGTGTTTGGTGGTGTTTTGGGTAAGGAGATGTTACCATCTTACCGAGATACTTATGAATTTCAAAGGCTAGGAATAAATGAGAGGTTTCAACCATTTTGATCCCAAGGGGGAAAGTTGACAATGGTGATTTGATAAACCCTAGAAATTAGCAGAATCAGATTTCTGTAGATCCATTGATGCTAGGCTTTTACCCTTGATGCAAGACTTAGTTTATCATCACTATTTGTCCATTAGAGCATTCCCACAAATTTTGAGGCCAAGGGGAGACACTTCACAATGTAAAGTTGCTCAAATTTGATTCTGGACAGGAATGGTTTTGGGATGGTTTGATGGATCAAACCAACTTGGATTGAGATTAAACATTGCAAGATCATCACCTATGATAGTGTTGACTTGCTGGATTTTTCCTAGAATTTATTGAGAATATTTCCTATAGAAATATTCCACAAGTTTGATTGGAACAAAAAGGGTTTTGAGGGGTTTTTCCTATGATCTGATGATGCCCTTGTTTTGAAACACATATATATGGAAAATATATGTCCACTGAGTTTCTCTAATTTTTCTCAAATATTTTCAAAGCATTTAAATAATTTTTCCCTACGAAAAACCATTTCTGGCCTTAAGAAAAAGCCTTTAAATAGAATATGAAAATAATCTTTTAAAAATAATATTTGGTGATTTTGGGAAGTCATATATAGTAGGTTTGAAATAAAGCCTTTGGAAAAGAAGGGTCCACCTAATTTGAAGACTTGCAGTGCAAACCTCATTTCAGGGGGTTTTGAAAACCTAATTTGAACAAATCATTTTTGGTTAAGACAAAATTTGATAAAAAATAGTTTTGGGCTATATTCACATGGCATGATCATTGGGCAAGAGGTTTGGGTACATGGAAGATGAATTTGAAGTGGAATAGAACCTAGTAGTGCCACACCACAATCATCAAGCAAGCAAACAACATAGCAAGCAAGCACAAGCACATAGAAAAAGTTTTAGTTGGCTGCATATTTTATAAACCCAAACATAACAATGTGACACAAACATAGGGTGTGACAGACCTTCCCCCCTTAGAAGAATCTCATCCCCGAGATTCCTAGGCTAAGCACTGAAAAGATAAGGGAACTCCGATCTAAGATAATGTTCACGCTCCCAGGTTGCTACAGCTTCAGTGTGGTTGCTCCACACGACCTTGAAGTACTTGATGGTGCGGCTTCGGGTGCAGCGCTAGGCTTCATCCAAAATGCAAACTGGCCTCTCATGATAAGTGAGATCCGGCGGAAGATCGATGGCTTGATAGTCGATGTCCTTGTAGAGGTCGGGGCGGTTAGGAACTTGCAGACACTTCCGTAGTTGTGACACATGAAAGACGTTGTGCACATCCGACAGCTCGGAAGGTAGCTCTAACTAGTAGGCAACTCCTCCACTTGTAGCGATGATCTTAAAGACGCTGATGTATCTTGGTGCGAGCTTTCCTTTGACGTGGAAGCGCTTGGTTCCCTTGAGAGGCGTGACCCAAAGGTAGACATGGTCACGGACACAGAAGTTCACTTCTCGGCGGTGGGAGTCAGCGGGGCTCTTCTGTCTTGACATAGCGGTCTCGAGGCACTCTCGGACAAGTTGAACTAGCTCTTGGGCTTCACGGAGGATGTCTGGCCCAAAAATTAATCCTTCTCCGGTTTCTTACCAATTGAGGGGAGTACGGCACTTGCGTCCATACAAAACCTCAAATGGTGCCATCTGAAGACTCGACTGATAGCTGTTGTTTTAGAGAACTCGGTGAATGGTAGGCAATCTTCCCACTTGGCTCCATATGCCAAAACACAAGCGCGGAGCATATCTTCGAGTATCTGATTTACTCGTTCTGCTTGCCCGCCCGTCTGGGGGTGAAAAGCAGTCCTGAAGGAGATCTTGGTTCCCATAGCTTCTTGAAACATCTTCCAAAATCTTGAGGTGAACTAGGTGCCATGATCTGACACAATCTCCTTTGGAACTCCGTGAAGGCTCACGATATGCTCGATGTAGAGGTTGCCTAACTTGTTACCATCATAGGTGGTCTTGACGGGAATGAAATGGGATACCTTTGTCGGGTGGTCGACAATGACCCAAATGGAATCATGTCCCTTGCTTGACCTTGGTAAACCGGTGATGAAATCCATCCCGACATTATCCCACTTCCATTCAGGCACGTTAGAGGCTGCAACAGCCCAACGGATCACTGGTGCTCATCTTTGACTCTTAGGCATATGTCACACTTGGCGACAAAGGTGCCTATCTCCCGTTTCATGACATGCCACCAGAATCTTGTCTTGAGGTCTTGATACATCTTGGTTCCTCCAGGATGGATGGAGTAGGGAGTGTCATGAGCTTCTTGCAAGATCAGGTTCTTGAGCACCTCTTTGTTGGGTACGCAGATGCGATTCCCGAACCATACAACTCCTTGTTCGTCCACTGAGAATCCTGGGGCCTTACCCGCCATGATCTTCCACTTGGTGCCTTCAATGCTCTCGTGTCCCTTCTGGGCTTCCTTGATATCATCTATCATGGTAGGCTTTGCTTCGAGGTTGGTGAGGAATCCTGGTGCACCCAGTTCCAAGTCGAAGCTCTCAAGTTCGTCATACAGGGCGGGTAGCCTTTCCTTAATCATAAAATTCAAGGAGCAAGCCTTTCTACACAAGGCATCTGTTACCACATTGGCCTTTCCGGGGTGGTATTGAACACTGAGGTCGTAATCCTTGATCAGTTCCCACCATTTTCGCTCCTTCATTTTCAATTCCCTTTGAGTGAAGATATACTTCAAACTTTTATGGTCTGTGAATATCTCATATCGCTTCCCCAGAAGGTAGTGTCGCCATGTTTTCAAGGCATGAACCGCGGCTGCCAACTCGAGATCATGAGTTGCGTAGTTATCTTCATGAGGACGTAGCTATCTAGATAGATATGCTACGACTCTACCTTCTTGCATCAGAACTCCACCAAGCCCAGTTCTTGATGCATCACAATAAATCAAAAACTCCTTGTGAATATCGGGGGTGGCGAAAACCGGGGCTGTGGTCAATCTCTTGTTGAGCTGCTGGAAGCTTTCCTCGCACTTGGCTGTCCACTCGAACTTCTTATCCTGCTTCAAAAGCAGGGTCATGGGTCGAGCAATGCTTGAGAACCCTTCCATGAACTTGCGGTAATACCCCGCGAGTCCGAGGATGCTCCTGAATTCCTTCACGGTGGTTGGGGTTTGCCACTGAGTCACGACTTCAATCTTGGCAGGATCCACTGATAATCCTTCTGTAGTCAACACATGTCCCAAGAATCCAACTTCATGCAGCCAGAATTCACACTTGCTAAACTTGGCATAAAGCTGGATCTCTCGAAGCTTCTCTAGGACCAATCTCAAGTGTTCCTCATGCTCTTCTTCCGACTTGGAGAAGACGAGTATGTCATCAATGAAGACAATAACGAACTTGTCCAAGCACTCCATGAAGACCTTATTCATGCGTTACATGAAGTAGGCAGGGGCATTGGTTAACCCGAATGACATGACCGTGTACTCATACAGGCCATACCGGGTTACGAATGTCGTCTTCGAAATGTCTTGGGGTCTGATCTTTAGCTGGTAGTACCCAGACCTGAGGTCGATCTTGGCGAACACCTTGGCTCCATTCAATTGATCAAATAGGTCTTTAATCTTAGGGAGTGGGTACTTGTTCTTTGTCATGACCTCATTGAGAGAACGGTAATCGACACAAAGCCTAATAGTTCTGTCCCTCTTTGACAACAGAACAGGTGATCCCCAAGGAGACGCACTAGGGCAAATGAATCCTTTTACGAGTTGCTCTACCAGTTGCTTCTTCAACTCAGCCAACTCTTCGGATCCCATCCTTTAGGCCTTCTTATAGATGGGCCTTGATCCTAGCATAAGCTCAATGATGAACTCAATGTCGTGGTCAGGAGGCATTCCGGGCAGGTCATCAGGAAACACATCCGGGTACTCACATACCACTAGCGCTTGATCCAACTCAACTCTCGATAGGTAGTTAACCCGAGGGGCTTGAGTGCAGGCAGGGTTGGGAACATACTTGACTTCCACTCCTTGGCTATTGGTCATGGTGACGATTCTCTTGGCATAGTCGAACATGCCTTGGTGCTTATTCAACCAATTCATGCCAAGGATGACATCCAAGCCCGGTGAGTCCAGAACTATAACGTCTGCTAGGAAGTGTACCCCGTTGATGTCAATCTTCACCCCCTTACACCCTATCCCAGACTTCATAACTGAACCGGGGGTTTGTATCAACATACGAGTACCTAGGGGTGTAGGTTTCATGCTACTCTCTACTGCAAACTTCTGGGTGACAAAAGAATGTGAAGCTCCACAATCAAACAGTACTATTGTTGGGGTTGAGTTGACGAGGAACGTACCCAGTATGACATTCGGGTCTTCCTGGGCTTCCTCTGCGGTGACGTGATTTACACGACCCTTGCCATTGTTGGGCTGATTGCGGGAAGCTGGGTTCTTTGGTGGTGCTCCATGGGCTTGACCTTGATTTGGCGCATTGGGGCGCAGTGCATTCGGCTTCCGGTTGGCACATTGGGGCGCGGTGCTCCACGGGCTAGACTGACTACATCCAAAGCAAGTTACTTGCCCAGGGTTGTTGTTGAAGTTCCTGCCACCGTTGTTTTTATTGGGGTTGTTGTTGCAGGCTGGCCTGGGATTGGCATACTGCTGAGGCTGGTAGCTCAGATGAGGCACAGGAGGTCTAGCCTCCTGTGGCTGATAGGTCGGCTTGGCTGGGGCTGGCTGCCAGGGGCGAGGCTTCTGGTTGCTGGGGCTACCCTTGCTGATCATCTTGCACTTGTGAGTGTCATCGATGGCACGATGCTTGTCTTCCAGCATGAGAGCCTTGTTCACCAAGTTGAAGAAGGTACGGCAGTGGCAAACGATGAGCTGATACTGCATGACATGTTGAAGTTCTTCCATGAAGCGTTCCTTCTTGGCAGCCTCTATGCTGACATCTTCAGGTGCATACCTTGACAGCAGGTTGAACTTCTGCAGATACTCCTTGACAGAGCCACTTCCTTGCTTCAGCGCTCGGAATTCTCTATTCTTGATAGCTATGAAGGAGGTCCTCGATGGTGCACATCCAGTCATCAACATCCAATGGTTCAACAGTCTCGGTGAAGGTTGGGGGCGAGTTCCTCATGAACTCAGACAGCATGGAGCGGCCATTGCCGTTTCTGCCTTGCTGCTAGTTGTTCACGAGAGCCTGAGCCGTGTGCTGGATAGCAGCATTGTTGGATTGGCGTTCCTCCTGGAGAACTTGGAGAAATTGAGCTATGGTCATGTTCTCTGGCGGAGGTGGTGGCAGGGGAAAGTTGCCTTGTGGCTGCTCCTGGTGTCCTCCAGCGTGAGCAGCCCCACCAGCTACCTATTGCGGGCTGGAGTTGCCGGCTTCAGGGTTGGTGATGGAGATATGGCGGGTAGTAGTCACCATCCTATTTGGAGCATCCAAGTCAAACTACTAGGATTGACAAGAGGATAAGCAATAATGGAAAAGCGCACCTAAGGGGGTTGGTCAAGTGCAAGTGTGTTGAAATAAAGGTCGAAAGACCAACATATGTTAAGATAGACAATGGAGTTGCTTACATGTTGCCTAAGGCAAAAGTGCGACTTGCATTGGAACACAAACAACAAAACAAACAACAAGCACACATGGTTTCATATGAACCATTACACGGACTCGACTTCGCATGAGGGATACATGATTGATCCTACCCTAGGGGTTCTCGGACTCAGGTGGTGGAGTGCTTGGTCTCATAGTCATGCTCCTCTAGGTCTTCCTCCTGTTCATCACCCGAACGAGGATCATTCCCGGTCAAAGGGGTCGGGGAACGAGGAGGTCCATCCTGACGACGCATTACAGGCGGGTCGGTGAAGAGCTCACGGTACTCCTTCACACTCATGAGGTGACGATGTGTGGGTGCATCACTAGCTAGGGGTACTCCTCCTCGATAAGCGACAGTTGGTCGTCCCTTGGGGGCTCCATCCTTCTTGATCTTGTCTGGCGTTGTCTTGGCTTGTCAAAGCAACTCTCGTGTGTGGTGAAGTTCCTCGCGGAGCTTCACAGACTCCTTCATCAGGTTATGAACCAGGCTATCGGCGGAGAGGCTGAAGTTGGTCTGGAACCTGAGTGGTGTGCCATCCTCCTTGGTTGGAATCAGTGTCCAACTCTCGCCAAAGTCATCCTTCCTGAAGGGAAGGTAGCGAGTAGCTGGCTCATCAGCCATCTCTAGAATGATGTCTCGAAGGTGTAGGAGCGCCTTGCATTCAGCTGTCTCGATTGCGAACATCATGGTCTCCATCCGTGGTCCTTCAAAGAACCAACTAGTCAGGGAGTCGTTTACCTTCACGACCACATCTACGTGGTACTCCTTTGTGACGGCATCAACCCAGTTGTAGCGACCCGACCTGGAAGGTCAAGTCTCCGGTGTTTCCGTACCATCCCAAGATCATGCTGGTACACACACGGTACATCAATGTATATATCAAAGGGAAATCACACAACATTATGTTAATCGAGATCTCATATCGAGTCCTTTATTACAATAAAGATTATAATAAAGTGGACAAAAGCCAACTCATGAGAGTAACTAAGTCTTGCGGAAGCGTCGAAGATAGGTGAGTCCATCTGACTCCAAGGGCATCTCACTGAGCATAGAACGTGTCCTCACTCCTGGTCGGAAAAGTACTCTGCAACATGATACGTTGCAGCCGTGTAGGTCAGCATATGGAATATGCCGGCAAAGTCACAAGAGAAGAGTGAAAAGATAATCATCTAGTCTATATGCTTATATGGCAAGTGGGGTGGTAAGTTTTTGCGTAAAGCCAAGTTTTTCCTACATCAAGGGGGGTTAAGCAAAAAAAATATTACTAAGTTGGTTGATTAATGAGATGGTTCCACCAACCAATTCTCATACCCAAAATTATTAAATACCCACATCATCATATTATTTGTGTTGAGAGTTCCGGAAGTTTCAATTCCTTTGGCTCAAGTCGTCCATGACCGTGGACACGGCTAATCGATTAGGTTTGAAATACTCTGCAGAGTTTTGCACACGTTCCCCACAAGATTTGGTCGCCTCCGTCTGATTTCTTGCACTTCAGGGTGTTTGAGAAACGGATGACCAAAACATGGTCTTCCAAAGGGTTTCCCTGCGACTCTGACGGTGCCCATCCTTTCCTACCGTTCTTCTACCTCTCGTAGCACCGCCTGTCCAGAGTTACCACGATATCCAACCAAGCCAGAGCCCATAATGACTTGTGGCTGTGCAGGTAAGCCTTGGGTCTTGAAGCACCCATCCATCCCTTTGTGCCTGGGTGGACCTTTCCGCGTGAATACTGGCCATCTCCAGCATCACCTAGGCTAACCACTGGTTTCTCCAGGGTGCCGTTCAACCATCATCCACCCAGAGGTATGTTGAAAACTTGGAGTCTTGAAATCTTGCTCATTATGTAGGTCTTGAAATTATTAACTCTCTCAACTCCCATGAATCACACAACCAACCCCGTCTACTATTAGCATAGGAAAAGTAAAACAACGTTTCCCGGGGCCAATGTTGTTAAAGAGGGTTGAGAGGGGTATCTACCACATGATACTACTACAATGTAACCAAGTTTCCAACTAACCTATCTTGCATGCAACTGGGGAGATGGTAGAACTAATGCATATAAAACATGGGTAAAACATGATCAAAGTGACTTGCCTGATTGATGATCTTCGTACGTGAGTGACTCTAAGTAACAAGCTTCGCACTCCGGATAATCTAACGAAACAAACAATGCACTCAAATAAGCATACAACCAAAATAAGTACTCATAACATTCAGCAAAGAAGTACTAAACAAACAATGCAAACAATGCACAAAAGTCTCTAGCAAGTAAAACACACAAAGTTTTGTTTTCCAAAGGAGATGATGAAAACACTACTACATAATAAAACTATTTTGAAATAACAAAACAATTGTTGTCAGCAAGGAAACAATAGAATATTTTATTAATAAACAGAATAATCAATTTAAGCTTGTTGGGAAAAATTTAGTGAAGTTTATACAAGTTTTGATAAACACTATATGAATCAACTATAGTTATATTAACAAAAGAATGAAAAACTAAACTTATAATTTGTTAACAAAACATGTTCTTGACAGAAAAAATAATTTACTATTAAATCTGTCTTAGAAAACAGAAACAAAATATACAAAACTTTGTTTGAAAACAAACTATTACTAGTTAGTTGTTTTAGTCAAATTAAGCCTAATTGAAAAGAAATTTTGATTCCTATGTTAAATAAAATTAAACTAAGCAAATTTATATTTTTATTAACATTAAGTGAAAACACTAAATGTTTACTAACAGAACCTAATAAACAATAAAACCAAATTCTAAATCAAACTAATCAAAATTAAGTTTATAAAACTATAGTATAATAATAAACAGATTCTGTTTTTTGGGTAAAACAGTAATCAAATATATCATGAAAATCTTCAAACTATACCTGAAGATAGTCCTAACTAATACCAAACAGTAGCAAAAAGATTCATATCAAAATCTATTTTCAAACTCTAGTTATTCAGATTTGAAGATTTTAAGCAAATTTGATTCAATTCAAATTTTATAGTTCAAATTTGAAATTTAAAAGTACAGGGTGAAACTACATGAAAAATGTGAGCTATTGCAAAAAGAATCAACTCAAAACTCTAAACAGGTTAAAAGATATAGCTAAAACAAAATTAGAATAGGTTCTGTTTTCTAAATAAAATCAGAAAAAGGTGAAATTCTACCGGTCGGCCAGGGGGTGACGTGGCGCGATCCGATTGGTTAAGGGGGGCGTGCGGTAGGTGAAATAGAGCGGGCGACCGATCGATATAAGAAAACGGTTCGGACTTAAGTCCGTTCTAATCTTAGCCGTTGGTTCGGGATCCGACGGTCGAGGGGGCTTACGGAGGGAGGTTGCCGGCGTCGGGGTACTTCGGCGAGTCCGGTAGCGGCGATTGCGACGGCGAGGTGTTCCGGTGGTCGGGGAGGACGGGGAGGTGGTCCGGGCGACAGGGACGGTTCTCCGGAGTCGATTGGTGGCGACGGCGAGGCGAATGGTGGTCGGAGGTGGTGGCTACGGTCGATGGCGAGCTTCGGTGTGGGAGTAGCTTCGGCGAGCAATTGCCGGCGTCTCGGCGAGAGAGAGAAGGGGCTCGGGGGGGGGGGAAAT
Organism: Hordeum marinum; assembly: GCA_022496015.1. Lineage (NCBI taxonomy): Eukaryota > Viridiplantae > Streptophyta > Magnoliopsida > Poales > Poaceae > Hordeum > Hordeum marinum. The sequence goes on along the minus strand of CM039676.1, from coordinate 124,448,446 downwards.
GGATGCGGGGGGTGGTCCGGTTCTTATAGGGCGCTCGAGGGGTGAGGGGGAGTAAAGGAGAGAGAGATCCGGCGAGGGGGAGTAACGGCCGGCGTCGGATCCGACGAGCGCGGGGAGTGAAGACGATGACCGTTCCGGGGAAACGGTCGGACGGGGTGGGGTCCAGCGTCAGTGAGAGAGCGGGAGTGTTACTGCGCTCGGACGGCCGACCGGTAACGGTCTCGGCTTTTAAAGCCGGTGGGCCGGCCCGTTTAATACCGGAAACGGTTACCGTTTCTGTTTTTCTAATTTACCAGAGACATTCAAAAGCTTTTAAAGCATTCAAATCGTTTGTAAATATAGGGGTATTATATATCAAAATTAACAGAATAATAAATGCTATTTAATGAACATTTCTATTCCGTCATTTGAACACTTTGAAAAAAATATTATTTCAGAAATGTCCTAATTGTTTTTAAATCCTTTTTGCAAATATTTTCAAAATAACCCCTGGTTATTATGTTCAAATAATTCACCAATTTGACCCTGGTGTGGAGTGTCATGTTCCTCCTCTCTTATTTTGAACATTTAACCAAAATTTCAAATAGGTGAAAGCAACTTAGGGAAAAGTAGAAAGAGCTTTCAGAAAGTCAGAAAAGACATTTCAACTATCACATACAATCAAGCAATGGTGATGATAGATGCATAACTATATTCATAACATTCCAAAATAAAATTTTGGGATGTTACACCAGTGCTCATGGTAGAGGAAAATGGGTGGTTGGCGAAACTAGCACTTCTCCAGGCTATCCCCAAGGAGTCAGGGAAAGCCGGATGTCAGGAAGGCTCTGGGTATGATGGCCATCTACAATTGAAAGGAGGAGAGTCAGTAAAGTGTTGTGTGAAGAATAGGAGAGGTAAATAGTGCAGAATTCATGAGTTCCATTTCTAGGTGTAGTTTTGAAAATGACTTCTATCATGTCTAACGTCCATGCTAACTGACGAGGATATGTACCTAGGGTAGGGTCTTAGGCAAGGCCCACCTACCCTACCTAAGGAAACTACATGGTAGGACTTGAAGATCAAGCATGAACTTCCGAGTGGAGCCCTAGAGATGTCCAAGACCACTCGACAGTAATCCACTTGGAGCTTCTCCTCTCACTCGGCAGTCGCCTATCACTCGACAGACCTCGCTTCAATCGACGCCAGAAGACCAGGAGCCATCATCAAGAGCCCAACGGGCAGACGCTGGCTTAATGGCCCTTAATAGCTTTTACTACGTACGTTACCTGTATTGGCAGACTTTACACCCCACGACCAGACCCTTTGATGCCATTATGAGGGGCAGCAAACTCTATATAAGCCGCCCCTCCCCTCCCGCACAAGGGTTAGAAACTATTGTAATCTCTACATTCCACTCGACATAAAGCTCCCGAGCATTGAGACGTAGGGCTGTTACCTCCACGAGAGGGGCCTGAACTCATACATATGTGTGTACACCCTTGCTGTAGCTAGGACTCTGCCCTCTCCATTTGTACCCCTACCACCTACTGTTAGGCTCGTTCCCACGATAGTTGGCGTCCACCATGGGGCAGGCGTCTAAGTGACTTCCGGCGAGGTTGCGTTTTTCATCCTTCCACATGTCTTCCGGCGGTGATTTTGCTCTGGGCCACGAGATCCGTTTCGGAGCACTCACTTTCATCACCGATGAGTCAGCATGGCTCCAGGAGTCGCTTCTCGATGTCAAGGCGTGCCTGGTCCGCAGGGCCGCGCATTTCCGCGCAAGTCCATGCGTCATGTTGCTGCGTCAGCCGTCGACCCGTTACGCATCGGCTCCTCTCGCCGTTCGTAGTCGCAAGCGGTCCGGCCGCTCATGACTCTAGCGGTGGGTCGAACACGCAGCGGCGCGTCATGCTTCTTCGCAGGTTGCAGCACTCGAACCTGCGAAGTCCCTTCATGGCGTGTTCAAGTCGGATTCCGATCCGTCCGACGTGCCTTCCGAGTGCGAGAGCTGCGATCCCACAGCGGAGGTCTTGATGGCGGGCTCTCATCAGAGCTCACCGCCTGGCTTTGGTCATGGCGAGCACGAGGCTGGTGGCCCGTCGAACGTGCAGTCGTCGGCGCGACCGCTAAGGCCTGGGCATTGGAGGCCGCACGCGTTCGTCTAGGAGAGCTCCAGGCAGAGATCGACGAGCGCGCTTGTGCACGCCCGCCGCGCCCCAGTTGACGTCAGGGACAGCTGTTCCTGACTGGATCTCACGATGGCATCGAGGTATACTGAACTCCCGTGCTTAATGTTGTTGCTGCTGCTAGAATAGCACATTCCATTCAGCCGTCCCGGTTAGAGGCTGGTAGAGGGCTTTTGCAGATCAGAGCAATGTTAGATGCAGCACAACGTCAGAATTCAGGAGTTTCTCAGTCTCATCACAGGATACACAACAATTCACCCAAGGCAGAGACCGTTCAGTCGGCACATAGTCCTGGGTCGCCCTTACGTCGTCGAGGCGGCGATTATCGTGAAGGGCAAGACAGAGATCAACATCACCGCGAAGACCACCATCGAGTGCCCACTCCTTCGCGGAGTGGTCCATACGCACCCCGACGCCAGGACGACAGGCACTCCTACGGTGACAAGCGAGACGCAGACTTTGATGCCCGCGCATACCTTCTTCAGAAGAGGATCGACAAGAGCAGAGCCTATAGAGAAGGACACGACAGAGATGTCCCGAGTGGAAGCTCAGCTGCAGTGTCTGGTCCAGAGTGTTTTAGCAGAGCTATATGTTCTGTGGATATTCCCACCAACTTCAGAATGGCGGCGGGGATCGGAAAGTTTTCTTGTGAAACAAAACCAGAGACTTGGCTAGATGATTACCGAGTGGCTGTGCAGATTGGCGGCGGGAATGAGAATGTCGCAATGAAGCACCTGCCTCTTATGTTGGATGGTCCAGCTCGAGATTGGTTGAATCGTTTGGCTCCTTCTAGCATTCATTATTGGGAAGATGTTGCCCGAGTGTTTGTCCGGACCTTCGAGGGCACTTGCAAGCACCCCGCGGGTTTGGTCAACTTACAACACTGCGTCCAGAAGCCCAGTGAAACCTTAAGGGACTATATTTAGCGATGGTCCACCCTGCATTATACGATGGAAAATGTGTGAGAACACCAGGCTGTTTGTGCCTTCAAGGCCGGTGTGAGATACAAAGAGCTGTACTTGAAGTTGGGGCGCACTAGTGACATTTCACACGGCAAGATGATGAAATTGCCACTTGCTACGCCAATGGCGAGGAAGAAGACCGCCTCCGTAGCGCCAAAGGAAAAGTGGTTGCCAATGAGTCTGGCGGCGGCAACAATAGGAAACAAAAGTGGAAGGCTGAAGACCCAGCTCCGGTAGTGACGGCAGCACTGGCAACTCAGTCGAAGAACAAGGGCAAGGCCAAAGCTCAGTATGCCCCCAAGAAGGGGAAGGGTCAGCCAGGAACCGATATCTTGGATCAGTCGTGTGTGATTCACACGAAGAAAGATGCAGAAGGCAACCTGATTTTGCCCAAGCACACAACTCGACAGTGTCGAACCCTCATCCAGCAGTTCAAGGGAGACCATTCGAGTGGGAAATCTCCTGAAAAAGAAGATGAATATGAAGAAAAGGTAACATTCCCAAATGTCACTACTACACTGGTGATCTTTGCTGACGTCGAGAGCAAGAGCCGTCTAAAAGTCATAAATAGAGAGATCAACATGGTTGTGCCAGACACCCCCACCTACCTCAAATGGTCTCAGTATGCTGTCACATTCGAGCAGACTGACCATCTTGCCCGTGTGGCCACACCCGGTCGACAGGCTCTGGTAGTTCATCTAGTGGTGTAGAGGACTCGACTTAGAAAGGTCCTCATGGACGGTGGCAGCGGCCTGAACATTCTGTATGCGGATACCCTGAAGGAAATGGGCATTCCTATGTCCCGCCTCAGTGAAAGCAACATGCATTTCCAAGGGGTCATCCCAGGAAAGAAGGCCAAGTCACTCGGCCAGATAGCATTGGATGTGACATTCAGAGATAGCAAAAATTTCCGAAAAGAAAAGTTGACGTTTGAAGTCGTGGATTTCAAGAGTGCTTACAATGACATTTTGGGTCGACCCGCTTATGAACATTTGATGGCCCGACCATGTTACGTGTATCTCAAGCTGAAAATGTTGGGCCCTAAGGGAGTGATCACGGTCACTGGCAATCGACAGTGGGCCGAAGAATGTCTCCAGCAAGGGGCCAAGATCGCCGATCAACAGATGGCCATGGTCGAGCTGGAGGAGTACAAGAAAACCACTGACCCTGCTGATTTGCTTCGCGCAAAAAAGCCGTCTTCTGAGTCAGCATTTCAGTCGGTAGGAGAAGTGAAGAAGGTGCACATCCACCCGACCGATCCAACCGCTGCCCCGATGAATATCTCGACAACAATCGACAGCAAATAGGAATCCGAGATTATCTAGTTCCTCCATGAGAACTAGGATATCTTTGCATGGAAGCCTGCTGACATGCCGGGGATTCCCCGGGAGCTGGCTGAGCACTGTCTGCGAGTGGATCCGAAAGCCAAGCCCGTCAGGGAACATTTGCATCGATCCACGGCTGAGAAGCGTAAGGCAATCGGAGAAGAAGTGGCCCGTCTCTTGCAAGCCAAGTTCATTCGGGAGATTTACCACTCCGAGTGGCTCTCGAATATTGTGATGGTGCCCAAGAAAGATAAGTCGTTCCGCATGTGCATTGACTTCAAACATCTCAATAAGGTGTGTCTGAAAGACCATTTTCCGCTTCTCCCGCATACATCAAATTGTTGACTCGACAGCAGGGTGCGAGCGATTATCGTTTTTCGATGCCTATTTTGAGTACCATCAGATCCATCTGTTTGGCCCAGATGAAATAAAAAAAGTCCTCATCACCCCGTTTGGGTGTTTTTGCTACATCACCATGCCTTTTGGTCTCAAGAATGCCAGTGCTACTTTTATGCGCATGATTCAGAAATGTTTACTCGACCAGATCCCTCCGAATGTCGAGGCGTACATGGACGATATAGTGGCCAAGTCCCGCAAAGGTTCCGACTTGCTGGCTGACTTGGCTAAGACATTCGCCAATCTGAGGTGATTCGACATAAAGCTGAATCCGGCCAAATGTACCTTCGGTGTCCCTGGCAGCAAGTTACTCGGTTTTCTCATTTCTGAACGAGGAATTGATGTCAATCCTGAGAAGATCAGCGCCATTACCCATATGAAGACTCCCGTGCAAGTGCACGATGTTCAGAACCTCATAGGTTGCTTGGCGGCATTGAGTCGATTGATTTCTCGTCTTGGTGAGAAGGCTATGCCCTTGTATGAGTTGATGAAGAAATCAGACACATTCGACTGGACTCCTGAAGCCGAAGCAGCATTTGTTGAGCTCAAAGCCGTGCTATCCACCCAGCCGGTGCTTGCCGCTCCTGCCAGCAAAGAGCCCTTGCTCCTGTACATCGCGGCCACAAATCAGGTCGTTAGTACAGTGCTGACTGTCGAGCGAGAAGAGGAAGGCAAAGCCTATAAGGTTCAGCGGCCAGTTTATTATGTCTCGGAAGTTTTCTCCCCCTCAAAGCAGAAATATCCTCATTATCAGAAGCTGGTGTATGGTATTTACTTATCAGTGAAGAAGGTGGCACATTATTTCCAAGTCCATTCGATCTCAGTCGTCAGTGATGCACATTTATCAGAGATTTTCAATAATAGCGACGCATCAGGTTGAGTGGCTAAATGGGCAATTGAGCTGGGACACTTCGACATCAGATTCGAGGCCAAGAAGGCAATCAAGTCCCAAGCATTGGCAGATTTCATGGCCGAGTGGATCGAACAGCAACAGCCTATCCAAGTTCACTCGGCACATTGGACAATGTTCTTCGACGGCTCCAAAATGTTGAATGGGTCCGGTGCTGGCGTTATTTTGATATCCCCCAGAGGCGACAAGCTCAGCTATGTCTTGCAAATTTACTTTGATTCCTCCAACAATGAGGCAGAGTATGAAGCACTTTTGTACGGGTTGCGCATGGCTATCTTGCTCGGCATCAAGCGATTGATGGTTTATGGCGACTCAGATTTGGTGGTGAATCAAGTGATGAAAGAGTGGGATGTTAGAAACCCTGCTATGACTGGATACTGCAATGCAGTCCGGAAGCTGGAGAAGAAATTTGAAGGTCTGGAACTTCACCATGTTCCTCGACTGAAAAATCAGGCAGCTGATGAGCTATCCAAGATTGGTTCCACTCGACGGCCTATCCCTAGTGGAGTGTTCCTGGAGCATTTGCACACTCCTTCGATTCAAGAGGATCCCTTCACTGAAGAGCCCCCGCAAACCTTAAGCTCCTCTGACTCGACTGAAGTCGATGTTCCTGCTGTGATTGACCTGGTCATGGAGGTGCTAGTTATCATTCCCGACTAGACTGTACCGTACATAGCCTATACCCTCAGATAGGAGCTTCCTGAAGATGAAGCAGAGGCTCGACAGATTGTGCGCAGGTCCAAGGCTTTCACTATGATGGGAGATCAGCTATTCAGAGAAAATGTGACTGGTGTCACCCAGCGCTGCATTTCACCCGAGGAAGGTCGAATGATTCTAGATGAAATCCACTCAGGAACTTGCGGATACCATGCGTCTTCAAGGGCGATTGTGGCTAAAGCATACCGAGCGGTTTTTTATTGGCCACAGGCTAAGCCAGCGTCTGCTCTGAAGACAATTCCACTTGCCTGGCCGTTTGCGGTTTGGGGGCTCGACATGGTTGGTCCTTTCCAACCTAGAAAAGGAGGATTCACCCACCTATTGGTAGCAGTCAACAAATTCACCAAGTGGATTGAAGCCAAGCCCATCAAGAAGCTGAATTCCTGCACGGCATTCATGTTCATGAGGGAGATCATTATCCGATTCGGCATTCCCCACAGCATCATCACGGACGATGGCACTAATTTTGACTCAGAAGAATTCAGGAGATTCTATAACTCCCAAGGCACCCGAGTGGATTACGCTTCCGTTGCACATCCTAAAACCAATGGGCAAGTTGAGCGGGCTAATGGTCTCATTCTGCAAGGTCTGAAGCCTTGTCTCATGCGTGATTTGGATCATGCCGTTGGTGCGTGGGTAACTGAGCTGTCGTCTATTTTGTGGGGGTTGAGGACAACGCCTAATGGGTCGATTGGACGAACTCCTTTCTTCCTTGTCTATGGTGCTGAAGCTAAACTGTCGAGTGACTTGGCCTACAATTCTCCTCGAGTGGAGTTGTATTCTGAGGCCGAAGCCGAGCAGGCTAGGCAAGATGGGGTAGATCTTCTAGAAGAAGAGAGTGAGATGGCTCTGATCTGAACCACAGCCTATCAGCAAGACTCACAGCGCTTCCATGCAAGGAATATCAGAAGCCGAGCGTTCCGTGAAGGAGATTTGGTGCTTCGAGTGAATCAGCACCGACCTCACAAGCTAGCTCCTGCATGGGAAGGCCCTTCTGTAGTCACCAAGGTGCTAAACAATGGAGCCTATCACTTATATAATCTCATGAAGCAGATGGATGAGCCACGAGCTTGGAATGTAAACCTGCTTCGACGTTTTTACACTTGATACATTAGTTTTCTGATGTAATAAGAGTACTTCACCAATGCAATTTGTGTCTCTGCAATTAATACCTCGTCGAATCCAACCGTGCAGTTATTTACTTGGGGATACTCCGAGCGACGAGCAATCCTCGCATTCGGGGGCTTAGCTGCAAAACATGTTTCACCTAAGTTAAAAACCCTGTCGGGTGGATAGCAGTCCATTCACTTGACTGCCTATTTGCGAATCCGTCTTCGCTTGGGTTCAAAAAAAAATAACTCGTCGAGGTGATGGTAATCCATTCACTCGACGGCTCAGATGCGAATTGACATTCGCGTAAGTTCAAAATACTTCGAGTGATGGGCGATCCTCATGCTCGGGGGCTTAGCTGTGAATACATTTTGCCTAAGTTAAAAACCTCGTCGACTGGATAGTAATCCATCCACTCGATATCTTAGATGCGAATCGACATTCGCCTAAGTTCAAAATACTCCGAGTGATGAGCGATCCTCACGCTTGGAGGCTTAGCTGCGAATACATTTCGCCTAAGTTAAAAACCTTGTCGACTGGATAGTAATCCATCCACTCGACAACTTAGATGCGAATCGACATTCGTCTAAGTTCAAAATACTCCGAGTGATGAGAGATACTCATGCTCGGGGGCTTAGCTGCGAATACATTTCGCCTAAGTTAAAAACCTCGTCGACTGGATAGTAATCCATCCATTCGATAGCTTAGATGCGAATCGACATTCGCCTAAGTTCAAAATACTCCGAGTGATGAGCGATCCTCACGCTCGGGGGCTTAGCTGCGAATACATTTCACCTTAGTTAGAAACCTCGTCAACTGGATAGTAATCCATCCACTCGGCAGCTTAGATGTGAATTGACATTCGCCTAAGTTCAAAATACTCCGAGTGATGAGCGATCCTCACACTCGGGGGCTTAGCTGCGAATACATTTCACCTAAGTTAAAAACCTCGTCGAGTGGATAGTAATCCATGCACTCGACAACTTAGATGCGAATCGACATTTGCCTAAGTTGAAAATACTCCGAGTGATGAGCAATCCTCACTCTCGGGGACCTAGCTGCGAATACGTTTCGCATAAGTTAAAAACCTCGTCGGGTGGATAGTAATCCATCCACCCGACATCTTATATGCGAATCGACATTCACCTAAGTTCAAAATAGTCCGAGTGACGAGCGATCCTCACACTCGGGGGCTTGGCTACGAAAGCACTTCACCTAAGTTAAAAACAAAAGCAGTCGAACAGACGATTGAAAGACAAAGCGCGAGCAAAATCCAAAGGATAAAACCGCGGATAAACATCTTGTGCAGAAGCAAATGTGTTGAGGTCGAAGGCCCGAATAAAGTTTTAAGGGATACAGTTCCACTCGGCATACCGAGGCAAATTTAACTGTTTTCCAAAGACTCAAGTTTCTAGGCAGGCGACGGACTGGTGGGCTCGACAAAAGTGTCCAGGTCAATGCTGTCGGCGATTCTCGTAGCTGCCTCGATGAAGGTTTCCATGAAGTCCTCGAACTGGAGTTTCTTCGTGTTTACCACTTGGAGCTCCTTCAGCTTCTCCTCCCTCATGTCCCTACAATGGACCCTGACTAGTGACAACGCCACGTCGGCCCCGCAACGAGCAGCAATTTTTTTCCAAGCTTGCACTCGACTAGGAAGTTCGTTCAGGCGAGCTATCATGGAGTTGAGGTCGAGTTGAAGAGTGTCCTCAGGCCATAGCTCCTTGTCAATTTTTCCATGGCAGATTTTAGTCGAGCGGTATAGGCCAGGGCGCCGTGGAGCTGAAAGTTGAGCCGCAACATGTTCATCGCCACCGCATGCGCAACTGGCGTCTTGGTGGGGTCAAGCATGGGCTCAATCTCCTCTGTTTCCTTTTCAAATTCCTGGCAGAATTTTGTTGAAAAAGGGGAATCGGTGAACTGCAACCCTCAATTTTTTTTGCAAATGTCAGTCGACAAGAAATACTCACTGTCGAGAAGAAGATACATCTTCCTCGAGAATTCGCCCAGATGCTTCTCCAGGCCATTAATCCTCTTGGTTAGTTGCTCGGCCTTCTTGACAAGGTCCACACGCTCCTGGTTCAGCTTGGCGTTCTCCTCTTCCAGCTTCTGGACGGCCGCCAACTTCTGCTCTGCAGCTTCAGTTTTGTCCTTGGCCACTTGTTGGGCACCAGCAAGTGCTTTTTCCTTCTCCTCCAGTGCCCTCTTCATGGAATCTAAAGAAACAACATTGTTGAGTCGTGCTTGTAGTCGACGGTTTTCATTGCGCACGTCTGTTCGAGCGGGAGCACTTAGTTGAAAACATGAAAAGGTGAAGATGGGAATGCTGACAATCGGCACTTATTACCTCCCAAAGACTTCAGCTCAACACATGATCGCTCCAGGGCTTTGTTGGCAACCGCCAAGTCCACCTGCAATTGGTTCTTCTCCTCCTCCATCTCCTTGTACTGCGTCCCAAGTTCGCAAGCCGTCTAGAACCAACAAAAGACAGGAGTTCAATCAACAAGTAGTTCTTGGACAGTCGACTGAGTTATTAAAACCGGTGAATGCCCATGTTGGAAGAATTCAAACAGAAAGTCCGCTCGACATATCGAGTGGCTTTGGCACTCTGCACGCCGTAAACAAATTCAAACAGAAAGCTATCTCTATTAAGACCCCTGCCGACGCAAGCACTCGATAGAGTCTCAGGAACTACACCTAGTGGGTGCGCTAAGAGTGCCCCCACTGAGACAGTTAACTCTTGATCCGTCGAGTAACTCGTCAGAAAAGACACTCGACAAGGTGAGCCATGTCGTGACACTCAACCCGTCGAGTGACGCACCCACCCTACTCCATAGAGTGCAGTCTATCCTTATAAAGCGTCATATCATGGTTTGTAAATAATATCCATGAAACCTGCAAGGTAGATGCGGAATGGTGTGATTCAAGGTGAAGTGTATCCTATATACAATAGACTCTAAGGCCCCTACCGATGCAAGCACTCGACAGCAGTCTCGAGGACTACACCCAGTGGGTGCACTAAGAGCGCCCCCACTGAGACGGTTAACTCTCGATCCATCGAGTAACTCGTCAGAAAAAACAGTCGACAAGGTCGGCCCTGTCGTGACACTCAACCCATTGAGCGATGCACCTCCCCCACTTTATGAAGTGCAGTCGATCGCTATGCAGCGTCATATAATGGTTTCATAATAATATTCATGAAACCTACAAGGTATCTATGGACTGGTGTGATTCAAAGACAAAATGTATCATGTATACTCTAAAGACCCCCGCCGATGCAAGCATTCGATAGCGGTCTTGGGGACTACACCCAGTGGGTGCGCTAAGAGCGCCCCCACTGAGACGGTTAGCTCTCGATCCGTCAAGCAACTCGTCAGAAAAGACACTCGACATGTCGAGTGACAATAGTACCGCGTGTACTACCAATCCTAGTCCTACTCGACTATGGTCCGATCTATTCGACTGGAGAAAGTTCAAACATTCTACGGCGATCACCCAGTGGGTGTACGGCAGACAAGAAAATACAAGAATTCAATCGACAATGGAATTACAATCGAACCTACTCGGACATTGGTGCGGAGGGCTGCGCTGACATCAAAAGCTAGTTTGCTGGCCTCGCGTGCCTCCTTGGCCATCAACATGAGCTGCTCCGCCTGGATCATGGCTTCCTTTGAAGCTCCGGTTTGGTCTTCCAGGGTGCGATGCAGAGGGAAGGCCGTCATAGGTGGGGTCTGCGTAGTCGCTGGAGCAGCTGAGGCAGCCTAAAGAGGTCTGGTCGGAGTCGACATCACAACGGTCGAGACGGTTGGAGGAGCATGCGATAGAGGCGTTGCAGGCTCAACCCTAGGTCGTGTCGAGTCACCTCTCCTCTGGGAAGACTCCGTAGTTGAGTGCTGAGGTGCTTGCGACGATGACGCCCTTCGGGTGCGAGCGTGCGAAGTGTCCAGCGGCCCCTCGTCGTCCTCCACTTGAATGACCTCTGCAACAACCGACAGCATCAACATCGGCATGTGTCGAGTCCTATTCGGACAAACTAACAACTTTCTTACCTCTAAGAGAAGTGGCAGTGTCAGCGGTATCAATATCCATCGCGTCCTCTTCATCTCGACGAGGCGAGGTCATAGATGTTGCAACTCTGATGGATTAGACAGCTTTCACTCAGATATAACTCAAGACTTTAGTCGACAAAACAATTCGGAAATGAACACTTACGTGGAGACGATAGGTACGACCACCCTCATGCGGGTCAGTGCTTTGTGAGGCTTGGAGGTGGCTTGTTTGGGCTGCGTGGCTAGTCTTTCATTCAACTCGACAGTTGAGGGGCGGCTCCGTTTTGGGTTCTTATCGCTTGGGCCCGAGGCCTTGTCCTCAGCAGCTGCCGGATCATGGAGGGCCTTAGTGCGGCCTTCGCGACGAGGGGGCAACTCGACTCCTTCCTCTTCGCTGGAATCTTCATATTCATCCTCAGAGTCGAAAAGTCGGTCGCCGTCCATGCCGCCGCCCTCGCTCACCACGCCATCATCCACATGGTTCTCATTGGGAACGGGCGAGTGCATGTTCGTCCATTCCTGCATAATTCAAACAAGAGAGTCAGACTACAAGTCAATAAATTAGTCGACGGTATAAATGTATCAGTCAACATCACATGTCTCACCAGGTTCTTCGATGGATTTTCAGCCGAGTAAGGCCGGATCCTCTTGGCTCTCGAGGGGTTGTCACAAGCCCCAGTGATGCTCCGAAGCCAGTGCTCAACAGTCTCCTATGTAACTTCTTCTGGATGCATCCTGGTCGAGTCCCCCGGACCTGCATAGTGCCACATGGTGTGGTCTCTAGCCTGGAGTGGCTGAATACGTCGACCGAGGAACGTTTCAAGCAGATCCATGCCTATCACCCCGCCCCATATCAGCTGCACCACTTCCTCGACTAAGATACCTACTTGGACGTGCTCCTTGTCAGTCACCTTCAGGGACTTGGGGGCAGCAGGACGCTCAGGTGAAAACGGGGGAAGACCAGTCGACATGTTGGGTGGCGCTACATCTTTGCAGCAGAACCAGGTCGACTGCCAGCCTCGGACAGACTCAGGAAAAGTAATGGCAGGAAAGGAACTACGTTGCCTTTTCTAGACCCCTATACCTCCACACAACTAGAGCACGTGAGTCTTCCCGTTGGCGGCAAGGACTTTCTTTACAGTCTGTGATCTGACCGTGAAGAGATGCTTAAACAACCCCCAACGGGGAGAGCACCCCAGGAAACACTCGCACAAGGTGACGAATGCAGACAAGTACACCATGGTGTTTGGTGGAAAGTGATGTAGTTGTGCACCAAAGAAATTCAGAAATCCCCGAAAGAATGGGTGGGGTGGCATGGAGAAACCTCTTTCTACATGGGAGAGGAGAAAAACTTGCTCCCCGTCGCGCGGCTCCGGCTCGCGCTCCTCCCCCGGCAGCCTCCAGGCGCCGTCCGCCACCAGCCTGTCGAAGACGAGGCCCTCGAGGTCGGCGCGAGTGAAAATAGAAGGGAGAAAATCCCCCTGCATCCACCCCGCTAGCGCGGTGAACTGAGCAGTCAAGGGTTTCTTTCCCTTGAGCTTCGACGTCCCCTTCTTTGCGCGCTCCAGCTTCTCCGTTGTGTTCTTCGTCATTGGAGCAGCGGCTCTAGTCGGAGGAGAGCGGTGTGCTGCATTGGGGAGTAGAGGAGGCGGAGGAAGAGAGGGAGAATCAGCGGAAGGTATGGTGCAATCCGCGGCTCAGGAAGCTTTATATGCTGCCGAGTGTCACACTAACCAGTGGTCCTATGAGATAACCGCACACGCCAACCGCTGACGACGCCCAGTGCGTAGCAAAATGACCGGCACGAGAATCGAGGCGTCGTGCCTCCACTTGCCTTGATCGCGGCGTCATCTTCACGTGTGCCGCGCTTCCCAAATTTTTGTATCCTAGAGAATCTGGGCCCGTCAAACCGACCCGTCACCTCCCCATGATGCGCTCGATTCACTCGGACACTATTAAGTCTGAATGGATCCAGGCGAGCAGAGAAAAATTCAATCGATGTAAATTTCGTTGAAGACCCGAATATTATTCAGAAGATCTCGCATGTCGATCCTAAATAAACGGCGATGCTCAAGTTTCATGGAAACCCCAAATACCATTCGGAGGATTCAATGCATTAACTAAAGGTTGACGTTGATACCTCCTTCCACCACTCGAACCCCGATCCATTCGGGGGTAATGACGAGGATATGTACCTAGGGTAGGGTCTTAGGCAAGGTCCACCTACCCTACGTAAGGACACTACATGGGAGGACTTGAAGATCAAGCATGAACTTTCGAGTGTATCCCTGGAGATGTCCAAGACGACTCGACAGTAATCCACTTGGAGCTTCTCCTTTCACTCGGCAGTCGCTTGTCACTCGATAGACCTCGCTTCACTCGATGCCAGAAGACCTGTAGCCATCATAAAGAGCCCAACATGCAGACACTGGCTTAATGGCCCTTAATAGCTTTTACTACATACGTTACCTGTAACGGTAGACTTTACACCCCATGACCAGACCCTTTGATGCGGGGCCATTATGAGGGGCAGCGAACTCTATATAAGCCGCCCCTCCCCTCCTGCACAAGGGTTAAAAACTATTGTAATCTCTACATTCCACTCGACATAAAGCTCCTGAGCACTGAGACGTAGGGATGCTACCTCCACGAGAGGGGCTTGAACTCATACTTCTATGTGTACACCCTCGCCGTAGCTAGGACTCTGCCCTCTCCATTCGTACCCCTACCATCTACTGCCAGGCTCGATCCCACGACACTAAGTAAGGGCTTCCTACAGCCAGGATGGCTCTAATACCAGCTCTATGGGGACCCTGACTCATAAGTCGTGATCACCGAATGCACGTGTAAAGTGATCCCAGAGATCAATGCTCACTGAACACACAGAAGGTGGATAACAAGAGTCTTACATCCACATTTAGCGTCTTACACAACTAATGACCATGAAGGTCTTAGTCTTACATAGATAGGGCCACACGGGCCAAACACTTAAATTAGAAAATGCAGGGGAAATCTTGGTCGAAAGTGTGAATCCATGCCATCTGCCTTAACCTACAGGCATTCTGACCGGGAAGCGTCCTAGTTCGCATGTTCGTCTCCAAAGAACTCTTCAACAAACTCCTGTTCTTCCATGCCTGGCCAATTAAATAACGAGTGGCATGCCAATGAGTACTTTGAATGTACTTAGAAGCAACCCAAGTTGTGCAACAAGGTAACAATGATGGATGATATATCACTAAGTAGGTAAGTTTGTAGAAAGCTAATTTTGTATGCAAATGACATGATCAAGTAACTAGTGAGCATGTATCAACAACTAGCAGGTATCCATGTGAACAAATGGCTAATATCATCATAAGTATTGGTTGAATACCTCATGTTCACTCTTCACGCTAAGTCATCAGACTTAGTTCAATCCTCACGCTAAGTCATCGGACTTAGCTCATGTGACCTCTTGTCACCACCACACCCATATTCACACCAAGGTTTATGAAAACATCCAAACATAGTCTAAGAAGGACCTCCAACTTTCCATGACCACGGATGCGGTTATTCGAATAGTTTTACACTCTGCAGAGGCTGCACACTTTACCCACAAGACTCGAGGAACTTTCATGTCATCCACGACTCGCGGTATATAACATACCTGAGGTAAGCACCCGAACAATGCCTTTCCCATCGTGATACTAAACAAAGATTCCACTCCTTGGTGCCATCCCTCATGATATGCTTCACTCGTATCATACATAAGGGCACGCAACGGTGTGCCCAGTGCCTGTGAAGACAACGCATGACCTTCCTCTCTGGGATGACCCCGTCTCAAGAGTGACTATTTCACTCTTGCCACTAGTAATGCGGGCTCCTTGCTACTAAGAACCATAGTAATCAACAAAGCGCCATCCCATAAGGGGTATCGTGGTTGCACATGTAAGGTTGGAGTGGTTAGCAGACCTTAGAACTCTCCATTTTCGAAAGCACATACTCACTTTTTCTAGAACACCACTTCATTCTCAAGTGGTCGCCCATCTCATCGATATCTCCCTCAGGCATTAGTGGCACCCGACGGGGTTTTCGAAAGTTCTTGAAATCATTTCTCTCTTTCCATCACTATGCATAGTCCCGATCCCACTTGCATAGCATCTACTACCATCCTATCTACACCCACCCGCATAACCCTCATAAGGGGGTAGGGTCATGCACGATCCAAGTGTCAATGGAAATGTATCGGAGGCATCCCACCGAAAGGGGAACAACACATCATGATCAATTAAGATGAAAGTAAAGTGCTATATGACATGCAATAAAAATGGTTTCTCATCAAGCTCAAAGGGCTGCTTGCCTGGCTCGGTGAAGTCTCCGGGGTCTTCGAAGTCTTCGAGTCCAACTTCTTCGTCAACAGCGCAATCTATCGTCGCGATTAAATAACGGTAAAATAAGCAACAGACAAAAACAGAGCACTTAACTACTTATAAAAAATGCTAATCTATTCTAATAAATAATCAATGTCACACTAAGAATATCCCCCTAGGGTTTTGTTGTGAAACAAACATTTTGGAAATAAATTAACAGAGCTAAAAAGGTGCCTAAATATAGGTTTTAAAATGAAATAGTACTAAAAATAATCTCAAACATTCTTACAAATGGAACTCTTAAATTCTAGGGATTATACTAAGAATATAGGTGAAAGATTTATTTTCATAGGATTTAATTTGGGCCCTATGGGCTTTTTTTAAAATCCCACAGAAAAGGAAAAAGAAAAAGGGCCACAGGGACCCGGGCCAGACCTGGCCAGTGGCTGGGCCGGCTCAGCTGGCCAGCCAGCCGGCCTCGCATGCGGCCAGGTTTAAACCTGACGCGTAGGGCACGATCGTCAGCGACCGCGGGAGAGAGAGAGGGCATGGGAGAGGGGAGGAGAGGCCTACAAGTGGGCCCCACGTGTCGGGTCCTTCTCCCACCTCGGGACAAGAAGGGGGGAGCTCTTCGGCGGCGAAGGGAGGCGCGGCGAGGAGGCCTGGAGGTGGGAACGGGTTCGGCGTTGACCCGCCGGTCCTCTGGAGGTGGAAGGGCGGCCGGAGGAGGTCGGAGCCGCCGACGGCGAGTACCTGTGGTGGAGGGGCCTTCGGGAGGTGGTCGCTGGGGCCGCCTGGGGCTGCAAAGAAGATGGGAAGAAGGGGGGATCGCGTTAGTTTGTAGAGGGAGGAGCAACCGAAGGTAGAGAGAGGTCGGAGGGGCTCTGTACCCGGATATCAAAGGTGAGGTGGCCGCGGAGATCCTCGGGTCGATCCCGAGCACAGAGGTGACGAGGGCTCTCAGGGTGCTCGGGGAGGTTGCTAGGGTGAGGAGAGGGAGATCAGTGGGGAGAGAAGGGCCCGAGAGGCCCTTTTATAGCGAGGGCGCAAGTCCACCGACGGGCTATGCGCCGGGGAGGACATGGCCAAGCCAAAGAGATAGGGAGGCTTGCGAGACGGCCTAGGGGTGTTCCTGAAGTTGGTCTATGTCGAGCAGGAGCAATGGGAGAGAGAGAGGAGGGCGCATGTGTGAGCTCCCCGGTTGGGCGAACCGGACGGCATCGGGCACGCCTGTGGGAGGGCGGAGGAGAGAGGAGAGGGAGGGGGCCAACCGCTTGTCATGTCACGGACGCCGAGGGCGTCTCGGGGACATGCGGGAGGAGTCCCGAGGTTGTCGGGGCTGGCCATTGGGTGGCGGCTACAGTGCGGGAGGCTAAGCACCTGGAGGTCCTGGGGATGCTCTTTGGATGCCTTAGAGGCTAAGCAGAGCTAGGGAGAAAAGAAAGGGAAAGGGAAAGATAAAAAATATGTTGTCTAGGGGTGAAAATAGGGGTTTTACCCTACCTCATAGTGGCCTGATGGCTTGGGACTTCTACTGGAGGTGAAATGTATCTATGTGAGGCTGTGGTAGAAAGTTGGGGGCAAGGGTGAAAGAGAAGAGGGTGAAGATGGGGGTTTTACCAAATCACCAGAAGGTGTTTGGTGGTGTTTTGGGCAAGAAGATGTTACCATCTTACTGAGATACTTACGAGTGTCAAAGGCTAGGAGGAAATGAGAGGTTTCACCAAGTTTGAGCCCAAGGGAAAAAAGTTGACAATGGTGATTTGATAAACCCTAGAAATTAGTAGAATCAGATTTCTATAGACCCATTGATTCTAGGCTTTTACCCTTGATGCACCACTTTCTGTATCATCACTATTTGGCCGGTAGAGCATGGAAAAAAAGTTTGAGGCCAAGGGGAGACACTTCACAATGTAAAGTTGCTCAAATTTTATTCTGGACATGAATGGTTTTGGGATGGTTTGGTGAATCAAACCAACTTGGATTGAGATGAAACTTTGCAAGATCATCACCTATGATAGTGTTTACTTGCTGGAATTTTCCTGGAATTTATTGAGAATATTTCTTATAGAAATATTCCAAAAGTTTTACTTGAACACAAAGGGTTTTGAGGGGTTTCGCCTATGATCGTATCATGCCCTTGTGTTGAAACTCATATATATGGAAAATATATGTCCACTGAGTTTCTCTAAATTTTATCAAATATTTTGAAAGCAGTTAAATAATTTTTCCTAGGAAAAACCATTTCTAGCCTTAAGAAAAAGCCTTTAAATAAAATATGAAAATAATATTTAGAAATTAATGTTTGGTGGTTTTGGGAAGTCATATATATAGTAGGCTTGAAATAAAGCCTTTAGAAAAGAAGGGTCCACCTAATTTGAAGACTTGTAGTGCAAACCTCATTTCAGGGGGGTTTGAAAACCTAATTTGAAAAAATCATTTTTGGTTAATTTTGTTTTGCTAAAAATAGTTTTGGGCACTATTCACATGGCATGATCATTGGGCAAGAGGTTTGGGGACCTGAAGATGAATTTGAAGTGGAATAGAACCTAGTAGTGCCACACCACAATCATCAAGCAAGTAGACAACATAGCAACCAAGCACAAGCACATAGAAAAAGTTTTAGTTGGCTCCATATTTTATAATCCCAAACATAACAATGTGACACAATCATAGGGTGTGACATGCTCCCCCCTCCTCGCTCTCCCCCTTCCTCCGCATCCTCCCCGTGCCCAGCACACTCTCCCGACCCAAACCCTCTCCGCCGTCGAGCTCCTCTCCCCTCCTCGGAGTTCCCCTCTCCCCCTGGCAACCATGCGACCACCCACTGAAGCACGGGAGCCCCACGAGCATGCCGGTGCCATCCGTTCCTGCCGCCATGGCCTGGAGCCCAACCTCCGATGAGCCCTCTGCTGCTGTCGTGAGGAGATGGATGACAGGTGGGGCCCACCTGTCATTCCCTCGCCCCCCTCCTCTCTTGCTGGCAGGCTGGGCCCACGGGCAGGTTTAAAAAAACCTACCGCGCACGGTGCCTCGCCTGGGTCGGCTTCCTCCTGTGGGCCGGTTTGGCTAGGTGGTTTTGGCCCGTAAGGGCACATGACCCTTTTTCCTTTTTCTTTTATTCGGTTATCTTCCAAAATTCCACAGATTTGAATATTTATCCAATGCCCATAATTCTTCCACCTAATTTCTTGGAATAATCCATAGAATTTATTAGTGCCGCTTGTAAAAATGTTTGAAAATATATTTAGTACTGTTTTATTTTAAAACCTATATTTGGGCACCTTTTTGCCTTTGTTAATTTATTTCCAAAATATTTTTTTAACAACCAAACCATATGGAAATATTTTCAGTATGACATTTAGTATTTATTAGAGTAGGTTATCATTTTTTATAATAGTTTGTGTGCTCTGTTTTGGTGTGTTGCTTATTTTATCGCTTTATTTCACGATGATAGATTGCACGGTTGACGAAGAAGTTGGACCTGAAGACTTCGAAGACCCCGAAGACTTTATTGAGCCATGCAAGCAGCCCTTTGACCATGATAGGAAACCAATTTTATTGCATGTCATATAGCACCTTACTTTCATCATATTTGATCATGTGGAGTAGTGACCCCTTCGGTGGGTTGTTTCCAACACTCTTACCATTGACAGTTTTCATCGGGCATGACCCTACCACCTTATGAGGGTTATGCGGGTGGGTGTAGTTACGATGCTAATAGATGCTACGCAAGTGGGTTAGGTTTCTATGCATAGTGATGGAAGGAAAACTATGATTTCAAAGACTTCTCTAGAACCCCTGGGTGCTACTAATGCCCGAGGGAGATGATGATGAGTTGGGTGACCACTTGAGAAAGAAGTGGTGTGCCGGAACAAGATGAGGGTGTGTTTTCGAAAACAGAGGGTTTAAGATATGTCGACTGTCCCAACCTTATATGCGCAACCACGATACCCCTTATGGACGGGCCTTGTTGATTACCTTGGTGGGTACTAGCAAGGAGCCCACATTACTAGTGGCAAGAGTGGCGTAGTCACTCTCGATACGGGGTTGTACTAGTATGTACGATCCTGCGTCGTCTTGATAGGCACCGGGCACACCGTTGGTCCCCTCATGGATGGTACGATTAGAACGAGGCTTGTGTGATGTACATCGTGAGGGCTGGGTACCAATCGAGTGGACTCTTTGTTTAGTATCACTAGGGGAAGGCATTGTTCGGGTGCTTACCTCGGGTATGTTATATACCGCGAGTCGTGGATGACACGGAAGTTCCCTGAGTCTCATGGGTTCATGTTTTGGACCAGGATTTCTGCTGCTTGTTCTATTTTAAGTGTTTGGTCTGTGTGGCCCTATCTATGTAAGACTTTGCCCTCAAGGTCTTTATTGGTGTAAAACGTTAAATGTGCATGTAAGACTCTTGTTATTCAACTTTTGTGTGTTTAGTGAGCATTGATCTCTGGGATCACTATACACGTGCATTTGGTGATCACGACTTATGAGTCGGGGTTAGCATAGAGCTGGTATCAAAGCCATCCTGACTTTAGGAAGCCCTTTGTTAGCATGGACGTTAGTCAGGATAAAACCGTTTTCAAAACTACACCTAGCATCTATACTTAGGATTTCTGCACTATTTACCTCTCCTATTCTTCACACAACACTCTACTGACTCTCCTCCTTTCAAACCTTTGTAGATGTCCGTCGTACCCAAAGCCTTCCTGACATCCGGCTTTCCCTTACTCCTTGGGGACAGCTTGGAGAAGTGTCAGTTTTGCCAACCACCTATTTTCCTCTACCACAAGCACCGGGTCAATGCCGTCACGAAGGAGTAACATGTGGATGTGGTCGTGAAGGCAAACGACTCCCCGACCAGTTTGTTCTTTGAGGGATCACGGATGGAGACCATGATACTTGCGGTCGAGACAGCTGCACACAAGGCACTGCTTCATCTTCGAGACATCATTCCAGATATGGCTGATGAGCCGGATACTCCCTACCTTCGCTTTAGGAAGGATGACCTTGGCAAGAGTTGGACGCTGATTCCAACAAAGGAGGATGGACCACGGCTCAAGTTCCAAACCTACTTAAGCCTCTCCGCCGATAGCATGGTTCATAACCTTATGAAGGAGTCCGTGAAGCTCTGCGAGGAACTTCACCACACCCAGAGCTACTTCAGCAAGCCAAGACGAAGCCAGGCAGGATCAAGAAGGATTGAGCCTCGGAAGGACGACAAGCTGTCGCCAATCGAGGAGCATCCCCAGCTTGAGATGCACCTACACATCGTTGTCGCATGAGTGCGAAGGAGTACCGTGAGCTCTTCACCGACTTGCCTACAAAGCGTCGAAGGGATGGACCTCCTCGTTCCCCGACCTCTACGACTGGGAATGATGCCCATTCAGATGATGAACATGAGGAAGACTCAGAGGAGCGTGACTACGAAACCAAACACTCCACCATCTGAGTCCGAGAACCCCTAGGGTAGGATCAGTCATGTACCCCTCACGAGAAGTTGAGTCCGTGTAATGGTTCATATGAAACCATGTGTTCTTGTTGTTTGTGTTTCGATGCAAGTCGCGCTTTTGCCTTAGGCAACATGTAAGCGACTCCAGCGTCTATCTTAATATACGTCGGTCTTTTGACCTTTGTTTTAACACACTTGCACTCAACCAACCCCCATAGGCGTGCTTTTCCATTGCTGCTTTTCCTCTTGTCTCTCCTAGTTGTTTGACTTGGCTGCTCTAGACAGGATGGTGATTGCTACCTGCAACAGCTCCTTCACCAACCCTGAAGCCGGCAACTCAAGCCAGCAACAGGAAGCTGGTGGGGCTGCTCACGCTAGAGGACACCAGGAGCAGCCATAAGGCGACATTCCCCCGCCACCACCTCCACCGGAGAACATGACCATAGCTCAGTTTCTCCAAGTTCTCTGGGAGGAACGCTAGGCCAACAATGCTGCTATCCAGCAGATGGCTCAGGCCCTTGTGAATAACTAGCAGCAAGGTAGGAATGGCAATGGCCACTCCATGTTGTCCGAGTTCATGAGGAATTCGCCCCCAACCTTCACCGAGACTGCTCAACTGTTGGACGCTCATGACTGGATCCGCACCATCAAGGACCTCCTTGCACTGGTTAATTTCAATGAGGATCGTGAGAAGGTGCTTTATGCCTCTCATTGCCTCGGAGGTACCGCCCGAGCTTGGTGGGACAAATTCAAGGTCATGCAAGGTGAGCGTGTGATCACCTTGAATGACTTCAAGGAAGGATTCCGCACTACCCATATTCCTTCTGGGATCATGGCTATCAAGAAGAGAGAATTCCGAGCGCTGAAGCAAGGAAGTGGCTCTGTCACGGCATACCTGCAAAAGTTCAACCTGCTGTCAAGATATGCACCTGAAGATGTCAGCATAGAGGCTGCCAAGAAGGAACGCTTCATGGAAGGACTTCAACAGGTCCTACAGTATCAGCTCATCGTCTGCGACTGTCGTACCTTCTTCGACCTGGTGAAAAAGGCCCTCATGCTGGAAGACAAGCGCCGTGCCATAGACGACACTCGCAAGACCAAGAGGATCAGCAAGGGTAGCTCAAGCAACCAGAAGCCTCGCCCCTGGCAGCCAGTCCTAGCCAAGCCAACCTATCAGCCACAGCAGGCTAGACCTCCTGCACCTCGTCCGAGCTACCAGCCTCAGCAGTATGCCAATCCCAGGCCAGCCTACAACAACAATCGCAATAACAAAAACAGAGGCAGGAACTACAAGAACAACCCTAGGCAAGTCGCTTGCTTTGGATGTGGTCAGCCAGGACACATCTCTAGGTTGTGCCCCAACAAGAAGCCAGATGCCCCGCGCCCCAATGCGCCACCTCAAGGTCAAGCCCGTGGAGCACCACCAAGGTACTGAGCTCCCCGCAACCAGCCCAACAATGGCAAGGGTCATGTGAATCACGTCACCGTAGAGGAAGCCTAGGAAGACCCGGACTTCAGCGAGGTGCTCCCATCCTTCTTCCTCGGATATAAACCACTGTAATACTCCGGTTGTGCTTTTCATGTATAACTCGCCCTCGTGTACTTTTTAGGCCTTGGATCGCCGAACTATGCGACGTGCCTCTGTCTGATCGTCAGGGAGTTCCTTACAAAGAAGGTAGGCAAGGAAGGGCTCTATCCATGGCGCGATTACTGCCATTACCTCGTGAGCCGAAGGCATTTCACTCAATAAGGAGCCGCCGATGATGTGATTGTCTGGTTCATTTTTAGGGGGAACAACCTTGTTCGTCGTATCCAGACTAGCGCCCTTGTCCTTGTCCTACCACACTACAGATGGCATAAAGAGCCGTTCCAAAAAGGTGTTTCTCGGGACAGGGTCATGCTTGGCTCCTATACGGGCCAATATGTTGGCGGCTTGGTTGTTGCCGCGAGCAACGTGCTGAAATTCCAACACCTCGAATCGAGCAGATATCTTTAGGAGGACATTTCTGTATGCCACCATCTTTAGATTTTTGGCGTCGAATTCACCATTGATTTGGGAGATGGCCAAATTGGAGTCTCCCCGTACCTCTAGCCGCCGTATGCCCATTAATACTTCCATCCGAAGACCATGAAGGAGAGCTTCGTATTCAGCTGCATTGTTGGTGTCAGCGTACATGATTTGCAACATGTATCGCACGTTGTCACCTGTGGGGGATGTGAGGATAACTCCAGCCCCCAATCCTGCTAAAGTTTTGGACCCATCAAAGTACATTATCCAATGGGAGTATGCATTGTATTCCTTGGGGACCTCGACCTCTGTCCATTCAGCCAGGAAGTCTGCCAATACTTGAGATTTTATGGCGCGGTGTGGCTTATAGGTTATTTCAAATGGAAGGAGCTCAATGGCCCACTTGGCTATGCGGCTAGTGGCGTCCCTGTTATTGATTATATCATTTAGGGGGACTTCGGATGCCACTATTATTGCACACTCTTGGAAGTAATGTCGGAGTTTCCTTGATGCCATAAACACTGTGTAGGCTATGTTTTGGTAGTACGGATATCTTGACTTGCACTGCGTTAGCACTTATGACACATAATAGACCGGCTTCTGAGTCCGGAATTTTTGTCCCTCCTCATCTCGTTCAACAATGAGCACCGCGCTGACAACTTGATTGTTGGCTGATATGTATAACAACATGGTCTCACTAGTGCCTGGTGCTGTGAGTATGGGATTGGTTGCCAGTAGTGTTTTGATTTCTTCTAGCTCAGTCGCTGCTTCATCAGTGCACTCAAATTTGTTGGTCCATTTCAGCAGTTTATAGAGCGGCAAAGATTTCTCTCCGAGGCGAGAGATAAAGCCGCTTAACGCCGCTACGCACCCAAATATTCTCTAGAGATGCTTCAGCTCTATAGTAATTGCAAGTTCCGAGAAGGCGCAAATCTTAGCTGGATTCGCCTCTATTCCTCTATGGGAGACGATGAATCCAAGAAACTTACCAGAAGGAACTCCAAATACACATTTTTCCGGATTGAGTCTTATGTCATACTCGCGCAAACTGTCAAAGGGTTACCGTAAGTCATCGATCAACTGGCTAACTTGTTTGGTTTTGATTACCACATCGTCCATGTACACCTTGACTGTCTTACCGACCTGTGTCGCGAGACAGGTCTGGATCATCCGCTGGTATATGGCCCCGACGTTTTTTAGCCAGAAAGACATTGTGTTGAAGCAGAATGGCCCGTATGGGGTGATGAATGCGGTTGTTGCTTGATCGGATTCTTCCATTTTAATCTAATGGTATCCGGAGTATGCGTCAAGCAAACACAAGGAATCATGTCCGGCTGTGGCGTGGATGATCTGGTCTATGTGTGGTAAGGGCAAAGGGTCCTTAGGAAGGCTTTGTTGAGGTCCTTGAAGTCGACACACAGCCGCCAGCACTTGTCTTTCTTTGGTACCATCAGCAGGTTTGCGAACCATTCGGGGTACTTGATTACCCGAATGAAACTGGCCTAGAGCATTTTAGCCAATGCTTGTCGTTTGGGTTTGGAGAAGCGACGCAGAGTCTCCTTAGCGGGCATAGAGCCCACGATAATATTCAGACTTTGTTCAGCAAGCTCTCGTGGGATTCCAGGCATACCGGCAGGATTGCAGGCAAAAATGTCCCAATTTTCTCGAAGAAAATTCTGCAGTCCCTCGTCCACAAGGGGATCGAGCTGGGCTCCAATGGACATTGTCTTCTTGGGGTCCGTCAGATGTAACTAAAACTTAACGGTCCTCTACGGGTTTGAAGGACGTAGACTTGGGCCTTTTGCTAAGGATCACATAATCGTTGTTAACTGTTGACCTCAACACGATCAGTTCTTTGGCAGCGAAAGCCTCGGCTAATGCCTCGAGGGTGAGTACTGTCGTTTTGTTTTCGGCCTGAAGGGCTATGTTCGGATAACTTGAGATTGTGATCACTCCATTTGGTCCTGGCATTTTTAGTTTCATGTACCCGTAATGGGGTATGGCCTAGAACTTTGGGAAGGCATCACGTGCCAATAGGGCATGATAGCCGCTTGGGATGGGTACGATGTGGAAGAGAAGTTCTTTGGACCGGTAGTTTTCGGGCGTGTCGAACACTACATCTAGGACGATACGTCCAACGCGCCTGTTTCCCTGGAATGATTCCTCGGAAAGTTGTATTGCGACGTTGGAAGCAAGATTGGTCGAATTGCATTTTTTCCAAGGTTCCTTCATAAATTAGGTTCAAACCACTGTCACCTTCCATTAACACCTTATATAGCCTGTATCCATCGATAATGGGGTTCAATACTAGTGCGGCCGGTGAGTGACCGGAAAGAGTGACCGCCTAGTCAGTATCATCGAAGGTAATCGGTATGTCTGTCCATGCACTAGTTACTGCCACATGGTAGACCTGCTCGAGCTCTCTAAGGGCTCTTTTTTCCTGTTCCTTGAGGGGAACATTTCATAGACCATGAGGACTTCGGCATTTTTTCGGACGCCGAGGAGGAGTGCCCATTCATCAAAGGTGGTTCGAGAATGGCCTCGCCCCTTTTAGTCACTTGCCTGACAACCCAACAAGCTCTAAGGCTGTGAGTCGGGATTGTGTTTAACAACACGGAATGTACAGGGCTAGGTTTATCCAGTAGTTCATCAAGGACAGTGCTGAGGCCTATTTCTTTTTTTGGAGGGTTCGTATCTGGCTGGCCGCTTTGGAGGTAACCTCTGTTTCCAATCTCCACTAGGGTGATTGGGGAAAGTGGGTTCTGAAAACAACCATTCGGATTTCCAGGCACTTTCCATGGCACAATATTTTTGTACCAAATCAGATAACTTCGACAAGTCACGAATGTGTCTATGGGCCAGGGCGTTAAGAATCCCTTCATCATGGCAATTGTGAATCAAAGTGGCCATTATCTCTTGGTCACTAAGACCTTTTTCTATGCTCCTAGCAAGTAGGGGTCTTGTCCAAAAGTGATGGACTGACTCCCCCTGTAGGTGCTTAATATCCCGAAAGTCCAAGGATGCGGGTTTTGATGCGATACTAGGATGATTGTCTTGGGTGGTGGGTGCGGAAAATTTTGATCCCACGTCATATTACACATTCGAAATTACAAATTCCGAATCATGCGATAGATCTTGGACTGATAACGATCTGGCTCTTGGGTGGTTTCCGGCCTTTCACTCGCCGATGAAGTCTTGGCGGTCGGAGACCGGGGTGTAGACTATATTCAGTTCCGACGGTCAGGATGAATCCTCGGCCGGGCACTCGATGGTAGCGACAAGGTGGGTGACCGAAGGGAAATGAATCTCCCTATCATCAGGCCTGATCCTGAGCCGGTCATAGATTGGAATCTAGTCATCCGATGCTTTCATGGCCTCGATCCGATCGAACAACTCGTTTAAGAATGAGGCGGTGGTGGGATGCATGTCGCTGAGGCGAGTGGATTCAATTGTCAGCGTGACGGATCCAGAGTCGCACCAATGCGGATCTGTATTCCGCTTAGCCATGGGGCCTGATGTCATCGGTGTCAAGACGTCCGGACTTGCAGGCTTTTCTTCAAGGGTCGAGGGCTCCATTAGACCAAGTATTCCCCGTGAATCAGCAATGAACTCTAAGGTTCTGAACAACCTAAAACCTAAAACCCTCAGGCTTATATCCCTAGATGAGTTGCCCTGTATCTACAACCTAAAACCCTCAGGCTTATATAGATGTCGAGGGTACCTAAGGTTTACACATGGTCGGTTATATGGCGAAGAGATAAACATGCCTATCTATGGTCGATGACTTGGAGGATACGTCACGGCTCCTTGAGGTCTCCATCCTAGCATCGCTGACATTGATCATCCAATGTTCACCTTGCGGCCCATACAGTTCGGCCCATAAGCAATAGGTCAATCGTCCGAGGACCCCCTAATCCGGTACTCTCTCACTTGTAATTTACATTATTGACCATTTGTCTCTCGAGGATTTTTCCTCTGCCCACTTCACAAATTTTCTATTTTACCGGCCCTCTTTTTCGTTTGCCTTTTTCTTGCTAGAACCCTTGTTTGCTTCCAAACTTGTTTCCATAGTCACGATGACTCAAAAAAACACCAAATTATGTGATTTTTCCAATACCAATAATAATGATTACATTAGCACTCCAATTTCTCCTCCTGACACTAGTGCAAAGTGATGTGATATTAATGCCGCTTTTTTGAATCTTGTCATGAAAGATCAATTTTCTGGTACTCCTAATGAAGATGTCGCGTCCCATATAAACGCACTCGTAGAATTGTTTGATATGAAAAATAAAAAATATGTGGACAATGATATTGTGAAGTTAAAATTAGTTCCTTTCTCCTTGTGGGATCGTGCAAAATTTGTTTTTCTTCTTTGCCTCGCAATAGTACCGATTCTTGGGATAAGTGCACAGACGCTTTTGTTACTAAGTATTTTCTACCCACGAAAATTATTTCCATTAGAACAGAAATCATGAATTTAAAGCAACTTGTGCATTAACATGATGCACAGTCTTGGGAAAGTATGAAAATGATTCTAAGAAATTGTCCTACTCGTGGTTTAAACCTTTGGATGATCATACAAAAATCTTATGCAAGACTGAATTTTGTCTCTAGAAATCTTTTAGATTCCACCACGGGAGGTACTTTTATGGAAATTACTTTGGGTGGTGCTAGTAAATTGCTAGATAATATTATGGCAAACTATTCACAGTGGCATACTAAAAGAGCACCTACTAGTAAAAAGGTTAATTCGGTTGAAGAAATTACTACTTTGAGTGAAAAAGTTGAAGTTCTTATGAAGTTGGTATCTAGTATAAATGCTCCTATTTATCTTAATGATGTGCCTTTGTCTACTTTGATTGAGCAAAATAGTGATTCTGTAGATGTGAATTTCATCTCACGAAACAATTTCAATAGCAATGCTTATAGAGGTATTTTAATCCTAGGCCTTTTCCTGGAAATTCCTCTAATAATTTCGGTAATTCCTATGGTAGTCCTTCTTACAATAATAAAAGGAACACCTCTGATCTTGAGAGTAATTTTAAAGAATTTATACTCAAAAATCTTTCGATACTATTATAGAAGAAAAGTTGAATAAGATTGATGATATCTCTAGAAGCATTGATAGAATTTCCCATGATGTAGAAAATCTCAAGTTGAATGCTTTTCCACCTGAGATTAATGAATCAATTAAAGCTATACATGTTTCTACGTGTGGGGGACCCCGACTCATAAGTCATGATCACCGAATGCACTTGTACAATGATCCCAGAGATCAATGGTCAGTGAACACACAAAAGCTGAATAACAAGAGTCTTACATCCACATTTAGCGTCTTACACAAATAAAGACCATAAAGGCCTATTCTTACATAGATAGGGCCTCAAGGGCCAAACACTTAAATAGAACAAAAAGCGGAAATCTTGGTCGAAAGCGTGAACCCATGCCATCAGCCTTAACCTACATGCATTCTGATTGGGAAGCGTGCTAGTTCGCATGCTCGTCACCAACGAACTCTTCAACATACTCCTGTTCTTCCATGCTTGGCCAATTAAATAACCCGTGGCAAGCAAATGTACTTTATTGTAGTCGCAAGCAACCCAAGTTGTGGAACAAGGTAATAATGATGCATGATATAGCACTAAGTAGGTAACTTGCGGAAAGCCAATTTTTAATGTAATGACATGATCAAGTAACTAAGTAAGCATGCATAAACAGTCCGACAGATATCCATATGAACAGATTATAGATATCATCATAAGCAGGGGTCGAACATCTCTTGTTCTTTCATCATGCTAAGTCATCGGACTTAGGACAATTGTCAAGCTAAGTCATCACACTTAGCTCAAGTTCAATGTTTGTCTCCAACACACACACGCCAGTTTGTGAAAACACTTGGGCATAGCAGAAGAGCGGTCATCCAACTTTCCTTGACTGTGGACACGGCTATTCGAATAGTTTTACACTCTGTAGAGGTTGCACACTTTACCCACAAGACTCGGGGAACTTCTGTCTCATCCATGACTCGTGGTATATAACATACCCGAGGTAAGCACCCGAACAATGCCTTTCCCCTAGCGATACTAAACAAAGAGTCCACTTGATTGTTACCCAGCCCTCACGATGTACATCACACGAGCCTTGCTCCAGATCATACCATCCATGAGGGGACCAATGGTGTGCCTGGTCCTGTGAAGACACCGCATGATTGTACATACTAGTACGACCCCGTATCGAGAGTGACCACGCCACTCCCGCCATTAGTAATGCGGGATCCTTGCCAGTACCCACCAAGGTAATCAACAAAGCCCCGTCCCATAAGGGGTATCGTGGTCATACATGTAAGGTTGGAATAACAGTCGCAACTTACACCAATCCGTTTCCAAAAACCACAACACTCACTTGTCCCGGTACACCACTTCTTTCTCAAGTGGTCACCCATCTCATCATCATCTCCCTCGGGCATTAGTGGCACCCAACAGGGTTTTCGAAAAGTATTTGAAAGAATCTTTTCCTTTCCATCACTATGCATAAATCCCATCCCATTTGCTTAGCATCTATTAGCATCCTAACTACACCTACTCGCACAACCCTCATAAGGTGGTAGGGTCATGCTTGATGCAAGTGTCAATGATAAAAGTATCGGAGGCAACCCACCGGAGGGGGAACTCGACATCATGATCAATCATTGAAACAAGAAGTCCATATGTCATGCATGGAAAAGTTTCTTAACATGGTCGTAGGGCTGTTTGCCTGGCTCAACAAAGTCTCCGGGGTCTTCGAAGTCTTCGGGTCCAACTTCTTCGTCAACCGCGCAATCTATAGTCGCGAATAAAAGCGATAAAAATAAGTAATACACCAAAGACAGAGCACTCAAACTACTATAAAAAATGCTACCCTATTTTGAGAAATACTACAAGATATACTAAAAATACATGTCTAGGTTTTTGAACTTAAAAAGATTTTCAAAACTATTAAAATAGGAGCTTATAGTGCTAAATAGGGGTTTTAAATTAAAACAGTACATAAAATGTTTTCAAACATTTTTACAAATGGCACTAATAAATTCTATGGATTATTTCAAGATTTAAGGTGGAAGAATATTTGGATTTAGATGAATATATAAATCTGTGGAAATTTTGGAAGTTAAACAAAAAACCAAAAAAAGGGGTACTGTGCCCTCATGGGCCAAAAACCCCCACCCGAGCCGGCCCAGGGACGTAACCGGCCCCGAGCGAGGTGCTGCGCGCGGCAGGTTTGTTTTCAAACCTGCCCGCGGGCCCTGCTTGCCAGCGAGAGAGGAGGGGAGTAAGGGGATGACAAGTGGGCCCCACCTGTCATCCCTCTCCTCGCGACAAGGAAGGGAGGGAGCTCACCGACGGTGTCTCTGGCCATGGCGGTCCAGGCGGAGGGCACCAGCACGCTCAGGGGGCTCCCGCACGTTAGTGGTTCGCCGAGGGGGGCGCCGGGGTGAAGGGAATCACCGATGAGGGGAGGTGCCCGACGGTGGCGAGGGTTTGGTTTGGGAGATAGCTCCACACCATGGGGTCGAGCGGTCTGGGCACGGAGAAGATGCGGAGGGAAGAAGAGATCGAGGAGACAGGGGCATGGGCTCGGGGAGGCCCTCTATATAGGCGGGCGCCGACTCACCATGTCGTCGTGCACCGGTGAGCACGGGGTGCTCGCCACAGGCTGCGGGGAAGGGAGATAGCGCGTCCAGGGAGTTCATGGGGGTGGTCTAGGCCAGGGGAGAGGAGACAGAGGCGGGGGCACTCGTGCGTGTGAGGCCTCTGCTTGGCTGAGCAGCGCAGCGCCGGGCACGCGCGCGGGGGTCACTGGTGAGGGACGAAGGAGGGGGCCGACCGCCTGGAGCACTACGGACGTCAAGGGGGACAGGGGGGACAAGGTGGGGAGGCCCGAGGCTGTCGGGAACGCCCGTTGGGCAGTGGCTACAGTGCGGGTGCGCACTGTAGCGCGGTCCAGAGAATGAACCTTGCATGCCAAGGCATGCCCTTGGCATTTTTTGCGTGGCCACCTGTGCCCATAGGATCCAGTGGAGGTAAACAAAGCCTAGGGGACATAGGGAGGCATCTGGGGTGCCTTAGGGTAGAAGAAAAGGGGAGAGAGGGAGGAAATGGTGTTGTCCAGGGGGTAAATGGGGGGTTTTACCCCACCTACCAGTGGCTTGCTGACTTGGTATTCTTGCTAAGGGTCCTTGGGCATTCCCAGGAGGTGTGGTAAAATATTGGGGGCAAGGGTAAAAGAGGAATGCGTAGAAATAATAACTTTACTATATTACAAAAAGGTATTTGATAGGGTTTTGGGCAAGAAGAATCTACCAACTTAGTAAGATATTTACCAGGGTCAAATGCTAGATAAAAATGAGATGATTCACCAAGTTTGAGCTCAAATGAGAGAAGTTGACAATGGAAACTTGGTACACCCTAGAAACTAACAGAATCAGGTTTCTACAGACCTAGTGATGCTAGGCTTTTACCCTTGATGCACCACTTAGTGTGGCATCACTATTTGGCCAATAGAGCATGCCCAAAAAGTTGGGGTCAAGGGGATACGCTTCACAATGTAAAGTTGTTCAAATTTGACTGTGGATAGAGAGGGTTTTGGGATGGTTTGTTGAAGCAAATTAACTTGGATAGAGATGAAACTTTGCAAGATCATCACTTATGATGGTGTTGACTTGCTGGAATTTTCCTGGAATTTATTGAGAATATTTCTTATAGAAATATTTCAAAAGCATGATTTGAACACAAAGGGTTTTGATGGGTTTTTCCCATGATTTTATCATGCTCATGAGTTAAAACTCATATATATGGAAAATATATGTCCACTGAGTTTCCCCAAATTTTCTCAAATATTTTGAAAGCATTTAAATAATTTGTCCCTATGAAAGACCATTTCTGCTCTTAAGAAAAAGCCTTTACATAAAATATAAGAATAATCTTTAAAATTAATATTTGGTGGTTTTGAAAAGTCCTATATATAGTAGGTTTGAACTAAAGCCTTTGGGGAAGAAGAATCCACCCAATTTGAGGACTTGCAGTCCAAACCTCATTTCAGGGGGTTTTGAAAACCTAACTTGAATAAATCATTTTTGGTTAAAACAAAATTTGATAAAAATGGTTTTGGGCACTAATCACATGGCATGACCATTGGGCAAGAAGTTTGGGTTAAGGAAGATGAATATGAAGTGGAATAGAACCTAGGAGTGCCACAACCACAATCATCAAGCAAGTAATCATCATTGCAAACAAGCACAAGCACTTGAAAAAGTTTTAATAGGTTCCAAATTTTGTAAGTCCAAACATATCAAGGTGATACAAACATAAGGTGTGACAGACCATCCCCCCTTACAAGAACCTCATCCCCGAGATTCCTAGGCTAAGTGATAAAAAGATAAGGGAACTCAGATTTGTTGCTCCATTGGACCTTGAAGTAGTTGACAGTGAGGCTTCGGGTGCAGCGATCAACTTCATGCAAAATACGAACTGACCTCTCTCGATAAGTGAGGTCTCATTGAAGGTAGATGGCTTGATGGTCGATGGCCTTGTAGAGGTCGGGCGGTTGGGAACTTGCAGACACCTTCGGAGTTGTGACACATGGAATACATTGTGCACATCTGACAGCTTGGAAGGTAGCTCTAGCTGGTAGGCAACTTCTCCTCGCCTGTCGATGATCTTGAAGGGGGCTGATGAATCTTTCCCTTGACGTGGAAATGCCTGTTCCCTTTGAGAGGCGTGACTCGAAGGTAAACATGGTCCCCAACACGAAAACTCATGTCTCGATGGTGAGAGTCGTCGTAGCTCTTCTGCTTAGTCTTGGTGGTCTCGAGTCGCTCTCGGACGATTTGAAGTTGCTCTTCTGCTTCGCGGAGGATGTCTGGTCCAAAAACTAATCCTTCTTTGATCTCTAACTAGTTGAGGGGAGTACGACACTTGCGTCCTTACAACACCTGAAATGGTGCCATCTGAAGACTCGCTTGGTAGCTGTTGTTATAGGAGAACTCGGCGAATGGTAGGGAATCCTCCCACTTGGCTCCATATGCTAAAACACAAGCACAAAGCATGTCTTCAAGTATTTGATTTACTCGTTCTGTTTATCCACCGATCTGAGGGTGGAATGCAGTGTTGATGGAGAGCTTGGTTCCCAAGGCTTCTTGGAACCTATTCCAGAACCTTGAGGTGAACTGCGTTCCTCGGTCCGATACAATCTCCTTAGGAACTCCGTGGAGGCTCATAGTCAGGTTGATGTAGAGGTTGGCCAACTGGTTCCCATTGTAGCTCGTCTTGACGGGAATGAAGTGGGCTACCTTGGTCAGGTGATCAACAATGACCCAAATGGAATCATGCCCTTTGCTTGACCTTGGTAAATCGGTGATGAAATCCATCCCGACTTTGTCCCACTTCCACTCAGGCACTTTGAGAGGTTGAAGTAGTCTATCGGGTCGCTGATGCTCAGCCTTAACTCTTTGGCATATGTCACACTTGGCGACAAAGGTGCCTATCTCCCGTTTCATGCCAAGCCCCCAGAATCTTGCCTTGAGGTCTTGATACATCTTGGGTCCTCTAGGATGAATGGAGCAAAGAGTGTCATGAGCTTCTTACAAGATCAGGTTCTTGAGCTCCTCTTTGTTGGGTACGCAAATGCGATTCCCGGACCATACAACTCCTTGTTCATCCACCTAGAATCCTGGGGCCTTGCCTGCCTTGATCTTCCTCTTGATGCCTTCAATGCTCTCACGTCCATTCTGAGCTACCTTAATATCATCCATCAAGGTATGATTTGCTTCGAGGTTGGTGAGGAATCCTGGTGTAACAAGTTCCAAGCCGAAACTCTCAAGCTCTTCATACAGGGTGGGTATCCTTTCCTTAGTCATAGCATTCAAGGAACAAGCCTTCCTACTTAAGGCGTCTGCTACCACATTGGCCTTTCCGGGGTGGTACTGAACACTGAGGTCGTAATCCTGATCAACTCCAACCAACGTTCGATGCCTCATGTTCAATTCCTTATGAGTGAAAATATATTTGAAACTCTTGTGATCTGTGAATATCACACATCGCTTCCCTAGAAGGTGATGTCGCCATGTATTCAAGGCATGAACCACAACTGCCAACTCGAGATCATGAGTTGCGTAGTTCTCTTCATGAGGTCGTAGCTGTCTTGATAGGTATGTTGCAACTCTGCCTTCTTGCATCAGAACACCTCCATGCCCAATTCTTGATGCATCACAATATATCACAAACTCCTTGTGAATATCGGGGGTGGCCAAGACTCGGGTTGTGGTCAATCTCTTCTTGAGCTCCTGGAAGCTTTCCTCATACTGAGCTATCCATACAAACTTCTTGTCCTTCTTCAAAAGCTGGGTCTTTGGTCAGGCAATGCTCAAGAATCCTTCCACGAACTTGCGGTAATATCCCGCGAGTCCGAGGAAGCTCCTGACTTCCTTCACGGTGGTTGGGGTTTGCCATACTATCACGGCTTCAATCTTGGCAAGATCCACTGATAACCCTTCTGCAGTCAACACATGACCCAAGAACCCAACTTCACGCAGCCAAAATTCACACTTGCTGAACTTGGCATAAAGCTGGTGCTCTCGAAGCTTCTCTAGGACCAATCTCAAGTGTTCCTCCTGTTCTTCCTCAGACTTGGAGAAGGCGAGTATGTCATCAATCAAGACAACAACAAACTTGTCCAAGTACTCCATGAAGACCTTATTCATGAGGTACGTGAAGTAGGCATGGGCATTGGTTAACCCAAATGACATGATCGTGTATTCATACAGGCCATATCGGGTTACAAATGCCGTCTTCGGAATGTCTTGTGGTCTGATCTTCAGCTGGTAGTACCCAGACCTGAGGTCGATCTTGGAGAACACCTTGGCTCCATTTAACTGATCAAACAGGTCTTCAATCTTGGGGACTGGGTACTTGTTATTTATTGTGACCTCATTGAGATAACAGTAATCGACACAGAGTGTGATAGTTCCGTCCCTCTTAGACACAAATAGTACAAGTGATCCCCAAGGAGAGGCACTTGGGCGAATGAATCCTTTTCTGAGCTGCTCAGCTAGTTGCTTCTTCAACTCAGCCAACTCTTTGGATCCCATCCTATAAGCCTTCTTATAGATGGGCCTTGATCTAGGAATAAGCTCAATGATGAACTCAATGTCGCGGTTAGGAGGCATTCCGGGCAGCTCGTCAGGAAACACATCTGGGTATTGACATACCACTGGTACTTGTTCCAACTCAACTCTCGATAGACAGTTAGCCTGAGGGGCTTGAGTGGAGGCAGGGTTGGGAACATACTTGACTTCCACCCCTTGGCTATTGGTCATGATGACAATACTCTTGGCACAGTCTAATAAGCCTTGGTGCTTGGTTAACCAGTCCATGTCTAGGATTACATCCAAACCTTCTGACTTTAGGATGATAAGATCTTCTAGGAAGTCTACCCCGTTGATGTTAATCTCAACTCCCTTACAACCTATCCCAGACTTCACAACCGATCACGGGGTTTGTATCAACATAGGACTACCTAGGGGTGTAGGCTTCATGCCACTCTCTAGTGCAAACTTTTGGGTGACAAAAGAATGCGAATCTCGACAATCAAACAATACCGTGGCTGGGGTTGAGTTGACGAGGAACGTACCCAGTATGACATCCTGGTCTTCCTGGGCTTCCTCTACGGTGATGTGGTTCACACGACCCTTGCCATTGTTGGGCTGGTTGCGGGGAGCGGGGTTCCTTGGGGGTGCTCCACGGCCTTGACCTTGATTTGGCGCATTGGGGTGCGGTGCATCTGGCTTCTTGTTGGGACATAACCTAGAGATGTGTCCTGGCTGACCACATCCAAAGCAAGCGGTTTGTCCAGGGTTGTTGTTGAAGTTCCTACCACCGTTGTTGTTATTGGGGTTGTTGCTGTAAACTGGCCTGGGATTGGCATACTGCCGAGGCTGGTAGCTCAGACGAGGTGCAGGAGGTCTAGCCTGCTGCGACTGATAGGTTGGCTTGGCTGGGGCTGGCTGCTAGGGGCAAGGCTTCTGGTTGTTGGAGCTACCCTTGGTGATCATCTTGCGCTTGCGAGTGTCGTATATGGCATGACACTTGTCTTCTAGCATGAGGGCCTTGTTCACCAAGTTGAAGAAGGTACGATAGTCGCAGACAATGAGCTGATACTGTAGGGTTTGTTGAAGTCCTTCCGTGAAGCATTTCTTCTTGGCAGCCTCCGTGTTAAGATGTTTAGGCGCGTACCTTGATAGTAGGTTGAACTTCTACAGGTACTCCTTGACAGAGACACTTCCTTGCTTCAGCGCTGGGATATCTCTCTTCTTGATAGCCATGATCCCAGAAGGAATGTGGGCGGTGCAAAATCCTTCCTTGAAGTCATACCAAGAGATCACACGCTCTCCTTTCATGTCCTTGAATCCATCCAACCAAGCTCGGGCGGTACCTCCGAGGCAGTGAGAGGCATACAACACCTTCTCACGGTCCTCGCTGCAATTGACCAATGCAAGGAGGTCCTCGATGGTACGGATCTAGTCATCACTACAGGAATCAGGCACTTTGCCGTTAGCCATCCCGGATGGCAAAGGCATGCATCTCGGACGGCAAAGGCATTGCCGTCCGCTAGCAGATGGCCAACCGTCCGTCTGAATAAGACGACAAAGACCTTTGCATCTTTGCCGTCCGCCAGCAGACGGCAAAGGGCATGGACGGCAGACGTGGCAACTTAGGTCCGTTAAGGGCTTAACGGCGTGTTTTGCCGTCCGCTGGCAGACGATAAAGAACTAAGGTCTTTGCCGTCTGCCAGCGGACGACAAAGAACCTGGTCTTTGTCATCTACCAGTGGACGGCAAAGAACCAAGTCTTTGCTGTCTGCCAGCGGAGGGCAAAGAACCCACCTAGGCCAGCCTGGTGCTACCCCAGGTTGCACAGGTAGCTGACATGTGGCAGCAGACGGCAAAGAGCCTGCACAACCCCTTTTTTCTGTTTTTATTAAATCATTCAATTTCACACAATTTCACATATATATA
The DNA here is from genome assembly GCA_022496015.1 of Hordeum marinum. Classification (NCBI taxonomy): domain Eukaryota; kingdom Viridiplantae; phylum Streptophyta; class Magnoliopsida; order Poales; family Poaceae; genus Hordeum; species Hordeum marinum. The sequence goes on along the minus strand of CM039676.1, from coordinate 124,410,947 downwards.
CACACACATTTGAAAATACTTTCAACAAGCATAACAACACATATACATACCAAATCATATCCCTGCCATATGGATATGATCATCCAACACATATATATGTATATACATACCAAATGAAAAGTCCATATGCAACATGTATAGCTAGCCAACATATCCCACAACAAGCATACAATGGTTTCATCCATACATACATATATAGGTAGCAAGTTTCACATTGTTCATCCTACAAAATGAAAACAAAAAGGAAGCACAAGCAGAAGAGTAGACTCCATGAATGCAAGCTTCCTCATCGAAAGCAAATCTGCAAATTGGGAAAGAAGGAAGTTAGAAGAAGAAGAAGAAGACTAGAAGAAGAAGACTAGCTAGAAGAAGAAGAAGAAGACTAGCTACAAGAAGAAGAAGAAGAATTTATCTTCTCTTTCTTTTTCTCCTCTCGTCTCCTCTTCTCCAAGGTAGTAATGCCATTTTCTAGCTAACTAAGCATATCAAGTCATTTTGGAGGAAAAAATGCTAAGTATCGGTCATTTTATAGCTATCCTAGGTAGAATATATCATTTTGGAGCTAAGTAAGGTTATTATGTCATTTTTAGGAAAATAAGCTAACTATAGGTCATTTTCGAGCTAAACCAAGGTTATTATGCCATTTTTACCTAAGTGAGCTAATTATGTCATAAATGAACTAGCTAAGCTAATTATAGATCATTATTCAACTATCCTAGGTAGTTATGCCATTTTGTACCTAAGTGAGCTAATTATGTCATAAATGAACTAGCTAAGCTAGCTATAGATCATTATTGAGCTATCCTAGGTAGTTATGCCATTTTCTAGCTAACTAAGCATATCAAGTCATTTTGGAGGAAAAATGCTAAGTATACGTCATTTTATAGCTATCCTAGGTAGAATATATCATTTTGGAGCTAAGTAAGGTTATTATGTCATTTTTGAGGAAAATAAGCTAAGTATAGGTCATTTTGGAGCTAATTAGGTCATTTCTTAAGCTAAGTATGCATTTGTTAAGCAAAACACTTGGGAAAACTTACCTCCATCACGGAGGAGGAGGACCGATCGGGTTTGCACCAGGGTGAGACGTAGAAGGACCGGACGCAGAAGGATCGGTCGAATACCTCACATTACTAATATTAAGCTTCATCGTCTATATATGCTTCGGGATCAATAAATGCAAAATCATCATCACTATCACTAATGATGTGCTCATCAGCATCATCAATAAATGCATCAACATGTGGAAGGCCTCTATGTAATCGGTCACACATTGTCATATCATCCGTAGCAGTAACCTCTTCTTCTTCCGTCTCTTCTTGTTCTGGCTCAGTGGTGAAGTCGGGTTCACTGTCACTGTCGACCTCAATGTTCTGGGGTGAAGTAGAGAGGTTCTTGAAATGTTTTTTGGAAACACGTGTTTCTTGGAAGGATTCTCCTTCATATGTATCTGGGTTAATGTGAGGTTCATAATCATCTTCATTGAGGGGAGGTGCTCTAAAATGTGGCGCACATCATCAACGACATCCCAACCTTTCAAATTTGGATCTGTTTGGTAAACCCACAGTAGATAGAAAACTTGCGTCACCTGTTGAGCCATAATAGAGACATCGGGAACATCTAAATGGGTGCTTTGTTCGATTTCGACTAGCCCTATATGTTCATGAGTCCTTCTAGTCTCCTTCGGCTGGAACCAATAACATTTGAAGACTACGACGTTTGGTGGGTTTTCACCAAAGAATATGAGTTCATAAATTGCTTCAGCTCTTCCATAATACTCGACCCCTCCTTCGCCGACAGCGGAGACATAACAATTTGTAGACTTACGGTCGGCCATAGATAGCTCTTTGCCAAAAGTACGAAAATGATACCCGTTGATGTCGTGTTTATCAAATCAACGGACCTTATAGTCAAAACCATTAGCGACTTGTCTCAATTCGGAGTCCATAGACTCTGCATTAGCCTACAAGTTCAATACAAAAGGATTGTTGCATTAGCCACAAAGTAGGCGAAGAAATGAAATCGTCTAATTAATGGAAATTACCGTTTGCTTGAACCAAGAGATGAAACCGGGATAGCCTCCTGCATGCTTTGCCAGAATCTCATACTCTTTGATGGAATCCTTATGGATCACCGCTCCATCCGAGAATTTGGCGACGTATCGACTGTATCACATATCTGGGAATAAGAGCATTTTCAAAGGAATTAGAAGTTGCGAAACAATATTACGAGAACTTACTCGATGTATGGCTGCACTTCTGTTAGGTTGTTGAAGACATACAACGAAATGGTCTGCCATTCTTCGACATCCAATGCTATTGATTTCGAAGCACCGGCTGGTGCGAGCTTCCCTTTGAATAGGCTGAGGTTGGATCGACCTTTTCATGGTCGCCATCATTGTACCGAGGCTTCAGATTATGCAAATGATGATTCTTGGCTTTGTAGTGTGCTATCACGAAGTTTGCCGCCTCCTCCGTAATGAATGCCTCAGCCATCGATGCTTCAACTCTACGTTTATTTTTACATTTTGCTCGAAGCGTTTTCTGCATCCTCTCAGTTGCGAAGCACCAATGATTTTGCATAGGCCCCCCAATCTTGCCTCGGTCAGGAGATGCAAAATCAAATGCTGCATTGGATTAAAGAAGCCCGGTGGAAAGATCTTTTCTAACTTGCAGATCAACTCTGGGGCCAACTCTTCCAGTTCGTCTAGCACGTCACGCGATAGTTCTTTCGCACAAAGAGCACGGAAGAAATAGCTCAGCTCTGCGAATACTAGCCATTCATCCTTAGGGATAAAGCCACACAACATCACCAGCATTACCCGCTCAAGCCATATGTGCCAATCATGACTCTTGAGACCAAATATTTACAATTTGTCAAGACTCACTCCCCTCTTTAGACTCGCTGCATTCCCATCGGGGAACATCAACTACATTTTCACCCACAAGATCATTTCCCTCATAGCTGAGCTTCCAAGATTGAACCAAGCTTTTGGCTTCCCCTAGTTCTTCTTTCCTTTCGGTTGTCGAATGTTTTGTAACAGTCTATCACATAGAGCCTCCTGGTCGACTCTAGCCTTAGGATTATCCTTCGACTTCCCCTCTATGCCGAACAATGTACCAAAAAGGGCCTCCGCAATATTATTTTCAGTGTGCATCATGTCGATGTTGTGTGGGCAAAAGTGATCTTTAAAGTAAGGCAGATCCCACAAACATATCTTGTGAGTCCAGGCGTGTTCCGTATTATACACTTTGAAATACCCTGGATGATCTGGATCCGGCTCGAGAGCGTTTATCTAATCCAGGATCTATTGGCCTGTCAACGCAGGTGGTGCAGTGTTTTTGACAACTCTACCTTTGATGAAATTCTTCTTGTCTTTTCTGAACTTATGGTCAGGATCCAGGAACTGTCTATGCATGTCGAAGCAAGAAAACTTGTGACCCACCTCCAGCCAACGGAACTAAAGAGCTGCCTTGCATGTGGGGCATGGAAACCTTCCATGCACACACCAGCCAACGAATAGCACATACGCCGGCAAGTCATGTATCGAGTACATGAACCACACATGCATTTTGAAGTTCTTTTTTGTAGCGGCGTCGTATGTCTTGATCCCATTACCCAGCCTTCTTGCAATTCATCCTTAAGCGGTTGCATGTACACATTCATATTATTCCCCGGATATTTGGGCCCTGGAATTGTCAACGTCAGGAAAATGTTCTTTCTTTCCATAATCTCTCCGGGGGGGAGATTGAGTGGAATGACAAATACAGGCCAACAACTATATTGTGCTGTCGTCATACCATACACATTGAACCCATCCGTGCTGATGGCAACTCGAGGATGCCTTGGATGTGCCGCTTTATCCTTATGTAATGCATCGAAGTGCTTCCATGCAAAAGCGTCTGAAGTGTGTCCCAACATCGGATTCCCATCTGCATCTAGTTCTGTTCTTTTGCCCAATTTATGCCACGTCATCTATCTGGCCGTCTCTTCGACCATGAAAAGACATTGAAGTCTTGGTATGATGGGCAGATACCGAAGAACATTAATGGGGATTTTGGTCTGACTGTTCTCACCCATACTGTTGTCTACCATAACATACCTGGAAGCATTGCAAATGGGGCAATAGTTCAAGCCCCCATACTCAAGCCTAAATAAGGCACATCCATTCTCACAGGCATCTATCTTCTCATAGGGCATCTTAAGCACACGTAGGATTTTGTCCGACTGGTACAAGTTTGCTGGCAATACATGGCCTTTGGGTAGAAAGCGTCCAAATATGGTCATCATCACGTTATAGCATTCTCTGCCCTGGTTGAACTCAGCCTTTAGAGCCATTACTTGCACGATGGCATCCAGCTGACAAAGCTCAGTGTGCTCGTGGAGAGGACGTTTTGAAGACTCCAACATTTCATAAAAGGCCATTGCGGATTCCTCCATCTCATCGTCCGAATACCGAGCATCATCAAAGTCTTGCACCATGTCTTTGATCCCGGTACCATGCTCGTCGGTGCGACGACGAACCAACTCAGCTCTGGCACGTTGGGCAGACTCACCATGAAATGTCCAGACCATATAATTAGGCATAAAACCCCACTTTTGCAGGTGTTTGATCATTTCAAACTCTAACTTCTTCTTACAGTTGTCTCAATCGACACAAGGGCACCAGGTTCTTTTTTGTCCATTTGCAAATGCGACTCTCACAAACTCCTTGGTTTGGTTATCCATTGACAGGTCATGTCTTTCTGACTAGTGTGACCGGTGTACATCCACCCAGGATCACTCATCTTGCCTAGCTACTAGACACACACAAAATATATACATAATTCAGCAAACCATATTCATTAGTTAATAGAGTTTGTCAGTTTTATTACGTCGATGCAACCTAGATGCTAGTACGTAAAGATAGGTCCTCATCCCACCCGAGTATGTGTAGATTGGGTTCGTTTTCCCATTCTCTGCTCCGGATCCGATGCACAATTTTGGTAGCACCTCCTGATGTTCTCCTGATACACGTCTCGGCAATAAGCAGAGAGGATGTGTACCCGGAGAACAACTAGGAATGCACTGACGAAATTCTGCATCGGATCCGGAGCAGGGCATACGGGAAAACGAACCCAATCTACACATACTCGGGCTTTCCATGGATAACGTTGGAGAATTCGAAAGAATCACGGTTATAAATATGCTAATGAATGCATATTTATAGATGCAACCCTTTCGAACGGGAGACGCATAGTGGTCACGCATACTGATGATTGAAGACACCTATAGCTAGCAAGATTCATCGATATGAAGACCGGAACAGAGGAAATGAAGGGGGCAAGAGGAGATGTCATTTGTGCTCAGCCATCAACGCAGCGGCGGAGCTCGTCGAACGCATGGGGAGGTCGTCGAACACCAGACCCTCGCAGCGACGAAACAACTGAACATTTAAATCCACCTCAGCAACATAAATATGAAGTTATGTTTTAAAAAAAAAGACCTAACTCATAATTCACAAATAGATGACCCGTGTCGTGTTGGGGATGGGGTGTCGGGGGTGTCATGTCGGGGTCGGGGTGTCGGGGTTGTCATGTCGGGGTAGGGGCGTGAGGGCTGTCGTGCTGGGGTAGGGGTGCTGTGTCGTGGTCGAAGGTGCCGTGTCAGGGTGTCGGGGTGTCGTGTCGAGGTCGGGGTGTCGTGTCGGGGTCAGGGTGTCAGGGGGTGTCATGTCGGTGTCGGGGTGTCGGGGGGTGTCGTGTCTGGGTCAGGTGTTGGGGGTGCCATGTTAGGGTCGGCGTGTCGGGGTGTCGTGTTAGGGTCGGGGTGTCGGGGGTGTCGTGTCGGGGTCCGGGGTGCCTGTCGTGGTGTCGGGGTGTCGGGTTGGGGGTCGGGGTGTCAGTGGTGTCGTGTCGGCGATCCTCGACCCGGTTATGTCGGCGCTGTCGCACTCCTCCTCCTCCTCCTCCTCCTCTTCTTCTTATTCTCCTTCTTCTTTTTCTTCTTTTCGTCTCCAACTCCTCCTCCTCCTTTTCTTCTTCCTTTTCTTCTTCTCCTTCCTCTTCTTCTTCTTCTTCATCTCCTTCTCCTCCTCCTCTTCTTCTCTCTTCTTCTAATTAATTACAACTAATTAACCTAACTACAAGTAAACTAGATTTAACTAAATTACTAACTACAACTAAATTACTAATTACAACTATTAAAAAAACTAAATTACTAACTAAATTACTAACTAAATTACTAACTAAATTACTATCTGAACTACTAACTACAACTAAACTAGATTTAACTAAATTACTAACTAAACTATTAAAAATGAAAAAATATAGAGGGGGGGCTCACCGGAGTGGGGGAGGTGGAGTCCGGCGTTGGTGGAGGTGGAGGAGGCCGACGCCGGCGGTGGGGCGTCGAGGGCGGTGGGTGGCGCGGTGAGGGCGGGGGCGGTGGGGTGTCCGGGGCACCGGGGAGGGAGAGAGGGGCGGGGTGGCGGTGGCGTCGGGGGTGCGCGGCGACGGGGGCGGTTGGCGCGGGCGGGGCCGCATGGGGTGGGGGCGACGGGGCGGCGATGGGCGCGGGTGTCGGGGTCGTGGGGCGACGGGGAGGAGAGGGAGAGAAAGAGAGAGAGAGAGCGGCGGTCCGCGGGGCGTTAGCCGTTAGTTAACCCCCCTCATTGCCGTCCGCTAGCGGACGACAAAGAGGGGGCAGTTAGGTCAAGTTACAGGCTGGGTCATTAGTGGGCCCCCTCCCTCTTTGTCGTCTGCTAGCGGACGACAAACCTCCTTTGCCATCCGCTAGCAGACTGCATAGAAGTGGCTAATAGCAAAGCCACCCTTTGCCGTCAGCCACCTCTTTGCCGTCTTCTTTCTGCAAGCTGATGTCAAAGCCACTCTTTGCCGTCCGCTAGAAGACGACAAAGAGGTGGCTATGGCAAATCTGTTGATTCCAATAGTGCATCAACATCCAATGGTTCAGTAGTCCCGGTGAAGGTTGGGGGCGAATTCCTCATGAACTCAGACAGCATGGAGCGGCCATTGCCGTTCCTTCCTTGCTGCTTGGTTGTTCACAAGGGCCTGAGCCATATGCTGGATAGCAGCATTGTTGGCCTGGCGCCCCTCCCGGAGAACTTGGAGAAACTGAGCTATGGTCATGTTCTCCGGTGGAGGTGGTGGCGAGGGAATGTCACCTTGTGGCTGCTCCTGGTGTCCTCCAGCGTGAGCAGCCCAACTAGCTCCCTGTTGCTGGCTTGATTTGCCGGCTTTGGGGTTGGTGAAGGAGCTGTTGCGGTTAGCAGTCACCATCCTGTTTGGAGCAGCCAAGTCAAACAACTAGGATAGACGAGAGGAAAAGCAATAACGGAAAAGTGCACCTAAGGGGGTTGGTCAAGTGCAAGTGTGTTAAAACAAAGGTCGAAAGACCAACATATATTAAGATATACGATGAAGTTGCTTACATGTTGCTTTAGGCAAAAGCGCGACTTGCATCGGAACACAAACAACAAAACAAACAACAAGCACACATGGATTCATATGAACCATTACACAGACTCGACTTCGCATGAGGGGTACATGACTGATCCTACCCTGGGGGAGGTGGTGGAGTGCTCGGTCTCGTAGTCATGCTCCTCTAGGTCTTCCTCCTGTTCATCATTTGAATGGGCATCATTCCCGGTCGAAGGGGTTGGGGAACAAGGAGTTCCATCCCAATGACGCTTTGCAGGCGGGTCGGTGAAGAGCTCACGGTACTCCTTCGCACTCATGCAATGACGACGTGTGGGTGCATCACTACCTGGGGTACTCCTCCTCGATAAGCAACAATTGGTCATCCCTCGGGGGCTCCATCCTTCTTGATCTTGTCTGGCTTCGTCTTGGCTAGCCGAAGTAGCTCTCGGGTGTGGTAAAGTTCCTCGCGGAGCTTCATGGACTCCTTCATCAGATTATGGACCAGACTATCGGCGGAGAGGCTGAAGTAGGTCTGGAACCTGAGTGTTGTTCCATCCTCCTTGGTTGGAATCAGCGTCCAACTCTCGCCAAGGTCATCCTTCCTAAAGGGAACGTAGCGAGTAGCCGGCTCGTCAGCCATCTCTGGAATGATGTCTCAAAGGTGTAGGAGTGCCTTGCGTGTAGCTGTCTCGACTGCAAGTATCATGGTCTCCATCCGTGGTCCTTCAAAGAACCAACTGGTCAGGGAGTGGTTTGCCTTCACGACCACATCCACGTGGTACTCCTTTGTGACGACATAAACCCAGTGCTCGTGGTAGAGGGAAAGGGGCGGTTGGCAAAACTGGCACTTCTCCAGGCTTTCCCTAAGGACTAAGGGAAAGCCGGATTTCAGGAAGGCTTCGGGTCCGACGACCATCTACAAAGGTTTGAAAGGAGGAGAGTAAGCAGAGTGTGGTGTGAAGAATAGAAGAGGTAAATAGTGCAGAATTCCTAAGTACAAATACTAGGTGTAGTTTTGAAAATGGTTTACTTCCTAACTAACGTCCATGCTAACTAAGGGCTTCCTATAGTCAGGATGGCTCTGATACCGGCTCTGTGGGGGACCCTAACTCATAAGTCGTGTTCACCGAATGCACGTGTACAGTGATTCTAGAGATCAATGCTCACTGAACACACAAAAGCTGAATAACAAGAGTCTTACATCTACATTTAGCGTCCTACACAAATAAAGAACATAAAGGTCTAGTCGTACATAGATAGGGCCTCAAGGGCCAAACACTTGAATAGAACAAGCAGCGCAAATCTTGGTCGAAAGCATGAACCCATGGCATCAGCCTTAACCTATAGGCATCCTGACTGGGAAGCATCCTAGTTCGCATGTTCGTCACCAACGAACTCTTCAACATACTCCTGTTCTTCCATGCTTGGCCAATTAAATAACCAATGGCAAGCCAATGAGTACTTCGAATGTACTCGCAAGCAACCCAAGTTGTGGAACAAGGTAATAATGATGCATGATATAGCACTACGTAGGTCATTTGCGGAAAGCCAATTTTTAATGTAATGACATGATCAAGTAACTAATTAAGCATGCATCAATAGTTCGACACATATCCATATGAACAGATTATAGATATCATCATAAGCCGGGGTCAAACATCTCTTATTCATTCATCATGCTAAGTCATCAGACTTAGGTCAATTGTCAAGCTAAGTCATCAGACTTAGCTCAAGTACCATCTTTGTCTCCAACACACACACACCAGTTTGTCAAAACACTTGGACGTAGCACAAGAGCGGTCATTCAATTATCCTTGACCATGGACACGGCTATTCGAATAGTTTTACACTCTGTAGAGGTTGCACACTTTACCCACAAGACTCGGGGAACTTCCGTGTCATCTACGACTCGCGGTATATAACATACCCGAGGTAAGCACCCGAACAATGTCTTTCCCCTAGCAATACTAAACAAAGAGTCCACTCGATTGTTACCCAGCCCTCATGATGTACATAACACGAGCCTCGCTCTAGATCGTACCATCCATGAGGGGACCAACGGTGTGCCCGATGCCAGTGAAGACAGTGCATGATCGTACATACCGGTATGACCCCGTATCGAGAGTGACCATGCCACTCCCGCCACTAGTAATGCAGGCTCCTTGCCAGTACCCACCAAGGTAATCAACAAAGCCCCGTCCCATAAGGGGTATCATGGTCGTACATCTAAGGTTGGAATACCGGTCGCAACTTACACCAATCCATCTTTGAAAACCACAACACTCTCTTGTTCCGGTACACCACTTCTTTCTCAAGTGGTCACCCATCTCATCATCATCTCCCTCGGGCATTAGTGGCACCCGATGGGGTTTCGGAAAGTCTTTGAAAGAATCATTTTCTTTCCATCACTATGCATAAATCCCATCCCATTTTTGTAGCATCTATTAGCATCCTAACTACACCCACCCACACAACCCTCATAAGGTGGTAGGGTCATGCTCGATGCAAGTGTCAATGGTTAAAATATCGGAGGCAACCTACCGGAGGGGGAACTCCACATCATGATCAATCATCAAAACAATAAGTGCTATATGTCATGCATGAAAAAGTTTCTTAACATGGTCAAAGGGCTGCTTGCCAGGCTCAACAAAGTCTCCGGGGTCTTCGAAGTCTTCGGGTCCAACTTCTTCATCAACCATGCAATCTATCGTCGCAAATAAAAGTGATAAAAATAAGCAACACACCCAAAAAAAGCACTCAAACTACTATCAAAAATGCTACCCTACTCTGATAAATACTACAAGAATACTAAAAATACTTGTCTAGGTTTTTGAATTTAAAAATATTTTCAAAACTATTAAAACAGGAGCTTATAGTGCTAAATAGGGGTTTTAAATTAAAACAATACATAAAATGTTTTCAAACATTTTTACAAATGGCACTAATAAATTCTATGGATTATTTCAAGATTTAAGTTGGAAGAATATTTGGATTTAGATGAATATAAAAATCTGTGGAATTTTTGGAAGTTAAACAAAAAAAAAGAAAAAAGAAAAGGGGTACTATGCCCTCATAGGCTAGAAACCCCCAGTCGAGCTGGGTCAGGGATGGAACCAACCCAGGGCGAGGCAGGTTTGTTTTCAAACCTGCCCGCGGGCCCTGCTTGCTAGCGAGAGAGGATGGGAGTGAGGAGATGTCAGGTGGGCCCTACCTGGCATCCCTCTCCTCGCGACAGGGAAGGGAGGGAGCTCACCAACGGTGTCTCTGGCCACGGCGGTCCAGGTGGAGGACACCAGCACACTCAGGGTGCTCCCGCGCGTCGGTGGGTGGCCGAGGGGGGCGCCAGGGTGAAGGGAATTGCCGGCGAGGGGAGGTGCCCGACGACGGTGAGGGTTTGGTTCGGGAGAGAGCTCTCGACCACGGGGGCGAGTGGTCTAGGCAGGGGGAAGATGCAGAGGGTAGAAGAGAGCAAGGAGAGAGGGGCAGGGGCTTGGGGAGGCCCTCTATATAGGCGGGCGCCGGCTCACCGTGGACGCAGTGCACTGGTGAGCACGGGGTGCTCGCCACAGGCCTCAGGGAAGGGAGATAGCGCATCGAGGGCATTCGTGGGGTTGGCTAGGCCAGGTTGGAGAGGAGAGAGAGGCGGGGCACTCGGGTGTGTGAGCCCTCTGGTTGGCCAAGCTGCACGGCACCGGGCACGCACGCGGGGGTCGCCGGAGAGAGAGGGAGGAGGGGGCCGACTGCCTGGAGCACTGGGGACGTCGAGGGTGATAGGGGGGACAAGGTGGGCAGGCCCGAGGCTGTCAGGAACGCCCGTTGGGCAGTAAATACAGTGTGGGTGTGCATTATAGCATGCTCCAGAGCGCGAACCTTGCATGCCAAGGCATGCCCTTGGCATTTTCTGCGCGACCACATGTGCCCAAAGGATCCAGGGGAGGTAAATAAATCCTAGGGGACATAGGGAGGCATCTAGGGTGCCTTATGGTAGAAGAAAAGGGGAGTGTCACACCCTTTGTTTGTATCACCTTGATATGTTTGGGTTTATAAAATTTGGAGCCAACTAAAACTTTTTCAAAGTGCTTGTGCTTGTTTGCATTGATGTTTGCTTGCTTGATGATTGTGTTTTATGGCACTCCTTGATTCTATTCCACTTCATATTCATCTTCCTTGTCGCAAACCTCTTGCCCAATGATCATGCCATGTTTATAGTGCTCAAAACTATTTTTATCAAATTTTGTTTTAACCAAAGATGATTTATTCAAATTAGGTTTTCAAACCCCCCCTGAAATGAGGTTTGCACTGCAAGTCCTCAAAATGGGTGGATTCTTCTTTCCCAAAGACTTTGTTCCAAACCTACTATATATAAGACTTTTCAAGACCACCAAATATTAATTTTAAAGATTATACTTTTATTTTATTTAAAGGCTTTTTCTTAAGACCGGAAATATTTTTTCTTAAATTATTTACATGCTTTTCAAATATTTGAGAAAATTTGGGGAAACTCAGTGGACATATATTTTCCATATATATGAGTTTCAACACAAGGGCATGTTCAAATCATGGGAAAAACCCCTCAAAACCCTTTTTGTTCAAATCAAGCTTTTGGAATATTTCTTTAAGAAATATTATTTTTTTACAGGTTAAAACAGCAGGAGAGGATCCTACTGTTGTTATATTAGAACAGAACCAATACAGGTGGTTTCACATAGCCATGTGTAGTATGCCAACTAGAGTGTCTTAAGCTGGCCTAGGCTAAGCTAGGGAGAAATACACATGGGGAAGTCTTTTTACAATTGTATAGTTGGTAGGAATCTATCCAGGAAGGTAGAATCCACATCTCTAAGTACAAAACGTAGGATTTCCATGTCTGTCTTCAGCATCCGGAACCAGTCCTGTTGCGTTGCCATCTCATCATCAAAGATCGTTCGGTTTTGTTGCTTCCATATATTCCATGCAGCCAGAAATGCATATTTCCTTAAATAGGTGTTTATCCCATCGTCATTCCATTGCATCCAACCATGTTTGTGTGTCCATAGATGTATCCCAAGTGATGCCAAGTTTCCCGCAATAGGTAGTTGCAAAGGGGCATTGGTAGAACAAGTGGTCGTCAGTTTCCCTCAGCTCTCCATCACACAGCATACAAGAGTGATCCTCACCTATATTGAAATGTCTTCTTTCTAGCAGGTCTCGTGTGTTTAAACTGTCCATTCTCTGGAGACAGGAAAATACTTTTGTGTGTGTGAATGCATTTTGTTTTCCATATGCTTGTTATGTATGATGGGGCGTGTTCATGTCTGAATAGATATTTGTAGAATCGTTTTGGCCTGAAGTGCATCTCTCCCCAACAGTATATCCATTCATCAGCCTTCAAGGGGTCTAGTGTCATCATGTTGATTGTGATCATCATATCTTCCAATTCCATCTAAGCTTCCTGTGATAATGGTAAGTGGAAGTGGGATGTCGGGTCTGCATCCATCATAAACTGGGCCAAAGACACATCCTCATTGGTTCCATAAGAGAGTAGGTGTTGATGTGAATTTGCTAAGATATCATAGTTGTGCCACTGATCCTTCCAGAGTAAGATTGTATCACCTGAATTGGGGATGCAGGTTGTGATTCCTCTAAAGATGTTAGAAAGGGACAGGACATCTCTCCACCAGAACGATCCACAAGGCGGCATTGCGTGTGGTGGTGTTGCATCACAGTATGCGTTCCAGATCAACATTACCCATGGAGTGTCCATCTTGTGGTAAAATTTGTGAAGAAATTTTTAGCAACAGAGCCTTGTTCTGTAATTTTAGGTTGATCGTACCAGGGCCACCCTTGTCTTTGGGTTTGCACACTAAATCCCATGCTGCCAGGGAGTGAGTTTTGGCGTCTCTGTCCACCACTTTCCTCCATAGACAATGTCTGCGTGCTCTATCAAATATATCAATGATTTGCATGGGTAATCTCAACACACACATAGCAAATGATAAGAGCGATGATAAGGCTGAGTTGATGAATAGCACCCTTTCTCTGTATGAAAGCCAGATAGCCATGCTCGTTAATCTACGTTCAATTCTGTCGACCAATGGCATTAAATCTCGTACCGATGGTCTTGAGGTGCCCATTTGAACTCCAAGGTAGGTGAAAGGCATCAATGCTAGCAACCAAGTATTAAGGCCAATTCAAGAGCTGCATCTTGGTTAATGTTGATAGGCATTAGTTATGATTTGGAGTAGTTTATCTTAAGTCCCGTGATATTAGCATAGACATCGAGCAGTTGCTAAATAACCCTTATTTCTGAGCTCTTCGCCGGAAGGATGAGCAGTGTATCGTCAGCATATTGGATCACTGGATATAACTCCGAGGCCGGTTGTTCAATTGGCAATGAAAGGTGCCCCTCCGTCCAAGCTGCATTGACCATTGATTGTAGAATATCCACTGCCAAGACAAACAACAGAGGGGAGAATGGATCACCCTATCGAACTCCTCTTTTGCACTGAAATTCCTTACCCTGAACTCCATTCAGTAGAATCGACGATGTTCCTGAATTTAGAATCATTTCCACCCATGAACACCACTTATCGTCAAAGCCCTTGCATCTTAGCATTTTGAGTATGAAGGAGTGGTCCATTGTATCAAAAGCTTTAGCGAAGTCCAACTTGAGGATCACAATTACCTTGCTCGACTGTTTGCATTGATGCAAAAAATTCATAAGCCCAGACAATCTTGGATATTTCTAGACCTGATGAAGCCATATTGGTTGTGATGTACAATCTTAAGCATGCAGCCTTGCAATCTTTCGGCCAATAGTTTTGTGAGAACTTTAAGAACACAGTTTAATAAGGATATCGGTCGAAAATCATTTACCGTTTATGGTGAACTGGTTTTTGGAATGAGGGTAATCAAGGAGGTGTTTAAGCATTTGAGATCAACTTTCCCCTCCCAGCAATCATGGCAAATTCCAGGAAAATTCCAGCAAGTCAACGCAATCATAAGTGATGATCTTGCAAAGTTTCATCTCAATCCAAGTTGAATTGATTCATTAAACCATCCCAAAACTCTTCCTGTCCAGATTCAAATTTGAGCAACTTTACATTGTGAAGATGCTCCCCTTGACCCCATACTTTGTGGGCATGCTCTAATGACCAAATCGTGATGCTACACTAACTGGTGCATCAAGGGTAAAATCCTAGCATCACTAGATCTACAAAAACCTGATTCTGTTCATTTCTAGGGTTTACCATGTTTCCATTGTCAACTTTTCCCCCTTTAGCTCAAACATGGTGAATCATCTCATTTTTACCTAGCCCTTGACCCTATTGTATATCTCAGTAAGTTGGTAGACTTAACTTGCCCAAATCACTACCAAACACCTTCTGGTGAATTGGTAAAACCTCTGGTTTCACCCCTTTCTCTTTTGCCCTTACCCCCAAATTCTTACCACAGCCTCTGGTAAGTACCCTGCACCTCCAGTAACTCTCCCTTGCCAAGACTCCTTGGGTAAGTGGGGTAAAATCCTCATTTTACCCCCTAGATAGGAGTTTCCCTCTCTCCCTCTCTCTCAGCCTTCCTTCTCTCCCAAGGAACCCCAGAGCTTCCAAGGCATTTTTCCTCTTATCCTAAGGCCCTAGATCACCCTAGACATAGGTGTCCATGCAGAATACGTTGTTGGCATGCCGTGGAATGCCAAACAAGCGCTTTGGAGCATGCTATAGTGCTAACAAGAACTGTAGCGATTGGCCACTTCATGGCCCTGACCACCTTGGGCCTCCTCCGCGTGTCCCCCGAGGCGCCTTCGGCGTTCGTGACACGCTACGCAGTCGGGCCCCTCCTCTCTCCCTCCTCCGACCCCTCTCGCGTGTGCCCGACGCTGCCGGAGCCGGCTAACGCGCGAACTCACACGCGCGGGTGTCAGACCACTCCTCCGCTCTATCTCTCTCCCTTTCCTTGGGTCTGGACCGCGTGCAGTAACTCTTTGGACTCGAATGGGAGCCCTCGTGGCCTGTGGGGCTGGCCTTGCCCTCGCCGGCGCACCTCAGTACGGTGGACCGGTTCCCCCCTATAAAAGGGACTCCCGGACCCCTCTCTCCCCTCTGGTCCCTCTCTCCTCTCCCCAGCAACCTCCCTAAGCCCCTAGAGAGGCCATGACGCCCCCGTGTTCGGGATCAACCCGAGGATCGCCGTGGCCATCTCACCGTCGATCTCCGGGTACGGAGCCCTTCCCGTCCTCCTATCTCTTCGGTTGGTCCTCCCTCGACATTCTAACGCGTTTCCCCCTTCTCCCCGTCCTCTTTGCAGCCTGAAACAGCCCCGACGACCACCTCCCGAAGCCTCCTCCGTCGTGGGTGCTCACCGCCGGCGACTCCAGCCACCTCCGGCCTCCCTTCGACCTCCCGTGGAACAGCGACTCCTCCCCGAGCTCGTTCCCGCCGTTGCCCGCCGTCACCGTGCCCCATGCCGCCGCTGGTGAGTCTCTTCCCCCTCTGCCCCGAGGTGGGAGAAGGATCCAATAGGTGGGACCCACCTTTTGGCCCCTTTTTCCCTCTCCCGCGCTCTCTCTCCCCCTTACGCTACTGACGGCCAGGCCCCGCACGTCAGGTTTGAACCTAACCACGCGCGAGACCGGCTGGCTGGCCAGTTGGGCCGGCCCAGCCTCTAGCGGCCTCTGGCCTAGGTCCCTGTGGCCCTTTCCTTTTCGGTTTCTCTTTCTTTCAATGGGACCTTGCAAAAATTCTATAGAACCCAAAATAATTCAAATAACAGTATTTCTTCCACCTAAAATCTTGAAATAATCCATAGAATTTATTAGTGCCATTTGTAAAAATGTTTGAAAACATTTATGTACTGTTTTAATTTAAAATACCCTATTTGGCATTATCTTCCTCTGTTTAATAGATTTTAAAAAATATTTTCATAACAAAATATTAAACAAACGTTTTTGCTATAATCTCTAGTATTTATCAAAGTAGGGTAGCATTTTTGATAGTGGCTTTCATGCTCTGTTCTGTGTGATGCTTATTTTTATCGCTATTTTATTGCAACGATAGATTGTGCCATTGACGAGGAAGTTGGACCCGAAGACTTTGAAGACCCTGGAGACTTTGTTGAGCCAGGGAAGCTTCCCTTTGACCATGTTAAGAAACCTTTTCATTGCATGACATATAGCACTCTACTTTTTATATACTTGATCATGTGAAGTAGTGACCCCTCCGGTGGGTTGCTTCCGATACTTTTTCCATTGATACTAGCATCGTTCATAACCCTACCACCTTATGAGGGTTATGCGGGTGGGAGTAGTTAGGATGCTAATAGATGCTACGCAAGTGGGTTGGGTTTTTATGCATGGTGACGGAAAGGAAAGCAATGATTTCAAAGATTTTTCGAAAACCCCGTCGGGTTCCACTAATGCCCGAGGGAGATGATGATGAGGTAGGTGACCACTTGAGAAACAAGTGGTGTTCCGGAAAAAGATGAGGGTGTGTTTTCAAAAACGGAGGGTTTAAGATTTGTCGACCATCCTAACCTTTCATGCGCAACCACGATACCCCTTATGGGACGGGGCCTTGTTGATTACTATGGCTGGTGCTAGCAAGGATCCCGCATTACTAGTGGTAAGAGTGAAGTGGTCACTCTTGAGACGGGGTCATCCGAGAGTGGAAGGTCATGCGATGTCTTTACAGGCACCAGGCACACCGTTGCATGCCCTCATGGATGATACGAGTGATGTATATCATGAGGGATGGCACCAACGAGTGGACTCTTTGTTTAGTATCACCATGGGAAAGGCATTGTTCGGGTGCTTACCTCGGGTATGTTATATACCGCAAGTCGTGGATGACACGGAAGTTCCCCGAGTCTTGTGGGTAAAGTGTGCAACCTCTGCAGAGTGTAAAACTATTCAAATAGCCGTGTCCACGGTCAAGGACAGTTGGGTGGTGCTGCTTATGCCACGTGCAAATGTTTTTGTAAATCTTGGTGTGAGTTTGGGTGTTGGTGAAAGAGAGGTCACATGGGCTATGTCCAATGACTTAGCATTGGAATTTAACTGAGTCCGATGACTTAGCATGATGGAGGAACATGAGGTGTTCAACCCCTACTTATGATGATATGCATAACTTGTCCATATGGATATCTGCCTATTGTTAACACATGCTTACTAGTTACTTGATCATGTCACTGCATTTAAAATTAGCTTTTCCACAAATTACCTACTTAGTGCTATATCATGCATCATTGTTACCTTGTTCCACAACTTGGATTGCTTGCGAGTACATTCAAAGTACTCATTGGCTTGCCACTAGTTATTTAATTGGCCAGGCATGGAAGAACAGGAGTATGCTGAAGAATTCATTGGTGACAAACATGCGAACTAGGATGCTTCCTAGTCAGAATGTCTGTAGGTTAAGGCAGATGGCATGCGTTCATGCTTTCGACCAAGATTTCTGCTGCTTGTTCTATTTAAGTGTATGGCCCTTGTTGCCCTATCTATGTAATACTAGATCTTCATGTTATTTATTTGTGTAAGACGCTAAATGTGGATATAAGACTCTTGTATTTCAGGTTATGTGTGTTTAGTGAGCATTGATCTCTGGGATCACTATACACCTGCATTCGGTGATCACGACTCATGAGTCGGGGTCCCCACAGGGAGAGAGGGAGGAAATGGTGCTGTCCAGGGGGTAAATGGGGGTTTTTACCCCACCTACAAGTGTCTTGCTAACTTGGGATTCTTACTTAGGGTGCTTGGGCATTGCTAGGAGGTGTGGTAAAAATTTGGGGGCAAGGGTAAAAGAGGAAGGGGTAGAAATAGTAACTTTACTATATTACCAGGAGGTGTTGGGCAATAAGAATCTACCAATTTACTGAGATATTTACAAGGGTCAAATGCTAGGTAAAAATGAGATAATTCACCAAGATTGAGCTCAAATGAGAGCAGTTGATAATGGAAACTTGGTAAACCCTAGAAACTAACAGAATGAGGTTTCTGCAGATCTAGTGATGTTAGGCTTCTACACTTGATTCACCACTTAGTGGGGCATCACTATTTGGCCAGTAGAGCATGCCCACAAAGTTTGGGGTCAAGGGGAGACACTTCACAATGTAAAGTTGTTCAAATTTGAATCTGGACACAAAGGGTTTAGGGATGGGTTGATGAAGCAAATCAACTTGGATAGAGATGAAACTTTGCAAGACCATCACTTATGATGGTGTTGACTTGCTAGAATTTTCTTGGAATTTATTGAGAATATTTCTTATATAAGTATTTCAAAAGCTTGATTTGAACAAAAAGGGTTTTGAGGGGTTGTGCCCATGATTTGATCATGCTAATGAGTTGAAACTCATATATATTAAAAATATATGTCCACTTAGTTTCCCTAAATTTTTCTCAAATATTTTTAAAGCATTTAAATATATTTTTCCTACAAAAGACCATTTCTGGTCTTAAGAAAAAGCCTTTAAATAAAATATAATAACAATCTTTAAAATTAATATTTGGTGGTTTTGAAAAGACCTATAGGTATTAGGTTTGAACTAAAGCCTTTGGGGAAGAAGAATCCACCCAATTTGAGGACTTGCAGTGCATACCTCATTTTAGGGGGTTTTGAAAACCTAATTTGAATAAATCAATTTTGGTTAAAATAAAATTTGATAAAAATGGTTTTGGGCACTAATCACATGGCATGATCATTGGGCAAGAAGTTTGGGTGAAGGAAGATGAATATGAAGTGGAATAGAACCTAGGAGTGCCACAACGACAATCATCAAGCAAGCAATCATCTTTGCAAACAAGCACAAGCACTTGAAAAAGATTTAATTGGTTCCAAATTTTGTAAATCCAAACATATTAGGGTGATACAGACACAAGGTGTGACACTACGGATGAAAGTAAGAAAAGAACCATTATGCTTAGAGCTAAAAGAGATTTTTTAGAAAAAGCATTTTCGAGTGATTACTTTCATAACAATGATGAAGATCTTAAAATGATTGGTGTTTTCTCTTTGGATTCCTTGTTTAGTAATGCTAAAATTCATGATAAAGAGACTGAATAAGAGTCAACTTTAGCTAAAGGGCGGCCTAATAATTTGGAGGGTGAACATATTGATGAAAATTTTGATAAAAGTATGTTTTAGAGGTCAATACTTTAACTAGTGATGTGACCACTATTTTTTATTACATGGCTTTAATTATGATATTTTCTCCTTGGTTTATTGTAGTTCTTTGTTGCAATCCATGATACATTCACCCCATGCTTATGAACAAAATAATGCTTTTACTAAACATATTATTAATGCCATGATGAAA
Organism: Hordeum marinum; assembly: GCA_022496015.1. NCBI lineage: Eukaryota > Viridiplantae > Streptophyta > Magnoliopsida > Poales > Poaceae > Hordeum > Hordeum marinum. The sequence goes on along the minus strand of CM039676.1, from coordinate 124,391,235 downwards.
TCCTTAGAAGAAAAGTTGGAATTAGAGATTTTAATCCCTAGAAAATTGCATGATGAGTGGGAACCTACCATTAAAGTCATGATTAAAAATTATGAATGCTTTGCTTTATATGATTTGGGTCCTAGTGTTTCAACAATTCTGAAATCTTTGTGTGATGTGCTTGGTCTTACCAATATTGAAGAATGTTCTCTTAATTTGCACTCGGTGGGTTTTACTACTAAGAAACCTTTGGGAGCAATTAATGATGTTCTTATTCTTTCAAATAGTAACTATGTGCCCATTGATTTTATTGTTCTTGATATTGATTGCAATCCGTCATGTCCCATCATACTTGGTAGACCTTATTTACGCACTATAGGTGCCACGATTGATACGAAAGAAGACAATATTAAATTATAGTTTCCACTTAGAAAGGGTATGGAACACTTCCCTAGAACAAGAATTAAGTCACCATATGAATAAATCGTGAGGGCCTTATATGGAGTAAAAATGAAGGATGACACTACTTGAATCTATGTGTTATGCCTACTTAGGGGCGTAAAACGATAGCGCTTGTTGGGAGGCAACCCATTGAATAAATAATTTTTATCTTTTGATTTCTGTTTTTGAGTATTTACACAATTATGATTTTGCTATGATTGTGTTTTTTATTTTTTAATTAGTGTTCGTGCCAAGTATAGCTTTTAGGATGATCCATAAGTTGAGTAGAAAGAAAGCTAAATCTGAAACAAAAACATTGTCTCTAGTGCACAAATTTTAAATTTTTACTAGCACGCGATAATGAGCTGAAATTTTTACACGGTATTTCTATATAAATTATTTATGTTGTCCTAATTTTTTAAAATTGTTAGAGGTACACAAGTACGGTTAGAGTACAGATTACTACGGACTATTCTACCTGAAACATATTTTGTGCTTGTTTTGATGAATCTATGGCTTGTATTGGAGGGTATAAGTAATGGTAAAGTCAGAATACATTAGTTATAATGTAGTAATAAAATATGAAAGGGGTTGCAAACACACTTACAGTGGTAATTTGGTTTATTATACTAACGGTTCTCACGAGAATTTTGCTAAGTTTTGTGTGATTGAAGTTTTCAAATTTTGGGTGAGATCACGATGGATGAAGGAATAAGGTGTAACCAGAGCCTAAGATAGGGGATGCTACAACACCCGAAGATAATATCCAAAGAGTAACAAGAAACTAAGCTTGGGGATTCCACAAGTGGCATCCCCTTTTTCTTCTAACAACCAACGGTATTTTACTTGGAGCTATTTTTTTATTCATCACATACCATGAATTATGCTTGAAGAATCTTGTATCATTTATTTATTTTTCCTAATTTGCCTTTTATGTCGGCTGGACACACCTATTTGAGACAGCCAAAATTATGTTATGATTTATTATAATTGCTCTATATGGTTCACTTAAATTTTTTGAGCTATGGAATTGCTCTAGTGCTTCACTTGTATCATTTTGACCATGGCGTGCTTTTATATTTTTGAAGAAATGCTCTCATGATTCACTTATATTAATTTGAGAGTTATTAAATTTTGAAGAAATGCTCTCATGATTCACTTATATTAATTTGAGAGTTATTAAATTTTGAAGAAATTCTCTCATGCTTCACTTATACTATTTTGAGACTTGAAATTTTTATGCTCATGTTCTTCACTTAAATCTATTTGAGCTTGTCAGAAGAAATGTCAATATATGAAACTAGTTCTAAAGTGATAGTGTAGGGGGAAACGACACCTATGGGATTAGAGGGATCCCTTTACAATTTGGCAGGGAAGAAGGATCGCACAAAGAGCAGATCAGATGGCTAGTGCGCGGGAATTTACCCAGGTTCGGGCCGCAAGGATGCGTAAAACCGTACTCCTGCTTGGTTGTATTGGATGAATTCTATCTCAGATTTTGGGAGCGCTATAGTACACACCTACTACTCATGCAGAACGAGCTAGAGGAGCTCCAAAAGTCTAGGAGTCTGAAAAGGTCGAAAAGTCCTCTATCGTAACGCCCTGGGCCTCCTTTTACACTCTCGAAGGGGTCATCAACAGTGGCGTACAGTAAGTACACGGGGTGTATAGTGCTATGGTGTTATCATACCTAACACTAACGGTGCGAGACAAACAAATTTAATGCCCCATTAGGCGTCCCTGACCGTCTGCGGGACGGGATAGGAGCCCGTCCCATCGACACCGCTTAGCCTCTCCATCGCCGGCGTCTCGACACGTGCCCAGGCAAGGCGACACCTGGCCTTTGCGTTGGCGGGGGCTTCACGGGGCTTCACGGGGCTTCACCTTGCTAGGGCTCCACCTTGTTCGGGCTTCATCTCTGCGCTGGCAGGATGGCAGAGCCTTGCCGGGTGCACTCTTGCCTGGGCTCCGTAGGCAATCCCGGCAGATCTTGCCAGGGTCCCAGCCTCCGGTCTTTAGTCTGTTGACTTGAATGCTTTCTCGATGCTGCTATACTTTGTTCTTAGTTGGTCCCTGTCAGGCCTTGCCGCTGGTATGGCTATGACTATCGATGCACAAGTACAGGGTACTAAAAAGCCCATACTTTAGTACACCGACAAAATCCCTCGGGCTTGGGCCATACCCGGTGCGAGGCGTTGTTGGGCTAGGCACAAACAGTGCATGGGCACGCGTGGAAAGGATTAACTATTGTAATCATTCCATCAGCTGCGCCCCCCCATGACGTCCGTTGAATGCGAGACGCGAGGGACGTGCGCGGTGCGGCCGTTACAGCAGCACGTCCGCGAAGCATTTCTATATTATTCTTGTTGGGGGGATAACCCCGGGGTACCCTCAAGCAACCTACTGCCCCAAAACTTTTTGAAATGGCTGAAGGGTGAGCCGCCTCCCCCTACTACCAAGATCGAGCCCGGCCGGCTGCGCGGCACCGGCTGGGCACTACCGGCTACAAATGGCCGGCTCCACCAAGGCCTGCCAGCTAGGTGTAGGGATTCATGGCCCCCTAGCCGGCCACGCCTTGGATCCCACTGCCCAAAGATGCACGACTATAGTGCCCCCCATCTCGTCGGGGGTCAGCGCCCGTATGGCCACAATGGAGGCAATAGTGTTGCTGACTTCGGCTAACCATGTCGGGCTCCCAACAGTGCCGGCACGCCTCCAATGGCTCCATGACTTGCCCCGGTGTGGCTACAGTGCAGCCCGCCGTACCGCTGACCGCGGTTGGCTGCCGCAAGACGACGCTCCGAAGGATGACCCATGCCGAGAAGTGAGCGTTGCTGGGACCTGCTACGCGGGGCCCTCCGGATCTCGACGTGACCTCCCAGCCGGCGGGCCGTACAGACAATGAGACCCTACAGTCAGGGGCCCCACGGCCGGCTACAGAGTTGCCAGTTGGGCCCCCCCGTTGCTTTGCACTCATATTGTAATCCGGGGAGTTGGTCTATAAAACCACCCGGGACCCCCCATGCAACGGGAAAGGAATCAGATAGACTAGAACCGACACACTCACCCACGTAGCCAAGGAAGTGGAGTCGGCTGCTCCCTCTTCCACCTCTAGACAGCAGCTCCAGGAGCAACATTGTAACCTTTCCTCATTGATCAAACCAGATCCAGCAGGACGAGGTGTATTACCTTCCATGGAGGGCCCTGAACCTGGGTACATCGCGTGTCGTCACCACTTGTGCCTAATCCCGCACCCGGAGCCCGTCAGCGTCCTCCGGCCCCAACCACATTCGATAATCCTACCCATGGCATATGTCATCAGAAAACGACGACAGTTGGTGCCCACCGTGGGGCCGTACGCGACGCCAGCCGGATTCATGCTTCGGGCGGCACCCCTCGCCATTCCCCACGGCCGCGGCACGTCCATGCAAAACCGCGGGCTCATGGGGCTTGCTACGGCAGGCCCTGCAGGCAGCATCATTGACCTCACGCTCGACATTGAGGTGCTCACCGAGCGCTTTGGCAAGCTGAGCCTTGCTGAAGCACCAGTCGTCAACGAGTATCCTAGCCAAGTGATCAACTGCGTTGACCCGCCCACGGCTGTGGGTGCACTCGCTGTGACCCAGTCCAGCAGCTCCCACGTCCACGTGGGAGTGATGGCCATCATTTCCTCCACCTCCTCTATTCGAGCATGGGCCGAGTCCAATGCCACCGCGGCCCGCGTCGGCACCTCCGATCCACCCTAACGTCGAACCCCCATCATCCCAACGGCGAACCCTGACGTCGCCACAACCGAGCTGGAGGCGGCTCACTGCATCCTATTCGAGGACGCCAGCGCCCTCTTGGCCACGTGAAGCCGCATGGAGGCTGCTCAATGGGAATATGCCTCCGCCTACGGTCTCACTCCGGCTGGCACCGGGCCAGTCGGCGTGGGGTTGTGCGCAACCGCAGTCATGTGGTTGCCAAAATCTTGGGTGGCAACATGCCCGTCTACGACACCCCCGCGGCCAACCTACGGGCCGCCAAGGTAGACTACAAAGGCTTGGATACCTTGGAGGGCAAAGAACATGCCGCTCGCGAGTGTCACAACAAAGACCTCATCGACACCGCCGACGCACAACAGCACCAGCTCGTGGTAGGTGGTGCCTTCTCCGAAGGCCCCTGGCCCGAGCACGAGGGCACTAGGACCGCTGGCCGTCAGGCGACTCAGCACTCCTATTCCCCTCGCGCCTCAAGCAGCCGGGTCGAGGCAAGCAGCCCCCGGTGCTCTCAGCTGCCGGGGAACGAGCAGCCGGTTGTGAACAGCCGGCGCACAAACAGCCTGGCTTGCAGCGGCCGCCATCACAAGGTACCGGCTGCCGGCAGTCGGCGCAGCCGCAGTCACACACCGCCGGCACAGCACGAGCCGGCGAGGTCGATCCCACCTGTCATCTGCCCCAATCTCTCGGCCCGGCTCGGACCGCTTGTCCCCCACAGCGAGAATGACGCCCGTCTCCGCATCGACCGGCTCGCGTAGTCAGCCCTCCTCGAGCAGGAGGGCTCAATTGGCCCGGCGTGCTTTGGCCCTCGGATCCGCAATGAGCCGTTCCCAACCGGCTTCACGCTCCCCCGGGACACCCCGAAGTACAATAGGGCCGCCAAACCTGAAGACTGGCTGATCGACTACACCATGGCAGTCGGCATCGCCAGGGGGAACAAGAGCATAGCCATCCGCTACGCTCCCCTCATGTTGATCGGTTCGTCTTGCACCTGGCTCAATAGCCTGGCAGTCGGCAACATCAACACCTGGACGAACTTAGAGGAAGCCTTTGTCCACAATTTCACCGGCACCTACAAGCGGCCCGGCCACCCCCGTGAACTAGCCATGTGCGTTCAGGGGCCGGATGAATCCCTCCGCGACTACCTCACCCGGTGGACCGAGCTCCACAACTACTATGAGGGGGTGCACGAGGTGCAAGCCATACAATACTTCATCGAAGGCTTTCGCGATGGCACTCCCCTCAAGCAAAAGCTTATGTGCTCTGAGCCGACTACACTAGCCAGGCTCATGACCAAGGCGGACAAGTACGCCACGGCCGAATCCGCCATTCGGGTCAAGACGACCCCGCCCGCCAAGGCAACGCTGATGCCGGCAGCGTCCCGACCAGCTATCGACAACCAACAGTCATAGAATAACAAGCACAAGAATGATCAGCCCGACTCCCGCTATGGGAGCCGGCAGGTTGCCACCATTGAGCAGGAGCCGGCTGCCCAGTCTTCCAGCCAGTGCCCGCGCACTAGCAAGGCTGCCTGGCAGCCCAAGCTCACGTTCGAGCAGATTCTCGACCTCCCCTACAAGAATTAGTCTGGGGCCAAGTCCTCCATGCACATGCTCCGGTAGTGCAGCTTCTCACAGTGACTGGCTCGGGGGGAGGGCCTTCCGGATCCCCCCGCGTCACCTACCCGCGTGCTGGCACTGGCACCAGCTGTCGCCCCGGTGCCGGCTCCGGCTCCGGCCCAGAACGACGGTCGCTTGCACGACCAACTCCCCAACTAGGATGGTTGCTATGTCGCATTCACCAGTGAAGAGACGAGCAAACATGCGCAGCGCCAGCTCCATCATGAGGTGAACGCCACCATGCCGGCAACTCCCCAGTTCATGCACTAGTCGGTGAAGCCAGTCACCTGGAGCCGGGAAGATCACCCGGCCATGATGTCGAGTCCCGGCAGCTACGCCCTAATCCTCGACCACAGCATTGCCACCGAGAAACTCACCTGCCGCTTCACGCAGGTGCTGATTGATGGTGGCACCAGCATCAACATCCACTACCTCGACACGATGTGCAAGCTGGGGCTAAAAATACAATACCTCCAGGCAAGTCGGATGGTTTTCCATGGCATCGTGCCAGGAAAGTCCTGCTCCCCTATCCGCAAGATCAAGATTGACGTCCTCTTCGGCGGCCCCGATCACTTCCGCCGCGAGCCGGTGTTGTTCGAGGTAGTGGACCTCGAGAGTCCTACCACGCGCTGCTGGGCCGACCAGCTATCGTCATGTTCATGGCGGTCCCCCACTATGCCTACCTCAAGCTCAAGATGTTGGGCCCAAGGGAATCATTACCATCGTGGGTGACTACAAGATGTCGCTTGAGTGTGCTCGAGAGGGCAGCCGGCTGGCTGAGGCCCTGGAGATAGCCGAGGTAAAGCGGCAGCTCGACCGGCGTGGCCCTTTCTGCCAGCCAGCCGGCCATGCCAGCTCCTCCATCGTAGTTGGTCGGCGAGGCCTTGTTCCAGCCATCCAAGGACACCAAGCAGATCCCGCTCGACCCGGCCAACCCCGCGCAGTGCGTCACCATCGGCTCCCGGCTCGACAGCAAATAGGAAGGCGAGCTCATCGACTACCTTCATGAGAATCGGGACATCTTTGCATGGCCCCCCAAAGACATGTCGGGTGTTCCGAGGAAGTTCCCCGAGCACAAACTACACGTCCGGACGGACGCTAAACCGGTCAAGCAACCCCTATGTCGTTTCTCTAAGGAGAAGTGACACACTATAGGAGAAGAGATCGCCCGGCTGCTCGCAGCCGGCTTCATCATGGAAGTTTTCCACCCGGACTGGCTGGCCAACCCAGTCCTGGTGCTGAAGAAGAACAAGACCTATCACATGTGCATCTACTACACCATCCTAAACAAGGCGTGCCCCAAGGACCCATTCGCCCTGCTGCGGATCGATCAAGTCATCGACTCCATGGCTAGCTGTGATTTTCTATCTTTCCTGGACACCTACTCCGGCTACCACCATATCAAGCTGGACCCGGAGGACTGGCTCAAGACCTCCTTCATCACGCCTTCTGGGGCCTAATGCTATATCACCATGTACTTCGTCTTGAAGAATGCAGGCGCTACCTTCTAGTGGTGCATGCAGAAGTGCCTCCTGCCTCGGAGAGGCAGGAACGTCCACGTCTACGACGACATCATCGTCAAAACCAAGAAGCACTTCAGCCTCCTCGACGACCTCCAGGAGACATTCGCGAACCTGCGCGAACACAAGATCAATCTCAACCCGGAGAAGTGTGTCTTAGGTTTGTTCGTGTCCGCTCGCGGTATCGAAGCCAACTCGGAGAAGATCAGGGCGATCAAGCGCATGCCCTAGCTGAACCGGCTCCGCGACGTCCAGAAGTTCAACGGATGCCTTGCCGCCCTCAGTCGGTTCATCAACCGGCTGGGGGAGAGGCCCTGTCCCTCTAAGGGCTCCTTCGCAAGACGGCTCTGCTCGAGCCGGGCCACATGAAGAAACCAGGCATGTTCGACAGGTCCGACGAGGCGGACAAGGCCTTCCGCGGACTCAAGCGGTCCATCACCAACGCGCCCATCCTGGCCGCGCCGGCTGAGGAGGAGCCCTTGCTTGCCTACATCACAGCGACCACCCGCATCATCAAAATCATCTTGGTGATCGAGCGGCCGGAGGAGGGCTAGCCCCTGCCGGTCCAGCGCCCCGTCTACTACGTTAGCAAGGTCCTCTCCACCTCCAAGAAAAACTATCCCCACTACCAGAAGATGTGCTACGACATTTACTTCACCGCCAAGAAGGTAAAGCACTACTTCTAGGAGCACACCATCACCATGGTGAGCACAGCCCTGCTCAGCGAGATCATGAGCGTCCGGGACTCCACCGGTCAGATCGCCAAATGGGTCATCGCCCTTGCCGATTACGAGATCCGGTATGAGCCATGTACCGCCATCAAGTAGCTGGCGATGGCCGACTTCGTCGTCGATTGGGCGGAGACCAAGTTCGTGCCGCCTCCCTCGGACTCCATGCATTAGCGCATGCATTTCAATGGCTGGAAGATGAGGACCGGCCTGGGTGCCAGCATAGTCCTCTCCTCCACAAAAGGTGACCACCTCAAGTACGCCCTCCAGATCCACTTTGCCGCCTCCAACAACATGGCCGAATACGAGGCCATTGTCCACGGGCTCCGGATCGCCAAAGATAGCGGCATCAGGCACATCCTATGCTTCGGTGACTCTGACCTCATGGTGCAGTAGGTCTCTAGCGAATGGGATGCCAGGGACGCCAACATGGCCAGCTACCGCGTCCTCATATAGAAACTCACCAGCTCCTTCGAGGGTCGTGAGTTCCACGACATCCTGTGGGTGGACAACGAGGTGGCCGATAGGCTGGCGAAGAACGGCTCCACCCGACAGGCCATCCCAGCCAGCGTCTCCCTCGAGCGGTTGCTCAAACCATCGAACAAGCCTTCCCTGGAGTTGGAGTCTATCTTCGTATTGGCTGACGCTGCTGGACCGTCAGCAGCTCCAGCTGCTCCCTCGGCATCTTCGCCACCGGCTCCATCAACCTCGGCTGCCTTCCCGGCATCAGCTCAGCCGGTCCTCTCGGCTCCATCCAAGGTAGCCGGCTCCGACGCCATGGCAGTCATGATGACAATCGACGCCCCTCCTACCGTCCCCAACTCGGGGGCTGGCGAGCCGGTCCTGATGGCTGATCACCCAGGCCCGGGGGCTCCCGAGTCGGCCCCCATCTTAGCTCCTCATGGGCCCAGCCCATCCTGGCGTTCCTTCTATGCTGCGAGCTCCCCCCGGACGAGACAACAACAAGACAAATCCATCACCGGGCCTCGGCCTACAACATCATCAATCGCGAGCTCATCCACCGCAGCACCACTGGCGTCTTCCAATGGTGCGTCGAGCCGAAGAAGGGTCAGGACATCCTCCTCGACTACCACCAGGGCGAGTGCGGGCACCATGCCGCCTCCAGGACCTTGGTGGCCAAGGCCTTTCGCCACGGATTCTACTGGCCGACCGCTTTGGAGGCGGGCAAGAAGTTGGTCGACGAGTGAAAGGGCTGCCAGCGCTTCAGCACGCAGAGCCACCTACGGACTACGGCCCTCCAGAACATCCCCCTCTCGTGGCCCTTCGCCGTCTGGGGGCTAGAAATGGTGGGTCCCTTCAAGACCGCACGAGGCGGCATCACGCATCTACTGGTGGCTGTCGACAAATTCACCAAGTGGATCGAGGCCAGGCCAATAAAGAAGCTGGATGGCCCCACGGCCGTCTGGTTCATCAATGACATCATGGTTCGCAACGGCTTCCCCCACCGCATCATCACCGACAATGGCACAAACTTCGCCAAGGGCGTGCTAGCGTGTTTCTGCTCCAAGCAAGGCATCCAGCTTGACTTGACTTCCGTCGCTCATCCACAGTCAAACGGCTAGGTCGATAGGGCAAACAGCCTAATCCTATCCCGCATCAAGCCCAGGCTCGTAACGCTGCTGTTAAGCTCGGCTGGCTGCTGGGTCGACGAGTTATCGACTGTCCTTTGGAGCCTCCGCACCACGCCTAACCGGTCGACCAGTTTCACTCCTTTCTTTCTCGTGTACGGGTCCGAGGCGATCATCCCCACTGACATCGAGTTTAACTCACCTCGAGTCGCCATGTACGCGGAGAAGGACACGAGGGAGGCAAGAGAAGACGGTGTCGAAGTACTCGAAGAAGCACAAAAACTGGCCTTGAGCTGGACGGCCATCTACCAGGAGAAGCTCCAGCACTACCACAACAAGTGGATCCGGCCGCTCTCCTTCCGCAAAGGAGACCTAGTGCTTAGGTGGGTCCAGCGAACAGCCAGCCAGCACAAGCTGTCGTCCCCATGGGAGGGCCCGTTCATCATCATCAAGGTGCTGCACAACAATGCGTACTACCTGATAGACGCCCAGAAGCCGCAGAAGCGCAAGAGAGACGCCTCCGGTGAGGAGACGGAGCGCCCATGGAACGCGGCGCTCCTCCGCCCGTTTTACTTCTAAGAACCAATGTATGTATGTATCCTTCTCCTTTGGGCTTATGAATGCAATGGGTGCACCAAGCCGGCTCTTAGGACACACCCCTTGCCACTTCAAAGCTTGTCAATTCAATTCACCGGCCCCTGGATCGGACTCCTGGTCCCGGGGGCTCGTCGGCTAGTCCTAATGTCCTCCCTCGAGGAAGATCAAGTAGTGTGAGCTGAGTAAGTCCTCCCACCCCTCCCAACTACAGACCGTCTCCCGGCTGTCCGACTCACGGGGGTCCAAGGGCAGCAAAGATTGGCACACACGAAAAACCGATCACTAGGGGGTCACCGGATAGTTCTAGCCTAATCATTTTCTTGCCTCTGTCACTTGCCTTACCGAAAAATTCCTCGGGGTTCCTAAACTCAGAGTCGGCTCTCTCGAGGTAGATGCCCCGTCCCAGCTACAGATCGGCTCCCTGCTGTCGGGCTTGCAGGGTCAAAACCAAGGGGGAAAAGAACTTCAGGTAACAGAATCAAAGGGGCAAACAAAGGGAAGGGCAAGCCGACACGCATACAAACAGACTTTGCAACAACCAGAAACATCATAATTTAAAAAGGCCCATGGCCACCAGTTCATTACATCTACAACCCAAGTGGGTGGACTTGCCTAAGAAAAGCGCAGGAATAAAAGAAAAGAGAAAGAGCTCTAAGTGGCGGCCGCTCCGTCCTCTCTGTCACCGCCCACGGAAGCTCCCACCTTTGGGTCCCGAGCCGGCTCGAGTAGATGTAGTCGTTGGTGCTGGAGCCGGGGTCCTCATTGTCCGTCTCGGCATTGCTCCCCTCCGGGTCGTCCAGCATGAGTGCATACACGTTCCATACAGCGAAGGACACGAGGTCGCTGGCTCGCATAGCCAGCACCTCGGCCACCACCTCCAGGTCCATGTCGGTGTCGGCACGCTAGGCCGTGAGCAAGATCAGGTCCAGCTCAGGGTACCACAACCTCGCGATGCGGAGGGCCATGCCCGCACTGGCGCGTGCCATGGAGGCCCTCCAGGTGTTCACCCGCGCGGTCCCGAATTCTAGCCACCGTGACAACCGGCTAATCGAAGCCAGATCCACCGCGTCTGGCCTGAGGACGCGAACCTGCGCCTCTCCGGCCACCTGCAGCCGCTTCAAGGCGTGAACCACCACCTCCAGCCTTGCCCTAGCGGTGATCACCACCTCGTTCAAGGTCTAGGGGGCGGGCGGCCCAATAGTGTCCCTTGCTCCCTCTGGCCCTCACGGTGGGCCTCCACGACCACCACAACGCCCTCCTGCGTACCATTGGAGAGCCCTGAGAAGAAGCGAAGAAAAACGAGAATGAATGAAAGGACCAACCAAAACTGGAAACAAGCACGCGGAAAGCACGAGACAATAGAGACTTACCGTGTACAATGCGGTCTATCCCGTGCATGTGCTCCTGCAGCTCCGACTCCCTGGCGGACCACTCCTGGAGCCGGTGCTCGTGCTCGCTCTGAGCCGCCTATGCCTTGCCAGCCGCCTGCGCCAATGCGGCATCCTTGGCCTGCAGCTCCTGGCAGTGGGCGCGCTCCCACTCCTCCGTCTGCTAGCGAAGGGCCGCCACGCAGCCCGATAGCTCCTGGCAGATGGCCGCCTCGCGGTCATCAGCTCTTAGAGGTGGGCGCGCTCCTGCTCCTCTGCCTGCTGGCAACGGGTCGCCTCGTGGCCCGATAACTCCTGGCGGATGTCCGCCTCATGGTCTGTCAGCTCCTGGCGGTGGGCTGCCTCGTGCTCGGTCGTTGCCACCTATGCCCGGGCCGCCTCCTTGCGGAGCCGCTCGCACTCCGCAGTCAGGGAGCTCCGCTGATCGCCGAGCTCCACGACCTAGCGTCGGAGGTTGGCCGCCTCGGCGTTGGTGCGTACCGAGACGGAAAAAAACCCAATCAGAAGACAAGAGAAGGATAAGGGGATTCGGTCTGCCTCCGTGGCGACCAGCTCGAATCCCGAGGGCTACGCCCCCACCTCGAAAATCGTGAAGATCTTACCTCACAAGTCCTAGGATAGGGTGGCCAGCTGGCCCTCGTTCTCCCGATACAAGCTTAGCAAGAAGTTGTACGCGGTCACCTGGCGGTGATGCACCGCCTGCAGACAACAAAAACAGCACGCGGCATTAGACCCGACCCGCCTATGCCACAGCCGGCTCGGGTCTCGGGGGCTACATCAAGTGGGTGCACTAGTGCGCCCCCACTAGGAAAATGCTGAAGAAAAGACGAAGAAAGGAAGAAAGCTTACCGCGACGGTCCATTCCAGCTGCACCAGCCGGTCATTAGCTGCCCGGGCGTCTTAAGTCGTCTTGGCGTGGCAGGCGGCGAACGCCTCGACTGCGGCACACACCGTCGCCACGAGACCGCTCCGCGGATCCTCATCAGCCGAGTGGCTGGCCGTGGCCCAGCTTTGCTGCGTCCGACCTCTCTCCACTGGCCCACCCTTGCCCGAGGTCACCAGGGGGCCAACTCCTCGCAACACCATCGTGCCAGCGGCCCCAGAAGAGGAACCCGCGCTGCTCGACCCCTCGGGCGCCACGTCCTCCCGCCTCGATCCTCTGCTGCAGGCATCTCCCGCCCGGCTCAGCACGGGAGTGGGCGCTCCCAAAGCCGGCTCTTCCCGAGCCGGCACCTCTAGCGCCGGAGCCTCTGAAGGCGGCACCTCTAGAGCTGGCATGTCTGGAGAGGGCGCCCATGCCGCCGTCAGCTTCGCAGCCGAGGGATCACCCGCCCTCGACGACACGTTGTTTCCTCCGACGGGGCCTATGCCATGGTCCACCCCTCGTGGCATGTCGCATACCCCTGATGGGTCCGTGCCGTGATCCGCCTCCTCCTCCTCCTCGCCGATCACGCGGTCTGCTCCTGCGTCCGCCGCCGCCCATGCGTCTTTCGCGGCCTCTGCGGCCGTTTCCGCCTGTCGCGTGGGGTCGTGACGGTCCTTGGACCACCTCTCCCGGCCCTTAGGGAAGGTCTCCCACGATTGGTCGCCCCCCTCCCTGTTGGCCTCTCCTGAGGGTGCCCTTTTCCTCGCCACCTCCTCCCACGGGCGGTGCCCCTCGATGCGTAGCTCTTGCTGGGCCGCCTCCATGGCGCACCAAGCCTCGTTCTCCCTCTCCGCGGTGGTGCTCGGCGGCGCCGTTCCCGCGGCATCGCCCACCGAGGTCCTTCCTAGGGTGCATGCTTCCCTGGGGCAGATGGAATAAGAAGGGGTGGGGAGAAGGAAGAATCAGGGGATCGGGATCAGGGCAGGCTGGCTTACCCGATAACGACGGGGACCGCCCTCCTCGCGGGGCCCGTCGAGACGACCAGCCTCCTCTTGTCGCCGCCTCCGCGACTGCTGCCGGGCTGCTTGGTGGCGGTCTACTTTAGTACCGGTCCTAGACCGGCTACCTACTTCCCCTTGTCGCCGGCCGCCGCGTCATGCCGGCCGGGCCCGTCGTCGACCCAGCGAAGACACCTCCTCAGCGACTTCGTGGCCTTGTCCTCCAAAGCCTCGACGTCCTCCAGAGCCTCGGCATTCCGTGATTCCTCTGACTCATCATCATTGTCAGTCCAATCTCGCAAAATTTGGATGGGGAGGGTTCTCACCCGTCGACTCGGTCGCCTCCGTCTCCGTCTCCTCCCCCACGGCATCGGATGTGTCGGCTCGATCTGGGTCGGCCGGCTCTATGTCGTCAACATCCTCCACCTCCTCAGGGTCCGAACCTGCCAAGTCGGCAGTTGTATCCTTGTACTCCTGTAGTGTGGGAAAAACCTGCATGTTGGGACTCGTTCTTTACTGTTAAGTCGAGGTGGCACTCTCGGGGGAAGAAGGAAGACAAGCCGGCTGCCTCACTTACCACTGGTGTTGTGTGGCTCCGGTTGTATGGGGTTTCCCCCATTGTCAGTTCCCCACCTTCAGCTTCGCCAAGGAGATGGCATTCACCCTCCGCGCCACATGGTCCGGCTTCAGCTCATTAGTGGAGAGCCGGCAGGGGTCGTGCTAGCCCCCCATCTGGCAGATGAGATGCGGCCCGCTTTGTAGCGCCTGCACCCAGCGCGCCCCCATCGCCGTCAGTAGGTCGACCGCCTTCAGGCCCTTCACCCCGATCATGAGTATCACTTGCTCACAAAGCCGGTCCGCCAGCTCCAGGGCTACAGGCGGGGCAATCCGCCAGTTCAGCATTGCCATTGGCGATGTGCTGACGAAGTCGGGGAGGTTGATGTAATCCTCCTCCGGCTTCACATTCTTCACGTAGAAGAATCCTCGCTGCCAGTTCTTCACTGACTCTTGCGGAGGAAGTTTCAGGAAGCCGGCTCCCTAGTGGATGTGGATCAAGGCGTGCCCCCGCATGCGGTCATGACAGCCTTGTTCATTACCTGGTCCTTCGCCGTCTGCCGCTTGAGGAAGAAGAGGTGGAACCAGAGGTAAAGCCTCGGTTCCACCCCCAGGTACCCCTTCCACAGGGTGACGTAGGCCGCCAGCTGCAGGACGACATTGGGGGTGAGGTGGTGCAGCTGCAGGCCGAACTGCGTCAAGAACCGCCGGAAGAACGTGCTCGCTAGCAGTCCGAGCCCGCGAAGGAAGTGCTCGGCGAAGACAACCACCTCGCTGTCTCGCGGGGCCGGGGAAATCGCCATCCCAGCCATGCGCGCCTCCACGAACTCCTCCACCGGTAGCATACGGCGGTGGGGGAGGTGTGCGATGAACTCCTCGTCAACAATGCTGCCATCCCAAGCCCCGTTGCTCGCCATGACCTCTTGATGGGCTTGCGGGCGCTACAGCGGGCCCAGAGTTCAGCTACGAGGCGGTCTCCAGCGGCGACGGTGGGGGCACGGTGATGGGCATGAGTCTCCATCTCTTTCTCTCGTTCTCTCGGGGCGGGAGGAGGAGGGCGACGAGTTCGAAGAGACGGAGGCAAGGGGAATGAATGCACCATTATGTTCCCCTCCCACCTTCATTTTAAACCCCGTGCGTGCGGGCCGAGGCTGTGACCAGGGCGGGCCCCCCTCTTGGTCCAGTCTTGTTCGCCGTGCGGCCTGTCAAGATCGCTGCCTGTGGCGTCTACCATGTGGCTCGGGTGTACCGCCTGGCGAGGTGCCCCAGACGACGCTCGAGGCTTTGGGCCGGCTGCGGAGCTGGCGGTCGGACGACCATCAACGACCGATCTTTGGGGCCGGCCTTGGTACCGGGACGATACTGAAGCCGGCGAGGTCCGCCACGGCTCAGCGGCGGGCCTCCCCCGCTTAGGATTCATGGCCCCGTAGCCGGCCATTCCTTGGATCCCACTACCCAGGCATGCGCGGCTATAGTGGCCCCCATACCATTGGGGGTCACCACCCGTATGGCCACAGTGGAGGCAATAATGCCGCTAACTTTGGCTGACCTTGACGGGGCTCCCAAAGTGTCGGCACACCTCCAACCACTCCATGACTTGCCCAGGCATGGCTATAGTGCAGCCGGCCGTACCGCTGAGTGCGGCTGGCTGCCACAAAACGACGCTTTGAAGGACGATCCATGCCGAGAAGTTCCCATTGCTGGGACCTGCTATGGGGCCCCTCTAGCTCTCGACGCTACCTCCCTGTCGGTAGGCCCTACCGATGACGAGACCCTATAGGTGGGGCCCCACATCCGGCTACAGAGGCTGCCAGTTGGGCCCCCCCGTGGCTTTCCACTCGTATTGTAATCCGGGGGGTTGGCCTATAAAACCCCCCAGATCCCCCCATGCAAAGGGCAAGGAATCAAATAGACTAGAACCCACACACTCACCCAAGTTGCCAAGGAAGGGGAGTCGGCTGCTCCCTCTTCCACCTCTACACAAAAGCTCCAGGAGCTACATTGTAACCTTTCCTCATTGATCAAACCAGATCCAGTAGGACTAGGGGTATTACCTCCCACGGAGGGCCCTGAACCAGGGTACATTGTGTGTCGTCACCACTTGTGCCTAATCCCGCACCCGGAGCTCATCGGCATCCTCTGACCCCAACCACCTTTGATAAGCCTACCCATGGCATCTGTCATGAGAAAACGACGACAATTCTAGTAAAGGGGATGCCCTGTGCCTTCCCCATAAATAGGAAATCGCAGAGGCACTGCTCATTTACCTCTTGTCTTTTCCAATCTAGGAACCGCCATCATCTTCCTCCTTGAGCCCGAAAAAGACCTCCTCCCATTCATCCACGCCTCCATGCCCTCTCCGTCCTCAGCCTCCGCCTCCATAGACACTATGCCGCCCGAGGACAACAAGGGCAAGGATGTGGAAACCACCGTCTCGGAGAGCAAGCTAGTGAGAATGGGGAACGAGCATGCCGTCTTTCCACCGGCACTTGGCGCGACCACTCCGAAGGAGCGATACCGGGACATGTGGGCGACAGAGACGACAGCGCATCCCACCACCCGCATAAGTCCAGGTTCTTCAAAGGGCGCACCAGATAAATATCACTTCTTTGCCGTCTATTTTTACTATGGCTTCCAGCTCTTAGATTTTATGCCGAATGTCATGACATGCATGTAAGTTTTCGCTCACCTTTGCGAAAACTTTGCCGGAGTAATCCCTAGCACCACCCTTTTCCGCCATTACTTCATTCCCCACATCCAACAAGGCGAATCCCTTTCTGGTTCCGTCGCTTGGATTCCACGGCCAGGATCCAAGGAGGTTTACCCAGACGGGCCCTACCGCGAGAGGTGGGATGAGGGGCGAGGCAAGTGGTCCTGGATTCGGGAGGAGAACTTTCAGCCTTTCTTCTTTCCGCAGCAAACCAAGGTGGTGCGCGGCAATGACTGGAGTGCCCTCGACCCCAAGGATGGGAAGCTCATAGTTGTGACCACCAGGATTCACCATCTCAGGGCTGACGGTCTCACAACAGAGATGATAGGCGCTGATTTCCTTCGCCGGCGCATCGCCCCTCTGCAGAATAAGGGGAGGCCAGCTTGGCAATTTCGGAACACGGCAGATATCATGAGGCTATGCCCCGGGCTGAACAACAACCTGATAGTTATGCAACACGCAGCTCTCTACTAGTAATTGTTCAAGAGTGTCGTGGTATGTGAGCCGCCAACAGACATAATCCCCGTGTGCAACAACTCTGCTCTAGGCTCAATCATCGCCATGATGCTGGTGTTTGACGCTCACAGCCTTGACACGTCTTGGATTGAGCCATCTGAAGAGCATGCATAGCAATTCTTTGATAACTTGACGGAGAGGGCCATCCGCAAGGAAGAGGGCCTCGTCCATGACACCACTGAGGAAGAAATGACATACATCGCCAGCAGGGCGGAGGAAGCAAATCTTGCCGCGGAGGCCGGTAGCATTAGCTTCTTGGGAAAGGAAACCAGCGAAGGGGAAACGCTATCGGACGAGAAACTCGCCGGGCAGGGCGGGACTACTGAGGAGCAGGTCGGCACATCTGTCAGGGGCGTCCTGCCGAAAACACAGCTGAGGAGGAACTGCTTGGAGGCCTCAACTCTTGAGCGAAGGAGGAGGCGCGTCCTCTGGAGCACCGCTTCTGAGATACCAGTCCACCAAGCTTCTTCGAGTATCATAGCCCCCGGCTAGGGGGCAGCTGGCGAGGTTACGTAGCGGCAGGAAGCTCATCAGCACCGCTCCTGATGCGGCAGGAAGCCCACTAGCACCCCTCCACCTACCTCCATAGGCACCATGGCGAAAGTCGCCTTTGACCTCTCTGCCCTTACCTCGGGAGAAGAAGATGAGGAGTAAGGATCTTGTTGTACGTTTTGCCTTTGAATTTTTTGTTTTACTTGACTCATTTTGTTTGCTTTGGCTTGTCTCCCCAGGGATGCGGAAACACTAGCGCAAAGGGTAGCAAAGAGAGTGAATACCTCGACAGGTGAGGAGCTGCCGACAAGCACCTCATGGGCGCCAGATATGATCAACGTTGACCTGGAGGCCAGCCAGTGACGCAGCCCCCAGTGTGAGCCCATTACTCACTTCCCGCTGGCAAGTGCCGGGGTGTGCATCTTTGCTGTTGATATCACCGAACTTGTAGGAGGCGAGCGGCGACAAGGAGAACCATCAGAGGCTGTCCCTGATATGTCGCCTCCATCATATACGCTGCAAGGACTTCCTTTTGTGCGCTTTATCGCGACGAGGGAGAGCCGACAAGCACGGCCACCGGCAGGTCTTCGCCGACAACCGATGTTGGTGCTGGTACTCGTTATTATGTTCTTCTTTTTTTGTCTCCTTGAACTTCCACCTCCACCTCGTTTGGTTTGTTTTCTTGGCCTTTAGACATTCCCTCAATGGAGGGCATGGATATTGACACCATCATCTAGGAAACTGCCAGAGATGCTGCCGCCGAGGCCGAAAGGATCGCTGCCGAGGAAGCCTCCAAGAGTGTCGTCATCGAAGTAGTCGAAGCTGCCTAGAATGCTGCCGCTGAGGCCGCCAGCGCCATGGCCGCCAAGGCTATGGAGGAGGAGGCCGCTAAGAAGTCTGCCGAGAAGACCGACGAGGAGGCCAGTGACCATACTGATGGCATTCCTGCCACAGGAGCGTCAGGCGCTATGCAGGCCACGGAGCCGCCAGGTGCTGGGGAGTCGGTTGTCGAAGACCAGTCGGCTACATCCGAAGCGCCTTCATCAAGCAGGTACCTCAGGGTTGGTGATAACTTATTCGTGAGCATCCCCAGTACAGCAAGCACTAGGGTGCCATCTGATGGGGAGGTTTTTGACGAGGGGATCATTACTGCTGCCGGACATGACATTGTTGATGAACCAAGTGCCAGCAGTAGCAAATCCCATGAAGAGAAACTCCTCCAAACCATGGGCGACAACTTCTGAATGCTTCAAGCACTTCACCCCACCTGAAAGAAGAAGCTGGAATCTAGGGCAACAACTATGGAAGCAAAGGAGGCAAACTTTTAGGAGAGCGTTGAAGAAACACATGCCTGGTTCGCCCAAGCTTTCGACGAGTTGAAGTCTGGTCAAGAGCAATTGAGCCAAGGCTAGAGCAAACTCTACTTGAAGCAGTCCGATGTCGATCAGCCGCAAGAGGAGGCCCAGCAATGGGCTGCTGCAGAGGACGCTCGCTTGATGGAGCGCCGTATTGGGCTTGACGCCCATGAGGAAGATCTTGTCGCTCGCGAGAAGGAGATTGCCGACAAGCTTCGTGGAAAGGAAGTGGAGATCGAAGTGCTTGTCGCGCGGCGGACCCGGGAGCTAGAGCAGAAACACAAAGAGACGCTTGAAGCTCGAACTGCGGATCACGCTGGCAAGCTGAGGGAGGTCGTCAATGTTGTCGAAGCTATAGAGGCTGCCAAGAACTTGCTGGAGGATAGGTGAAGGAGCTGGAAGCATATCTTGAGGATCACGGCAAGAAGATTTCGTCATTCGAGACCGAAAGGGACAAAACCCTCCATGGCCTGATGGAGATGCAGCTCACCATATGTGAAAAGACCAAACAGCTCTCTTCAGCCAATGAATCCATTGATGATCTGCAAATGAAGCTGGCTATGGTGAATGAGACTCTTCAGACTGCCCAGACCCATGAGAAGGCTTTGTTCAAGGATCTCCGAGATGAGAAGGAGCTGCTCAAGAGTGTCACTACTATCCACAACGACTATGTGCACGGAGTATAAGTCTGGACTGAGAAGCTCGTCGACATCGTGGAGAAGCTTGTCGCACAGCTGTCTGCCATGGGCCTAGAAGGTTTCACGTACTCTTCTGATGATAGAATGTCCGTGAGCGCCAAACTGACCATGTTCTTCGACCGCATTCTTGAAGCCTTGGAGCAGCTTCACTCTGACTGTACATCCTATCTGGCCAGCGAGTCACGCAAACTCTGCCAGGACGTTCTCTGCAAGGTGCTCGTCAAAGTGGCGCACAAGAACCCCAGCATCAACCTCTCCAACATCCTCGACCGCTTGACGAGGGATGTAGACATCAAGGCGCTTGAGGAACTTTCCGTGCCCATCATCGACAGGGTAAGGCAAGTTAAGTTTGTTGAAGGCAATCACCAGCATTAGCTACCTTACTTATCGCCTCCATCCATGCCAAGAACAGTTTGTCTTATGTTAGAATCACGGCAAGATTGATGTAATATAACTTTCTATGCTTTTAACAAATGTTATGTTATTCTCCTTGTTTAATTTCTTTCTGTATGCATTCACCCTACACTTGATTGGAGACTTGCCGGCGCGCACACTCTTGCCGCGGGCGCTAGGTGCGGGACTTTAGCAGCCTGTTGGCGGGTCCACTACTGGCAAGAGACCCTGGTATTTTTAGTGCAGCCACCTATACTGTTGAGTAGACTCGAAACAAAATAAGGGCGCAACCAATCGCAACAAGGTTCCTTCGCATGCAGGTTTTCCATACAAGTGTCGAAATCGTCCAAGGAAAGTAACCTCGTAGTAAGAGTTCACTTAGGGGTTTGTAACTTAGCTTTTTGTTGTCATACTCCTTCTGGCAAGATTTTTTCCTTGAATGTCGACCGTCGGTATCATACCACCATCCCCCTATGCAAAGCTGCACACGATGTAACTTTATGTCCTTTCGAGAAAAACAAAGAAGAGAAAAGAGGGATATGTAACCTTGGCGGTCCATTAGCTCTTGTCGGGAGTAAGTGCAATACAATATCTCAGAGAAACATGGACATAAGTAAACATGAGAATCAACAAGAATTGTAGAACACTTAGCTTTATTCAACTATGCACAGGGTCTGCGCCCGGCTTTGTACAAAGGATTACATGCTTCGGCGGCAAGACTCTGTACAAAAGGTGGTTGTCGGGAGGCCATGTAACCGCACCTCATGGGTAGAACATACGAAGATGTTCGATATTCTAGGAGTTGCTCACTTGGGTGCCATCTTTAGTCTCCAGGCAGACTGCGATAGGCCTGGTGACTCGCACTGCCCGATAAGGGCCTTCCCACTTCGGCATCAACTTGTTTGAATTCTTGGCGGACTAAACTCGCCGAAGAAGTAGGTCGCCATCCTCAGCACTTCGGGCATGAACCTTGCGGCTATGATCGCGGCGCAAAGCTTGCTGGTACTGTGCAGCTCGCACATCAGCCTGAAGATGATCTTTCTCAAGGAGCATCGCGTCATCTTGCCGCAACTGCTCTTTCTCAAGATCGTCATAAGGAGGCACTCGAGGTGACCCGTATGTGAGTTTCATGGGGAGAACTGCTTCCGACCCATATACTAGGGAGAAGGGTGTCTGACCGGTAGCTCGATTTGGAGTCATTCTGATTGACCAAAGAACCACCGGCAACTCATCAATCCAGCGCCTTCCGCACTTGCGCAACTTGCCGATAGTTCTTGTTTTGAGACCTCGCGGCACTTCAGCATTAGCCATTTCCGCCTAGCTATTACTCCTTGGAAGGGCAACAGAAGAAAAATAGATCTTGGCTCCAAGGTCTTGGACATACTGCATGAAGGTGCGGCTTGTGAACTGTGTGCCGTTGTTAGTGATGATCCCCTTGGGAACACCAAAGCGACAGACTAGTCCTTTCAAGAACTTGACGGCTGACTGTGGTGTCGCCTTTCTCACTACTTCCACTTCTGGCCAATTTGTGAACTTGTCGATTGCGACGCACAAGTACTCAAAGCCCACGATAGCACGAGGAAAGGGACCCAAGATGTCGAGCCCCCAGACCGAAAATGGCCAGGAGAGAGGGATTGTTTGAAGAGCTTGAGCTGGTTGATGCATTTTCCTCGAATGAAATTGGCATGCTTCACACTTGGTTACTAGCGTAGTTGCATCCTGGAGGTCAGTGGGCCAAAAGAAACCTTGCCGGAATGCCTCACCGGCAAGCGCTCTTGATACTGTGTGGGAGCCACATATGCCTCCATGTATCTCCGCCAACAGCTCCAGTCCATCTTCCCGAGAAATGCACTTGAGTTTCACACCATTCGGCCTTTTTCTGTACATGACGTTGTCCACGAACTGATACATATTAGATGAGCAAACTACTCTCTCTGCATCTTCTTGTTCCTTAGGGAGTTCTCCTATTTGAAGGAAATGGACGATGTGATGTGCCCATGCTGGAGCCTGGGCCTCGACAACAAGGACAAAAGGCATATCCTTTGCCAGGGAAGCATTTGTCTCAACGGCAAGGGCTCGAGGTCATGCCGGAGCATGTTGCCTCATGGCAAGCCTAACAGGAGCGTGCGCTTCCATGGAAAGAGCTTGAGGCCTCGTCGGAGCGTGACACTCATCGACAAGCCTAGCGTTGTCCCCGACAACTGCCTTGCCGATGGCTTCTGGGAGATCTGCCAGGAAAGACTTGTCGGAACTCAACTTTATTCTTTCCTATTGTCCAATTGATGGTGTCACGGATGGTTGAGTCAGTCGGAGCAAAAAAGTTCCTGGTTCCACAGGCAACTTAAGGGCAACGCACTTTGACAGGCCATCAGCAACGCTACTCTCTGCACGCGGGACGTGCTCCATTTGCAGACCGTCAAAATGTTCTTCCAACTTTCTCACTTCATCTACATAATATTCCTTCAATGGAATCTGATAATCCTTATTGACCTGCCTGACAACAAGCTGAGAATCACCCTTGACAATAAGTTTCTTAATCCCAAGGTCTGCCGCTATCCTAAGACCGGCAAGCAACCCTACGTAAGATGCAGTATTGTTTGTTGACCTCTCCTAGGGAAAGTGCATCTGAATCACATATTTGAGGTGCTCTCCGGTGGGTGCGACAAGCAGCACTCTAGCACCGGCGGCTTGGAGCGAGAAAGCCCCATCAAAATACATGATCGACTCTTGATTTGTTTCCTTGGTGGGGAGAGTTAACTCTGGAACTTCTTCATCTGGCGTTGGGGTCCATTCCGCTATGAACTCCGCCAAGGCTCTGCTCTGGATGGTCGAAGCACTTTCAAACTTGAGACCAAAGCTTGGCAGTTCCAAAGCCCACTCCAATTCTTGCCAGTACCATCAGGGTTCCGCAAAATCTGCTGTAACGGGAAGCAAGTGATAACGGTGATCTCATGTGCCTGGAAGTAATGGTGCAGCTTCCTCGAGGCCATATGGAGGCCGAAGAGCAACTTCTGCACCCAAAATATGTTGACCTAGCCACTGCAAAAGGGAGCTGACAAAATAGACAGCACGCTGCACCATCTTCCTGTTCTGAATTGTTCCATTCGACTACGTAGATCCTGCTTTGTCGGCACCAGACTCTACCGAGGAATATTATAGCTTGTCGCTTGGCGATCCTGCCGCTCTCGTTGCTTCTTCATCAGCTTCTCTTTCAACCACTAGTGCAGCACTGACCACTTGATTTGTTGCCGCTAGATATAGCTGCAACGGCTCTTGTGGTTTTGGCGCGACTAGGACTGGTGGAGAGGAGAGGTACTTCTTCAAATCCTACAGCGCTGCCTCCGCTTCTGAAGTCCATTTCATCGGACATGCCTTCTTCAAGATTTTGAAAAAGGGCAGGGCACGCTCAGTAGATTTTGAAATAAACCTACTCAGAGCGGCAACATAGTTAGCAAGACGACGCACATCCTTGACACGTCTTGGTGCTTCAATTTGTTCAATTGCCTTGATCTTGTCGGGATTTGCTTCAATTACACGTTGAGATACAAAGAACCCGAGAAGCTTGCCGGATGGGACACCAAACACCCACTTCTCGGGGTTGAGCTTCAAGTTGATCTTGCACAGTTTTACGAATGTTTCTTCTAGGTCTGATATGATCGTAGCCTTGTCCTTGATTTTGACCACTATGTCATCCATATAAGCCTCCATATTTCTATGTAGCTAGGGCTCAAAACCAATCTGGACCGCTCTTGCAAATGTAGAACCAACACTTTTCAAACTGAAAGGCATACGCAAAAAGCAATACATACCACATGGGGAGATAAATGCGGTCTTCTCTTCGTCTTCCTTGGCCATGAAAATCTGATGATAACCTGAATAGGCATCAAGGAAAGACAACAAGTCACAGCCGGTGGTGGAGTCCATAATCTGGTCG
This sequence comes from Hordeum marinum, assembly GCA_022496015.1. Classification (NCBI taxonomy): domain Eukaryota; kingdom Viridiplantae; phylum Streptophyta; class Magnoliopsida; order Poales; family Poaceae; genus Hordeum; species Hordeum marinum. Next base: position 124,367,100 of record CM039676.1, on the reverse strand, counting down.
ATGCGTGGACAGGGAAAAGGATCTTTGGGGAAGGCTTTATTAACACCTGTTAAGTCAATACATAGCCTCCATTTCCCATTCACCTTGCGCGCTACAACTGGATTGGCCAACCATGTTGGAAGAATTACTCCTCTGATCAAGCCAGCTACTTCTAATTTGTTGATTTCTACCGCAATAAACTGTTGCCACTCCAAAGCTTGCTTCCTGACCTTCTGCTTGACGGGCCGCGCATGTGGACAAATGGCAAGGTGGTGCTCAATCACCTTCCTGAGAACACCGAGGATATCAGATGGTTGCCATGCAAACACATCGAAATTCGCCTACAAGAAAGCAACGAGCGCGCTTTCCTATTTGTAGTCAATGGTGGAACTTATGGTGAAAGTACCTCCCATGCCATCCTCCTTGGCGGGCACCTTCTTAGTCTCTGGTGGAGCTGCCTTGGTCTTCTTGCTCTTGCCGGTGGAACTCTCTAGCACATAGTCAATGGTGGTGCAGCACTCCGAGGAGGTCTGCTTGCCGGAATGTGCGCCAGAGGCCTTGCCGGGCTTCTTCCTCCTGGGAGTTTCAGTGGCAGGAGCAAGTGCCTTGGCGGTAGATGCTGCAACCGCCTCCCGATAGAGTTGGTCGGTGCAGATAAGATGGTGCTTCTTGTCGGACTTGACAGTGATGATGCCCATCGGCCAGAGCATCTTCAACTCATTGTTGGCGTACTGCGACGCCACCATGAACTTGGCCAATGCTGGATGGCCAAGGATCCCATTGTATGGCAACAAAATTTTGGCGATGTCAAAAACAACCTTCTCCATCCTGAAGTTCAGATCGCTGCCAAATGTTACCGGAAGCGTGATCTTTCTCTTGGGCTGGTTCCTTCCCGGATTGACCCCCTGAAACGAGCCCGTTTCCTCAAGATATCCATCAGGAATTTGCAATTTATTGATCACCTCGGGCGAGATAAAGTTCAAGCTGGCCCACCATCAACTACATTTTCGTCATGTTGAGGTTGCGAATCGTTGGTGAAACCAACCATGGAAAACACCTGTCCGCAGTTACACGATTAGGGTGATCCTCAACGTCAAAAATGATAAGAATGTTGGACCACTTAAAATGGCTTCCGTACACCGACAGATGGCTCAGCCGCATTAACCTCACGCGACCACTGTTGAGGTTGGCGGTGTGTCGAATGCAACAAGGCACCTCCGTTGACGCACATGGCGTCTCTTGCTCTCTAGAATTCTTGCTTGTTGGACTCGTCGTCCTCTTTAACGTCATCATCATCATCCCCTTCTTGCTTGTCGCGTCCGCGGGCGGGCCGGTCGTTCTGTGGCTTGGCCTTGCCGTGGCGACCTCCTCGGCCACTGCACTTCTTGTCGGATTCCTCTGCACCATCCTGGCCCTTCTCCTTGTCTCGCCTCTCGTACTCGGCTTTTTGCTTCTCGACAAGCTATTCAATTTGCCGGCAGTCTTGGATATCATGGCCTTTGGTGCGATGGATCTTGCAATACTGCTTCACGGAGCCTTCCGTCTTCTCGGCAGCCGCCAAAGTCTGACAGAAGTGCACCCGGCAACATCCTTGCCTGGGTCATCGGCCTTGGCCTTCTTGACGGTGTCGGGGTTGTCGGATCCCTCGACAAAAAGTTGGGCATTGCCATTGCGCTTCTTGTTACGCCACAGGCCGATCTTCGTCGAGGCGGCGGTGTCCTTATTTTCACAGTTGACCCCTGCGCCAGTGTCTTCGTCGGGGAGCCTCCTCCCTTCTTCAGCTCAAGCACATTTATCCGCCAGAGCATAGATCTCGGCAACATATCTGACCTTGTTCATCGCCCGCTCTTCCGGCATCATGCGGTTGGGCACGTTTTCATGGAACGCGCTGATAATAGAGGCAAGATGAATGTCCGGTATGTTGTGGTGTATGCGGCTGAACCTTTGGATCTACTTTCGCAAAGTGTCGCCCTCCTTCTGGGGATTGAGATGTAAATCACTTTCCTGGCCAGGAGCTTGATGACCTCCGAGAAAGGCGCCAACAAACTCATGCCACAGATTTTCCCAGGAGGAAATGGATCCTTCAGGAAAATGCATGAACCATGACCTGATGTTGGGCTTAAGCATCAACGACAAGTAGTTGGCGAGTATCTTGTCGTCACGAGCCTCGACAGCCTTCACCGCGATGGTGTAGATGCTCAAGAACTCTGACGGGTGAGTCTTGTCGTCGTATTTCTCCAGGACCTATGGCTTGAACGTGCAGGAATTCGGCCACTGGACTTGTCGCAGATCACACGTAAACGCTGGATAACCCACCTCGTAAGGAAGGCCGACAGGAAACCCTGGCACGGATTTGTCTATAGTGGGTCCCACGCGCTTATCAGATCGATGGCGCGCTTCCTGCTGTTGCTCAATTGTACTTCAAGCGTCTTACTTGCTTTGTTCCCGAAGGACTTGACGCTGATCGCGGCGAGTTCGTGGATAAAACGAGTCGTAGAGTAACCATCATAAGCGTCGGTCCATCGAGTCCGTGATCGGTGTTGTTGTCATGGAGGAGAGTGCACCGTGGTCGCACCACCTGCGGCCTTATCACCACTAGCGTGAGCCGGCTCAGTTTACCGAAACTTGTTAACAAGGCTGAGGAGGCTCCGAATGGTGGCTCTCTATTCGTCAAGCTTCTCCACAGTAGGAGGGAAGTTCAGGAGTAGCTGTGCTCGCGCCATTGCTTCTTCCGATGTAGTTGACAGTGAACGGTGCGAGGAACACGAGGTGCTCTGACTCCTAACCACGTTAGAAGGAGCTCCATCGCGGTCCGCGATTGCATGCCACTCCCACTAGCATGCTGGTGTGCATGCTGGTCCCGCGCATCTTGGGAGCGATGTGCAGGAGCTTTTTCGTGGGGATGTTCGGAACCACCGACTCCTAGGAAGGTCGCGGCATATGCGTCGGCGTGGGTGCCTTGGAAGTTGCCTTCCTTCCCCGGAGTTCATCGTACTGCCCACAGGAGGTACAGCTACATCGTGAGACCCAACAGCGCGGGGATTTCCGCCGCCGCCATGAGCGTCCTTATGGTGCGTGTCGCCGCTCATTTGGCCTTGATCATCAAAGTGTCACGTGTGCGCAGGGTCCCTGCTCCCTCCACACGCGCCCACTCCATTACCCGCTTGGGCGGCTATGGGCGCGACGGACATGGACGGTTCCACCGTCGTGAAACCTTTCTTCTTGGGACCCATGGCAATGACGATTATGACGAACGAACTTACGCGCTAGTCACAAGATCAGGTTCACGTGACCTTTTTGTTGGAAATATGCCCTAAAGGCAATAATAAATTAGTTATTATCATATTTCCTTGTTCATGATAATCGTTTATTATCCATGCTATAATTGTACTGATCAGAGACTTACATGCATGTGTGGATACATAGACAAAACCATGTCCCTAGTATGCCTCTAATAGACTAGCTCGTTGATCAAAGATGGTTAAGGTTTCCTAGCCATTGACATGAGATGTCATTTGATAACGGGATCACATCATTAGGAGAATGATGGGATGGACAAGACCCAAACTACAAACGCAGCATATGATCGTGTAAGTTTAATGCTACCGTTTTCTGCATGTCAAGTTTCTGTTCCTATGACCATGAGATCATGCAACTCACTGGCACCGGAGGAGTGCCTTGTGTGTATCAAACGTCGCAACGTAACTGGGTGACTATAAAGGTACTCTACAGGTATCTCCGAGGGTGTCTGTTGGGTTGGCATGGATCAAGACTAGGATTTGTTACTCCGTGTGACGGAGAGGTATCTCCGAGCCCACTCAGTAATACAACATCACAACAAGCCTTGCAAGCAATGTGACTAAGTGTTAGTCATGGGATCTTGTATTACAGAACTAGTAAAGAGACTTGCCAGTAACGAGGTTGAACTAGGTATGGAGATAACGACGATCGAATCTCAGGCAAGTAACATACTGAAGAACAAAGGGAACATCATACGGGATTAACTGAATCCTTGACATAGAGGTTCGACCGATAAAGATGTTCGTAGAATATGTAGGAACCAATAATGGGCATCCAGGTCCCTCTATTGGTTATTGACTGTAGAGGTGTCTCGGGCATGTCTACGTAGTTCTCGAACCCGCAGGGTCTGCACACTTAAGGTTCGGTGACGTTTCGATAGTATAGAGTTATGTATGGTGGTGACCGAAGGTTGTTCGGAATCCCGGATGAGATCCCAGACGTCACGAGGAGCTCCGAAATGGTCCGGAGGTAAAGATTGATATATAGGAAGTCCCATTTTGGTCACCAGAAAAGTTTCGGGCTAATCGGTAATGTACCGGGAGTGCCGGTAGTGTACCGGGAGACCACCGGGAGGGGTATTTCGACCCAAGAGGCTTTATGGTCTGTGGGAGAGTAACTACCAGCCTTTTTTGGGCTTGTGGAAGTCCCACACAAGGCCCATGCAGCTGGGAGAAAAATCCCAAAGGGAAAAAGGTGGAGAAAGGCCAAAAAAAGGAGGAATCCTGGTCCTACTAGGATTGGAGGAGTCCTCCTCTCCTCCCCACTTTGGCCGACCCAAGGGCTGGCTTTTTGGCAGCCAAGCCTCCTACTCCTCTCCTCCTATATATACTAGAGGATTTTAGGGTTTTGGCAAAGAATTTTTCAGCCACGTGCTACCCGTTCCTCTAGTGCATAGTTTCTCCTCTAGATCGGTTTTCTGCAGTGCTTAGGCGAAGCCCTGTCGGAATAGCTCCACCACCATCGCCGCAGCACCGTCACGCTGCCAGAAAATTCTTCTACCTCTCCGCTCCCTCTTGCTGGATCAATAAGGCGGAGATCATCATCAAGCTGTACGTGTGCTGAACGCGGAGGTGTCGTCCGTTCGGCGCTAGATCGGAAGGACCGTGATCTAAGATTGTGAGACGGATCGTGACGACATCGCGGGACGGATCAGGATGAGATCGCGGGACGGATCGTGATGAGTTTGCGGGACGGATCGTGATGAGATCGCGGGACATATCGTGATGAGTTCGCGGGACGGATCGTGATTGGATCGCGGGACGGATCGTGATGAGATCACGGGATGCTCGGCGATTTGGATCGCGAAGACGTTCGACTACACCAACCGCGTTTCGTAATGCTTCCCGCTTAGCGATCTACAAGGGTATGTAGATCCACTCTCCCTCTCGTAGATGCTCATCACCATGGATAGATCTTGCGTGTGCGTAGGAAATTTTTTGTTTCCCATGCAACGTTCTGCAACAGTGGTATTACATCTAGGTCTATGTGTAGATGAGATCTCGAGTAGAACACAAAGAGTTTGTGGGCGTTGATGCTGAGATTGCTTCCTCCATTGGTCGGATTTTGGTTCAGCGATATTGTGAGATGAAGCGGCCTGTACCAACATTACTCGGACGCTTACGAGAGACCGGTTCCCTCGACCGCAACTTGTTGCATAGATGGCTTGCGGGTGCCAGTTTCTCTCACTTTAGTTGGATCGGATTCGACAAAGGCGGTCCATGAGAAGGTTGAAAAGCAACTAGTGTATCACCATTGTGGTTTTTGTGTAGATGAGAATTGTTCTTTCTAGATACCCGTAGCATCCACGTAAAACATGCAACAACAATTAGAGGACGTCTGACTTGTTTTTGCAGGGTATGTTATGATATGATATGGCCAATTATATGATGTGATATATGTGATGTATGAGATGATCATGTGATGTATAGATTATCACGACTTGCATGTCGATGACTACGGAAACCGGCAGGAGCCATAGGGTTGTCTTTAATTATTGTATGACCTGCGTGTCAATCATTAAGCGCTATGTAATGCTTTACTTTATTGCTAAACGTTAGCAATAGTACTAGACGCATGTTGGGCGCGACAACCCCGATGGCGACACGTTGATGGAGATCAAGATGATGGAGATCATGATGTCATGCTGGTGACGATGGAGATCATGCCGGTGCTTTCATGATGGAGATCAAAAGCACAAATCATGGCCATATCATGTCACTTATGATTTGCATGTGATGTTAATCCTTTTATGCACCTTGTTTTTCTTAGGACGATGGTAGCATTATAAGGTGATCCCTCACTTAATTTCAAGATAAATTGTGTTCTCCCCGAGTGTGCACCATTGCGAAAGTTCTTCGTGTCGAGACACCACGTGATGATCGGGTGTGATAGACTCTACGTTCACATACAACGGGTGCAAGCCAGTGTTGCACATGCAGAACACTCAGGTTAAACTTGACGAGCCTAGCATGTACAGACATGGCCACGGAACACAAGAGACCGAAAGGTCGAACATGAGTCATATAGTAGATATGATCAACATGATGATGTTCACCATTGAAACCACCTCAACTCATGTGATGATCGGACTTGAGTTGATGAATTTGGATCATGTATCACTCGAATGACTGGAGGGATGTCAATTTGAGTGGGAGTTCTTAAGTAATATGATTAATTGAACTCATTATCATGAACATGGTCAGTAGTGTCTTTGCAAAATTATGTTGTAGATTACTAAGCTCACGCTATACCTCCCTTGAATTTTTATATGTTCCTAGAGAAATAGAGTTGAAAGATGATGGTAGCAATATTGCGGACTGGCTTCATGATGTGAGAATTGTCCTCATTGCTGCACAGAAGGCTTATGTCTTTAATGCACCGCTCGGTGCGCCAACCCCTCTAGCGTCGTTTGTAGATGTTGTGAACATCTGACAGGCACGTTCTGATGACTACTTGATAGTTAAGTGCGTCATGCATTACGACTTAGAATTGAGGCTCCAAAATGTTTTGAACGTCATGGAACATATGAGATGTTCTAAGAGCTGAAATTAGGATCTCAGGCTCGTGCCCGTGTTGCGAGATATGAGATGTCCAACAAGATTCTTTGCCTCCAAGATGAAGGAGAATAGCTCAATGGTTGAGCATGTGCTCGGATTGTCTCGGTGCTACAATCGCTTGAATCGAGTGGGAGTTGATATTCCGGATAAGATAGTGATTGATATAGTTCTCCAACTACTGTCACTAAGCTACTAGAACTTGGTGATGAATTATAAAATGCCAGGGATAGAAATAATTATCCCTGAGCTGTTCACGATGTTTGACACCGCGAAGGTAGAAATAAAGAAGGAGCGTCAGGTGCTGATGGATAGTAAAACCACTAGTTTCGAGAAGAGCAAGGAGGGAAACTTCATGGATGGCAAGTCAGTTGCTGCTCCAGTGAAGCAACCCAAAGTTGAACTCAAACCCGAGACTAAGTGCTTCGATTATGAGGAGAGCGGTCTCTGAAGCGGAACAACCCTAGATACTTGGTAGATAAGAAGGCTCGCAATGTCAACAGAAGTATATTAGATATATGTGTTATTGATGTGTACCTTGCTAGTACTCCTAGTAGCACCTGGGTATTGGATACCGGTTCGGTTGCTAAATGTTAGTAACTCGAAATAAAAGCTACGGAATAACGGAGAACTAGCTAAGGGTGAGGTAACGATGTGTGTTGGAAGTGTTTCCAAGGTTGATGTGATCAACATCGCACGCTCTCTCTACCTTCGGGATTAGTAACAAACCTAAATAAGTGTTATTTGGTGTTTTGCGTTGAGCATGAACGTGATTAGATCATGTTTATTGTAACACGGTTATTCATTTAAGTTAGAAAATAATGGTTATTCTGTTTACATGAATAATACCTTCAAAGGTCATGCACCCAGTGAGAATGGTTTGTTGAACCTTGATCGTAGTAATACACATGTTCATAACATTGATGCCAAAAGATGCAAAGTTAATAATGATAGTACCACATACTTATGGCACTGCCGCTAAATGTCATATTGGTATACAACGCATGAAGAAACTCCATGCTGATGGATCTTTGGACTCTTTCGATTTCGAATCGGTTGAGACATGCAAACCATGCCTCTTGGTCAAAGATGACTAATGACCCCGTTTTCTGGTTTGACGGAGCGGGCAAGTGATTTATTGGAAATGATACATGTTGATGTATGCAATCCAGTGAGTCTTATAGCATGCAGTGGATATCGTTATTTTCTTACCTTCACTGATGATTTGGGTAGATATAGTGTATGTTTACTTAATGAAACACAAGTCTGAATCATTTGAAAAGTTCAAGCAAATTTAGAGTGAAGTTTAAGATCACCGTGACAAGAAGATAAAAATATCTGCGATATGATCGTGGAGGTGAATATCTGAGTTACGAGTTTGGAATACAACTTTAGACAATGTGAAAGTTGTTTCACAACACACGCCACCTGGAACACCATAGTGTGATGGTATGTCCGAACGTCATAGTCGTGCTCTATTGGATATGGTGCATGTTATGATGTCTCTTATCGTTTTGCTACTATAATTTTGGGGTTGTGCATTAGAGACAACTACATTCACTTTAAATAGGGCACCATCTAAATCCGTTGAGATGACACCATGTGAATTATGGTTTGATAGAAACCTAAGCTGTCATTTCTTGATGTTTGGGGCTGCGACGCTTGTGTGGAAAATGTTTTCACCTAATGAGCTTGAACCCAAAGCGGACAAATGCATCTTCGTAGAGTACCCTAAGAACAGTTGGGTGAACCTTCTATGTCAGATCCAAGCATAAAGTGTTTGTTGCTAAGACGGGTCCTTTCCCGAGAAAAAGTTTCTCTCGAAAGAATTGAGTGGGAGGAAGATAGAACTTGATGAGGTTGTTGAACCTTTGTTTCAACCAGAGAGTAGCGCAGTGCAGAAAGATGTTTCTGTGGAACCTACATCAGTTGAAGAGGAAGTAAATGATGATGATCGTGAAGCTTCGGATCAAGTTACTATCGAACCTCGTAGGTCGACAAGGATGCGTACTGCTCCTTAGCGGTACGACAACCCTGTCTTGGAGGTCATGTTGTTGGACAACAATGAACCTACGAGCTATGGAGAAGCGATAATGGGCCTGGATTCTGACAAATGGTTAGAGGCCATGAAATCCGAGAAAGGATCCATATATGAAAAGCAAGTATAGACTTTGGTAGACTTGCTCGTTGGACGGCAGGTCGTTGAGTACAAATGGATCTTTAAAATGAAGACAGACGCTGATGGTGAATGTCACCATTTATAAAGCTCGACTTGTCGCAAAGAAGTTTCCGGCAACTTCAAGGAGTTGACTACGATGAGACTTTCTCTCGTAGTGATGCTAAAGTCAGTTAGAATTATGTTTGCAGTTGCTGTATTTTTCAATTATGAAATCTAGCAAATGGATGCCAAAACATCGTTTCCTTTCTTGAGGAAAGGTTGTATGTTATACAACCAGAAGGTTTTGTCAGTCCTAAGGATGCTAAAAGGTGTGCAAGCTTCAGTGATCCTTCTATGAACTAAAGCAAGCATCTCGGAGTTGGAATATACACTTTGATGAGGTGATTAAAGTTTCTTAGTCTATACAAAGTTTACGAGAAACTTGTATTTTCAATAAAGTGACTGGGAGCACTTTAGAGTTTCTGATAAGCATATGTGGTTGACATATTGTTGATCAGAAATGATATAGAATTTCTGGAAAGCATAAAGGGTTATTTGAAAAGAGTTTTTCAAAGGAAGACCTGGAGAAAGCTACCTAATTGTTGAGCATCAAGATATATAGAGATAGATCAAGATACTTGATGAGACTTTCAATGAGTACATACCTTTACAAGATTTTGAAAGAGTTCAAAATGGATCAGTCAGAGAAAGAGTTCTCGCCTGATTTGTAAGGTATAAAGCTGAGTAAGACTCAATGCCCAGTGACTGCAGAAGATAGAGAAAAGATGAGTGTCATCCCCTATGCTTCAGCCATAGGCTCTATCATGTATGCAATGTTGTGCACAAGACCCGATGTCAGCCATGCCATAAGTATGGCCGGAAGGTTTCAAAGTGATCCTGGAATGGAGCACTGGACAGCGGTCAAGATTATCCTTAGTAACTAAAAGACTAAGGAGATGTTTCTTGATTATGGAGGTGATAAAGAGTTCGTCGTAAAGAGTCACATCGATGCAAGCTTTAACACCAATCCGGATGACTCGTAGTAGCAATCTGGATACGTATAGTGGAGCAGCCATTTGGAATAGTACCAAGTGGAGTGTGGTAGCAGTGTTTATGGTTTGACATAGAATTTTGCAAAGTACACACGGATCCGAATGTCGCACACCTGTTGACTATAAGACCTCTCTCACATGCAAAGCATGATCGAGCCCCAGAACTCATTGGGTGTTAGATTCATAACAAAGCAAATCACATGGTGATGTGAACTAGATTATTAACTCTAGTGCAAGTGGGGGACCGTTGGAAATATGCCCTAGAGGCAATAATAAATTAGTTATTATCATATTTCCTTGTTCCCGAGTATGCCTCTAATAGACTAGCTCGTTGATCAAAGATGGTTAAGGTTTCCTAGCCATTGACGTGACATGTCAATTTATAATGGATCACATCATTAGGAGAATGATGGGATGGACAAGACCCAAACTACAAACGTAGCATATGATCATGTCAGTTTAATGCTATTGTTTTTTGCATGTCAAGTATCTGTTCCGATGACCATGAGATCATGCAACTCACTAACACCGGAGGAGTGCCTTGTCTGTATCAAAAGTCGCAACGTAACTAGGTGACTATAAAGGTACTCTACAGGTATCTCCAAGGGTGTTTGTTGGGTTGGCATGGATCAAGACTAGGATTTCTTACTCCATGTGACAGAGAGGTATCTCAGGGCCCACTCGGTAATACAACATCACAACAAGCCTTGCAAGCAATATGACTAAGTGTTAGTCACGGGATCTTGTATTACAGAACGAGTAAAGAGACTTGCCGGTAATGAGGTTGAACTAGGTATGGAGATATCGACGATCGAATCTCGAGCAAGTAACATACCGAAGAACAAAGGGAACATCATACGGGATTAACTGAATCCTTGACACAAAGGTTCGACCGTTAAAGATCTTCGTAGAATATGTAGGAACCAATATGGGCATCCAGGTCCCTCTATTGGTTATTGACCGTAGAGGTGTCTCGGTCATGTCTACGGAGTTCTCGAACCAGCAGGGTCTGCACACTTAAGGTTCGGTGACGTTTCGGTAGTATAGAGTTATGTATGGTGATGACCGAAGGTTGTTCGGAGTCCCGTATGAGATCCCAGACGTCATGAGGATCTCCGGAATGGTCCGGAGATAAAGATTGATATATAGGAAGTCCCATTTTGGTCGCCAGAAAAGTTTCGAGCTAATCGATAATGTACCGGGAGTGCCGGTAGTGTACCGGGAGACCACGGGAGGGGTATTTCGACCCAAGAGGATTCATGGGCTGTGGGAGATTAAATACCAGCCTTTTTTGGTCTTGTGGAAGTCCCACAGAAGGCCCATGCAGCTGGCAGAAAAACCCCAAGGGGAAAAAGGTGGAAAAAGGCTAAAAAAAGGAGGAATCCTAGTCCTACTAGGTTTGGAGGAGGAGTCCTCCTCTCCTCCCCACTTTGGCCGACCCAAGGGATGGCTTTTTGGCAGCCAAGCCTCCTCCTCCTCTCCTCCTATATATACTAGAGGATTTTAGGGTTTTGGCACAGAATTTTTCAGCCACATGCTGCCCGTTCCTCTAGTGCATAGTTTCTCCTCTAGATCGGTTTTCTGCAGTGCTTAGGCGAAGCCATGTCGGAATAGCTCCACCACCATCGCCGCAGCGCCGTCAAGATGCCGGAGAACTCTTCTACCTATCCGCTCGCTCTTGCTGGATCAAGAAGGCGGAGATTGTCATCAAGCTGTACGTGTGCTGAACGCGGACGTGCCGTCCGTTCGACACTTGATCGGAAGGACCGTGATCAAGATTGCGAGACGGATCGTGACAAGATAGCAGGACGGATCGTGATGAGATCGCGGGATGGATCATGATGAGTTTGTGGGACGGATTGTGATGAGATCGCGGGACGTATCTGATGAGTTCGCGGGACAGATCGTGATTGGATCGCGGGACGGATCGTGATGAGATCGCGGGACGCTCGGCGATTTGGATCGCGAAGACGTTCGACTACACCAACCGCGTTTCTTAACGCTTCCCGCTTAGCGATCTACAAGGGTATGTAGATCCACTCTCCCTCTGGTAGATGCTCATCACCATGGATAGATCTTGCGTGTGCGTAGGAAATTTTTTGTTTCGCATGCAACGTTCTCCAACACTTTTCCCCTACCTTGTGTGCCGAAGATGTTGAGGGAAACGACACATATGGGATCAGAGGGATCCCTTTACGGTTTGGCAGGGAAGAAGGCTCGCACAAAGAGCAGCTTAGATGGCTAGCGCGGGGGAATTTACCCAGGTTCGGGCCGCAAGGATGCGTAAAACCCTACTCCTACTTGGTTGTACTGGATGAATTTCAGCTCAGGTTCTAGGAGCGCTATAGTACATAGCTAATACTCATGTAGAACGAGCTAGAGGAGTTCCAAAAGTCTAGGAGTCTGAAAAGGTAGAAAAGTCCTCTACTATAACGCCCTGGGCCTCCATTTATACTATCGAAGGGGTCACCAACAGTGGCATACAGTACGTACACATGGTGTACAGTGCTACAATGTGCTACCGATGGTGCGAGACAAACGTATTTAATGCCCCGTGAGGCGTCCCTGACCGTCTGCGAGGCGGGACAGGAGCCCGTCCCATCGAAACCGCTTAGCCTCTCCATCGCCAGCGTCTCGACACGTGCCCAGGAAAGGAGACACCTAGCCTCTGTGCTGGCAGGCGCTTTCCGGGGCTTCACCTTGCCGGGACTCCACCTTGCCGGGGCTTTGCCTCTGTGCTGGCAGGATGGCGGGGCCTTGCCAGGTGCACTTCTCGGAGCTTCGTATGCCATCTTGGCAAGATCTTTTCGAGGATCCAAGCCTCCGGTCTTTGGTCTATTGACTTGAATGCTTTTCTCGATCCTACTTTATTTGGTTCTTAGTTGGTCCTTGGCAGGCCTTGCCGCTGGTATGTCTACGACTGTCTGTGCACAAGTACGGGGTACTAAAAAGCCCATACTTTAGTACACCGACAGATAGTTATTCAAGTGGGATATAATAAAAACTTCCATGAAGATCATCGGACAAATTAAACTTGATTTTTGTAATAGTTTTGAAACATGACAATAGTAATATGTGAGTTTTGTTAGAGAGTAATTATGCTTAGTAAGAATATTGATGTTAAGGTTTGTGATTCCCTATGCAAGCACGAAAGTTAATAGTTGTGCGATGAAACTACATCCTACTTATGGTGCATTATTCGGTGTTAGTTATGCTTAATGCTCGCTTATGTCATTTTTCATTTCTTGGTTGGATGCTTCCCAATATATTTCTAGCCTTCACTTATAGTAAGTAGAAATACTACTTGCGCATCCAAAATCCTTAAACCCGGTTTGGCCATATGAGTCCACCATACCTACCTATATATGGTATTTCCATGCCGTTCCAAGCAAATTTGTAAGTGCCATCTCTAATTTTCAAAATAAAATTTCATTTTTGTGTGCTCGTACCGCTCATGAAACGGTAGTGGGTGACCGATATTTTTCCATGCTATAAGTGCTATTCTCAAGATGAGTGTTTATTCACTTGTCATGGCACGAGAACACGGCGGTAATAGGGATGCACATTCCCGAAATGAAATGAAAAGAAAGAATGTTTTACTTTATCTTGTCAAATAATAAATTCCTTGGAAAGTGTTGGTATGGAAGGCAACTGTGGATTCGGCTAGCCATCGAAAGGGAAAGTATGTTGGAAAAAGGAATAAACTTCATTTTCTGTTTGGGAACCACTTATGATGTATCTAGCATGGAAAGGTATTCAAAGCTCTCGATCGTTTTCGTTGACAAGAAAGGCATGCCACCAAAAATATTCTTCTCTATCAATTTAAACCTTGAGCTCTGGCACCTCTACAAACCCCTACTTCCCTTTGTGAAGGGCCTGTCTATTTACATTATGCATTTTTTATTTTCAATTTGAGTATTCATCTTATCTTTTAAAGCACCAACTAGGGGGCACTATGACCGTACATGAGCATTAGGTGTAGCTAATATTTGAGCGTGTTTCATGAATGGATCAATGACTGAGGATGATGGGCTAGGGATAACGTGCTTTAGCGTTGATATTTTGAAAGACATGGTTGCTTGTTGATATGCTTGAGTATTAAAGTTTTCATGTCAAAATTAGAATATTGCTTTGAACCATCTAAAATTCCAAATGTCCATGCTACAAAGAAAATAATATGTGATTAACCTACTCGAGGACGAGTAGGAATTAAGCTTGGGGATGCTGATACATCTCCAACATTTCCATAACTTTTGTTTGCTTCAAGTTGTTATTATAAATCATGGATGTTTTCCAATAATTTTTTAGCAACTTTATATCATTTTTTGGGACTAACCTATTGACATAGTGCCAAATTGCCAGTTGCGGTTTTTGCTTATTTTTTTACTTTGCAGAAAATCAATACCAAATGAAGCCCAAACCCCGTGAAACTTTTTGGATAATTTTTTCAAGGCAAAAGACACCAGATGGGCCAGGGAAGTGCTAGAGAAGTGGGCTGTGGTGGGGGTCACCCATCAGGGCGCGCTAGAGGCCCCTGGCGTGGCCTGGTGGGTGGTGCCCACCTCGGGACCCCCCTCCACCGACTATCACCTCTACAAATACCTAAATATTTGGAAAACCCTATAAGAGTCAACACAATTCCAGTTGCCGTTAGTTCTAGATCCTCGAGATCCAATCTAACACCATCACGGAGGGGTTCATCTTCCTCATAGGTGCCTCTACGACGATGCATGAGTAGTCCACCATAGACCTATGGGTCTGTAGGCAGTAACTAGATGGCTTCTTCTCTCTCTTTTGATTCTCAATGCAACGGTATCTTGGATATCTATTTGATGTAATGACTATTGCGGTGTGTTTGTTGGGATCCGATGAATTTTGAGTTCATGATCAGTTTCGATCCATGAATATGATTTGAGTCTTCTTTGATCTATTATTTTCATGATTAATTATAGCCTCGTATTTCTTATTTGAATCTTTTATTTAGTTAGGCCAACTAGATCAATTTTTCTTGCCATGGGATGAGGTGCTTTTTGATGGGTTCGATCTTGCGGTGTCCTTTCCCAATGACAGAAGGGGCAACAAGACACGCATGTATTGTTGCCATTAAGGATAACAAGATGGGGTATTCCTACTTGAATAGATCTTGTCTACATCATATCCCCGTTCTTATTGCATTACTTCATTTTTTCATGAACTTAATACAATAGATCATGTTGGATAGAGCTCGATGTGTGGAGTAATAGAAGTAGATGCAGAATCGTTTCGGTCTACTTATCTTGGACGTGATGCCTATATAAAGATCATTGCCTGGATATCGTCATGATCATTTGATCTTCTATCAATTGCCCAACAGTAAGTTGTTCTCCCACCATGCGTTATACTCATGAGAGAATCCACTAGTGAAACCTACGGCCCCGGGTCTACTTTTCGAACATATTGCTTTCCGTTCTACTATTTTGCCGTTCTGTTTTCATATCTATTAATCCAAAACAATACCTTGCTGCACTTTTGTGTTTACCTATTTTATTTTGTGTTCTAGCAAGATATATTTGCAAAAACTATCACAACCTAATCTATGTTGTTATCGTTGAGAGCTTGACAACCTCTCTTATGCGTCGGGTTGCAAGTATTTGTTATTTGTGTGCTGGTGTTGTTTAGGTAGGTGCTTGATCTTCCTCTATGGATAGATACCTTGGTTTCCTAACTAAGGGAAATACTTACCATCAATGTGCAGCATCATCCCTTCCTCTTTGGGGAAATACCGATGATGTGTCAAGCCACGTCAGGAAGAAACACCATCTGAGCCAGCGAGAATGCCGTTGCTGTCCGCCGGCTCATCCGGAAGGCAAACTCCCCGAATAAAACCGACAAAAACATGACGCTAGTCGGTTTGACCCTGACTGGATCGCGTATGCTGAGTCAGTTCGTCGATGTCGACGTAGATGTCCATCTCGGCAACGGTAGTTCCGATCCTACCATAGGGAACCTGCTGTTCGTGCTCGGTTGAGCCGACCGCGATACCCCGGATTGGGTCGGTAATACAGAACTTTGCGCGGCAAGTCTTTCTCATCTGATAAACCGCAAATTTCATGAACCCTGGATAGGTTCCCTTCAAGAGCTAAATTCCACTTGGCGAGAGCCCCATGGTGGGCGCCAACTCTCATGGTTTGTCATGGCAGATGTGCTCGCACAAGGGCTTATGTGTGAGACCATCGCCGCTAGGTGGCGACTCAAAGGGGTTAAACAGGAACGGGGGCGACTTTACCCAGGTTCGGCGCCTCCGATGGAGGTAATAGCCTACGTCCTCCTTTGTGTTTATATTGATGGTGATCTCGATTACAAGGGTGCGGAATTGCTAACTTTCTTTCGAGGGTGTCTAACTTGAGTTCTTCGACCCTAGGGGATTGCCTTTATATACAGGTCAAGACTCGAGGGTTTACAATAGAGTCCTAGTCATATTATGACTCATAACCTATCATGTCCCTAACATGTCTTTCCTCTCAAGGAAGGAGTCTTCCGGCCACTTCTGTCTTGTGTGCGCTGAGTTGCCATATCCACGCGTTTGGGCCGCCCGGCGGTTTACTTAGTAACCGCCTTAGTTGTTTTACCTTTACAACGTGGCCCATCTTAAGCATTGTTCCAGTGCCGCCATTATACTGACCCGACCCAGTAGGGTGGGTCATCTCATGGGGTTGTATCCCCGACACTGGTCGTCAACCCCACCCTCGTTTCCTAGTGATGCATATGCGCCAACCACGTCTCCATCACCTGGGCTTGCCTCGCAAGCCCCCCTCTCCATCTCCACTGATGTACATGCGTGTTGGCCTGAAGGGGGTTGCGACCACCTTCGAGCGGCTTATGTGCACAACTCTGGAGTTCTGCATCGTAAGGCATGCGGAAATGGTCCATGACCAATCAGTAGCCTTGTGCGGCACCCCTTCCCACTCCTGCGGAAGCCCCATTCTCCACGCTGGAGGATTCTCTTACCCACTCTCATGGAAGCCACATGCTCCGCGCTGGCAGAATCTCCTACCCACTCTTGTGGAAGCCCCATGCTCCGTGCTGGTGGATTCTCCTACCCACTCTCGTGGAAGCCCCTTGCTTCGAGCTGGGGGTTTATCCTACCCAATTGCATGGAAGTCCTGTGTTTCATGCTAGCATAAACCCTATGGACCGCGCTAGTGGATTTTGACAACCAGGGCGCTTTTTAGCTGCATCAACCTCGGGCTGACTCATGTCCAGCATGGCGGCACCTCCAAAATCAACAATGACATTTTTCAGCTGCATTAACCTTGAGCTGACCCGTGTCCAACATGGCAACATGTACTTTTCTGTTATTTAATGAACATGTTTTGCTCATCAATAAAGTTTGCTTTCTCCAAAATTCTTGCTCACAGCAGCAGAGCGTGCCTCAAGGGTCACACACTAGAGATCTCCCTCGTGTCTATCATGCGAGTGGGGGATGGGCACGGTGCCTGTGCTAGTGTCAGTCCCAGGAGCGCTGCAAAACCCAAGCGATCAAGCTTTGGCTCGCATACCTGCTCCCATGTACGTCACCTCACTAGTCTCTTAGTGCTCTAGTCTCTCACATGACACCCGTAGGCTAACCCACAAGCGTGCCTTGCTCCGTAAAGCATAGTAGTTTAGCAGCCTTTTTGGTACATGATACCGAAGTCCCACAAACTCCCCCTCTCAAGAGGCTTGGCGAGCAGTAAGTCGCGAGTGGCATGGAGCCTCGTGAGGAACCATGCTTCATGGACCTATTCTCCATGAACAATCCACCCCAGGACACACGCCTTGAAGGATCTAAGTCCGAACACTACACGGGCATCCCCTATTGCTCCCTTCTTAGGAAGTTCTGATTCCCTTGGCACGATCCGTCTATGCATCAAGGGGGGGACCCTAAGCATTGTATCTTAGGGGCTTCGACCAGCCTCAAGGGCCCTACACCCTCTGGCCTTACCAAGCGCGCACTCTTGGTATACCAGTGGTGATGTGGCCCGCCTCAGAGGTAGGGTCCAGCGACGCAGGGCACTAAGGCGGTGCAAATAGGGAAGAAGGGCCTCAGGAGAAAAGTGAATGCACATAAAAAGTAGAATACTTAATTCGAAAGTTCTGAAAAAATTCCTTACGCACCCTTGGGGCCGGATGCACACTGTTAGAGGAAGGAGAGCGAGGATAGCTTAAGCGACAGGGTCGCAGCTACCTTCATCGGACCCCTCCCCGTCGGGCCAGAAGCACTCTACCAGGCTTGCCACATGGACCCTCATCGCCCTTGCACGCTCATCTCAAAGCTCTTTAGGGACTAGGGAGGACACCGTGTCGAAGTCAAAGTCACGATTAGCATGCATCAGGTCACAACACTAAGCATTGCTGGCATCGTTCTATTGCATGGAGCCCGCCTCTAGCCGCTCCACGAGTCTCATGAAGATGTCTAGGTAGCTGGCATCGTCTGTTTCCAGAGGATCCTCGACCTTCTCATTGGAAAAGGTGACTACGACACAGCGGGCATGGTTTGCGAGCTCTTGGATCATCTTGGGGCGTTGGTGCTGCTCACTCTGCTTCTAGACGGTCTGATCATGGGTCCACTTAGCCTCGTCACTTAGGGCCTCCACCTGTGCTTGAAGATCATCCAATTCACATTGGGTCGTGGTATCGAGCTCGACCGTGCTCCGCTTCTTTTCCTTCGATGCCTCGAGCAGCCGCCTGAGCCTAGGCCTGCATCAAGCTCGCGGTGCTTCCCCGTGTTGTGGGACTCCCACTTCCATAGGTCTGCGGCGTAGCTATCCGCAAGGGCCTAGGCCTGCCTAGCAACCTCGTCCTGGGACCACTGCTCGACGTCCTCCTTGTACTTCCTCGTCCTCTCAGCAAGCAAGGCGTTAGCCCTTTCGGACACCTCAGCGGCAGCCACATCGCGCTTCAGGTTCTCCAGGCTCTCCCGCACTTTCTCCTGCTCGACGGTGGTCTACAAGACCTCGCACTCCCGTTCCCCATGTCTAGCTCAAGGACCATGGCCTTGTTCTCGCGGCAGGAGACCGCTGCCTCTCACAGGTAAAGTTGGGTTGCATGGTCTGCAGCGTGCATCTTGAAATCCTTCTTCGCAGAATCCACCTCCGCGAGGCGGCGGGCGGCCTCTTCCACACCTCGATTCACTCCTTCAAGGAGCTCCTGGGCCTTCTAGGCATCCTCCTCACCTTTCTCCCGTGTGGCGTCAGCCTGGCGATGGTAGATCTTGATGGCCACACTTAATTGATGCCACCCCCTAGAGAGGCACTCTCGCTCTTGGCAAAAATCCATTTCATCGGCCAAAAGGTCAGCCTCTAGGGAGGTGAGGACCTGTCGGGCATGGCACGGGGTTCCGCTCTACAAATGGGCACTGGGCGCACCAGGGCTAAGGCTCAAGATGCGCTCAGCTCCTCTGCCCCCGCAAGCGCCTCCCCTTGTGGTCAGGATAACTTGGGGGACAAGCGATCATCGGTCACACCTAGGGTCACAGCTGAAGAAGCCCCTGGCCCCTCCAGGCAATCAAGCTCTCTCACGGCCTCCATCTCGGTCATATGGGCGGGGCTGGGCGCAAGTGCCCCCAGGTCATGAACCCCTGTCGATCATTCAGGTCTCGAGGCAGCCTCTGCACCAACGTTAGCCTCCCCCTCAGAGCCAATTCCTGCTAAGGGCCTTTCTTCTTTGCATCGGGGACAGACCGCCTCAGACGGTTGGCACACCCTACAGACTCATCACCACGGGTGATGCCACCGGGTTTCGTTGGTCCTGGCAGGGGCTCCAGCCTGCCGCCCGTGCTCGGCCCTTCTCGCGCCCCAATCGAGCCAGTGGTACAATCATAGCGAGCCCTCTCCTTCATCTTCTTTTGTGGGGCACACCTCCTAAATAGCAGGGGATCAGGCCGAGTGTCACATAAAACCGGCGGATGGTGTGCACGAAGGTTAATGCACGAAGACTTACTCATCAAGGTGGTACCACCGCCTCTTCCTTAGCCCCACTCCCAGCCGTCTACAAGTATGGCTCCATTGGGACGCATGGGCATCTTCTCTCGGGCCTATGGCAGGTGGAGTGACACCACCAGGCGGGGAGCTCGCCATGTCTGCCCCCCTCCAGCGACGCAGGGGCTAGAGCAGCACCTCCCTAGCATGACCACTGTCGTTGTCGTCCCCCACCATTTGTTGTTGTGGGGCCAGTGAAGGAACCGCCGCGTTTCCCGCAACGTCGCCTTCAGTAGCCACCTTGATGCCATTGCAATTGTTGGAGACCAACAGAACCTGTATTGGGTTGTCACGGGGCTCCGTGCAGCTGACGGGCACCAGTCCCCACTAGTCGAATTGTAGCATGCCTGCTCGCATGTCCCCTTGGTTCTTGTAGTTGTATATGGGATGCATCCCCGATGGCGGGAACGATGCTGACCCTCTGAAGAGGAGGCGTGTCAGCCCTGCCACTTTCTCAGGGTTGAGACGGTCGGCACTCAGCCTCATGGGGTCCTGCAACCCCGAGTGGGTCCATGTCGGGCGGGAGGGCCTCTAGAGGTGACCGCTCAAAATCCTTCACAACCATGCCCGTCGTGAGTCCTGCGGCTTGAAGCTCCCACATCCTTTCCATGACTGACCCCAGCGCGTCGTCAGTCTGCTCGGCATGCCCCCACCTAGAGCTGGGCACCACAGGTGCGCCTGGGACTTTGAGGAGGGGGATGAACTATTGTGCGGTCATATAGATCCAATGTTGCCAAACATTCTCCACCTCCTCGTGAAGCCTCGTGTCGATGATGTGCATGTGTGTGCCATGGCCATCCGAAGGGACACGCAACCCGAGCACTCGTTTCCTGCGGTCATCCTGAGGCAACAGAACTTCCGGAGGAAGGCGACTAATGGCAGTACCCCCGAAGGCCTCGTAGAGGTAGGTGAAGGCTGAGAGGAGAAGGACCGAGCTCAGGTGAAGGTGCAACGCATGGGCTTGATAATGGCTGAACACCGCATTAAAGAAATTGGATAAAGGGGGATGCCTCGAGAAGATGCCATGAAGGAAGAACATAAACATTGTGCCCTCCCACTTAGACAAAAGGTGTGATACTAGCCAGATCTTCATCGCTACGTTCTTGTTGCTGGCGCTGGCCACCTTTGGCCACCCTTGTCCAGCCCTTCCTGGTTGAGGATGGCCGACCTCCGCATCGCAGGTCTAGGCCCCAATGGAGCCGACGACCCCGGTCGGGCGGCTTTCCTTTTCTCCTTCTTGGCAGGCCAATGGTGACACAGCGGTCGGAGGTTGGCGAAGATGCGGATGAGCTGTACATGGAAAGATGGAGATCATGATAAAGATGGCACGACGATGATGTGATTACACTCTGTGCGAGCGGGCTTTATCCCCGAAGCGGCGATTCCCAGTCGTTGTGGGGAGTGGGCATGCGTTGCCACTAACATGTTGCCATGCATCACCTCTTGGCTCGATAGCTCGATGGTCCGCACGCCTCTTCCCCACAACGGGTGTGCATGCCACAGGCTCGAGGGCTATTGTTAGGGTAGTGGAACCAAGGGTACCACGACCCGTTTGCCGGCCAAATCAGAAGGCGATGCCGCGCTGACCCCGAAAGGTGGATCTCTCTCTCCCTCTCAAGGAATTTTCCTCGTGGAGGGCAGGACCCCATGTGAGGCCAAGCCTTGGCGAGGTAGCTTGGCAGACATGAGAGCCTCATGAGGTCTCCTCCGCGAGGTGGCCTCTGGAGGTACTTCGCATGAGGCCAGCTGCAAGGTGCGACCCCCTCCGCAATGGCGATGCCCCAGATGTCGTGGCAATGACAGAGGGGGAGAGCCGGCCAGTTTCCATTCCGGTGATAGGAGAGGCAGTGGATCCCACGCCCCCTAAAGCAAGTCCCAAAATGATCCCCCTTTGGTGTAAGGAGATTATGATGGATAGGCGCTGGAGGATGGAGGTCAACATAGAGACCACTAGTGTCACGCCCAAGATGCGCGCCTATCCATTTTAAGGCACGAGGGCCTCGCAAGGGATAGAGGCACATCTTGCCGTTCGCAAGAATAGAATCATTGCATCATACATTACAGAAGATATGAGAATACAAGTTGGCTTACACTCTCCACATACTAAATTACAATTCCACACAGAGTTGAAATCATCAAGATGAAGACAGGGTCCGGCTACGGACGAAATCAAACGATAAAATAGATGCAAATGATACTATATCGCTATCCCAAAGATCACGACCATGGACCCCTACTCATCTGGATAAGTCATGTACATCCTGCCTCTTTCCTCATCATATTCCCACTGGAGCTGGGTCAGATCATCCTGCATGAACTCATCTGTACCTGTACCTAGAGTGTTGTAGTAACCTGTACCTGGAGTGTTGTAGCAATCATGCACCCAGGTACCAAGACTATTCAAGCTTAAGGTTGGAAAGGGGTATGTGTTTAGTTTGCAGCAGCACTAAGCATATATGGTGGCTAAACTTACGTAACACGAAGATAAATATGAGTGGCCTACGATGAACAATCGAAACTAGAGTGACCTCTATGAGATCCTGAACACTTACTTACGTCAATCATAACCCCACCATGTTCTCTCTCGGATCATGTTCACGAGTAGAGACGATCACGGTTAGTCACACAGTTGGTGTATTTTAATTAGAGTTTACTTCAAGTTAACTATAATCGGGTGTTAAACAAATATCCAAGTTGCCACATAACCACGGGCACGGCTTCTCGAAAAGATTTAACCCTGTAGGGATGCTCCAACTAGTCCATCAAAAATAATGACACTCCGCGGGAATAGCATCGACCACGGATCTCGTGATCATCATAGGTAACTCCAAAGGAATTCCAACACCTCGAGATAACTCGAAGAAAGTCGGACTCCACACGCAAGACTTTCAATAAAGGTAAAACAAATCCAGCAAGACCTCCCGACGTGTCGATGAACCCGATAAGAGCCGTGTATCTCGTTCTCAGGACACGACGGATGAGCGATGGTTACCATGCCAATCACCGAGTTGCCTCGGGCGGCGTTAATAAGCTGCTCTGGGTTGGACCAACACTCATGAGGAGCACTGTCCCGGGGGTTGATTAATTATCCACGGGGTTGCAAAGCCCTATGAAATTTTTATTAAGTTGTTAAGCAAATGTAATCCCAATGTTGGGTCTTGCCAGACAAGTTTTAATCTCAACCGAATAAACAAGGGGGTCCCCATAACAACCCCGAGCGTGTTAGGAGCGCAAAATATGGAAAAGATAACACCGGCAGAAAGAACTATGGTGGTAACAGCGGAACAAAACACCTAGCAAAAGGCAAAGCCTTCCACCAATACCAAGATATATATATGTGCATTAAATTTAATAACAGATAATATTGTGATATGCCAAATCCATGTTATCACATGGAACAACTTGAACCTGCAACTAAGAATGCTATAAGAGGGGCTGAGCAGCGGTAACTTAGCCAATCAAAGGTTGCTAGGATGTGGAGGGTTAAAGGCTATCATGGCAATTAGGAGTCTGATATTCAAGTGGTAGGTAGCGCAATTGTAATGATAAGAGCGAGTAACTAGCAAGCGAAAATAGTATCAGGATCCGGGTACGATCGTCTTGCCTGTTGGTTCTCGTAGTAGTACTCGCCTGGCTCTTTGTACTCAGGTTCAACGCTCATGTCTACCCAAAGGAAACATCAAGAATAAACAAACAACCATGGTGCAATGCACAAACAAGAATGATGCATGGTTAGGTGAAGAGTTTTAACATGGCAATCCTAACTAGTCATGTTTCACCTATAAGTATTGGATATTAATGAATCTGGACAGAATCTTATATTAAGTTATTTATACATGCATGAACATAGAAAATATGGATGTATCATGTGAAAACGATGAAAATGAATATGAAGAACGTAAGAAACGGAGTTACGGTTCTCACGATACGCTCATGACAAGGTACGAAGGCGAAACACAAGACAACAAGGCCATGGTCTAATTCTTGGCATTCCAAGGTAGCCACTGGTTAGGTAATGAAAAACCAACAACAATAGACCCAACATCAAGCAATTCCATGTAGTATAGATCCCACAAGTCACAAAACAATAAAACAAATAATCTGCCACAAAACAGCAACATAGCAACTTACACAGCCCACAACTTGAGCTATAGGAATCCTACAGCCACAAACAAGGTGTTGACAGAAACTACATCACATGCTTATCAAATTATCCAACTACACAATCTGGAAAGGAGGCACACTTCAATAAGCATGAAGCTATCAAGTTGGCATGATGAAATAGTTTTCTGGCACTTAGTGAAAATAACAGTTTTCTGGAATCTGAGTTAATCTGGTAGCATGTTGATAGCAGAAGTTAAAGGTGTTATATACCACCTCTTGGCATGAAAATTAACAGGATGGTACTAGACAACATCTACTTCAAAATACTAGCACTGATCATGAGCTAATTATCAACATAGCACAAGATACCAACCACTCTGCATGGCATAAAAATAACAGCAGATTCTTAGACTTAGAAATATTTAGCATGGTGAAAACAGTAACATCAAGTTAGCCACTTTGCAGCAAGTTTCCCTCTTATATGGGTGATTCTCTTGTCAAAAAAATACCATGGCATATTAGATATAAAATACTAGCAGTTCCATGTTGGCACATGCCCCAAAGCAAGCATGGATTAAATCATGCAAAAAATGACGAAGTAGCATCACAGCAGAAAATGACAGTTTTATAAACTTTCTCAAAAGTGAAATCTTAAAGCACCAATGGATTCCTTGGCTCTTTCTACACCAAAAACATGTGTCATACTCATATGTTCATGTGAAGCAACTTGGCACAAATATACTAGCAAGCAACCATCCACTCTCTTATAAGTTAAAACTTACTCTAAATGGACATGATCATAAATGGACATAACCAGATTTGGAAACTTAGTTTAACATGGAAAAAACTAATAATACCTACAAACATGCATATACCAACAAACAAGGTATGACAAAGTGGGGGAAACCCACTAGTCACCTACACACACACACACTACCAAGCAAGCACACACATGGCTTCATATGCCTAAGGGCATATGAGCACAACCCTCTCATGAACATATCACCCATGAGGGGTGTTCATCCACACACACACTCACATGCACCATATATGCATAATTCATATGGCACCTACACACCACCACACATGCACAAGTGCACATGGGCAAACACACTCACACACATGCTCATGTGTGTGGGTGTGTATCCACACACATATGCACACATATATGCACAAGGCATATATGCATATGCACATGCATATGACTACACACTCACACACACTCTCACTCACATCCACACATGCATATGTGCATACACACACTCTCACATACACATGCACACATATCTACACATACATATACACTCACACATAAGTGCAATCAGCCACATACACACACACTCATATACAATACAGAAAAGAAAAACACACATACATTATATATATAGGCAAGGAGAAGGCAAAAGAAACAAAACAAAAAGGCAGAAAAAAATAAAACAAAAGGGGGAGGGGTTCGGGCTCGAACCCTCGACCTCCTGGTCGTTTCCTCCGAGCCACACCACTATGCTATGCTCGTGGTTGTTAACAGAGGAGGGGCTCGGCTGAACTAATACACGCACACACTCGCCACTCTGATGAAACTGAAAATAGAGCATCCATGGCGACGGCAACGGCGGCAAGCTACATGGCGGCATAGGGGGTCTCCAGCAATGCAATCGGGCACTCACGCAAGGGGGATCTACGGGGAGGTGTTCCCTTGGTTGCCTCGCGACAAGGGGAATAGAGGCAAGGCCCTCAAGGCCCTACCTTGCGGAACGGTGGCGATGAGCGGCTACGGTGACGGCGCGCTAAGCAACGACAACAGAAGGGGCATCATGCGGCTCACCGAGGGGAGATGACGATGAGCCGGACGCGCGAAGAGGAAGGAGAGGTAGAGACACGTCGACGACGAAGGGGAGGGAGACCGGCGACGACCCGCTCGCTTGCGGATAATGGCGACGACAATTGGCCCCGTGGGGAGGTGCTCCTCACCTTGTAGCGATGGGAATGGAATGCGGGAGATGACCCAGAGCTCCACGCCATGTCCACCAAGGACAAGGCCCACTGGAGACGCGACAACGGTGGCGAAGACGACCGACGGCCTCTCTCTAAAACTCTCTACACACTGATTTCCTACCTGATAGAGGGGAAGAAGAGAGGAGGGAGAGGAAAGGAGAGGGAGAAGGGAGCTGCAACGACATGAGGGGAGAGAGGAACCCTAGCAGAGGAGGCATGCACGCCGAGGGGGTTAAATACCCTCGGGGCTGATGGCGACGGACGGCGAAAAAGAGGACGGTGGACGCGCTGCTCTCTCTGCTTACTGATGGAGACGATGGATGGGGCAGGTGGCCGTTCCCCCAAGCGGGCTGGGCCTCGGGGAAGGCAAAGCCCACTCTACCTCTCTCTCTCTGGAAGAAATGCACAGGGTTTTTTTCATTTAAACAAATCAGCAAGAAAGGAAAAACCCAGAGGAAAAATAGCAGGGTTTTGAAAAGAAAAAAATATTTGACTAAAAGAATATGAGAACTATTTAAATAAATTGACTAGGGGATTTTTGAAGCAAGTAATTTCAGCCCCTGGTTATTTAAAAATCCTAAAACATAAAATCTCAAAACAGCAAAAGACCACCACTCACATGCAAAAAATATTTTAGGCTAACACTTGAACTTTTTTAAACAATTTTTAAAGCAAGTTAAATCTGTTGATAAAATAACATGGGAAATAAAGGGCATTGGGTTGGGTTTTTTTGAAAGAAGAAGAGAGGGGGAGAGAAGGAGGTGCACCACACATAAACCAACCACATCACACAACACACCACACCACACAAGATCACCACCAACCACACAAGCTCACAACAATAGCAAGACATGGCATGATGGATGCTATGATCCATGATGCATGAATGCAAGAACAAGACATGGCATATATCAAGGTGCAAAAATCACTTCATTAATCTCATGGCAAGGTTCATACAAGACACATGCCATAAAAGGTAGGGACAACACTTGGGCTCTCACAACTGGCGCGTCACGAAGACTACTTTAGCTAGTAAAGACTACCTTTTGTCAGGATAAGAATGAATTCTTGTTCCCCTTCCAATTGCTGCCCCATGGCTATCCGTTCCCTCTAATATTTTGGGAGATGATGACCAAGGCGCTACAAGAAGGAGGAAAGGGTGTATTTGCAAGGGATCGATTCATTCTCTCCAAAAGCTCCGGTGTACCTCGAGCACAACTCCTCTCCAGAGAGCAATCCAGCACAAAGCAGGTGTAGGGTATCACACCGCAAGGTGGCGCGAGCCTCGCTAGCTCATGTGTCCATGTTATCTCCGGTGAGCAGCATCGAGCTCGTCGTTAATCCTCCCACGTTCACCTTCAAGTCATAGTTAGCTGAGCCAAGCCCCCAGTGTTCAAACCTCTTTCGCGGAGAAGCTCTTGGACGTAAATATAGAACTCCGACAAAAATCATTATGGGGCACTAGATGCACTTACAATACCCAATGCTCAACTTTGATGTGGCGCATGTCTCCCCCCCACTTGGTGTCAGCGGGAGGGATCCAAGCTACGGATGCATAGCCCCGAATAGGTATGGCATCTCACCCCTGCCGTAACACGAAAATTAAACCTATACTAATCCATCACGGTCAAACCACCCGATCGTGCTTCCGGTCAAAGGTGGACACTACAGGCCCATAGATGTATTTGTGTGTGCTGCGAGATGGGTGAGACCACGACCACCTGCGATAGGTAGCTGAGCCAAGCACCCTAGTGTTTGAATCTCTTTCACGGAGAAGTTCTTGGACATAGATCCGGAACTCTGACAAAAAATACTTAGGGGAAATAGATGCAGTTACTTTTATGTGGCACATGTATCGCCCCCTCCCCACTTCGTGTCAGCGGGACGGATCCAAGCTAAGAATATATGCCCCCAAATAGGTATGGCATCTCACCCCTATCGTAACATGAAAGTTAAACCTATATGAATCCATCACGGTCAAACCACCCCGATCATGCTTCCGGACTCTACGGGTGCATAGATGTTTGTGTTTGTGTGAGATGGGTGATACCACGACCACCTACGGGTGGCCCAACTATAGGTATATGAAAGGGTGGTGTGATATTTAAATATACCAAATTCACAACTTTGATGTGGCACATGCGCCTCACAACCCGGACATCCCCGACCCCACGAAGGTTCGGGACATACGCACTATAGTGCCCCCTCCCCCCTCCCCACATACATAGAGACATGCACTTTGAGTCAGTTGGAGGGCATCTCATGAAGACCTGATGTTACATGGACCAAGAAGAATCAACCTTGATCAAACCTCTCTCGTTTTCGATCAAAGTGATGGACGTCCTCTCGGTCCCACGTATGGGCGTGCCATCGATAACCACGCGATGATGTGTCTGAAGACAGACACCACCTTCATGTTGCACTAACATTTGTACAAAAGTGTTGAGTTGTTTTTCAGTATATATACCAGGTGCACACTTTTCATGTGGCACCTGCTTTGGAACAGGAAAGCCCACAAAGATATCAAGGGGTTCATGATGCGTACAACTAGCTAGCCCACCCCCCTTGAGAATTGGTAGTAAAGATTAATTTGTACATAAGTGTGCATTCAAAATTTTGATCAGGAAACTCACCATGACCTATAATATATACCATAACACACCAAGAATAATCCACCTTGGTAACCTCTCTTGTTGTTAGTACTTGTGACGGACATCCACGCGGCCATCGATAACCACGCGAGTGTTTGAAGACAACCATCATCTACGTGTGGCACAACATATGTATAGAAGTGTTGTGTGATGTTTAATTACCCAATACAACTTTGATGTGGCACCTTACTTACAAACCGTAAAGTCCCCATGTTTGGTTCACGTGATGTGTACCCGGTATATATGCTTCCTCTCCCCAATTCAAGCCGCTGGGAGGCATTCATGCATACACATGTGCTCAAAATATACCATGTAATCTCACCATGACCTTCCATAACACAAAAAAAAAATAATCCACATTAACCAACCTTTCTCGTTGTGGTTAAAGTCATGGATCATGCGGGGCAACAGATGGGCGCGATAGAGATAATCGCGCGAGGGTGTGTCTGAGGACAACTACCGCCTCCATGTGTCACAAACATATGTATGGAGGTGTTGTGTGATTTTTTAAGATCCAATGTACACTTTTGATGTGGCTCCTTCGCAAACCGGAAAGTCCCCCATGGAGGTTCACAACGCGTATGCCACTTACTTCAAGCCTACGGGAGCACGTGTACACACGTGTTCAAACTTTCGTATGGTATATCACCATGATCTACATAGTAACACGGACCAAGATGAATCCACCTTGATAAAACCCATTTCACCGCCATTCAAAGTTATATACCGGCATGAGGGCAACAACCGGGTGCATTGTTGATAACTGCATGAGGGGGTGTCCGAGGTACACCACCGCATGCATGTGACCCAAAAATATGCATGAGAAAAGGCATGTGATGTTTTAATTACCCAACACATGAATTTTGATGTGGCAGGTGCCTCACAAACTGGACAGTCCCACACAGAGTCACAAGCCGCATAGTGCGTCGGACCCCTTTGCCCCCCATCCCCCCCCCCCCCGCAACTTCGTGGCATGTCAAACGTTTCTATAGTTAACATGTGACAATAGGAGTGTCGTGTTAAAATTTAATATTTTTAGAGGACATTAAGACACATTTTCATATATTCATTGATTTGCTAGGGATTATTTGTAAATTTCAAAGTTCAACTACAAGCACATGCCATTGTGCACCAAAATGGATTTAATAATGATAATTACGCCATTGGGTGCATGCTTAATCCCCATGCAAGAGAAGGGAATAAATTTCAAACATCTCGGCCTCGTCGCTCCGCTACAAACATAGATAAACTTCGTTTTCAAATTCCAGCAAATCCCAAGTTAAGCTAGAATTCATGAAACATTGACATGCTGTCATGATATGGAACCGATAGGTCGCGGTAAAAAATTGTCACATTTGAGACAAGTTTTAATCTAAGCTTCTTGCAAACAGGAGATTGTTAATGGGTGCAACATAGAACTGTCATGTTAACATAGAAAACACTTTATTAATCAAACTTTGTGTGTTCAAACAAAAATGTACGTGTCGAAGCTTCGGTTAAGTAACAATAAAATGGCAGAATTAATCCTCAAAAAAAACAATACATCTCCCGCACATGTCATGCGAGGAGGTGTGATTTGATAGGACAAATGCTTGATAGGGGCAAAGTTGTCCCGTCTTTTGATGAGATGTTGGTTATCGCTTTGGTGGAGTACACTTTGACGTTCCGACTATGAACGTGCGAAGACGTCGCGCCTTAGCAATCTCTAAACCAACTCCGAGAGGTTATTGACCACACAGGAGCATAACCAACCTGGCCACCAACATCTATCTCATGCACGCAAATGAAGAACAAGCAAGAAATTGAAATTCCAATTTGGATATTGCGAATATAAGAGGGAATCTTTTTTTATGAAGTGGGGTTCTGTGGCGTCTTGGTCCGCTCGTAGAACACAAACGAAGGGCGTGAAGTTGCAGCTATGGCAAGCTTTTAATCTAAACAAAACCCAATTCTAAATGACACCCTAAGGGCTGTATATATGGGGGAATATAGAGGAATTTTGTGACCCCTTGGAGGAGGGGTCCCAAAACAACCCTAACTCAGTTTCCCCAGCCATATGTACTCTAAAAACAGCCTATATTGTGGTATTTCAAAATTAAATGGTCCTGGACCAAAAATAAGGTGACGCGGCACCTATAATAGCCCGTGGACGAAATTTATGATGTGACATCTTGTATATTTCGTCCAAGCCTTCATGCTCGCCTTATGATGGCTTCAAAATGCGAAAATCACCACTAGAAACTCCATTGTTCTTTCCCACGTGCGCACCTTCTTCTCCATGCTTGATCCCGCTCTAGTGGTCATCCTTCTTGTAAATGATTGGTCCTTCGTTCATAAGTAAAATAAAAGTATCTAATTTAGGCAGCATCATATGTTCATGAAACTTAGAAGGTTTCCCAGAAACAAAAGTACCTGGTAATTCAATTGGCGTGTGCGAGCTCTATAATTGGTCGAGTGTGTATAGAAGCAGGTGTTGTGGGTGTAACAATGGTATGGATGTCCTCATCATCCTTCCCTTCTTTGAATGAAGTCATCCTTGGCGGTCGCTCATCTTCCTCACCCAAATAAGCCTTCAAATCTGCAATGTTAAAAGTGGGACTAACCCCAAACTGTGTAGGCAGCTGAAGTTTATATGCATTGTCATTTATTTTCTCTTAGACCTTAAAAGGACCATCAGCACTTGGCATTAGTTTTGACTTGCGCAAATAAGGAAATCTATCCTCCCGCAAATGCAACCAAACCAAAATATCCAGGTGCATAAACAACATGTTTTCTACCCTTATCTCCAGCAAGTTTCTATTTAGCATTCATATGCTCAATCTTTTCCTTATTTACCTCATGCATTTGTAAGATCAGTTCAACACCTTCTTTAGCATCGATATTAATCTTCTCCGAATGTGGAAGAGGCAACAAATCAATAGGTGCACGAGGTAAGAAACCATACACAATTTCAAAAGGGCACATCTTAGTAGTAGAATGCAATGAATGATTATAACCAAATTAAATATGAGGCAAACATTCTCCCCACATTTTGAAGTTATTTCTTAAAACATCCCTAAGCATAGTAGACAATGATCTATTGACTACTTCAGTTTGACCATCAGTTTGGGGGTGACATGTAAAACTAAAAATCAGTTTAGGCCCCAACTTAACCATAAACTTTTACAAATGTGGCTAAGAAATTTCGCATCACAATCTAAACAATTGTATTTATCACACTATGCAAGAGAATAATTTCATGAAAGAACAAGTCAATAACATTAGAGACGTCATCACTTTTATGACATGGTATAAACTATGCCATTTTTGAAAATCTATCCACGGCAAAAATATACTATACCTCCCATTCTTTGTTGGAGGTAAACCTAAAACAAAGTCCATAGATATATCCTCCGAATGAACACTAGGTACAGACAATGGCATATATCAGCCATGAGAATTGAGTCATGACTTAGCTTTTTGACATGTAGTGCAACGAGCAAGAAAATGCTCAACATACCATCGCATATTTGGCCAAAAGAAATGTGTAGCAAGTAAATCCTTTGTATTCTTCATGCCAAAGTGCCCCATTATTCCTACTCCATGCGCCTCCAGCAACAGCAAAAGACAAACGGAGCTAGCTGCAATGCATAGCTTGTTAGCACGAAACACAAATCCATCATTAATGATGAAATTGTTCCATCTTCTCCCTTCTTTTCAATTCTCCAATACATATTTAAATTCACCATCATGCATATATTCATCTTTGATTGTCTCCAAACCAAATATTTTAAAGTCAATTTGTCAAAGCATAGTATAATGACGAGACAATGCATCAACAATAAAACTTTCTTTTCCCTTCTTGTGTTGAATGACATAAGGGAAAGTTTGAATGAATTCAACCCATCTAGCATGTCTACGGTTCAATTTTTATTGACTTTTAATATCTTTCAAAGATTCATGACCGTAATATATAAAAATTCTTTGGGCCATAAATAATGTTACCATGTTTACAAAGTTCAAACAAGAGCATATAATTCCTTATCGTAAGTAGAGTAATTCAGACTAGGCCCACTCAATTTTTCACAAAACTATGTAATAGGTTTACCATCTTGTAATAACACACCTCCTAATCCAATTCCACTAGCATCACATTCAAGCTCGAAAGTCTTATTAAAATCAAGAAGTAGGAGTAAGGGGGCATTTGTTACCTTATGTTTCAATACCATGAAGGCTTCTTCCTGTGCGGTAGCCTGAGCAAAAGGCACATCCTTGTTTGTAAGCTCATTGAGAGGTGTCGCAATTGTGCTGAAATCTCTCAAGAAACGCCAATACAAACCAGCGAGACCAAGAAAATTCTTCCCTTGTGTGACCGTTTTGGGCCGCGGCCAACTCTCAATAGCTTTAATCTTGGCTTTATCAACTTCAATTCCCTGTGATGTAAGAACATAGCCAAGAAAAGATACAAGGTCGATGCAAAAGGTGCACTTCCCATGGTTACCAAACAAACATGCATCACGTAGAGCAATAAAAACAACACATAAATGTTCCAAGTGTCCTTCCAGAGATCTACTATAAATAAGTATATCATGAAAATAGACTACCACAAATCATCCAATGAAAGCATGCAAAACCGCATTCATTAATCTCATGAAAGTACTAGGTGTATTAGTTAACCAAAAAGGCATGACTAACCACTCATATAATCCAAACTTAGTTTTAAATGTTGTTTTCCATTCATCTCCTAGTTTCATACGAATTTGATGGTATCCAGTACACAAATCAACTTTGGAGAAAATTGTAGAGCCACTTAATTAATCAAGAATACCATCTAGCCTAGGAATAGGATGAGGTAACAAAGAGTAATATTATTAATGCATCTACAATCAACACACATGCACGATGTACCATCCTTTTCGGCACTAGAATAATAGGAACAACACAAGGACTAAGGGATTCACGTATATAACCTTTGTCAAGCATCTCCTTTACTTGACGCATAATCACCTTCGTCTCCTACGGAACGGTTTGATATCATGCACGGTTGGGGAGTGATGCACTAGGAATTAAGTCAATCTGATGCCCAATCACTCTAATAGGTGGTAACTGATAGAGGCAATGTTCCCGATCTTTCAATGAGAAGATAACTATCGATTTGGTGAAGATTACTTTTATGTTCAGACTACAAACATGCACGACATTGCGCCTTAGCAATCGCTAAACCAACTCCAAGAGGTTATTCACCAAGTCGGAGCATGATCAACCTGACCACGAAGGTCTCTTCCTGCAAGTAATCAAAGAACAAGCAAGAATATAATAAATGAATCTAAATATTGCAAATATAGATGAAGTATTGACAAGGGTGGGGATCCGAAACCGGAGTTGGTCTGGTCGTTGGACACAAACGAAGTACACGAAGTTGCAATGGCTAACTTTTAACTAAATAAATCCCGAGCAAACTGCTACTAGGTTGACGTACTTATATAGAAGCAAAGGATGGCGTCCAAGAACGTGGGTGGACGTCCAAAGGAAGCCTAAAACTAACCCTAGGTCATACAAGGCCTATGGTCCCAAGTGGAGGTGATGCAACACCTTTGGACTTCTAGTTTGATTTAGATTCTGCCGCAATGTCAAAAATTTAGTCAATATATCCACACACCGAACAAATTTGAAGGTGATTCTAATTGGTTTGGAACGTACATGAAATTTACTTTCCAACAAAAAAGGAATAACCCAATTCAGAGTCTGGATGAAAAATTTCTTGGCGTTTTCAAACAGGTATGTCTGTGCAGTCCGAATCTGAGTCCAAAGTGAGAGAGACTTGGACTCTATATTCTCTTGGGATAAAAGTGAAGTGAGCAAACTTCTTGAACATCATCTAAACATATCTTTTTCCCTTATCTTCATATGTGGATTGTACAAGTGTCGGGTAGTTCTGGAATTGGGCATGAAACAAAAAGAGACGAATTACTTTTGTTCGGTAAAGTATAAATAAATTATTGCATAACTTTTATAAGAAATCACCGCAAATAATTACATATATGCAATATTGGTGATCATATTCAAGGTATCTATGTCCTCATCATCCTCCCCTTCTTGAAAACAAAGCCGTCCTTGGCGTTACTTAATATGAAATGTGGCTAACAAAAGAGACAAGTTGTACATGTTGTATATGTATATGTCATCCTTTTTTACTTCCCTTGGTTTTCGCACATATGAAACGTGTATACATGAGTAAATTTCATATGTTATGATATATAAATCCAAAATATTATCACAAGAAGTAGAAGGCATAAAATATTGCAACTCAGTTTGCACATATAAGTGAAGTCCTTATTCATATGAAAAGATTAACAATGTTCATCATTAAACTATCCCAACATTGGTAGATAAACTTGAATTTTATCGAATTTAGATGCTACAACATGCTTAAATCAGAAAACATGCAACATGTCATTTGACATAGAATCATCACCAAGATTGGAGGTCATATCACAATGATTAAACAATGGCACAATTATTTTCAAACATATATGATCCCAATTTGATTTATTTACAGATTCACATGGTTCTTTCTAATCAACAGTTAATTCAATGGGTGCACTCAAAATTGTTTATATTGTAGTTATTGGATCACACGGAGAAGTCAAATCATGAACATAGTCCTCTAAAATAGGTGGTGTGATCAAAGTAATGGGTAACTCATCACAGGGTACATTGGAATTGACATGGTATTCATCATACTCATGTGGAGGTGGAAGATAGGTACCTTTGTCATTACCTCTTATGATCAACTCACATGATGTAGGCACTCTTGATGGTGATGTGTCACATGGTGAAGGTGATGTAGCCCTCACAACAATTGATGTGGTTGTCATAGTACTCCTAGTAGTCGAAGGGAAAACTGTATCAACTCTTGGAATGTGCACCTTGCACTCGTTGTCCTTGTGGGCAACACATTATTTTATTTCATGTTCAGCTTTGCAAGCAAGACGAAACAAATGATCCATAGGATAACACTTTGCATGAATTAGTATCTCCTGAATATCACAGTTTAATACTCCCCAAAATCTATCCATAAAATCTTCTCCACTTTCTTCTAATGAGGAATGCAACTATGTCATTTGTAAATCATCATAATATTTCATTATGGTGTCACTACCTTGTTTTAAATGTTGTAACTTTTTAATCATGTAACGAGTATAATAAAAAGAAAAGAATGTGTGTCTCACGGAAAGTTCCAAATCAACCCAAGTAGTAGGTATATAATCAGTGTGTAACCAATAATATTCGGTCCACCAAACTGAAGCATAACCAGTGCAAGAACCAACTGTGACCTTAACTTTCTTATGTTCAACAAAATTATGGGAAGAATATATATAATTTATTTCAAACTCCCATTCAATATATAAAGCAGGTCTAAAAAGGCCATTAAATGGTGGTATAGAAACATTAATCTGATCATGTGCATTTGGATCTCTTTGCACCTCTCGTAACGCTTGTAGTGATGGCATATCTCCCACGATCGAAGAAGCCCATGAACTGACAACTCTTGATCCTGTTATGACTAGTAGAAACAACAACAAAAACCTAAGAATATTGTTCCTATGAACAACTGGGATGTGGTAGTAAAACACTCACAGTAAAGCAAATATCAAGGTATTACATATTCTTACCATGCAGCAGGTGGTGGCCCGCAAGTGACACGGTCAATGTCTCCAATGATTGCGTAAAGCGATTACCAATTGAACGTATGTATACATGGTGTAGAAATATGTGCAGGTTGGAAGGCTTAATATATGGTAGCAAAACATTAGCAATAAACAATTCAAAGATGCAATGTTGAATAAACGCTCAACGACGGTAATGTGTTGGTCCTAGGCTAGACCGTACTAGAGACGCAAGCCTAGAACACTAACGGAGTCACGACAAAGTACAAATAGTAGTAATAGATCATATGAAGTAACACTAGATAGCAAGTATAAGTCAAGATCGCAATGGCAGTAAAGATAATGATGACGAATCACTGCCAAGCACGATATACGAAATCTCTCTACAACTATCTTCTGCAAAATATTATGTCAAGTTTTTGATATGTTTTCAAGAATACTACTGACTCAAGATTTCCAATGCAAAAAGCATGACTCAATTTTGAGTTCATCTGAGGAATCAATTTTTTTGGAAACGGACCTGAAAAATATTGACAAACTATGTTTGAAACCTTCGGATGACAAAAAGTCATATTTAGAAGTTGATTTGGGGTGACAATAATGAATAATCTTGATGAACTATTCATATGCGGCTCGCTGAGTGCTTGAATTTGAGTACTCATGGAGCCAAAACGGAATTCGGATGAGGAAGATATGCATGTTTTACTGAACACTGCGCAAAACAGATTTCAATCCGAATTTAGATACGGGACTAAGTCTAGGTAGATCCAAAATTTGTTCTTTTTTCTCTTCTCTCTATTTTTTCACTAACTTATTTCTCTCTATATTTTTCTCACTTTTTTTTACTTTTATCTCCCTCTCCCTCTCTCTCTCTCTCTTTGCCCTCCTTTTCCTTTGTCTTTCCAATACAGACCAGATAAGATACAGATTAGATCAGATGTAGATGCGAACAACCTCGAGTATGATAATGTCAATGAATTACGGGGAGCATGTGGTGGAAATTTATGGATGGTGGTGGACGACAATGTAAGGGATGATGATGATGGTGGTGGTGGTGATATATGCCAGCATTGGGGATGATGGTGCGGCGGCGGCATGACTATCTGTGGATATAACTCGAATCTCTAAGGGACTAGATGCTAAGCCCAGCAACTGGACATGTCGATGCAACCACAAATTCAGCAAAGCAAAAAACACTAAAGATATTATGTAAAGGCTCATATTGGTTCAGAGATGATGATCTAACCCTAAAAACTTGTGTATTTTTCATGGACTATAGGTATGAAGAACTGATGTGATCTAAACTACGAAAAATAGGTAAAATCTCACCGAGCTACCTGAAAACATATACCACTTGATAGAGGCAACAGTGTACTAATCTTCGATGAGATGATAACTGTCAATTTGGTGGAGACAAGTTTGACGATATGACTACAAACATGCACGACGTTGCGCCTTAGCAATCTCTATACCAACTCCAAGAGGTTATTGACCATGCCGGAGCACGATCAACCTGAGCAACAACTGTAGAACAAGCAAGAATATAATAAATCAATCTAAATATTGCGAATATAGATGAATTTCTGATAAATGTGGGGATCTGAAAGCGGTCTTGGTCTGGTCGTTGGACGGTCTTGGTCTGGTTGTTAGATACAAATGAAGTACACGAAGTTCCAATGTCTAACTTTTAACTAAACAAATCTCGAGCAAAAAGCTACTAGGTTGATCTACATATATAGAAGCAAAGGGTGGTGGACAAGGAGGTGGGAGGATGCCCAAAGGCATGCTAAAACTAACCCTAGGTCGTACAAGGCCTATGGGCCCAAGTGTAGGTGATGCAACACCTTTGTACTTATAGTTTGACTCGGATTCTGTTATAACATCAGATTGTTTCATACATATCTCCATACTCCAGAAGAACTGGAAGGTGATTATAATTGGGTTACAACTTACATGAAATCTACTTTCCAGAAAAAAATCACCAAATTCGGAGATCAGATGCAAAAGGTCTTGGCATTTTGAAACATGTATGTCTGTGCAATCCGAATCTGAGTCCAGAATGCGGGAGACTTGGACTATATCCTCTCTTCGGCTAAAAGTGACGTGATAGAACTTCTTGAAAGCACCTAAACGTCTCTTGTTGCCTTATTTTCATATGTGGATTGTACAAGTGTCGGGTAGTTCTACAATTGGGCATGAAACAAAAAGAGGTGAACTACTTTTGTTCTGTCACTACTGGATTCGGAAGATTTGTCGTCTGCCACCTCTTTGCCGTCTGCTAGCGGACGGCAAAGAGTGGCTTTGCCATCACCTAGCAGAAAGCGGACAACAAATGTGTGGTAGATGACAAAGGGTGGCTTTGCCATTAGACACTTCTTTGCCGTCTGCTAGCGGACGACAAAGAGGGAAGGGGCCCACCCTAAACCCAGCCCGCAACTTGACCTAACGGTCCCCCTCTTTGCCATCCGCTAGCGGACGGCAATGCAAAGAGGGGGGCTAACGCCCCCCCGGCCCGCCTCTCTCTCTCTTTCTCTCCCTCTCTCCTCCCCATCGCCCCACCCCCACCGCCCCCACCCCCGCCGCCCGTGCCCACCATCGGCCGTCGCCCGTGCCCCCCACCCCCACCCACACCGCCCCCCACCCCTGCCGCCAGCGCCCACCGCCGGCCGCCGCCCACGGCCCCCAGCCCCACCGCCCCCACCCCCGCCGCCCGCGCCCACCGCTGGCCGCCACCCATGCCGCCCACCCCCACCGACCATGCCCACCGCCAGCCGCCGCCCGTGCCCCCACCCCCATCGCCGCATCGCCACCGTGTCGGCACTACCGGCCGCTGCCCGTACCCACCGCTCCACCACCCCGCCCCTCTCTCCCTCCCCGCGCCCACTCCAACCACCCCACCGCCCTCGCCCATGCCCCACCGCTGGCGTCAGCCTCCTCCACCTCCACCAACACTGGCCTCCACCTCGCCCACTCTAGTGAGCCCCCTACCCCTCTCTATTTTTTCATTTTTAATAGTTTAGTTAGTAATTTAATTAGTTAGTTGTAGTTAATTAGTTTAGTTAGTAATTTAGTTAGTTAGTCGTAGTTAATAGTTTAGTTTAGTTAGTAATTTATTAATGTAGTTAGGTTAATTAGTTGTAGTTAATTAGAAGAAGAGAGAAGAATAAGAGGAGGAGAAGGAGATGAAGAAGAAGAAGAAGAAGAGGAAGGAGAAGAAGAAAAAGAAGAAGAAATGGAGGAGGAGGAGGAGGAGGAGAAGAAAAGAAGAAAAAGAAGAATGAGAATAAGAAGAAGAGGAGGAGCAGGAGGAGGATGGGTGCGTCGGCGCCGACATAACCGGGTCGAGGATCGCCGACATGACACCACCGACACCCCGACCCCCGACACGACACCCCAACACCACGACACGACAGCCCGGACCCCGACACGACACCCCCGACATCCCAACCCCGACACGGCACCTCTGACACCCCGACCCCGACACGACACCCCCGACACCCCGACCCCGACACCCTGACATGGCACCCCCGACGCCACTAACCCCCAACCTTTGACACCACCGATCCTCAACCCCCGATGCCACCGACCCTAACCCCCGACACGACACCCCGACACCCCGACCCCGACATGGCACCCCCGACACCCCGACCCCGACATGGCACCCCTGACACCCCAACCCCGACACGACACCCTCGACACCCCGACCCCGACACGACACCCCCGACACCTCGACCCCAACATGACACCCCGACACCCTGACACGGCACCCCCAACCACGACACAACACCCCTACCCCGACACGACACCCCCGACACCCTGACCCCAACACGACACCCCCGACACCCCGACCCCGACACGACACCCCCGACACCCCGACCCTGACATGACACCCCCGACATCCTGACCCCTACACGACACCCCCGACACCCCGACCCCGACACGACACGGGTCATATATTTGTGAATTATGAGTTAGGTCATATATTTTTCGATTTTGTTATACAAAAGATCATATTTATGTTGATCAGGTGGATTTAAATGTGAAGTTGTTTCGTCGCTGCGAGGGTCTAGTGTTCGACGACCTCCCCGTGCGTTCAACGAGCTCCGCCCCTGCATTCGTGGGTGAGCACAAATGACATGTCCTCCTGCCCCCTTCATTTCCTCTGTTCCGGTCTTCGTGCCGATGAAACTCGCTAGCTATAGGTGTCTTCAATCATCAGTATGTGTGACCACTATGCGGCTCCCGTTTGAAAGGGTTACATCTATAAATATGCCTCCTCCACCTCTACCAAGGCATTCTTTGAGGATGACCTTGATCATCCACAGAGCTTCACCAACATCTCCTCCCGCAACAAGCTCGT
Organism: Hordeum marinum; assembly: GCA_022496015.1. Classification (NCBI taxonomy): domain Eukaryota; kingdom Viridiplantae; phylum Streptophyta; class Magnoliopsida; order Poales; family Poaceae; genus Hordeum; species Hordeum marinum. The sequence goes on along the minus strand of CM039676.1, from coordinate 124,326,300 downwards.
GAGGTATAGGGATGAGAGGAAGGCGAGGAAAGGGGAGGACTTCAACCCGAGCCAGAGTCCTTTTGATCCAGAGCTTGTGATGATGTCTGGTGGCGGATGGCCCCATGGCTCGATAGCCATTGGGGATGGACTGATACGTTGTCCTAGAACTCTCCCAGAGATCAAGAAGCGCCAAGCGAGCTTTGATCCTGAGATAAGGTCTCGTCCATGGCCAATGGAGCTAGCCATTGAGGCTAGGGCCCAGGAGCTTCTGGCGGAGGCAAATAGGTAGACGGCGCAGAGGGAGAGGGACATGGAGGAGAGGACGGCTAGGCTGTTGGAGGAGGAGAGGAACCGGAATGACGCTTCTCACCGGGCCCTATACGAGCTCCTCGTGGTAATTTTCTCCTGCATATTAGCCAAATCATGCACGTAATGTTTGTTTCATCACGAACTAATATGAATGACTCATGAAAACAAAATGTGCAGACCGTGTGCCAGAACAATGGCCAGACCCCTCCATCGATGCCACATATTGCTATAGCACCCACGGTGAGTTTCATTTAAATGGTCATTAGTTACTAGTATTCACATTTGAGTTGCATCATGCTAAGGAGACATTGCAAATGATCTTTGGTGCAGCGTGCCTCCTGACAAGCATCGACAGTTCCTTATGCGTCTGCCGCAACCCCGACTGGTCCTTCTACGTCTCACCGTGGCGCAAACCCTACCTGTCCTTCACCTCCGTGTTGATGGTAAGTTTTCCCAAGTTTTTTCATTAAAAAAATGCATCCTTAGCTTAAGAAATGACCTACTTAGCTCCAAAATGACCTATACTTAGCTTATTTTCCTCAAAAATGACTTGATATGCTTAGTTACCTAGAAAATGGTATATTCTACCTAGGATAGCTATAAAATGACCTATACTTAGCATTTTTTCCTCCAAAATGACTTGATATGCTTAGTTACCTAGAAAATGGCATTACTACCTAGTATGGCTCAATAATGATCTATAGCTAGCTTAGCTAGCTCATATATGACATAATTAGCTCACTTAGGTACAAAATGGCAGAACTACCTAGGATAGGTCAATACTGATCTATAATTAGCTTAGCTAGATCATTTATGACATAATTAGCTCACTTAGGTAAAAAAAATGGCATAATAACCCTTGTTTAGCTCCAAAATGACCTATACTTAGCTTATTTTACTCAAAAATGACATAATAATCTTACTTACCTCCAAAATGATATATTCTACCTAGGATAGCTAAAAATGACCTATACTTAGCATTTTTCCACCAAAATGACTTGATATGCTTAGTTAGCTAGAAAATGGCATTACTACCTTGGAGAAGAGGAGAGGACAGGAGAAAAAGAAAGAGAAGATAAATTCTTCTTCTTCTTTTTCTTCTTCTTTTTCTTCTTCTTTTTCTTCTTTTTCTTCTTCTTTTTCTTCTTTTTCTTCTACCTAGTCTTCTTCTTCTTCTAACTTTCATCTTTCCTACTTTGCAGATTTGCTATAGATGAGGAAGCTTGCATTGATGGAGTGTACTCTTCTACTTATGCTTCCTTTTTGTTTATGGAAACTTGTTGGAAACTTGTTTTTGATATGTATGTTGGATATGTTGTTCCAAACTTGTATATGTTGGATATGTTGTTGGAACTTATTGTTGGTATGCTTGTTGGAACTTATTGTTGGTATGCTTGTTGAAACTTATTGTTGGTATGCTTGTTGGAAACTGGTATTGTTGATATGTTTGATATATATGTGATATTCTGTCAAACTAAATGATTTTAAGAAAAAACAAAAAAAAAATAGGGGCTATATAGCCACTTTGCCATCTGCAAGCAGACGGCAAAGGTCTTTGCCGTCAGCTAGTAGACGGCAAAGCTGCCACGTGGCAGCTACCTGTGCAATTTGGGGCTGGCCTCGGTGGGTTCTTTGCCATCCGCTGGCAGACGGCAAAGAGCTAAGGTCTTTGTCGTCTGTCGGCAGACGGAAAGCACGACGTTAAGCCCTTAACAGAGCTAAGGTGCCACGTGTGCCGTCCAGGCCCTTTGTCGTCCGCTGGCGGACAACAAAGATTCAAATGTCTTTGTCGTCCACCAGCAGACGACAAAGCGGCCTTTACCATGGCTTATTCAGCCGGACGGTTGGCCGTCTGCTGGCGGACCGCAAAGACTTTGCCGTCCGGGATGCATGCCTTTGCCATCCGGGATGGCTGACGACAAAGTGCCTGATTCCTGTAGTGTGTATCGCATAAATAAATTATTGCATAAATTTTATCAGAAATCACCTCAAATAAATACGGATATGCAATATTTGTGATAATATTCAAGGTATCCATGTTATCATCAGTAATCCCGATGTCACATCTTGTGGAAAGACGTCAGCAAACTCCTACAAGATGTTAGTGACAACAGGAGGCAAAGAGGGAGCCACTACCTCGAATGAAAATAATACCTCTTTGCACAAAAAATCATAACAAATAGATGTAGTAACATCCAAATCAGTAATACGAGATTTAGTGGAAAGTAAACGTCCACTCTTCAATTTTTTTCAGAAGCAGGACTATATGATGGTTGATTAGGCTTATTATGTCGCTCAAATACCTTTTCCACAATCTGATTTTCAATCTTACTTTGCTCCTGTTTTGCTTTACTAGCTCTAGCAATGTCATCTTTCATAATATGTTGAGGAGACATAGGAAGCAAAGTTATTTTTTTTATCCTTATGAACAAGAGCATACTAATTTCTCCTACCATGGTGTATTTTTTTATCAAATTACCATGGTCCACAAAGTAAAACAAAGCATGCTTGCACGGGTACCACATCACACTCAACATAATCAGAATATGTAGCAATGCTAAAATGCACATGAACAATAGATGTTACCTTAACCTGGCCACTGTCATTGAACCATTGGATGTAATATGGATGAGGGTGTGGTCTGGTGGTGAGAGATAGCTTCTCCACCATCTCCATGATAAACAAGTTGTTACAACTCCCTCCATCGATGATGACGTGAACAAAACATTTCTTCACACCTCCTGTTCTATGGAACAAGTTGTGCCTTTGATTTTGCTCAGCCTGTGTAACCTACACAATAAAAACACGTTGAGGAACTAAACGTTCATACCTATCAGCGTAGTGAGCAGCCATGTATTGTATCTCTTGTTCATTATCCTCTACACCTTGTTCTTCACTTGCAATAAGAGCCAATGTCTCCTCATCATAATCACTAGCGGAGTCATATCCTACATCCTTAGTAATAATCATCACACGCTTAGATGGGCATTCTCTCGCATAGTGACCTCCACCCTAGCAATGGCGACATATAACGTCACGTGTTTGCCCTGTTGATGCAATGTATGAAGAAGAGCTCTATGCAAGCCCCGAAGGTGTGCTCTTCGTAGAGGATGGTGTAGGTGTCTGTTTCCTGGAATCATGGTTGGACTTGGTGGCTGAAGTAAGCAGTGATGCAGCATGACGTGTGGATGTAGATGAGGTACATGGCATCCATGATGAAGTTCGAGCTGCACAAAAACTAGTTCTTGCCAATGTTTCTCGATCCTACACTTCACGTTTAACTTTGCAAGCAAGATGGGATAAACGAGTGATAGTGTATGCTCCTTTTACTCTAAAATAGTCTGAATCTCCCTATTTCATCCACCCATAAAACGTGCAAGCATAGCTTTGTTTTTCTCTAAAATACCAGATCTAATCATGCCAGTTTGTAATCATGGTAATATTCCTCTATAACATTCTTTCCTTGTCTTAAACGCTGCTAATTTTGAAGTAATTCACATTGATAATATGGTGAAACCCAATGAGTATGCATAGTAGTCTTCAAAGCAGCCCAAGTAGCAGGGATATTATCATGATGTATTCTACAATGTTCAGATCACCAAACAAAAGCAAAACTAGTGAATGCACAAACATTGTTCTGTTTCTAACTCCCAAGTAAGATATATATCAGGCACGTATCTACCCCCTGAATGTTGGAATATTCAATTTAAGTTTAGGGAGATGATAATGATCACGTACCTAAGTGGGTGCTGCTGTCCTACCATTGCGATTGTATCCATTTTGACGACCGGATGCTTGTGATGGTGGTTGCCCCAGGTGCTGATTTGGAGCAACCTCTCCCTCATCATCGTAATAACCATCATAATCCTCATTCTACGCAATAACAATAGCAACAACACCTACAGAAGCCACATCAGTAGCAACACCAGAAATTTGGCATTGGTCAATAGGCACACTTTGCGCTCGTCCCACGACATTTGGACCATGTTGCAGTTGTTGTTGCATAGGTATGAGAGGTGCAGCTGGTGGTGGTAGACGTGCAAGCACCTCATTAAATTTAGCATCATTCTGGGTGTCGAATGTCTTCTCCAAACGATCAAACTTCTCATTGGGCTCTCCCAAGCTGGTCACCAAGTCATCCATCTGTTCACCCAGCATTTCCTTAAATTTATCATGGAGCTCGTTGTTGGTTAAGCCCTCCCAGTCAATCTCATCGGCTTGTAATCCTAGCATTGTTAGCAGCAATAGGAACACACAAGAATATAAACCTACAGACTACTAGAATGTGATGGTGGTGGTGGTGGTGTGTCACAAATCCATCAAGCAAATCTCAAACTCTCACCAGTTCTTACCTAGCAACAGGTGGTGATCGGCAACCATTGTAGTCAAAACTCCCAATGCTTGGATAAAGCGATTGCCAGGTGGTGTCAAACACATGACGTAGATGTATGTGGAGCTGGGATGGCTTATAATATGGTAGCAAAAAGGGTCAGTAATGATAAATTTAGAGATGCAAAGTTGAATAAATGCTCAGCAATGGTACTATGTTGGTCCTAGGCGGGACTATGCTGGAGACGCGAGCCTAGAACACTAACAAAATCACGACGCTGCACGTAAACAAGGGGGGAGCACACTCTGAATCTCTCTCTTTTTTTCTTTTTTGGCGCATTTTTTTGTGCTCTTTTTTGGCTTAGCAACAGTTTTTTTCTCGAAAAATCTTAGAATGATCTAAAAACTGCCTAGTCAGAATTTTTTGGACTCAATTTCTTTAAATTGGACCTATTTCTCTACTACGTCCAACACGAAAGTTAGGGAGTCCAACTTGATCACAACATGTAGTATGGCGTGATCTGGAAATCATCAATGAAGTAGGTAATACTGGACTCGTATTAGGATTGGTGGCGGATATGAATGTGGTGGAACTCAGACTAGTGGTGGATATATGTAGGGGTGGTGAAACAAGAACTGGTGGCTTGTGATGCAGGTGGACTGAGATTGGCATGATGGCGGATAGGTGGTGGTATATGTCGGTGTCAAAACTGGCAGATCTCGGGTAGGGGGTCCTGAACTATGAGAATAGAATCGACGGTAACAGGAGACAAAGGGGACACGGATTTACCCAGGTTCGGGCCCTCCTATGGAGGTAATACCCTACGTCCTGCTTGGTTGTATTGATGATGTGGGGGGTTATAGAGTTGATCTACCTCGAGATCGAATAGCTAACCCTAGATGAGTTATTCTCCCTATACCCTAAAACCCTCCGGCTTATATAGACGCCGAGGATGCCTGGGGCTTACACATGCTCGGTTACACCCTGAAGAGATAAACATGCCTATTTTCTACATCAAACATGGAGTGCAAGCCATGCTTCCCGAAACTTCCATCTTGCAGACTAGGCCTTCAAATATTCTCGTGTTCGGTAAGTAGCCGATATAGTCCGGCCCATAAGAATAGGCCAGCTTCCCGAGGACCCCTTAATCCAGGACTCCCTCGGTAGCCCCCGAACTTGCCTCCAACGCCAAGGGTCTTCAGCTTCAATTGCTTCACGAAAAAAGTTTTCGGCTTGCGGGGTAAGTTCCTTTCGCGAACAGAGTTCGACCTCCGATGACAAGCAGCTTCCGAATAGCAGCACATCTGAATACTATGAAATAAGTTGGCTTTGAAGGCCAAACGTCAAGGAGGAAAAGATAGCATTCCCTGGTAACCTCTCTGATGAAAGGTCACGGCCCACCATGACCACTAGGCCAGTTACAAGAACTCGATGCACGGTTCGAGGCCGTTCCATCAGCATGATCTATCAATGCACATATCATGCTCCGTATCACATGGGATATGTTTAGTCATGTGTGCGCAACTATGCACACGTCTCGGGAAGTGGAGGGATTCGCGGCGCGGTGGAGGGGGCTCAAATGATATGCTTCATAAAATGGAAATAAAAACTCCGTGGCTATTCACGCTCCCCATCTGCTTCCGCTGCCTCCCATTCCTCTGATCCCCTGATGCCCAGATCCAAATCTTCCGCATCCCCCTTCCGAGCTCACCAATGGCGGGCTCTAGCTCCAACCGCAAGTAGCACGCCTCCACGGTGACCAATGAGGACATCCAGGAGCTCAAGAAAGCCTGATGCCTCCCCGCCGACATCCCTCCCAGTGCGGCGGAGGAGGGCCAAGTGATCCCCACCCCAAGCCAGGCGAAAGGGTGGTGTTCATCCCCCACTTCATCAGGGTGTTGAGCGTCCCTCTCCACCCCTTTGTCAGGGTGTTGATGTTCTTCTACGGCCTCAACTTCCATGACCTCCCGCCGAACTCTATCATGCATATCTCGGCATTCATCCTCATTTGTGAGGCCTTCCTTTGCATCGAGACACACTTTGGGCTTTCTCTTCAGGTGTTCAACATCAAGGCCAAGTGCGTCGGTGGCAAGCATGCAGATTGCAGTGGGGCTACCATCGACAAGCTCACCCGTGTCGGGTGGCCGTCGAGCACCCTTATTGACACCATCAAGGGGTGGCAGAAGGAGTGGTTCTACATCACCGAATGACAAGTAGAAGGTCAGCATCCCTCCAACACATTCAGATTTGGTCCCCCCACCAAACTAGCTTCATGGCTCAAAAAGGGCCTCGTTTGGGGACCAGGCAAGGAGGTGAGCGACCTACAAAAGCGCATCCACTCCATGATCGAGGAGGGCACCAAATTGACCGATGTGGCCCAGGTGATGCTCCGAAGATGCATCCTCCCTTGCCAGCGTCGAGATACTCCCTCATGGGCTCGTTTGCTCTACACCGAGCCCAAAGTGCGGAGTCTCTTCCACACTACTAGGGAGAAGTTGTGGAATGTGCTCTTCAAATCACAGAAGAGTTGGCTATCCAAGAAGGAGGACAAGGTCCTGCACATTGCCAAGCCTGAATCCGAGGTACGATACATCCTAGCTTGGTCGGCTTCGTTACTTAAGGAGGTTTCATAACCCCTTTTCCGATCTGCCTTTGAAGAGATGGCCGAAGAAAGCCATCAAAATTAGCAGTCTGGCGCCTCACCGCAAGGACGAGAGGACCGGGCTGTTAGCAAAAATGCTCGTGGTAAAGCCTTATGAGGCTCCCACGAAAAAACAAAGAAGAAGAAACCAGGCTAGGCTGGCATTCGCATCAGGGACCAGCCTAACGCTGCACCCAAGGATACGCCTGCCTCCTCAAACCAGGAGGAGGCCGAGGAGGAGGCCGAGGAAGAAGAGGAGGAAGAGGAGGAGTCCAAGGTCGAGGGCGAGGGGGGAGGTAATTGCCCCTGTTCCAGGAAGAGAGCGGCGTCTTCGGACGCTCCGGAGCAGGTCCCTCCTCCTTTCTATAAGAGGGCACGTCGAGCACAGGTGATTCTGACTGATGATTGTTCAGACTCAGACACTACGTGCGAAGACCTAGAAGAGGTTCCGCGGAGAAGCCTGTGGGTCAAACCCCCTCCAAAAAGGTTAAGATGTGAAAACCCTCCTATTCATCATGAATATATTTAGATTTTACTAACATGCAGGTTATTGGCTTTGCATCCCCCCGCGCGTCATCCCCACTGATGTGATATTGGACGGGGAAACCCCGCCCACTGAACTAGTGGAGAGCGGGGAAGCCTCGCATCCCACCACTCCAGGCGCAACGAGGGATGTCATGGAGGTTTTTTCCCAGCACACTCCTATGGAGGCGGACACAAGTGGCGAGGGAGACCATATGATGGCTGAACCTTAAGCCTCGGCCACTGAAGACCGGTGGGCGACACCCCTCCCATACACCGAGGAGGCTAGACGAGCGGGTGCTCAGTCCCCTCCGAGAACATCTCCGGAGCGCACTATGCCTCCAGAGGAAATGGTTCAAACCCTCGTAGGAAACCGGGGTATCCGATCATCACCGGCACCACCTACCAATAGGTGGTCGGTCATGGAGGAGGCTCTATCGAGCGCCTCCAACCCCAAGGATCACCGCACCCTTTTGGGTGCGGTATTGTAGAGCATCCATTCCGTTGACAACGGACTGAATTAGGCCTTCACAGGTATCCTTGGGGGTTTTCAAGTAAGTCACCTAATACTATTATTAGCAAAGTTTTTTACTTATTTCTATTATATACATGGCAGCCCTCAAGCCCTAGGTGAGGCAAAAAAACTCACCTAGGGGTCACTCCTATATCCGATATCGGAGTAGATACACTTTAAGTATTCGGCATGTTAGGATAACTCAACATATGATCGGATTCACTATAATTCGGGAATTTAGAACTCATGTAATATATCAACCGTATGCGTAATGCAGGCTTCGTCATCGGTGGAGGCAATAAACGGCACCGAGCTGGTCGACCGAAATCAGAAGCTTAAGCGCTCTGAATACAAAGTTGAGGCCCTTAACCGAAGATTCGACGAGGCCCAACGTATGTCAAAACAAAATCCGAATACCTTTGTCTGAACTCCATTGTCCGAATACTATTAATGCATCTCTTTCATAGTGTACATTGTACGCACAGCTTCGGCGAAAGAGATGGAGAGGCTGAAGGCCGAGCTCCAATGCGCGAATGACGAAGCAGCCGCCGAGAGGGTGGCTGCTAAAGAAATGGTTTTCTCCCTCTCCGCCATGCGATCCACCTGTGGCAAACATGAGGATCACGTGGTAGAGGTCTAGCAAGAGCTCAAGGACGCTAGTGAAAGATGCGAGGCCTTGGAGCAGAAGAATAAGGCAAGCTCGACCGAATTGTCCACTCTAGCAACCTATCTCCAGAAAGAGCGGGTGGACAAACGGTTCTACGAGAAGCAAGTGCGCCAAGCCAAAGACATAATAGATGGTAAGCCATACTCACTGAAGTGTGTATTCGCAGATAGAAAATTCGAATTGCTTACCCCGGTGTGGAGTTCCTCAGGCGCCTCCTCCGATCTCTAGAAGAGTGTTGGGGACGCCAATCAGCTATTTGGCTCGCGGGGAGAAGGAGTTGAAGCTTGGCTGTTCTGGGCACAATTCAGAGCACCAGAGCATCCTCCTCTTCTAGTGGAGCAACTAAAACAGCTGATGGAGCTGCACCAGATGGTGGAGCCATCCATGAAGGACCTTTGCATCCGCTTATGGCCCGGCGAGCCACTGCCAGGCAACTACTTTGTCCTAGTGCAGAGGCTGATTGTTGCTTTGCCCCGCCTCGACACCGTCTAGCGCTCCTCCTGCATCGAGGGAATCTAGATGGCCCTTGCAAGAGAGAAGGTGCACTAGCCGGGGCTAGATCCGATGAAGGTAGACACCGCCCCGCCACCTCCCAGGAAGGAGCATAGACACCCCAAGATATACTTTGATGGAGTGAAGGAGAGTGCTCTGGTGATAGCGTCCTAGTGTTCGGGCGATCATTTATTTGAATGAACTGTAACGCGTCCAAAGACTTGTCCAAACTTTTGATGATATTACTTATTGTTGTTGTATTATTTCTTTCACTTAGCCGTAGGGGCGCAAAAAGGACTATAGGAAGCGTACGATTAGCCACCAAAGTGTTGTGATGTTCGGACGAACCGTGGCCAAAGCCGGTCTCACAATGTTTGCATAAAGGGAAAATTCCTCGTATAATACGAATAACCGCTTATGAGGATTGAAGTATAATACCTCCAGCTCGGGTTCGCAGACCGGATCTCGCATACTATGGCAGTCCGTTTTCGGCTTTGTCCCTTGAGGTGCTTGACCAGACTATCCGAAAGAACAATCAAAGGGGTGGTCCATTTGCCCTTTTAGCCAAACGAGCAGAACATAAAGGGGCAAGCATAGGAGCCGGGCAACCCCACTATTGACCCAAGACATAGTTCGGAACAGATACATATAAAGCGAACACCAAGACACCGAACGCATGATAAAATATACATAAGGATATTTTTTTTAAACTCGAGCCCCCGGTCTACTAGCCGGTTGCCTCGCATCATACCGAACAGGTCCAAGAGAAGAGGGAGAGAGGAAAAAATATGCGCCGAAAAAAGACAGATGAGGCAAACTTGTGCCGTGCAATTTACATTTTTCTCAACAACTCTTATAGCTCGTACTGCTGAAGCAACTATTTACAGGTATGTGAAAGAAATAAAAATATACGGGAGTTGTTGTACCAGGGGTCTTCGATTGATAAAATGACGTCCTCGATGCACCTTGATGGGTGTTAGTGTTCGGCGAACGGATCTTGAAAACAAGGTCTTGAAAGGCCGCCGAATTGTAGGTGAGCTTTAATACATAGGCAAGTTCTTTAGGAGCACCTGCATTTTGTCCGAAGATGTTTTGATGGTAGAGGTTTGGGCCAGCCGAACACCCATATTTACTTCCCACAGCTACCCATAGAATTGTAAGTGCGAAGTTTTGCCTCCTTGGCACGTACTTTGCTGGTCGTAGGGTTGTAAGGTGGGGGGCAGTCCCTACTGAAGGGAGGAGGAAGGATCTGAGTTCTTGGTCTGAAGCCGAACTCGCTTCCCAGCTTTATGTGCCTTTATCGAGGATGTCGGAACTAGTCGATCTTCTTTGTAGCTGAATTCGTCCGCAAGGGCCAGTGCATGTTCCTCAGTTCTAAGGGAGTGCTCTGTATTGCAGTTAACAGTAATGACCCCCTTGGGGCCCGACATCTTGAGCTTGAGGTATGCGTAGTGCAGGATTGCTTTGAAACGAGCGAACGATGTCCGACCAAGTAGTGCATGATAGCCGTTGCGGAAGGGCGCAGTGTTGAAGATAAAGTCTTTGCTGCAAAAGTTATCGGGCGAGCCGAACACAACTTCCGAGGTTACGGAACCCCGTAGAGCGGGCCTCAATGCCTGGGATCACTCCTTTGAAGGTAGTGCTACTGGCTTTGACCCTTGACGGATCTATGCCCATCCTTTTCACCATATCTGAGTAAATCAAGTTAAGGCTACTTCCCCCATCCATTAGGACTTTTGTGAGGTAATAGACATCTATAATGGGTTCTAGGACGAGGGCCACCAATCCCCCATCACAGATACTGGCCAGGTGATCGCGTTGATCACAGGTGATCGGCTATGTCGACCATGGAGTGTACTTTGGGGCTACGGGTTCCACAACGTAGACCTCCCGAAGGGCGCGCGTCCTCTCCTTTTTAGGTATATGGGTGGCGTATATCATATTCAACATTCTCACTTCGGGAGGAAATTTCTTCTGTCTACCACCAATTGGACCCCGAGGCTCATCCTCGTCCTCGTTGCGAGAGCTTCTGCCTTGGTCCTCGGGTGGTATCTTGCCGGCCTGTGTAAACACCCAGCAATTGTGGTGTGTGTGGTTGGCGGGCTTCTCCGGAGTCCCCTTCAAGATCACCAACAGGTGAGGAGAAGTTTCCTATCATCTACAGTGACCTTCCGAGCTATCGGATGTGCACAAAGTCTTCCATGTGTCACAACTCTGGAAGTGTCTTCAAGTTCCCAAATGCCCCGACTTCTAGAAGGACATCGACCATCAAGTCATCGATCTTTAGCTAGACCTCACTTATCGTGAGAGGCCAGTTCGCATTCTAGATGAAGCCGAGCGCTGCACCCAAGGCAACCACACTGAAGTTGAAGCAACCTGGGAGCATGAAGACTATCTTAGATCAGAGTTCCCTTATCTTTTTAGCTCTTAGCCTAGGAATCTCGGGGATGAGATTCTTGTAAGGGGGGTAGGTCTGTCACACCCAATCCTTGTATCACCTTGTAATGTTTGAATTTATAAAATTTAGAGCCAATTAAAACTTTTTTGTTGCTTGTTTGAATTGTTGCTTGTTTGATTGTTGAAGTGTGGTATATGGCACTCTTAGATTCTATCCCTCTTCATATTCATCTTCCTTGACCCAAACTTCTTGCCCAATGATCATGCCAGGTGAATGGTTCCCAAAACTATTTTATCCAACTTTATTTTAACCAAAAATGATTTATTCAAATTAGGTTTTCAAAACCCCCTAAAATGAGATTTGCACTTCAAGTCGTCAAATTGGTTGGATCCTTCTTCCCCAAAGGCTTTTTTCAAAACTACTATATATAAGACTTCCCAAAAACACCAAATACTAATTTTAAGAATTGTCCATATATTTTATTTAAAGGCTTTTTCATAAGACCAGAAATGGTTTTTCAAAGGGAAAATATTTAAATTCTTTTAAAATATTTGAGAAAATTTAGGAAAACTCAGTGGACATATATTTTCCATATATATGAGTTTCAACACTATCATGGGTGATGATCTTGCAAAGTTTCATCAAGAAATATTTCTATAAGAAATATTCTCAATGAATTCCAGGAAAATTCTGGCAAGTCAACACTATCATGGGTGATGATCTTGCAAAGTTTCATCTCAATCCAAGTTGATTTGGTTCATCAAACCATTCCAAAACCTTTCCTGTCCAGATTCAAATTTGAACAACTTTGCATTGTGAAGTTTCTCCCCTTGGCCCCAAACTTTGTGGACATGCTCTAATCACCAAATAATGATGCTACACTAAGTGGTGCATCAAGGGTAAAAGCTTAGCATGACTAGATAACCAAAAACCAGAATTTATTGATTTCTAGGTTTCCACAAAGTCACATTGTGAACTTTCATCAAACCCTCTAAAACTTGGTGAAAAGCCCTACTTTTGACCACCCGTTGATCCTGTTAATTTTCAAGGCATGTAGAATTCATCTACTAGGCCAAATCACCATCAAACACCTTCGGGCCTATTCTAGAAACTACACTTTTCACAATTTTTACTATTTCCCTTGCCCCCAAAATATTGCCATAGCTATCTAGTAATACATTTCACCTCCAGTAACTTTCTCTAGCCAAGACTCAATGGGTAAGTGCGGTAAAACCCTCATTTTACCTCCTGGACAGCAGTAAAACCCTCTTCTCTCCCCTTTCCTCGTATTCTAAGCTGCTTACCAGAGCATACAAGGCCATTTCCTACTTTCCTATTCCCCCCTCTACCCCCTAGACACCTATGGCCGCACCTAGGACACCATTGGCATGCCATGGCATGCCAAACGCGGGCTCTAGAGCGCGCTACAGTGCACATCCGAACTGTAGCTGCCACCCAACCAGTGCCCCCGATAGCTTGGGGATGGGGGAAGCTGTCCCCCGAGTTCCCTCGACGTCCGCAACACTCCAAGGTGTCGGCCCCCTCCTCCCTCTCTCTCTCCGATGACCTCTCGCACGCGTGCCCGGGGCCGCACAGCTCAGCCAACCAGGGAGCTCACACGCGTGCGCTCCCCCGCCTCTCTCCTCTCTCCCCTAGCCTAGATCGACCCCACGAGCACCCTGGACTCGCTCTCTCCCTTTCTTGCGCCCTTCAGCGAGCACCCCGTCCTCGCCGGCGCACCATGTCCATGGTGCACAGGCGTCCGTCTATTTAAAGCCCTCCCCGAGCTCCCGCTGCTCTCCCCTCGCTCTCTCCTCCCCTTTGCTGCCCCCAGTGCCCAGCCCCCTTGCCCTCGTGGTCGGGATCTCGCGTCCAAACTAAACCCTCGCCGCTATCAGTTCTTCTCCCTTGCCGTAAATTCTCTGTGCCCTGGCGCTCCCCTCGGCCACCCACCGACGCGCGGGAGGCCCCTGAGCGTGTCGGTGCCCTCCAGTTGAGTTGTCGTGTCCTGGAACCCCGTCGGTGAGCCCCCTCTCTGTTCCCCTCATCCCCCTCCTCTCTCTTTGCCTGGATGGGCCCGTGGGCATGTTTAAAATTAAACCTGCCACGCACGGCGTCTCCCCCTGGGCCGGTCCCTCTTGTGGGTCGGCTCTACTGTGCACTTCTGGACTGAGAGGCATAGTACCTTTTACCCTTTTTCTTTTTCTGCAGAATTCCAAAAATTCCATAGGGCAAAATATAAATTCAATGCCCAAAATTCTTTCACTCAAAAACATGAAAAATTCCACAGAATTTATTAGTGTCACTTGTAAAAGTATTTAAAATGTTGTATCTACTGTTTTAATTTAAAACCCCTATTTGGAAATATTAGCCCCTGTTTTAAATAATTTTGAAAATCTTTGTAAGTTCAAAACCCTAGACAAATATTTTTAGTATAGCTTGTGGTATTTATCAGAGTAGGGTAGCATTTTTTATAGTAGTTTGTGTGCTCTGTTTTTGTGTGACGCTTATTTTTATCGCTTTTATTCGCGATGATAGATTGCGTTGTTGATGAAGAAGTTGGACCAGAAGGCTTCGAAGACCCCAGAGACTTTGTTGAGCCAGGGAAGCAGCCCTTTGACCTTGTTAAGAAACTTTTTCATGCATGACATATAGCACTTGTTGTTCTGATGATTGATCATGACGTGGTGTTCCCCCCCTTCGGTGGGTTGTCTCCAATACTTTTACCATTGACACTTGCATCATGCATGACCCTACCACCTTATGAGGGTTATGCGGGAGGGTGTAGATAGGATGCTAATAGATGCTACGCAACTGGGAAGGGATTTATGCATAGCGATTGGAAGGAAGGAATGACTTTAAAGACTTTTCGAAAACCCCGTCGGGTGCCACTAATGCCCGAGGGAGATGATGATAAGTTGGGTGACCACTTAAGAAAGAAGTGATGTACCGAAGCAAGTGAGTGTGTGGTTTTTCGAAAATGGATTGGTGTAAGTTGTGACCATTATTCCAATCTTACATGTACGACCACAATACCCCTTATGGGACGGGGCTTTGTTGATTACTATGGATGGTGCTAGCAGGGAGTTTGCATTACTAGTGGCAAGAGTGAAGTGGTCACTCTTGAGACGGGGTCGTCCCGGAAGTGGAAGGCCATGCACTGTCTTTACAGGCACCAAGCACACCGATGCGTGCCCTCATGGATGATATGTGTGATGTATATCATGATGGATGGCACCAACGAGTGGACTCTTTGTTTAGTATCACCATGGGAAAGGCATTGTTCGGGTGCTTACCTTAGGTATGTGATGTACCGTGAGTCATGGATGACATGGAAGTTCCCTGAGTCTTGTGGGTAAAGTGTGCAACCTCTACACAGTGTAAAACTATTCGAATAGTCGTGTCCACGGTCAAGGACAGTTGGATGACCGCTCTTGTGCTATGTCCAAGTGTGTTCACAAACTGGTGTGCATGTGTTGGTCACAAAGAGGGTACTTGGGCTATGTCCGAAGACTTAGCATGACCTTGAACTAAGTCCGATGACTTAGCATAATGACTGAACATGAGATGTTCAACCCATGTTTATGATGATATCTGTAACTTGTTCATATGGATATTTGCCAACTGTTAATGCATGCTTACTTGGTTACTTGATCATCATTGCATTCAAAATTGGCTTTCCACAAATTACCTACTTAGTGTTATGTCATGCATGCTTATTACCTTGTTCCACAACTTGGGTTGCTTACGAGTACATTCAAAGTACTGATTAGCTTGCCACTGGTTAGTTAATTGGCCAGGCATGGAAGAACAGGAGTATGTTGAAGAGTTCGTTGGTGACAAACATGCGAAATAGGATGCTTCCTAGTCAGAATGCCTGTAGGTTTAACGTAGATGGCATGGGTTCACGCTTTCGATCAAGATTTCCGCTGCTTGTTATATTTAAGTGTTTGGCCCTCGTGGCCCTATCTATGTAAAACTAGACCTTCATGGTCTTTATTTGTGTAAGACGCTAAATGTGGATGTAATACTCTTGTTATTCAACTTATGTGTGTTCTGTGAGAATTGATCTCTGGGATCAATGTACACGTGCATTCGGTGATCATGACTTATGAGTCGGGGGTCCCCACAGAGCTAGCATCAGAGCCATCCTGACTATAGGAAGCCCTTAGTTAGCATGGACGCTAGTCAGGATAAAACTGTTTTAAAACTACACCTAGCACCTATACTTAGGGATCACATACTATTTATCTCTTTTATTCTTCACACAACACTTTGCTGACCCTCCTCCCTTCAAACCTTTGTAGATCACCGTTGTACCCGAAGCCTTCCTGACATCTGGCTTTCCCTCACTCCTTGGGGATAGCCTGGAGATGTGCCAGTTTCGCCAACCACCCATCTTCCTCTACCACGAGCAGTGGGTCGATGCCGTCACAAAGGAGTACCACGCGGATGTGGTCATGAAGGCAAACGACTCCCCAACTAGTTGGTTCTTTGAAGGACCACGGATGGAGACCATGATACTTGCAGTCGAGACAGCTGCACGCAACGCACTTCTGCACCTACGAGACATCATTCTAGAGATGGCTGATGAGCCGACTACTTGCTACCTTTGCTTTAGGAAGGACGATCTTGGTGAGAGTTGGACGATGATCCCATCCAAGGAGGATGGCATGCCACTCAGGTTCCAGACCTACTTTAGCCTCTTTGCTGATAGTCTGGTTCATAACCTGATGAATGAGTCCGCGAAGCTCTGCGAGGAACTTCACCACAACCGAGAGCTACTCTGACAAGCCAAGATGAAGCCAGATAAGATCAAGAAGGATGGAGCCCCTAATGGATGACCAGTTGTCGCTTATCGGGGAGGAGTACCCCCAGCTAGTGATGCACCCACACGTCGTCATCGCATGAGTGTGAAGGAGTACCATGAGCTCTTCACCGACCTGCCAGCAAAGCATCGTGGGGATGGACATCCTCGTTCCCCGACCCCTTCGACCGGGAATGATGCTCGTTTGGTCACAAACCGGAGGAAGATCCAGAGGAGCGTGAGTACGGGACCGAGCACTCCACCACCTGAGTCCGAGAACCCCTAGGGTAGGATCAGTCATCTATCCCTCATGCGAAATCGACTCCATGTAATTGTTCATATGAAACCATGTGTGCTTGTTGTTTGTTTGTTGTTTGTTTTTTTGTTTGTGTTCCGATGCAAATCATGCTTTTGCCTTAGGCAACATGTAAGCAACTCCATCGTCTATCTCAATATATGTTTGTCTTTCGACCTTTTGTTTTACCACACTTGCACTCGACCACCCCCCTTAGGCGCGCTCTTCCATTGTTGCTTTTCCTCTCATCTATCCCAGTTGTTTGATTTGGCTGCTCCAAACAGGATAGTGACTGCTACCCGCAACAGATCCTTTGTGAACCCTGAAGCCGGCAACTCAAGCCAGCAACAGGGAGCTGGTGGGGCTGCTCACGCTAGAGGACACCAGGAGCAGCCACAAGGCGACATTCCCCTGCCACCACCTTCACCGAAGAACATGACCATAGCCCAGTTTCTCCAAGTTCTCCAGGAGGAATGCCAAGCCGACAATGCTGCTATCCAGCAGATGGCTCAGGCCCTTGTGAACAACGAACAGCAAGGCAGGAATGGTAATGGCCGCTCCACACTGTCTGAGTTCATGAGGAATTCGCCCCCAACCTTCACCGAGACTACTGAACCATTGGATGCTGATGACTGGATACGCACCATCGAGGACTTCCTTGCACTGGTCAATTGCCATGAGGATCCTCAAAAGGTGCTTTATGCCTCTCACTGCCTCGGAGGTGCCGCCCGAGCTTGGTGGGATGGATTCAAGGTCATGCAAGGTGAGCGTGTGATAACTTGGAATGACTTCAAGGAAGGATTTCGCACCGCCCACATTCCTTCTGGGTTCATGGCTATCAAGAAGAGAGAGTTCCGAGCGCTGAAGCAAGGAAGTGGCTCTGTCAAGGAGTACCTGCAGAAGTTCAACCTATTGTCAAGGTATGCACCTGAAGATGTCGGCATGGAGGCTGCCAAGAAGGAACGCTTCATGGAGGGTCTTCAACAAACCCTGCAGTATCATCTCATTGTCTGCGACTATCGTACCTTCTTCAACCTGGTGAACAAGGCACTCATGCTGGAAGACAAGCGTCATGCCATAGATGACACCTACAAGCGCAAGATGATCAGCAAGGGTAGCTCCAGCAACCAGAAGCCTCGCCCCTGGCAGCCAGGCCCAGCCAAGCCAACCTATCAGCCACAGTAGGCTAGACCTCCTGCGCCTTGTCCGAGCTACCAGCCTCAACAGTATGCCAATCCCAAGCTAGCCTACAACAACCCCAATAACAACAATTGAGTCAGGAACTACAACAACAACCCTGGACAAGTCACTTGCTTTGGATGTGGTCAGTCTGGACACATCTCTAAGCTATGCCCCAACAAGAAGCCCGATGCCCCGGTCCCCAATGCACCAAACCAAGGTCAAGGCCGTGGAGCACCGCCAAGGAACCCCGCTCCCCGCAACCTGCCCAACAATGGCATGGGTCGTGTGAATCATATCACCACAGAGGAAGCCCAAGAAGACCCGGAAGTCATACTGGGTACGTTCCTCGTCAACACAACCCCAGCAACAGTACTGTTTGATTGTAGGGCTTCACATTCTTTTGTCACCCAAAAGTTTGCATTAGAGAGTGGCATGAAACCTACACCCCTGGGTAGTCGTATGTTGATACAAACCCCGGGATCGGTTATGAAGTCTTGGATAGGGTGTAGGTTTGTGAAGATTGACATCAACGAGGTATAATTCCTAGCAGACCTTATAGTTATGGATTCACACGGCTTGGATGTCATCCTTGGCATGAATTGGTTAACCAAGCACCAAGGCTTGTTAGACTATGCCAAGAGGATTGTCACCATGACCAATAGCCAAGGAGTGGAAGTCAAGTATGTTCCCAACCCTACCTCCAACTCAAGCCCCTTAGGCTAACTGTCTATCGGGACTTGAGTTGGATCAAATGCCAGTGGTATGTGAATACCCGGATGTGTTTCCTGATGAGCTGCCCGGAATGCCTCCTGACCGCGACATTGAGTTCATCATCGAGCTTATGCCCGAATCAAGGCCCATCTATAAGAAGGCCTATAGGATGGAATCCGAAGAGTTGGCTGAATTGAAGAAGTAAATGGCACAGCAACTCAGGAAAGGATTCATTCGCCCTAGTGCCTCTCCTTGGGGATCACCTGTTCTATTTGTGTCAAAGAGGGATGGAACCATCAAACTTTGTGTCGATTACCGATCCCTGAATGAAGTCACAATAAAGAACAAGTACCCACTCCCCAAGATCAGTTGAACAGAGCCAAGGTGTTCTCCAAGATCGACCTCACGTCTGGGTACTATCAGCTGAAGATCAGACCCCAAGAAATTTCGAAAATGACATTTGTAACCCGGTATGGCCTGTATGAATACACGGTCATGTCATTCGGGTTAACCAATGCCCCTGCATACTTCATGTACCTCATGAATAAGGTCTTCATGGAGTACTTGGACAAGTTCGTTGTCGTCTTCATTGATGACATACTCGTCTTCTCCAAGTCTGAAGAAGAACATGAGCAACACTTGAGATTGGTCCTAGAGAAGCTTCGAGAGCACGAACTTTATGCCAAGTTCAGAAAGTGTGAATTCTGGCTGCATGAAGTTGGATTCTTGGGTCATGTGCTAACTGCAGAAGGACTATCAGTGCATCTTGCCAAGATTCAAGTCGTGACTGAATGGTCAACCACAACCACCATGAAGGAAGTCAGGAGCTTCCTCGGACTCGTGGAATATTACCGCAAGTTCGTGGAAGGGTTCTCAAGCATTGCTCGACCCATGACCCATCTTTTGAAGAAGGACAAGAAGTTCGAATGGACATCTATGTGCGAGGAAAGCTTCCAAGAGCACAAGAAGAGATTGACCAGAACCCTAGTTTTGGCCACCCCCGATATTCACAAGGAGTTTGTGATATACTGTGATGCATCAAGAACCGGGCTTGGAGGTGTTCTGATGCAAGAAGGCAAAGTCGTAGCATATCTATCCACACAGCTACGTCCTCATGAAGAGAACTACGCTACTCATGATCTTGAGTTGGCAGCCGTCGTTCATGCCTTGAAGACATGGCAACATTACCTTCTGGGGAAGCGGTGTGAAATATACACAGACCACAAGAGTTTGAAGTATATTTTCACTCAGAAGAAATTGAACATGAGGCAGCGAAGATGGTTGGAGTTAATCAAGGATTACGACCTCAGTGTTCAATACCACCCTGGAAAGGCCAACGTGGTAGCAGACGCCTTGAGCAGAAAGGCTTGTTCCTTGAATGCCATGATTAAGGAAAGGCTACCCTTGTATGAAGAGCTTGAAAGCTTCGGCTTGGAACTAGTTGCACCAGGGTTCCTCGCCAACCTCGAAGCCAAGCCCACCTTGGTGGATGATATTAAGGAAGCCTAGAAGGGACACGAGAGCATTGAAGGCATCAAGAGGAAGATCAAGACATGAAAGGCCCCAGGATTCTCAGTGGATGAACAAGGAGTTGTATGGTTTGGGAAGCGCATCTATGTACCCAACAAAGAGGAGCTCAAGAACTTGATCTTGGAAGAAGCTCATGACACTCCATACTCCATCCATCCTGGAGGAATCAAGATGTATCAAGACCTCAAGGCAAGATTCTGGTGGCATGGCATGAAACGGGAGATAGGCACGTTCGTTGCTAAGTGTGACATATGCCAGAGAGTCAAAGTTGAGCATCAGCGACCCGTTGGACTATAGCAAGTGCCTGAATGGAAGTGGGAAAAAGTCGGGATGGATTTCATCACCGGTTTAGCAAGGTCAAGTAAAGGACATGGTTCCATTTGGGTCATCGTCGATCACCTGACCAAAGTGGCCCACTTCATTCCCTTTATGACAACCTACAATGGAATCAATTAGCCAACCACTACATCAATCGGATTGTGAGCCTCCACGGAGTTCCTAAGGAGCTTGTGTCACCGAGGCACCCAGTTCACCTGAAGGTTCTGGAATAGGTTCCAAGAGGCTATGGGAACTGAGCTCTCCTTCAGCACTGCTTTTCACCCCCAGACCGGTGGGCAAACAGAGCGAGTAAATCAGATACTCGAGGATATCCTCCGTGCTTGTGTCTTGGCGTATGGTGCCAAGTGGGAAGATTGCCTACCATTCGTCGAGCTCTCCTACAACAACAACTATCAGTCGAGTCTTCAGATGGCACCATTTGAGGTGTTGTATGGGCGCAAGTGTCGTACTCCCCTCGACTGTCAGAGACCGGAGAATGGTTAGTCTTTGGCCCAAATATCCTTCACGAAGAAAGAGAGCAAGTTCAACTCGTCCAAGAGCACCTTGAGACCGCCAAGACAAGACAGAAGAGCTATGCTGACTCTCACCATTGGGACATGAGTTTCCGTGTTGGAGACCATGTTACCTCCGTGTCACGCCTCTCAAGGGAACCAAGCGTTTCCACGTCAAGGGAAAACTTGCACTAAGGTTCATCGGCCCCTTCAAGATCACCAAAAGGGGAGGAGAAGTTGCCTATCAGCTAGAGCTACCTTCCCAGCTATCAGATGTGCACAACGTCTTCCATGTGTCACAACTCCGGAAGTGTCTTCAAGTTCCCAACCGCCCCGACCTCTACAAGGACATCGACCATCAAGCCATCGATCTTCAGCCAGACCTCACTTATTGTGAGAGGCCAGTTTGCAATCTGGATGAAGCCGAGCGCTGCACCAAAGCCACACCATCAAGTACTTCAATGTTCAATGGATCAACCACACTAAAGTTGAAGCAAACTAGGAGAGTGAAGACTATCTTAGATCAGAGTTCCCTTATCTTTTTAGCGCTTAGCCTAGGAATCTCGGGGACGAGATTCTTGTAAGCGGGGTAGGTATGTCACACCCTGTGCTTGTATCCCCTTGTTATGTTTGGATTTATAAAATTTAGAACCAATTAAAACTTTTTCATTGCTTCTTTGATTGTTGAATTTTGGTATATGGCACTCTTAGATTCTATCCCTCTTCATATTCATCTTCCTTGACCCAAACTTCTTGCCCAATGATCATGCCATGTGAATAGTGCCCAAACCTATTTTTCTCCAACTTTATTTTGACAAAAAATGATTTATCCAAATTAGGTTTTAAAAAACACCTGAAATGAGGTTTACACTGCAAGTCCTCAAATTGGGTGGATCCTTCTTCCCCAAAGGCTTTTTTTCAAAACTACTACATATAAGACTTTCCAAAAACACCAAATATTAATTTTAAGATCCATATATTTTATTTAAATTCTTTTTCTTAAGACCATAAATGGTTTTTCATAGGGGGGAATTAATTAAATATTTTCAAAATATTTGAGAAAATTTAGAGAAACTCAGTGGACATACATTTTACATATATACGAGTTTCAACACATGGGCATGTTCAAATCATGGGCAAAACCCCTCAGAACCCTTTCTATTCAAGTCAAGCTTTTGAAATATTTCTATAAGAAATTTCTCAATAAATTCCAAGAAAATTCCAGCAAGTCAACACTATCATGGGTGATGATCTTGCAAAGTTTCATCACAGTCCAAGTTGATTTGGTTCATCAAACCATTCCAAAACTATTCCTATCCAGATTCAAATTTGAAAAACTTTGCATTGTGAAGTTTCTCCCCTTAGCCCCAAACTTTGTGGACATGCTCTAATCACCAAACAATGATGCTACACTAAGTGGTGCATCAAGGGTAAAAGCTTAGTATGACTAGATCTACAGAAATGAGAATCTGTTGATTTCTAGGTTTCCACAAAGTGACATTGTGAACTTTCATCAAACCTTCTCAAACTTGGTGCCAAGCCCTAATTTTGACCACCCTTTGATCCTATTAATTATCAACGCATGTAGAATTCATCTACTGGGCCAAATCACCTTCAAAGACCTTCTGGTCAATTTTAGAAACTACCCTTTTCACCATTTTTACTATTTCCTTTGCCCCCAAAATTTTGCCAGAGCTATCTAGTAATACATTTCACCTCGAGTAACTTTCTCTGGGCAAGACTCAATGGGTAAGTGGGGTAAAACCCTCATTTTACCTATTGGACAACAGTAAAACCCTCTTCTCTCCCCTTTCCTCTTATTCTAAGCTGCTCACCAGAGCATCTAACGCCATTTCCTACTTTCCTATTCCCCCCTCTACCCCCTAGACACCTATGGACACACCTAGGACACCGTTGGCATGCCATGGCATGCCAAACGCGTGCTCCAGAGCGTGCTATAGTGCGCATCCGCATTGTAGCCGCCACCCAACCAGCACCCCCGACAGCCTTGGGATGGGGGAAGCTGTCCCCCAAGGTTCCCTCGACGTACGAAACACTCCAAGGTGTCGGGCCCCTCCTCCCTCTCTCTCCGGAGACCTCCCGCACGTGTGCCCGGCGCCGCACAGCTCGGCCAACCAGGGAGCCCACATGTGCGTGTTCCCCCGCCTCTCTCCTCTCTCCCCCCTAGCCTAGACTGAACCCACGAGCACCCTGGACTTGCTCTCTCCCTTCCCTGTGCCCTCCAGCGAGCACCCCATCCTCGCCGGCACACCACGTCCACGGTGCACCGGCGCTAGTCTATTTAAAGCCCTCCCCGACCTCCCGCTGCTCTCCCCTCGCTCTCTCCTCCCCTTTGCTGCCCCCAGTGCCCAGCCCTCTCGCTACCATGGTCGGGATCCCGGGCCCGAACCAAACCCTCATGACCATAGGGTCTTCTCCCTTGCTGGCAATTCTCTCTGCCCCGGCGCTCCCCTCGGCACCCACCAACGCGCGGGAGCCCCCTGAGCGCATCGGTGCCCTACACTTGAGCCACCGCAGCTTGGAACCCTGTCGGTGAGCCCCCCTCCATTCCTGTCGCGAGGAGAGGGATGACAGGTGGGGCCCGCCTATCATACCCTCATCCCCCTCTTCTCTCTCTCTGCCTAGATGGGCCCGTGGGCATGTTTAAAATTAAACCTGTCGCACACGGCGTCTCCCCCTAGGCATAGTTGTGGGAAGGCACTGTTGTGCACTTCTGGCCCGAGAGGTATAGTACCTTTTACCCTTTTTATTTTTCTACATATTTCCAAAAATGCCACAGTGCAAAATATGAACTCAATGCCCAAATTTTCTTTCACCTAAAATCTTGAAAAATTCCATAGAACTTATTAGTGTCACTTGTAAAAATATTTAAAAACCTCTTATGTAATGTTTTAATTTAAAACCCCCATTTGGCATTATCAGTCCCTGTTTTAAATAATTTTGAAAATCTTTTTAAGTTCAAAACCCTAGAAATATATTTTTAGTATAGCTTGTGGTATTTATCAGAGTAGGGTAGCATTTTTGATAGTAGTTTGTGTTCTCTGTTTTTGTGTGATGCTTATTATTATCGCTTTTATTCGCGATGATATATTGCACTATTGATGAAGAAGTTTGGCCCGAAGACTTCAAAGACCCGAGAGACTTTGTTGAGCCAGGCAAGAAGCCCTTCGACCATGTTAAGAAGCTTTTTCATGCATGACATATAGCACTTGTTGTTTTGATGATTGATCATGATGTGGTGTCCCCCCCCCTTTGGTGGGTTGCCTCCGATACTTTTACCATTGACGCTTGCATCGTTCATGACCCTACCGCCTTATGAGGGTTATGTGAGCGGGTGTAGATAGGATGCTAATAGATGCTAAGAAAGTGGGAAGGGATTTATGGATAGTGATGGGAAGGAAGGAATGATTTCAAAGACTTTTCAAAAAAAAACATCGGGTGCCACTAATACCCAAGGTAGATGATGATAAGTTGGGTGACCACTTGATAAAGAAGTGGTGTACCAGAGCAAGTGAGTGTGTGTGGTTTTTGGAAAACGGATTGGTGTAAGTTGCGACAGTTATTCGAACCTTACATGTACGACCACAATATCCCTTATGGGACAGGGCTTTGTTGTTTAATATGGATGGTGCTAGCAGGGAGCCCGCATTACTAGTGCCAAGAGTGAAGTGATCACTCTTCAGACGGGGTCATCCCGGAAGTGGAAGGCCATGCACTGTCTTTACAGGAACCGGGCACATTGTTGCGTGCCCTCATGGATGATACGTATGATGTATATCATGAGGGATGGCACCAACGAGTGGACTTTTTTTAGCGTCACCATGGAAAAGGCATTGTTCTGGTGCTTACCTCGGGTATGTGATGTACCATGAGTCGTGGATGACACGGAAGTTCCCCGAGTCTTGTGGGTAAAGTGTGCAACCTCTGCAGAGTGTAAAACTATTCGAATAACCGTGTCCATGGTCAAGGACAGTTGGATGACCTCTCTTTTGCTATGTCCAAGTGTGTTCACAAACTGGTGTCCGTGTGTTGGTGACAAAGATGGTACTTGGGCTAAGTCCGAAGACTTAGCATGACGTTGAACTAAGTACGATTACTGAGCATAATGATTAAAGATGAGATGTTCAACCCCTATTTATGATGATATATGTAACTTGTTCATATGGATATTTGCCAACTGTTGATGCATACTTACTTGGTTACTTCATCATGTCATTGCATTAAAAATTGGCTCTCCGCAAATTACCTACTTAGTGTTATGTCATGCATCCTTATTACCTTGTTCCACAACTTGGGTTGTTTGCGAGTACATTCAAAGTACTCATGGGCTTTCCACTGGTTATTTAATTGGCCAGGCATGGAAGAACAAGAGTATATTGAAGAGTTTGTTGGTGAAAAACATGCGAACTAGGACGCTTCCCAGTCAGAATGCGGGTAGGTTTAAAGCAGATGGCATGGGTTCATGCTTTCGATCAAGATTCCCGTTGCTTGTTCTAGTTAAGTGTATGGCCCTCGTGGCCCTATCTATGTAAGAATAGACCTTCATGGTCTTTATTTGTGTAAGACACTAAATGTGGATGTAAGACTCTTGTTATTCAGCTTCTGTGTGTTTAGTGAGCATTGATCTCTAGGATCCTTGTACACGTGCATTCGGTGATCATGACTTATGAGTCGGGGTCCCCATAGTCTGACGCTCGTCGAGCCCGCGCTGAGCGCCAAGCCACCTACGTCACCCAAACGGCGTCGATGGTCCGTGGTGGTGCGCGAACGTCGCCCTCGCCTGTAGAGAATGATGCTGCGGGCCTGACACCCAGGAGCAGCAAGACTCCTCCCAGCCGGTCAGCGCATAGCGCAACAACCACACCGCCACTCCGTCGATCGTCCCAGCTTCTGGATCATCCTCCCATGTTTGGCCTAGGCCGGTGCACTACCAGGGGGCGCTCGCCATGGCTAATGAACTGCTTCACTACCATCCCGCTCCCGATCACTTCAACAATTGGCTTCGGCGCATCGTGGAGCTCATTAGCACTGCCAGCGACGCTTCAGCGCTCTCCAACTCACTTCGGCCACAACCATCCATGGAGGACGATGTGGCACAGGACGCGCAGCCTCCTCCACTACGACGTGACGCCGACCCCGAGCCCAGGCGGCAAGCACGCCCCCGCGACTAGCCATGCGAACCACAGGCAAGGGTGGGACACATGTGAGCTGCCAGGTGGTTCCTTGGCCGCGCATCACTGCGTGCGCGTTCCCCGCGCTGTCGACCCAGCCGCGACCGGATACTGCTCCAGGAGGACTCGTAGGAGCCTCGAGGCCACGACCCTCCCACATATGCAGCACCCATCAAGCCGGTGGGGTGCAAGTTGAAGCCTGACCTGCCCCCACGCAACGATGGTACCCCATATCCAACAGAGTTCCTGCAGCTCTACTCCCTAAGCATACGGGTGGCTGGAGGAGATGACAAGGTCATGGCGTGCTAGTTCCCCATGACGCTCAAGGGCGACGCACTCTCCTGGCTCTTCAATATCCCAAAGGCATGTATCACCTCCTGGGAAAGCCTGCGCAAATGCTTCATCGCCAACTTCCAAGGCACTCGCGACCGCGCGCCCAGCGTCAACGACCTACGAAGAATCAAGCAGCAGGAGGGAGAGACCCTGCACAAGTTTATACAATGCTTCACGACCACGCGCCTCAAGATCCCAAGGGCTTTACATAGAGCCATCATCTTAACTTTCGTCAACGGAGTCACTGACCTCAAGGTGAAGGAGGAGCTCGCCATGAATTACGAATTGTGCTCCACCCTGGAGATGTTCAACTTGGTGAACAAGTGCACCAAGGCAAAGGAGGGATGCCTGTCGCTCCGCGGGCCCCAAGTGGTGGCGCCAGAAGAAAGGAAGATAAAGGCTAAGGAGGTGAAGCACAAGGCCCCAGCCATGCTTGCGGACGAACGTGAGGTGAAGCGCAGCCGTGGCGAGGAACACCCCACATGAGGAAGGCCCACCTGCATCTTCCATGGCACCAACAACCACGACACGGCCGATTGCTAGGAACTCAGGCTGATCCGTGCCGAGCACATCAGCAGGCGCCCGGGATGAGCTGAACAAGGCTTCTGACGTGGCGGTGACCGCAGAGGAGGCCGCTGGGACAACCAGGAACCTTGCCAAGGGTGGCAGGATCAACCTCTAGAGGACCATTGGTGTGATCAGGCTCGGGACGACCGCTAGTGCGACCAGCCTCGTGAGGACCGCTGGCATGACGACCCTCCAGAGGGGTCACGACGCGGCCATCCTCGTGAGGTTCGCCCTCGTGAGGTCAGCCTACCACCGCTACCACCTCCACCCATAAGGAAGGAAGAGGATATGTAGGAAGACGGGGCTGGGGGCTTCCAGGAGATCAGGGCCATGGCCTGTATCCTAGGTGGCGCCCAGACCCCTGCATCAAACTGAGCCTTCAAGCAATTCACATGGGAGGTGAACGTGGCTCGCCCTAAGCTCGAAGACATCCATCCCCTCAATTGGTCCCAGACCGCCATCACCTTCGACTCGAGGGAGCAGTTCAGGTGCTCGGCCATGGCCGACAAGCTCCCAATGTTGCGCACTCCAACCATCAACAATGTCCTCATAACCAAGACCCTCATCGACAGCGGGACCGGGCTCAATGTCCTCTCAATTGACACCTTCAAGACGATCCAGGCACTGTATGAGCAGATCATGCCTACCAAGCCTTTCTCAGGGGTCATGGACGGATCCAGCATCCCTATCGGGTAGGTGCATCTTCATGTCACCTTCGGCGGGCGCCAGAACTACCACACCGAGATCATCGTCTTCGACGTCGCGCACATCCACCTTCCATACAACACGATCCTCAGGTACCCAGCCCTTGCCAAGTTCATGGCGGTGACCCACCACGGCTACAACGTCCTCAAGATGCAAGGGAGTGGAGTAGTTATCATCATCACTTGCGACGAGAAGGATGTTGTCTGCACCCTCGAACAAGCTTACCACGCCGCGGGTGGCCGAACGCTCGGACGACGAGGAGGATGCCCCGCCCCGTGAAGACCCGCACAAGAAGAAGAAGCAGCTCAATTCCTCGGGGCGGCCGGGGGCCTCGAGCTTTGCGCCCAGGGATTGGGCCCCACCCCCCATCGCATAGGAAGACGCGCTCGGTGCAGCTCTTGGGTCAAACCAAGGGACTCCCACCCAAGGATCTTCAGGACCAGCCGATGAGACAAGAGAGGCGCACGAGCACAACCTGAAGGCACGGCGCGGGGCGCCAAGCTCGCAGGAGTCTGTCATCAGGGCGATCAAGGAGCTTCGAGAAGCACAGGCCGTGCAAAGCGGGGGCTGCCCAGCACCGTCAATCGTGGCCGCCGCCATTGGCACGGTCGATCGGCTGCGCGTTTGCGTCAATGTGCTCGTGATTAACAGTGCCGAAGCCCATAGCCCCTTCTGGCCAGCGCGTGCTGATCATGGATGGGTCAACCTGAACGCCTACGTCCGCATGCCCTTCGGACTAGCGAACACAGGCATCACGTTCCAGTGCCTCCATCAAGCCATGCTCGTGCATTGCCTGGTGAGGCGCGACATGGAGTTGGAGGAAGTGCTCGGACCTAGCGAAGGTTTCGAGCCTCAGGAGATGACGGACCCATGAAGGTCGTGCTCGTGAAGGCGAAAGATCATGCCAAGACGACAGCTTCAGCTCTTCAACAGCATGGCCGCCACGTGACCTTTTTGTTGGCTATTGCCAGGTAATTTTTTGGTTTACTCCATTTGAGGGCGCCCACTGGCCGCATTATCCTTAGGTGATCAGGGCGCACCCCTGCAGTCACCACTTTTATGCTTATTCCAATAGTTTGTCATGAATTTGGTCTATTGTCTAACGTTCTTCCTTGCTTGCATATCTCCTTGCCAGCGTGAATGCGCCGTACAACCCCCTCTGGGTTTGAGACTTGCAAGGGGTTGTGCATTATGGCCCTTCCTAGGGCACCCTGGAGCTAGGATACAAGGCCCTGCCACCTTAGGGGCTTCCATCCTGGGGCGGTCGACCCTCGCTCAGGGCCCCGGCTGCCATGCGGTGCCCTGCCATGGAGTCTTGGGAGGCCCTACGGCTCCTAAGGCAGCAGCAAACAGGGCAGACTGGGGGTCGCTCGGGCATCAAAGGGGGCTCCTGAGCACCGCACCTTAGGAACCTTATCGGTCACATAGCTACTTGCCCCCTCGGTGTCGTCCTTTGTTTCCGGTTGGCATCAAGGGTGTCAGGGCCTTGCCTCGTAGTTGCATCCTTGGTTTCCGGTCGTATACTGTGGCGGTAGGGAAATGTTCGAGACTGGGACCTGCCGACATAGAGCCACTTGAGCATCGAAGGGACCTCCTTAGGAGCCTTGCTGGTCATAATGCCACATGACCCCCTGATGTCGTCCTTGGTTTCCGGTCGGCGTCAGGAGTGTTGGGGCCTCACCCCGTGAAGTGCGTCCTTGGTTTCCGGTCATACCTAACGGTGGTGGGGAAATGTGTGGGACCGGGACCTGATGACGTAGAGTGCCAAAAGGACTCCCAACCCGCCTCTCCCAAGAAGAATAAGTCAGGAGGGCCTCGAACGACCCCATCTACGAGAAGACTCGGGCACAAACTGCCTTTGAGGTAGGGACCTCGTGAGGCCAAAGCGCCCTCGCGAGCTCCCAGATACACCTCCAAGTTCTACCATGCTAGCCAAGCGTACGAACTTTATGGGTCGTACATGCCCGGGGCCCCCCGAGGACACGGAGGGGTCCCTTCTGACGCAATGTGACAACCACAGCCCAACGCTGGTGGAGAGGTCAAAATGGTCCACCAATGACAATGCCCATGCAATATGGAAGCCACAGCCTCGTGCTGGCGGTCAATACGGTCCACCAATGACTATGCCCACACAATGTGGAAGCCACAGCCCAGCGCTGGCGGAGAAGTCAACACGGACCACCAATGGCTATGCCCACGCAATGTGGAAGCCACAACCCTGTGCTGGCAGATGACACGACCCTCCAATGGCTATGCCCACACAATGTGGAAGCCCCCACGCCAGGTGCGGGGGGATAAACAACTGAGGGCGCCCCCAGCGGTTGCATCCAACCTTGGGAGTGTCCCTAGCGGCCCCCTTCTCGTTGCATTCCCCAGGGATGCACGTGGGAGGGGGCTGTACGGGGGATGCTACCAGGTCAAGCCTGGTACTAGCTGCCTTCCCAAGTCTTTCGAACCTAGTCTTCACACGCCCATCTCCCGAAAAACTGGCGAGGAAAGGTATGGGAGCCGCTCGTACATTAAGGGGGACTCCTGAGCATCGCGACTGAGGAGCCTAACTGGACCCGTAACCCCTCATCCCTTGGGCCGTCCTTGGTGATCCAGTCGCCACAATGGTGGTTGAGGTATGCGTGGGCCGGGCCCTGTCGACGCAGAGCTAAAAGCGCTCAAAAGAAAAAACCTGCTCAAAAACAATTAAGGAGGACGCTGGGGCTCGTACATCAAGGGGGACCCCTGAGCATCTCGACTCAGGAGCCTAAATGGACCCATATCCCCTCACCCCTTGGGCCATCCTTGGTGATCTGTTCGGCCCAATGGCGGTTGATGTATGCGCGGGCCGGGCCCTACTAACGCTGAGCGCTAAAGGTGTTCGAAAGTTTCAATTTAACCCGATCTTCGACGTGTCCCCTTCATGAGGGCTGCTTGCACATCAAGGGGGACTCCAGAGCAGCTCGACTCAGGAGCCTAACTGGACCCGTACCCAACACCCCTTGGACCATCCTTGGTGATCCGGTCGGTCCAACGGCGGCTGAGGTATGCGTGGTCCGGGCCCTGCCGATGCAGAGCATCACATCAAGCAAGAAGGAAACAATGCGAAGAGAGCAACCATATAGTCAAATAGTTAATACAAGCATTAAAAGTATTGGCGAACACAAATAAGTTTAATGCCTCTACGAGGCACAATGTGAATTGCAGGAAAGAAGCAGGGGGAGGAATCAGGAGGAACCACCGCCACCACTCATCCCATCCTCGAGGGGCTCGTCATCGATATCACTAGCGTCATCGACCTCGTTGCCAACCCCCACAACATCCGGAGGCAAAGAAACCATGATGGGAGAGAACCTCTTCACCAACATCTCTGCGACACCCTTCACCACTACCGCGGTTCTGACCCGGACTTCAGAAGCGACCGGGTGGATCACAGAGTCAAAGTCGAACCCCGGCTCGCAAAGATGAAGATGGCTGAAGACACGTGTCGCGGCCTCGGAGAAAAGGTCATGGCACTCACTCTCCAGGATCCTCTCCACCTAGATGATGGTGTTCTCCAATGCCTCGACGAGCTTCGAGGCGAGCACAGCGAAGCCGCTCTTTGGAGCCGATAGGGGCTCCGCAAACCAGTCCCGACAGAGGGCATGAAGCACTTGGCGAATCTTGAGCTTGACGGAAGGGAAGGCGCATAGCTCCACGGCCTTTTTCTCTTCGGTCACGGCAAGGATTCCCTCCCTGGCATCAAGAAGAGCCTTCGTCGAAGCGATTTCCTTCCTCTCCGTGTCTAGGCACACCCACTCCACGTCCTGGCAGATCGCCACCTGGGACAGCTCAGAGTCCCAAGCAGCAAGATCAGACTCATGGGTTTTAAGGTCCTCCTCCCGCTGATGAAGCTTCCCCACTTGGCTTGCTCCTCATGGGAAGCCTTCAGACAGGCTTCTGCCTCTTCGCAGCGCTTGGCAGTGGATGCCGCCTCAATCAGCGCCTCTGCACGCGTTGTCCGGGCAGTCGTGGCTTCCTCCTCACACTTCACCGAGGCAACCTCCGCCTAGTCCCAAGCCGCCTCTACAGAGGCGACGGCTTGGAGACACCTCGAGAGGAGCTCTCGGCGCCCACTCGCGGGGCGATCTCCGACGCTCCCGAGGGCATTATGCACCTGATCCAGAGCAATGAAGGCCCCATCCAGGAAGTCAAGGCCGCGGGCCAGAGGAATCAAGGGGCCCTCCGGAGGAGTCCCCTGTGCGATCGCAAGGGGCGACCCCGGCAGGGCGACGATGCGAGAAGCAGGCGACCCTGGAGGCCGCTCGGTGAGCACATACATGGACGAATCGGCAAGCGGCCGGCCCTCAGGTGTTGGCACCCCAAACATCAATGCCACCGTGCTCTCAAGGGCAGGAGCGACCACTCTGGCGGCCTCTAGGGGCTCAGAGGGATCCGCAACGACGACCAGGGAGGCAGCCTCGGGAGCTCCCTTGCCTTCAACAACAGTCGACGGCATGTCGACAAGGGCAGACGGCGCGCCAGAAGACGCCTTCGGCTTGATGCCCGCCTTCTTCCTCCTGATCTTCGGCGTAGTGGCGTCCCTGGGCATAAAACAAAACGAAGGGCATCAACGCACAAGCCACAAGAATGAGATCCAAGCCAAGCCGAACCACTTACTCCTCGACTCGACCCAACTCCTTGTCTTCTCCGCTCCGGCAGCGACGGAGGCATCCAAGCCCACCTCAGCGAGGGTGCCATCGTGTGGGGGAGCCAGGGCACCGCCCGTGAGGGCGGTCGCCGAAGGGACCATAGTGGTCACGGGAGTGCTCGCGTCGTCCATGGATTGAGGTCCGAGCGAGGGCGAGGCCGACACTTCGGCCGTCGTGCCCGCGGAGGCAGGGCACATCGGAGAAGCCTCCGCCCCGCGCTTCCAGGAATTTGTCACACAGGCAGACCGTGTGGCACAAGGGCCCGGCCCGAGCCCTCTAGGGCCTTGGCGACGCGGGAGGATCCCACACCAGAAACTTCACCAGCATCGTCGTCATCCTCAAGCTCGCACAGAAGGGTGCCCTGCGATGGGGGAGACACCCCTTCCATGCCATCGTCAGCTGTCTTCTCCAAGTCCTCCCTGCGTGAGGTGTCACCAGAGGACACCATCACCGGGGAACCAAGGCCCTCCATAGGAAGAAGCCCCAGTTCATTCTAGACACGCATCTCGGCAACCAGCTCAGCCCCGTCGTCACGGTAGTGTAGCGGCGCGTAGGCCGTAGGGAGGCCGCTCGGGTCGGCATTGAGCAGGGTTGCCACAGCCCTGCTCAGTTCCTTGGGGGTTATGCGCTGACCGAAGCTTGAGGTTGTCGATGTGGCCCTGATAGTCCCACAAGGGCCTTGAGTGGGCTCAGAGGGGCGCCAGGCGCTGCGCCAAGAACTCCTTCACTATCATTCCCCCGGTCAGGATCCTGGCACAAATGTTGCGGGAGAAGCGCTCCAGAATAGGCCCGGCTCGGGGGTTAGAAAGCTGCATGTGGGGGACTTCTCCGCCAGCCCTTTCGGCAGATCCAACCGAGGGTTGGTGCTCTTGAGATCCATAAGGACCCAGCGATGCCTCAAGTTCTCCACCTTCTTCCCGGCTTTCAAGAGCATGTTGCCGCTTTGGACCACGACAAATGAGACACACGCTGACCATTGGGCACCATCGTGCAGACGCAAGCTGAAGAAATGGCGAAAGAGGGCCACCGAAGGCCGCACGCCCATGAAGGCCTTAGAGTTGAAATCAAAGATAGACAGTAGCAAGGTGGAGTTGGGTTGAAGATGAAGGGCCTGGATCCAGTAGTGGTCGAGGATGGTGGTGAAGAACACGGAGAAGGATGGGACGAGCCCGGCAAAGACACTGTGGAGCAAGAAGGGGTAGACCGTTTTGGATGAGGGACGCTTCGCTGAGGAGCCACCCCAAATCAAGGTCCGCCCCTGCTCGTTTGACCCATCCGGTGTCCATGGGAGCACTAAGAGGAGGTCCTCGTCGTTGGCAAGGATAGACCCCGAGAGCGCTGGCGAGATGGGGGTAGGGGCGGAGCCTTGCGCTTCTGGTTTCTTCTTGCTGGCAGGCGCCATCAAGAAAGCGTGTGGGACGAAGGAAATGAGGAGAACAATGGAGCCGCGCCGAATCCGGGGATACGCCTACTGGAGCTAGAGACCTAGAAAGCAAGAGCAGGTGTGCAAGAAAGGGAAGCAGTAATGGCCCAACGCTGGAAGTCAGACTCTTGTCAACTCAAGTGGAGGTCAAAGGGGTGAAGAACACCCGACACCAACCGCGTGATGCGCGCCGAGCCTAGCCCGCAAGCGTTTGGGGCCCACGGCGCTCCAAGACAACCCCGAGGCTTCGCCCCGAGGGTACCTCGCATGCGCCTTGGGCCTGGGGGCTACTGTCGGCGTTCTGGGAACGGGGGTACCCAGACTTGCCTGCCTGCGGCCCAAGGCATGGCCCACTTCATCGAGCGAACACGGTCGGGCATGGCCTCATTCAAGACAAGGCCCTCGCGAGGGCCCAGGCCTCGCGAGGGGGTGCAGCATCAGAATCAACGAAGGAGGGCCTCCACAGGCCTGCTCCGGAGCGGCGGAGATCTCTATGCAAGGCCCAGCCTCGGGAGTCAAGGGTGACGCAAAGAAGGAGAGGCGGGCGCCAGTGCACCAGGCAGTGCAGTTTCCCCTTTGGTGCAAAGGGGGCAAGGACGTATGTGGATTCCCAAAGCATCCCCTAAAGGTTACCATTCCAGTGCAACAAGACCACAACCGCCCGCCCCATAGGGCGGATGTCATCGCTGAGCCAATCCCTGCATCATTGACATCTACTTTGCAGGTGAAGACCGCCTTTCGGCAGGCGAGCACGTATTCCTGTCTCCCTTCAAAATTGTTCATTTTGGGATCCCTTCCAGCCATTGGGGTAAGGGAAGAGGACCCGAGCCTCCACTATAGATAGAGGATAGGTTGCTCCGTAGAGGGGGATCCGAACCATTCCACCATCCATCCATCGCCGGGCCTCGAAGAGCCCCTAACACCTCAAAGGGAGCCCTCATGAGGCCCTAGAACACTGTACAAGTTCATCCACATCACCTCCTCGAGAGACAATCCACCAACAAAGGAGTAGGGTATTACGCTTCGCAGCGGCTCGAACCTGGGTAAACTGTGTGTTCAGCTTCTCCCTCGTCATTGTGCGAGTTTGCTGTTGTGTTCATCATGTAGTGTGCTAGGTAGGAAGAGGCTGTGGGGGATCTTTGCACATGCCCCGCTGTTCAAATCTTAAGGGTTTTGCGGATCCCAAAATCCGACAGTCGGCGCTTATTCTTATTGCGCTTTGGTTTTCCGTTGCC
Organism: Hordeum marinum; assembly: GCA_022496015.1. Lineage (NCBI taxonomy): Eukaryota > Viridiplantae > Streptophyta > Magnoliopsida > Poales > Poaceae > Hordeum > Hordeum marinum. Next base: position 124,290,956 of record CM039676.1, on the reverse strand, counting down.
ATCTCGGGTTTTAGAGGCAACGAGATCTTTGGAATTTTGGTTGCGTCTTGCCAGCCAATTGTCTTCGCCCGCGCAAAAGCGGGCCATGAGGAAGGTAAGGGCAGACATGGTCCAAGGTTTATCCTGGCCAAGCTGGCGGGCCAGCCATTCTTCCCGAATATTGTGCCAGAAGGAGTCTATGGCCTTAGCATCCAGACAGTCTAAAATTTGGTTCTTCTTAGTCAAGAACCGATTCCAGAATTGCCGTGAATACTCGTTGGGATTCTGGAGGACGTTGCTGAGATCGGAAGAGTCCAGTGGGCGGACATAGGTTCCTTGGAAGTTATAGCAGAATGCATCTTCCAGGTCTTCCCAGCATCCAATGGAGTTTTCGGGGAGGCTGTTTAACCAGTGCCGAGCTGGCCCCTTAAGCTTAAGAGGTAGATATTTGCTGGCATGGAGATCATCTCCTCACCCATGTTGACATGGAGGAGGAAGTCCTCGATCCATATGGTTGGGTCTACAGTCCCATCATATTGTTCAATATTCACAGGTTTAAACCCCTCGGGGAACTGATGTTGCATTACCTCATCTGTGAAGCACAATGGGTGAGCGGCGCCTCTGACTCGTGCTATGTCGCACCTGTAATTGGCGTCTGTGTGGGCCCGGTTGCTTTCCCGGACTCTGTTGTTTTGGTTGAACCATGGTTTGTACCCCCCCCTTCTATCGGATGAGTACTCTCTGGATCCATAGATGTATCTTGTACGTCCTGCTCTGTGATCTAGGTCATCTCGCAGGACAAACCTGTCATTTGGCTCTAATGGATCCTTACCTCGTCTTCGGGGCATTGCCGGTATATAACCAGTGTTGTCAGCCATCCTGTCCTGCCTGTGAGGGGGCAGTCCGGCTTGTCGTATGGAGTACGGTTCGCAGACGGAGTATCAGTGAAGTCATCGAATTGCGGTAGCAGTCTTCTCCGTGGGTAGCTTTTGGGCTGGTCCGACAGACCGGTGCCGTATACTTCCTCAGCTGAGAGGACTTTCCTCCATCGATCATTGAGGTCATCCTGTTTGGCTTTGAGTTGTCATTATTTAGCTTTCAAGGTGTGAGTCGTTGCTATGAGCCACTGCCTAATTTTTTCCTGATCTTTGAGGTTATCAGGGATGTACAAGTCATCGACTTCCGGTATATCTTCCTCCTCGACGGGGGAAGGTAATTACGTCTTCAGAGTCGTTGACGTTATCGGCATTGTTCTGGTCCTTAGGCCCTTCCGGACCCTCTAATGGGTGTTCGGGGATATCGTGATTGCCATGGTCGGCAGGGGTATTACCGTCCCCGTTGCTGATAATAGCCTTCCTTCCCTTTTACCATTGGACCGCTTACGAGGTTTCCGGCACCTTGACGGACGTCGCCCAAATTGTCGCCATTGTTGTTAGGCGTGTTGTCGCCGTTAGTGGCAGGAGTATCTACCATGTATACATCGTATGTGGAAGTGGTGGCCCACCTCTCGGTGTTAACAGGGGTGCCAACACGGCCCTCTTCATCCATGTATTATGCCTCCTTGGAGGCATAGTCCAGCATGTCGGTTAAATATTTGACAGTGGCTATCAAGTGGGTGGTGGGTGGGTCGAAATATTCATCCTGACCTGCATCGTAACTGAACTGAGCATAGATCGGGGTAGGATCGTTGGTGATCTTCATCAACAAGATCCCATCTAGGGCCTGGTCAACCGCTGAGGGCCCAATCAGATCAAGTTGTTTGGAACTTGCGGAGTTAACCTCCATGGCGTCAGTACATGGGGAGTTTTCGGTGAGAACACGTGTCCAGTCATTTGGCTCAATGGCCGGACCAGGATAGGAGATCGGCTCATCGCCATGGGTGACCCCATTAGCATGTCCCAAGAAGGGGCTCGAGGTTAAAGCCTCAGAGTCCTTGGGTGCTACAGGCAAAGCTGCGAGCCCGGTTAACAACAAGTCACCGAGAGAGTTTACGAAGAACTTGAAGTTTCCAAATCTGACCTCTCGATCAAGGGCGAAGCTCTCAACACTGCCTAGATGGCCAGTGGGATCAGCATATAGCACAACGCTGCCGAAGGCGAAGATCTGACCGGGGACAAAAGTGTCCATGTTGCGGAGCTCTTCATTGATGAAAAGGCGAGGCATCGATTCCATCTTGCTCACAGAGGAACTCTCAATGAAAGCACCAATGTTGGTGTCAAAACCGGTGGATCTCGGGTAGGGGGTCCCGAACTGTGAGACTAGAATTGACGGTAACATGAGATAAAGGGGACACAGATTTACCCAGGTTTGGGCCCTCCTATGGAGGTAATACCATACGTCCTGATTGGTTGTATTTATGATATGGGGGGTTACCGAGTTTATCAACCTCAAGATCGAATAGCTAACCCTAGATGAGTTATTCTCCCTATACCCTAAAACCCTCCGGCTTATATAGACGCCGAGGATGCCTATGGCTTCCTGATGGTCGGTTACATGCCGAAGAGATAAACATGCATATTTTCTACATCGAACATGGAGTGCAAGCCATGCTTCTCGAAGCTTCCATCTTAGAGATTGGGCCTTCAAATATTCTCGTGTTCGGTAGTAGCCCATATAGTCTGGCCCTAAAGAAAAGGCCGGCTTCACGAGGACCCCTTAATCCAGGACTGCCTCAGTATATATGGACTCAGATCGGTGGCAGAAATGTGGTGGTGGTATATGACAATGGTGATGTATCTGGTGTGTTGGTGCTATATGTTAGTGGTGATGTATCTGGTGTAGTGGTCGTATATGGCAGCGATGAAGATGGTGGGGCGGCGGCGTGACAACCTGTGAACAGAAACTCGAAACTCTAAAACACTAGAAGCTAAGACCAGCAACTCAACGTGACGATGCAACCACAAATTCAACAAGGAAAAACACCAAACTGAAAATTGCAGAAGATCATGTTCGTTCGGGTATGAAGATCTAACCCTCATTTTTTGTGTACTGTCAGCATGAAGAACATATGCGATCTATACTCAAAAGATTGATAAAATCTCACCAAGCAACCTGGAAATTTGATACCACTTGATAGAGGCAAACGTGTCCCATCATTTTATGAGATGGTGGTTATCGTTTTGGTAGAGTAGACTTTGACGATCTGACTATGAACGTGCAAGGACGTTGCGGCTTAGCAATCGCTAAACCCACTCTAAGAGGTTATTTACCACACCGAAGAACGACCAACCTAACCAAGAGGTCTATTTCCTACACGTCAATAGAGAACAAGAAAGAAACTGAAATTGCAATCTGGATATTCCGAATATACGAGGAAAGTTTTTTTGATGAAGTGGGGTTCTATGACGTCTTGGTCTAGTCGTAGAACACAAACGAAGGACGCAAAGTTGCAGGTATGGCAAACTTCTAAACTGAACAAATCCCAAGTCTAAATGGCTCCTCAAGGGCTGTATTTATGGAGGGGGGTAGAGGGTAATTTCGTGATCCCTTGGAGGAGGGGTCTGAAACCAGCCCTAAGTCAGTTTCCCTACACATACAGACTCTGAAAGCAGCCCATCTGTGATATTACGAAATTACATGGTCCTGGCCCAATAAAAAGGCGAGGCAACACCCATAATAGCCCATATACAAAACTTATGATGTGGCATTTTGTATATTTCACCCAATCATTCATGCTCGCCTTATGATGGCTTGAAATGCGAAAATCACCACTGGAAACTCCATTGTTCTTTGCCGCGTGCGCACCTTCTTCTCCATGCTTGATCCCGCTCCAATGGCCATCATTTTTGTCCATGATGGGTCCCTTATTCATAAGTAAAACAAAACTATCTAATTTAGGCAGCATCATATGTTCATCAACATTAGAAGGATTTCGAAGAAACGGAAGTAACTAATAATTCAATTGGCGTGCGTGAGGTCTAGTAATTGGTCTAGTGTCTATAACAGTAGGGGATGTGGGTGTAATAATGGTATTGATGTCCTCATCAATGCTAGCAGGCCAGTTGCAGGCTAACTGGGAGGCATGTGAGCAGGTGTGTCAATTGACAGGAGGCGTATTCCCTGCATAGTATCATCAGGATACATGGCGGCAGGCATGTGAATTGACGGTAGGCATGCGAGCAGTCTGCTACGCAGGCTGCTCTAGGAGGCAAGCCGACCCTTTGACCTCGACCCCCATCCCTCCCAAATGATCTGTATTAATGGCACCCAGGCCGCTTGGGTTTTATAGGCGGACACAGTCCCCATTCTCGTTACACACAATCCTTTATGTCCCCCTTCATCCTAGCCGCCGTTCTCAATCGCCACCATCGTTCTCAATCGTCACCGTCGTCTAAAGTGCATTAGATGGCACCGAAGCAAACAATGGGAGGGAGTGGCCACGCCGTGGCAGGGGAAGCACCTGAATCCCACCGTGAAGCTGGGCATAGAGGTTAACGTCGCCTCTGATGAGGTCTCGCGCGGACAACCGTGCGGCCTTAACATTGTCACTGCCATCATGCTTCTCCAGTCGGAGCCGATGTTCCACAGCAACTCCGACAACCAATCAGGCGACGACAACGACTCCAATAGAGAATCGGTTAGTCATCTATACACATTTTGTGGTAAATATATCCTAGGTTTCTCTAGTTAATGATTAATTGGTTGGTCCGTACAAATGATTTTGCTAAAAATCTTTCCAGGGATAGTAATTGCGTTAATAATTCGTAGCCAAATCTTAAAATCCATTTGAATGTCCTACATAGATGATTGCACCATTTTTCCCTAGATTGGTGTATAGAAAGCTTATTGTGCTAAAATATTGAACCAAAATCTTTGCATTTGTGTAGAAAAATTTCCATGACATCCTAATCCTACTTTTTGAAATGTAGTATTCACTTGAATCTTCCTATGTTATTTGACAATTATCAGTTCATGCATTTAAGGCATGCATGTGTTAATTTTATTGCACTATGTTATGTGCTCTCAATTTATGCATTTCTTTCATCAAGATCACTTGAGGATTTAGGTTTCATGCAGTCATAGGATATAGTATCTTTCAAAAACTTTAACTAGCTGAATTCACATTATAAAATATATTAATGCCACAATTTATACTATATGTATAGGGTGCTATCTCACGATGTTGACAGCGAGGATGAAGAAGTCCAGGAGAGGGTCAAGAGGCAAAAGCTCAGGGAGCTTTATGCTGGAAAGTATAACAGGCGTGTCCGGAAGAATTGGGGCTATGGATGCCCGTTTTGCGACCAAAGGTTCAACAACGTGTATGCAAGTGTTTTATCGCATGCAATAGGAAGAGCCATTGGCTCCTGTAGTCAGAAATATTCTCGTAGGGTGGCTATGCCGCGTACGCTGAGTACGTGGAGAATCATAATTAACTTTCAAACATGAACACGAGACGTTTGATTCAAGCTATCTAGTCTGTGTGTATTATATCTATGCTTGATTATATATGTTTATCAGTTGAACTATATGTTCATGAAACTATGTGTAATGAACTAATTGTGTAATGTAATTATAGTCTTGAGCTGCAATCAATTTGGTCGATTTGATTTTATGCTTCTCTTAGACCAACCTATGAGTGCCCACATCACACACATAGCTTATTGTCCTGAATCGTGTGTGTTACTTTCTGTCCTTCAACACAGTTTCATACTAGCAATTGTTTGCCCAAAACATAGCTTCATGTAAGATTTGGCAAAAAAAATTGAACACGTATGGTGCATATTCGGGTGAATGTATAGCGTGGGTTATTTTTTTTGAGATTGGAACTATGTGCGATGACTTCTCATTGTCCTGTTTCACTTGTGTTATGATTGGCTAGAACACATCCCCATGGATCGCATGTCTGCACCATAGGATGTACACAGAACGAACGACTGTTAGTATCGACCTCAAAACATCTGATATTTACAATTTTCGAGCACGATTGGGTCTATCAAATTGTTGCCTCCAAGTTAAAAAATTCTGCCTCCAAAGTGCATTTTTATAGAGTGATATTTACTATTTTTCACACAAGCTTGGGTCTACTAAACCGTTGCCTCCGAAGTGCATTTTCCGGGAGTGATATTTACGATTCACACGTTTGGGTCTACCAAACCGTTGCCTCGAACAAACATTATTCTGAGACAAAAACCCTCACCACCGCCACATGTTGGGAACTACGGTAAGGTACGTCCACTACAATATAAAACTTTGCCTACCTATTGAAAATCTAGCAACATGCTAAGGGATATGGATCGCAGATAGTTACCACTAGATGCACACTGCCGTGTAGCAAAAATAGAGTTGGGGCAGCATGTCTCTGGGGTTGTCTCCTCCTTGAGATCTCCCACATAGTCGATCGGAACACATGAACAGGTTCTCCTGAGCGGCCCAAGTGCATCGCCTCTAATGGTATCCGCATGCAGGAGGAACATCGTGTAGCGGAATGCTAGGTCTGATCACTCAACTGGTGGCGAGTGGATGTGGCTAGTTGCAACACATGCAAATCCCTAGTGAGGGCGCCGAAGCGATCAACTGAATAAGTGTGATGTACCTCCACTATATATAGGCATTCATCGCTCGCTCAAGTCTTGGGCCTCGCATGGATCCTAAAGCCCAAAGTTTACTCGGTCACGATTGATACGTCTCCAACGTATTTGTAATTTTTTATTGTTCCATGCTGTTATATTATCAATGTTGGATTTTTTACAATCATTTTATAGAAAATTTATATCATTTTTAGGGACTAACCTATTGATATAGTGCCAAGTGTTGGTTGCTGTTTTTTTGCTTGTTTTTTACTTCGCAGAATATCAGTACCAAACGAAGCCAAAATATCGCGAAACTTTTTGGAGATTTGTTTTGGACCAGAAGAAAACTTCGGAGCCAAGGAAGCACCTAAGAGGAGGCCTATGGGTCCCACAAGACACCAGGGCGTGCCTGAGGCCCCTGGGGCTGCTTGGTGGATTGTGGGGCCCACAGGACCCCTCTCCACCACCTATCAGCTCTATAAATACCCAAATATTCCAAAAACCCTAGGGGAGTCGACGAAACACAATTCCATCTGTTGCAAGTTCCAGAACCACGAGATCCAATCTAACACCATCATGGAAGGGTGCATCTTCTTCATCGGTTCCTCTCCTACTGGTTCTCATACTGGTTCTCCTACTGGTTCGATAATCAAGTATTTGCTCTTTTTGTGTAGGTACCATTTACATTGTGTTGCTTGGTTCTCCTACTGGTTCGATAACCAAGTATTTGCTCTTTTTGTGTAGGTACCATTTACATTGTGTTGCTTGGTTCTCCTACTGGTTCGATAACCCTGGTTTCATATCTGAGGGAAATACTTACCGTAGCTGGGCTGCATCATCCCTTCCACTTTGGGCAAATACCGACGCAGTCTCAAGCCACGCCAAAAATATTTCTAGCGTCGTTGCCGGGGAGACATCATCAACATCTATTAGGTTCCTAATCACAAAACTCATATCCTTGCAGTTTACATTATTTGTCATTTGCCTCACATTTTCCTCTCCCACACTTCACAAAAAAATGTAGTTTTATTCCCCTCTTTTTCGTTAGCTTTTTTTTGTTAGAACTCTTGTTTGCTTGCAATCTTGTTTGTGTAGTCACGATGAATCAAGAAAATACCAAATTGTGTGATTTTTCCAATACCAATAATATTATTTTATTAGCACTCTAATTGCTCCTCCCGCCACTAGTGTGGAGTCTCGTGATATTAATGCCGCTTTGTTGAATCTTGTCATGAAAGATCAATTTTCCGGTACTCCTAATGAGGATGCCACATCCCATCTAAACACATTCATAGAATTGTGTGATATGCAAAAGAAAAAATATGTGGACAATGGCATTGTGAAGTTGGAATTATTTACTTTCTCCTTGTGAGATCGTGCAAAAATTTGGTTTACTTCTTTGCCTTCCAATAGTATCGATTCTTGGGATAAGTCCAAGGATGCTTTTATTACTAAGTATTTTCTGCCCACGAAAATCACTTCCCTTAGAACTCAAATGATGAATATTAAGCAACTTGAGCATTAACATGTTGCACAATCTTGGGAAAGAATGAAATTCATGCTAAGAAATTGTCCTACTCATGCTTTAAAAATTTGGATGATCATACAAAAAAATTATGCGAGACTGAATTTTGTCTCTAGAAATATTTTAGATTCCGCCGCGGGAGGTACTTTTATGGAAATTACTTTGGGTGATGCTACTAAATTTCTAGATCATATTATGGCAAGCTATTCTTAATGGCATACTGAAAGGGCACCTACTGGTAAAAAAGTTAATTCGGTTAAAGAAATTAGTACTTTGAGTGAAAAAGTTGAAGTTCTCATGAAGTTGGTTGCTAGTAAAAATGCTCCTGTGTATCTTAATGATGTGCATTTGTCTACTTTGATTGAGGAAAATAGTGATCCCGTGGATCTGAATTTCATCTCGCGAAACAATTTCAATAGCAATGCTTATAGAGGTAATTTTCATCCTAGGCCTTTTCCTGGAAATTCCTCTAATAATTAAGGTAATTCATATGGTAATACTTATTAAATAATAATAGGAACACCTCTGATCTTGAGAGTAATTTTAAAGAATTTATCAATGCTAAAAAAATTCAATACTACAATAGATGAAAAGTTGAATAAGATTGATGATATGGCTAAAAGCATTGATAGTATTTCCCATGATGTAGAAAATCTCAAGTAGCAAGCTTTCCCACCTAAAATTAATGAATCTATTAAATCTTTCTATGTGTCTATGGATGAAAGTAACAAAAGAACCGCTATGTTTAAATCTAAAAGAGATTTTTTTAGAAAAAGCATTTTCTAGTGATTGCTTTCATAAAAATGATGAAGAACATAAAGTGATTGGTGTTTATTCTATTGATTCCTTGTTTAGTAATATCAAAATTGATGATAAAGGGACTAAAGAAGAGTCAACTTTAGCTAGTAGGCATCCCAATGATTTGGAGGGTGAAAATCTTAATTAAAAAATTGATGAAAGTGGGTTTGGAGAGGTCAAAACTTTAACTAGTGATGTGACCACTATATTGGATTACAAAGACTTTAATTATGATATTTTCTCTTTGATTCAATGCATTTCCTTGTTGCAATCCATGATAAATTCACCCCATGCTTATGAACAAAATAAAGCTTTTACTAAACATATTATTGATGCCATGCTGAAATCCTTAGAAGAAAAGTTGGAATTAGAGATTTCAATTCCTAGTAAATTACATGATTAGTGGGAACGTACCATCAAAGTCAAGATTAAAATTATGAGTGCTTCTATTTATATGATTTGGGTGCTAGTGTTTCCACAATTCCGAAATCTCTATGTGATGTGCTTGGTCTTACCAATATTTAAGGATGGTCTCTCAATTTGCACTTGGCGGATTCTACTATTAAAAAGCCTTTGGGAAGAATTAATGATTTTCTTATTCTTCCAAATAGGAACTATGTGCCTATTGATTTTATTGTTCTTGATATTGATTGCAATCCGTCTTGTCCCATCATACTTGGTAGAACATTTTTATGCACTATAGGCGCCGTTATTCATATGAAAGAAGGCAATATTAAATTGCAATTTCCACTAAGAAAGGGTATGGAAGAATTCCCTAGAACAAGAATCAATCCATCGTATGAATCAATCACGAGGGCCTCCTATGGAGCAAAAACTAAAGATGACAATACTTGAATCTATGCATTATGCCTAGCTAGGGACGTAAAACGATAACTCTTGTTTGGAGGCAACCGAACAACAACAACAACAACAACAAAGCCTTTAGTCCCAAATAAGTTGGGGTAGGCTAAAGGTTAAACCAGTAAGATCTCGTGATCAACTCATGGTTCTGGCACATAGATAGCAAGCTTCCACGCACCCATGTCGATGTCTAGTTCTTTGGTGATGCTCGATTCCTTCACATCTCTCTTTATGAACTCTTCCCGTGTAAAGTTCGGTCTACCCTGGCCTCTTTTGACATTATCAGCATGCTTTAGCCATCAGCTGTGCACTGAGGCTTCTAGAGTCATGCGCTAAATATGCCCAAACCACCTCAGACGATGATGGACAAGCTTCTCTTCAATTGGCGCTAACCCAAATCTATCTCGTATATCATCATTCTGGAAGCGGTCCTTCCTTGTGTGGCCACACATCCATCTCAAAATGTGCATCTCCGTCACACCTAACTGTTGCACATGTCGCCTTTTAGTCAGCAAACACTCAGCGCCATAAAACATTGTGGGTCGAACTGCCATCCAATAGAACTTGCCTTTTAGCTTTTGTGGTACCCTCTTATCACAAAGAATGCTAGAAGCTTGGAGCCACTTCATCCATCCAGCTTTAATTCAGTGGTTCACATCTTCATCGATATCCCCATCCTTCTGCAACATTGACCCCAAATATCGAAACGTGTCCTTCCATGGCACCACTTCCCAAACAAGGCTAACATCATCCTCCTCCTCATTCCTAGTAGTACTAAAAGCACACCTCATGTACTCGGTTTTAGTCTTACTAAGTCTAAAACATTTTGATTCCAAGGTTTGCCTTCATAACTCCAACTTCCTGTTGACCCCCGTCTGGCTCTCATCGACTAGCACCACATCGTCCACAAAGAGCATACACCATGAGATATCTCCTTGTATATCCCTTGTGACCTAATCCATCACCAAGGCAAAAAGATTAGGGCTCAAAGTTGACCCTTGATGCAGTCCTATCTTAATTGGGAAGTCATCAGTGTTGCCATCACTTGTTCGAACACTTGTCACAACATTATTGTACATGTCCTTGACGAGGGTAATGTACTTTGTTAGGACTTTGTGTTTCTCCAAGTCCCACCACATAACATTCCATGGTATCTTATCATACGCCTTCTCCAAGTTAATGAACACCATATGCAGGTCCTTCTTTTGCTCCCTATATCTGTCCATAAGTTGTTGTATCAAGAAAATGGCTTCCATGGTCGACCTCCCAAGCATGAAACCAAACTTGTTGGGAGGAAACCCAATGAATAAAATTATTTTTCCATTTTAGTTCTGTTCTTCAGTGTTTACACAATTATGTTACTGTTATTATTATGTTTTTTATGTTTTTTTTTGCGTTTGTGCCAAGTAAAGCCTTTAGGATCATGTTGGGTGATATTTGATTTGATCTTGTTGAAAAAAGGAAACTTTTGCGTCGAGTAAAAGAATTTTTTTAAAATCACAAAAGCGATGAAACAGATCTGTATTTTTTACACAAGGTTTCTATATAAATTTCTAACGTTGTCCTAATTGTTCAGAATTTTTTGAGTTACAAAAGTATGGTTAGAGCGTAGATTAGTATAGACTAATCTGTTTTTGAGAGATTTTGTTTTCATTGCATTGTGTGCTTATTTTGATTAATCTATGGCTTGTATTGAAGGGTATAAGCCATGGTACATTTAGAATACATTAGATATAATGCAATAATAAAATATGAATGGGTTTGCAGCAGTACTTAGAGTGGTGATTTGCTTTATTATACTAACGGATCTCATGAAGATTTTGTTAAGTTTGGTGTGATTGAAGTTTTGAAGTTTTAGGTGAGATCACGATGGATGAAGGAATAAGGAGTGAAAATATCCTAAGCTTGGGGATGCTACAGCACCCCAACATAATATCCAAAGAGAAACAAGCAAGTCTGCTTGGCGAAGCTCCGAGTGGCATCACCTCTTTGTTCTAACGACAATTGGTATTTTACTTGGAGCTATATTGTTATTCGTGACATATTATGATTTTTGCTTCGAGCGTCATGTATTATATGACTCTTTGCTTGATTTTTTTTTATTTGTCGCAAGTATCCTTGCTGGACACACCTATTTGAGAGAGCCAAAATTATGCTATGATTTGTTACAATTGCTCTATATGCTTCACTTAAATTGTTTGATCTATGGAACTGCTCTAGTGCTTCATTTATATCTTTTTGACCATGACATGCTTTAAATTTTTGAAGAAATACTCTCATGCCTCACTTAGATTAATTTGAGAGTTAGTGAATTTTGAAGAAATTCTCTCATGCTTCACTTATATTATTTTGAGAGATGAAATTTTTATGCTCATATCCTTCACTTAAATTTATTTGAACTTGTCAAAAGCAATGGCAATATATGAAACTAGTAGCAAAGTGATAGATATTCAAGAGGGATATAATAAAAACTTTCATGAAGATCATTGGACATATTAAACTTGATTCCTTGTAATAGTTTTGAGACATGATGATAGTAATATGTGAATTATGTTGGTGAGTAATTATGCTTTAGTAAGAATAGTGGTGTTAAGGTTTGTGATTCCCTATGCAAGAATGAAAATAAATAGTTATGCAATGAAATTACATCCTACTTATGGTGCATTATTCGGTGTTAGTTATGCTTGATACTCGTTTTTCTAAATTTTTGTTTCCTGGTTGGTTCCTTCTCAATCTATCTGCTAGCCTCCACTTGTACTAATTATAAATACTACTTGTGCATCCAAAATCCTTAAACCCATTTTTTCATATGAGTCCACCATACCTACCTATATTCTGTATATCCATGTGGTTGCAAGCAAATTTGTAAGTGCCATCTCTAATTTTAAAATAAAATTCCTTTTTGTGTGCCCATACCGCTCATGAAATGGAAGCGGGTGACCAATATTTTTCCATGCTAGATGTGTTATTCTCAAGATGAGTGTTTATCCATTTGTCATTGCAAGAGAGTACGGCGGTAATAGGGATGCCCAGTCCCAAAATGAAAAACAAATTTACTTTATGTTGTGAAATAATAAATTCCTTGGAAAGTGTTGGTATGGATGGTACCCGTGGATACGGCTAGCCATGGATTGTGAAAGAATGGTGGAAAAGGGAATAAACTTTATTTTCTGTTTGGGAACCGCATATGATATATCTACCATCGAAAGGTATTGAAATATCTCGATCATTTTCGTTGACAGGAAAGGCATGCCACCCAAAATATGTTTCTCTCTCAATTTAAACTCTGAGCTCTGGCACCTCTACAAATCCCTACTTCCCTCTGCGAAGGGCCTATCTATTTACTTTATGCAATTTTTACTTTTATTTAGTCTCCATCTTCTCTTATAAAGCACCAACTAGGGGGCACTATGATCATACTTGAGCATTGGGTGTAGCTAACATTTGAATGTGTTTCATGAATAGATCAATGATTGAGCATGATGGGATAGGGACACCTTTCTTTAGTGTCCATATTTTGGAATACATGGTTACTTGGTTGTATGCTTGAGTATTAAAGTTTTCATGTCAAAACTTTGCTTTGAACCATCTAAAAGTCTAAATGTCCATGCTACAAAAGAAAAGAATATGTGATGAACATGTTAGGCAGAATTCCACATGAAAAAATTAGTTTTTATCATTTACCCGCTCTAGAACGAGTAGGAATTAAGCTTGGGGATGCTAATACGTCACCACTGTATCTACAATTTTTTATTGTTCCATGTTGTTATATTATCAATCTTGGATGTTTTACAATCATTTTATAGCAACTTTATATTATTTTTTGGGACTAACCTATTGACCTAGTGCCAAGTGTGACTTGGTTTTTTTGCCTGTTTTTTACTACACAGAATATCAATACCAAACGAAGCCCAAATACCGCGAAACCTTTTGGAGATTTTTTTGGACCAGAAATCAACTTGGGATCAAAGGAAGCACCTGAGAGGAGGCATGTGGCGCCCACGAGACACCAGGGCACGCCAGAGGCCCCTAGCATGTCCTAGTGGGTTGTGGGGCCCACAAGACCCCTCTCCACCATCTATCATCTCTATAAATACCCAAATATTCCAAACCCTAGGGGAGTCGATAAAACATAATTGCAGCCGCCGCAAGTTCCATAACCACGAGATCCAATCTAACACTATCATGGAGGGGTGCATCATCTTCATGGGTGCATCTCCGATGATGTGTGAGTATTGCACCATTGACCTACGAGTCTATAGAAAGAACCTAGATGTATTAATCTATCTCTTTTTATTCTCAATACAATGGTCTCTTGGAGATCTATTTGATGTAATGAATTTTTAAGGTGTGTTTGTTGAGATCCCATGAAGTTTGAGTTCATGGTCAGTATCTATCCATGAATATTATTTGAGTCTTCCTTGATGTCTTATATGCATGATTATTTATAGCAGTGTATTTCTTCTTCGAATCTTTGGTTTAGTTAGGTCAACTAGATCGATTTTTCTTGCCATGGGAAGAGGTGCTTTGTGAGGGGTTCGATATTGCGGTGTCCTCTCCCAATGACAGAAGGGGCAGCGAGCCACGCATGTATCGTTGCTATTAAGGATAAAAAGATGGGGGTCTATTTATACATGAATATATCTTGTCTACATCATGTCATTGTTATTATTGCATTACTTAGTTTTGCCATGAAATTAATACACTAGAGGCATGCTGGATAGCGGTCGATGTGTGGAGTAATAGTGGTCGATGCAGAATCATTTCGGTCTAATAATCTTGGACGTGATGCCTATATAATGATCATTGCCTTCAATATCGTCATGATTATTTTTTCTTCTATCAATTTCCCAACATTAATTTGTTTACCCACTGTGCACTATACTCATGAGAGAACCCACTAATCAAATCTATGGCCCCTGGGTCTATATTTTAACATATTGCTTTCCGATCTATCTTTTTCCGCATTTGCTTTCAGATATACTATTCCAAAAAAACCAAAAATACCTTGTTTCATCTTTTATTTTGTGTTCTTGCGCGATCTATTTATCCAATCTTATACAAACCGATATGTCTTTTACCATGGAGAGATTGACAACCTCTCTTACGTGTCGGGTTGCAAGTATTTGTTCTTTGTGTGCGGGTACCGTTTACATAGTGTTGCTTGGTTCTCCTACTGGTCTGATGACCTTGGTTTCATAACTAGGGGAAATACTTACCGTAGTTGTGTTGCATCATCCCTTCCTCTTCAGGGAAATACCGACGCGGTCTCAAGCAACGTCAATGATCCAAGTGCAGCTCGGATAACATCCACTACAGGAATCAGGCACTTTGCCGTCAGCCATCCCGGACGGCAAAGGCATGCATGTCGGACGGCAAAGGCTTTGTCGTCCGCCAGCAGACGGCCAACCGTCCGGTTGAATAAGCCACGGTAAAGGGCGCTTTGTCGTCTGCTGGCAGACGGCAAAGACCTTTGCATCTTTGTCGTTTGCCAGAAGACGACAAAGGGCATGGATGGCACACGTGGCAACTTAGCTCCGTTAACGGTGTGCTCTACCGTCCGCTGGCAGACGATAAAGACCTTAGTTCTTTGTCGTCTGTCAGCAGATGGCGAAGCACCTGTTTCTTTGCCGGCCTAGGTGGGTTCTTTGTCGTACGCTAGCAGATGGCAAAGAACCTTAGGTCTTTGTCGTCTGCCAGCGGACGGCAAAGAAACCACCTAGGAAAGCCTAGTGCTAACCGAGGTTCCACAGGTAGCTGCCACGTGGCAGCTTTGCCGTCTGCTAGCTGACGGCAAAGACCTTTGCCGTCTGCCAGCAGACGGCAAAGAGGCTATATAGCCCCTGTTTTTTCATAAAATCATTCAATTTTACAGAATTTCACATATATATCCAACATATCAACAATACAAGTTTCCAACAAGCATACCAACAATAAGTTTCAACAAGCATACCAACAATAAGTTCCAACAACATATCCAACATACAATTTTCCAACAACATATCCAATATACAATGGTTTCCAACAACATATCCATACATACATATCCAAAATAAGTTTTCAACAAGTTTCCATAAACAAAAAGGAAGAACAAGTAGAAGAGTACATTCCATCAATGCAAGCTTACTCATCTATAGCAAATCTGCAAATTAGGAAAGATGAAAGTTAGAAGAAGAAGGAGACTAGCTAGAAGAAAAAGAAGAAGAAGAAGAAGAAAAAGAAGAAGAAGAATTTATCTTCTCTTTCTTTTTCTCCTCTCCTCTCCTCTTCTCCAAGGTAGTAATGCCATTTTCTAGCTAACTAAGCATATCAAGTCATTTTGGAGGAAAAAATGCTAAGTATAGGTCATTTTATAGCTATCCTAGGTAGAATATATCATTTTGGAGGTAAGTAAGGTTATTACGTCATTTTTGAGGAAAATAAGCTAAGTATAGGTCATTTTGGAGCTAAACCAAGGTTATTATGCCATTTTTTACCTAAGTGAGCTAATTATGTCATAAATGAACTAGCTAAGCTAATTATAGATCATTATTGAGCTATCCTAGGCAGTTATGCCATTTTGTACCTAAGTGAGCTAATTATGTCATAAATAAACTAGCTAAGCTAGCTATAGATCATTATTGAGCTATCCTAGGTAGTAATGCCATTTTCTAGCTAACTAAGCATATCAAGTCATTTTGGAGGAAAAAATGCTATGTATAGGTCATTTTATAGCTATCCTATGTAGAATATATCATTTTGGAGCTAAGTAAGATTATTATGTCATTTTTGACGAAAATAAGCTAAGTATAGGTCATTTTGGAGCTAAACCAAGGTTATTATGCTATTTTTTACCTAAGTGGGCTAATTATGTCATAAATGAACTAGCTAAGCTAATTATAGATCATTATTGAGCTATCCTAGGTGGTTATGCCATTTTGTACCTAAGTGAGCTAATTATGTCATAAATAAACTAGCTAAGCTAGCTATAGATCATTATTGAGCTATCCTAGGTAGTTATGCCATTTTCTAGCTAACTAAGCATATCAAGTCATTTTGGAGGAAAAAATGCTAAGTATAGGTTATTTTATAGCTATCCTAGGTAGAATATATCATTTTGGAGCTAAGTAAGGTTATTATCTCATTTTTGAGGAAAATAAGCTAAGTATAGGTCATTTTGGAGCTAATTAGGTCATTTATTAAGCTAAGTATGCATTTGTTAAGCAAAACACTCGAGAAACTTACCATCATCACGGAGGTGAAGGACCGGTTGGGTTTGCGCCAGGGTGAGACGTAGAAGGACCGGTCGGGGTTGCGGCAAACGCAGAAGGATCAGTCGATGCTTGTCAGGAGGCACGCTGCACCAAAGATCATTTGCAAGCAATGTCTCCTTAGCATGATGCAACTCAAATGTGAATACTAGTAACTAATGACCATTCAAATGAAACTCACCGTGGGTGCTATATCAATATTGGGCATCGACGGAGGGGTCTGACCATTGTTCTGGCACACGGTCTACACATTTTGTTTTCACGAGTCATTCATATTAGTTAGTGATGAAACGGACATTATGTGTATGATTTGTCTAATATGCAGGAGAAACTTACCACGAGGAGCTCGTATAGGGCCCGGTGAGATGCG
Source organism: Hordeum marinum (assembly GCA_022496015.1). Taxonomy (NCBI): domain Eukaryota; kingdom Viridiplantae; phylum Streptophyta; class Magnoliopsida; order Poales; family Poaceae; genus Hordeum; species Hordeum marinum. The sequence goes on along the minus strand of CM039676.1, from coordinate 124,273,661 downwards.
TCGTTCCGGTTCCTCTCCTCCTCCAAGAGCCTAGCCATCCTCTCCTCCATGTTCCTCTCCATCTGTGCAGCCTGCCTATTTGCCTCCGGCAGAAGCTCCTGGGCCCTAGCCTCAATGGCGAGCTCCATTGACCATGGACGAGGCCTTATCTCAGGATCAGAGCTCGTCTGACGCTTCTTGATCTCCGGGAGAGTTCTAGGACAACGTATTAGTCCATCCCTAATGGCTATCCAGCCATGGGGCCTCCCGCCACCAGATATCATCACAAGCTCTGGATCAAAAGGACTCTGGCTCGGTTTGAAGTCCTCCCCTTTCCTCCCCTTCCCCTCATCTATGTACCTCACGAGCTTGTTATGGGAGGAGATGTTGCTGAAGCTCTCTAAATGATCGAGGTCATCCTCAGAGAATGCCTTGGGCTTCTTGTGCGAGGCATTATGGGCCATGGCATAGAGGTCAAACAGAGGTGGCACCTCCTTCTTGTTTTCTCGTGCCTAAAAGACAGGAACAAAATATTAGTTAAGGGCTCAAGCTAGCATGAAGAATGAAATTGCATGAATCATGAAGCAAACCACGTACCTAGTGATCCCCGTACTCAAATAGGTTGGAGCTCCCTTGATGGTGTGGCACACCTCTCATTTGGGCACGCTTATCCTTGGCCTTGTCGTGTTTGGCTAGCCATTCGGGAGAGCACCACTCATCCACCAATGCCTCCCAACAGTCCATCCTATCCGCACACCATCTCGGGGGCACCTAAGTTAGACAAGAGAAATTTCAGTGCTATGCCTACGAATCAAATCAAAGAAACTAAGTACAAGGCCTTAACAATAGATAATTACCTTCATTAACTTATCCTTACTCAGATAATTTTGCGGCACTTCTTCTTCGCCCTCTTAATGTTAGTCCAAGCGTAGTAGTCTCGAATAGCCTGCACTCGACTTCGAGAACAACAGCCGCTTTCGCCTCGTGTTCCTCAAGACACCTGTAGAAGGTCTGCAATCAAACAAGACAACACTTATTAGTACAATCACTAGGTGTTGTTGATTTTTAATTCCGTAAAGGAGAAATTACCTAAAAGCGACAGATCACAATGTCAGCCACCGCCTCGCACAAGACACCGTCGACCATCTCCTTCGGCGGGGCCGGGGCAGCCATGTACAGCTCCCAGGTTAGTGCTACATGTGGAGCCTCACCCTCACCGGGCAACTGGACCTTCCCCGGGAAGTGGTGCCGGAGAAGCACACCAAGGACCTGGTTGGGCCTGCGGACACCACGCTCGTGTTTCCAACCCCTGGAGTATGACAAGGCCAACACATTGGATATTAATTTGAAGAAACATGAAGGCAAAAGGTTAAAAAAAAGTAAATGCACTTACTTCTCCGCATTAGGCACAATCAACCACCTCTGCTTGCGGGTCGTCGGCACGGGCAGGAGCTTTGTACAACCACGCTGGTAGACCTTCTTGCCCTCCTCAACTAGCTCGCCCTCGCTATAGGTGTCCTCAGACAAGTTGTCCTCGCCACCATCAGCATGGCCACTAGCCTCCGGAGTCATGTGGGACGAAGACTCTGGGACCCGAGTCTCCTGGGATGAATACTCTGGGACCGGAGTCTCCTGGGATGAAGGCTTGGTGACCAGAGGCTCGTGGACCGGAGTCCGAGACGGGTCCAAGTCAGATGGGTCCACCTGAGACAGAGCACTCCTGTGGTCGGGAGAATCAGTTAGGGGTGGCGGCGAGGAAGGCGCAGCACCCTTCCTACCTCTAGCACCTCTCTTCGTCTTCCCCCGACCTCTCCCGGTCGAAGAAGAAGCGCCCGCCGGTGTTTGTATGCAGTGTACCAGCGCTCTCCAGAGTTGCTGGGGGTGGAATAATAGCACCCCTCCCAGCACGCATCGAGGAAGGAGGCTCAGAGCCCTCTCGACCCGAGCCCACCATCTGTCAACACCTGCAATGAGAAAGAGTGAACGAAATTAGTTCAACATAAAAAAATTGAATACCTAATAACATGAACTAATTAATAATATATATGTACATAATAATAATGTAATACTTCACATTACTAATATAATATTCATCATCTACATATTCTCCGGGATCAATAAATGCATAATCATCATCACTATCAGTAATGACGTGCTCATCAGCATCATCAATAAATGCATCAACATGTGGAAGGCCTCTATGTAATCGGTCAAGCATTGTCAGGTCATCCGTAGCAGTAACCTCTTCTTCTTCCATATCTTCTTGTTCCAGCCCAGGGGTGAAGTCGGGTTCACTGTCACTCACAATTTACAAAACTATGACCTCCTCAACCTCATGAAGGCCGAAGAGCACCTTTTTGGTCAACAAGAGGCAGAATAGTTGTCGGCGGTCGGGGGTCAGTGGCATCGGGGGTCAGTGGCATCAGGGTCAGTGGCGTCGGCTGTCGGGGGTCGGTGGTGTTGGGAGTTGGGGATCGGTGGCGTTAGCCTCGGTGGTCGGGGGTCGATGGTGTCGGTGGTCGGGGGGCAATGGCGTCGGTGGTCGGGGGTCCGGGGCTTCGGGTGTTGGGGTCGGTGGCGTCGAGGGTTGAGGATCGGTGGCGTTAGAGGTTGGGGGTTAGTGGCGTCGGGGGTTGGGGGCGCCTCTATTCTTCTTCTTCTTCCTCTTCTTGTTCCTCTTCTTGTTCCTCTTCTTGTTCCTCTTCTTCTTCTTCTTCTTCTTCCTCTTCTTTCTCTTCTTCTTCTTCTTCCTCATTTTCTAATTATTCTTATTTACTTCTTTTTTCAGAACTAAACCTAAAACTAATTAAAACTAAACTAAGCTAAACGTAAACCTAAAACTAAAATAAAATAAATCTAAACTAAGCATAAACCTAAAACTAAAAAAAATAAGAGGAGGAGGAGCTCACCGCGGGGTAGGGGCGGGCTGCCGGTGGAGGAGGGGCGGTGGAGGAGGGGGAGCCCCGTCCCAGGGGAGGGGGTGGCGCCGCGGCCTTCCTCACGGCGGTGCCCGGGCGGCCGCCATAGGGGAGGGGCGTTGTGGCCGGTGCGATGGTGTGATGGGGCGACGTTGCCAGGGCGGCGGGGGCGCGGGGTGGCGGGCGGCCTGGGCGGAGTAGCCGGGTGGCGGGCAGGGCGACGCGGGGCGCGGTGGGGCAACTAGGCAGCGGCGCGGCGAGGCGGGTCGAGGCGGCCGGGCGGCGGTGTGGTGGCTCGTGCATGGGGGTGAGAGAGGGGATAGAGAGAGGGAGAGAGAGAAAAGAGAGGGGAGAGAGATATTTAGGTCACCTCTTTGCCGTCTGCTAGCGGACGGCAAAGAGCCTAGCTAGCGGACTACTAACGGCCACTTTCTTTGTTGTCTGCTAGCAGACGTCAAAGCTTCTTTGCCGTCCGCTAGCAGACGGCAAAGAAAGTGGCCGTTAGGAGTCTACTAACTAGGCTCTTTGTCGTCTGCTAACAGACGACAAAGCTTTTATGCCATCCGCTAGCAAACGGCAAAGAGCTGGCTGACGGCAAACATGATCTTTGCCGTCAGCAGCATCTTTGCCGTTAGCTTTCTGCAAGCTGATGGCAAAGAACTTCTTTGCCGTCAGCTAGCAGACGGCAAAGAGCTGGCTGAGGGCAAAGATGCTGATTCCAGTAGTGATCTAATCAGTGTCCTCGGATTCGACCTTGTCGCTAGGTTCCTTCCTTTATCTGCGTGACCCTTTAGATTAAAGTTGACTTGGTCGCAGGTCGGATCACCTCCGACCAGCTCGGTTGGTAGAGGCCTCCAACAAGGCATGCCGACCACCAAGTAGACAATGAAGCTAGTTAGATGAACGTGTACATCACACTTCTACTTCACCACGTGATATATGTTTTCGGGCTCAAGTCGAGTTTGTCATCTTTGTGCTAGCCTGACCTCTTTCTCGTTCAAGTGTTGCCGAGCACAAAATGGATTATCTCATAATCCTTGTCGCATGTCCAAGCTTATCTTGGTCGGATAGCTCGAGGGTCCCAGAGTATATCTCTCCTGATCGGAGGGGAGAATCCAATCTTGCTCGACCATGTCTCGCAACATGGGTCTGGACAAGCCTGAAACCTACCTTTATAACTACCCCGTTGTGGAGTAGCATTTGGTCTGCCCAAACAAGGTATGTCACCATCCCAAGTAAATGCACCAGCTCAGGTCTTAGGACATATAACGTATGTTGTACTAGAGACTCGCAAATGACATATCGATGTGTCTCATAGTTGGGTCTGTCTGACTCGGACATTATCTCGACTCGGATCCGACTATGTTCAATCCAAAACGATCCTTCCAAGTCCATATTATCCAGTTAGCATCCAAAAAGATTCCTCAGTAGCCCCCGAACTTGCCTCCAACACCAAGGGTCTTCAGCTTCAATTGCTTCACGAACAAACTCTTCGGCTTGCGAGGTAAGTTCCTTTCGCCGAACAGAGTTCAGCCTCCGATGACAAGAAGCTTCCGAATAGCGGCACGTTTGAATACTGTGAAATAAGTTGGCTTTGAAGGCCAAACATGAGGGAGGAAAAGATAACATTCTCTAACAACCTCTATGACGAAAGATCACGGCCCACCTAGACCGCTAGGCCAGTTACAGGAACTCGATGCGCGGTTCAAGGTTGTTCCATTAGCACGATCTATCAATGCATAGATCATGCTTCGTTTCACACGGGATATGTTTAGTCATGCGTTCGCAACTGTGCACGCATCTCGGGAAGTGGAGGCATTTGCAGCACAGCGGAGGGGGATCAAACAATAAGCTTTATAAAAGGGAAAGAAAACCCCCATGGCTATTCATGCTCCCCATCTGCTTCCGCTGCCTCCCATTCCTCTGAGCCACTAACGCCCAGATCAATATCTTCTGCCTCCCCCTTCCGATCTCACCTATGGTGGGCTCCGGCTCCAACAGCAAATGGGAGGCCTCCACGGTGACCGATGAGGACATCCAGGAGCTCAAGAAAGCCGGATACCTCTCCACCGACATCCTTCACCATGTGGCGGAGGAGGGCCAAGTGATCCCCACCCCCAAGCCAGGCGAAAAGGTGGTGTTCAACCCCCACTTCATAAGGGAGTTGAGCTTCCCTCTCCACCCCTTTGTTAGGGGATTGATATTCTTCTACGGCCTCGACTTCCATGACCTCCTATCGAACTCTATGATGCATATCTTGGCATTCATCCTCGTTTGCGAGGCCTTCCTACGCATCGAGCCACACTTCGGGCTTTGGCTTCAGGTGTTCAATATCAAGAACAAGTGCATTGGTGGCAAGCATGGGGATTACGGTGGGGCTGTCATCGGCAAGCTCACCCATGTCGGGTGGCCGTCGAGCACCCTTATTGACACCATCAATGGGTGGTAGAAGGAGTGGTTCTACATCACCGAACAACAAGAAGAAGGTCAGCATCCCTCCGCCGCATTCAAATCTAGTCCCCCCACCAGACTGGCTTCATGGCTCGAAAAGGGCCTCGTCTGGGGACCAGGCAAGGAGGTGAGCGACCTGCAGAAGCGCATCCGCTCCATGATCGAGGAGGGCACCAAGTTGACCGATGTGGTCTAGGTGATGCTCCGAAGATGCATCCTCACATGCCAGCGCCGGGATACTCCCTTGTGGGCTCGACAGCTCAACACCAAGCCCACAGCCCGGCGTCTCTTCCGCACTACGTAGGAGAAGTTGTGGAAGGTTCTCTTAAAATTACAAAAGAGCTGGCCATCCGAGAAGGAGGACAAGGGCCTGCATGCTGCCAAGCCCGAATCTAAGGTACGATACATCTTAGCTTGTTCGGCCCCATTACATAAGGAGGTTTCATAACCCCTTTTTCGATCTTCCTTTGCAAAGATGGCTAAAGAAAGCCGTCAAAATTAATAGTCCCACGCCTTAGCCCGAAGACGAGAGGGTCGGGCTGTTAAAAAAATGCTTGTGGTAAAGCCTTACGAGGCTCCCACGAAAAAAGACAAGAAGAAGAAACCAGGCTAGGCTGGCATCCGCATCAAGGACCAGCTTGACGCCGCATGCGAGGATACCTCTGCCTCCTCAACTAGGAGGAGGCCTAGGAGGAGGAAGAGGAAGAAGAGGAGGAAGAGGAGGAGGCCAAGGTCAAGGGCAAGGGGGGAGGTAATTCCCCCGTGCCAGAAAGAGAGCGGTGTCTTCAGATGCTCCGGAGCAGGTCCCTCCTCCTCTCCAGAAGAGGGCGCGTCGGGCACAGGTGATTCTGACCGACGATAGTTCGGCTCAGACACTGCGTCCAAAGACGTTGAAGAGGTTCCGCGGAGGATCCTACTGGTCAAACCCCCTCCAAAAAGGTTAGGATCCGAAAACCCTCATATTCATCATGAATAGATTTAGAGTTCACCGATGTGCAGGTTATTGGCTTTGCAGCCCCCCGCGCGTCATCCCCACCAATGTGATATCGGACGGGGAAACCCCACCCACCGAATTAGAGGAGAGCAAGGATGCCTCGTGTAGCACCCAAGATGCGTGGCTATCCATATTTGGGGACGGGTGCCTCGACAGGGATAAAGGCGCATCTAGTCGTTTTGCAAGTTCAGTATCATCACATATATTTATGAAGAGAAGAGTATATGAGTTGTCTTACACTCACCACATGCTAAATTACAAATCGACACAGTTTATTCAAACATCATTCAAAAGACAGGGTCCATCTACGGACGAAAATAAATGATAAAGATGCAATGAAATTGTCTTGCTAGACCCAAAGATCACGAGCAAGGCCTCTCTACTCGTCTGGATATGTGACGTACATCCTGCCACATTCCTCGTCATACTCCCACTAGAGCTACGTCACATCATCTGGCACGGCCTCATCTACACATGCACCTGTATTTGTTGTAGTAATCTGTGAGCCACGGGGACTCAGCAATCTCGCAACCGGTTACCGAGACTATTCAAGCTTATTAGGTTGGATGGGGGTAAGTGGTGAGTTTGTAGCAGCACTAAGCATTGTATGGTGGCTAACTTACGAGAACATGAATGTAAATATGGTGGACTACGTAAAACGATCGAGTTCTACCATGATCACTAAGTGATCCTGAACACCTACTTACATCAAACATAACCCCACCATGTTCTCTCTCGGTTCATATTCGCGAGCAGATATAATCACGGTTACTCACATAGTTGGTGTATTTTATTGGGGTTTACTTCAATTTAACTATAACCGGGTGACAAACAAAATATCCAAGTTGCCACATTACTGCGGGCACGGCTTTCCGAAAGATTTAACCCTACAGGGGTGCTCCAACTAATCCATCATAAATTAACCACACTCCATGGGAATAACCTCAACCACGGATCTCGTGAACATCCTAGGCAATCCCAAAGGGAAACCGACACCTCGAGTTAGCCCGAAGAAGATCAGAGTCTCTCACGCAAGCCATTCGAGAAAGGTAAAACAAGTCCAGCAAGACCTCACGACATGTCGACTCACCCGATAAGAGCCATGTATCTTGTTCTCAGGACACGACCGGATGAACACTACATACGGCGGCCTGATAGAAATCACTCGAGTTGCCCCGAGGTGGCCCCTCAAGTGGCTCTGGGTTGGACCAACACTCATGAGGAGCACTGGCCTAGGTTGTTGATTAATTATCCATGGGGTTGCAAAGCCCTATGCAATTTTTATTAAGTTGTTTAAGCGAATAGTACCAATGTTGGGTCTTGCCAGACAAGTTTTAATCTCAACCGAATAATCAAGGGGGTCCCCATAACAACCCCGAGCATGTTAGGAGCACAAAATATGGAAACATAACACCGGTAACAAGTAACTATGGCGGTAAAAGTGGAACAAAACACCGAGCAAAAGGCCAAGCCTTCCACCATACCAGGAAATATATGTGCATTAAATTAAATAGCAGTAAATAAGGTCATATCTCCAGATATCCATGTTGTCACATGGAAACAACCTGCACCTGCATCTAAGAACACTATAAGAGGGGCTGAGCAGTGATATCTTAGCCAAACAAGGTTTGCTAGGATGTGGAGGGTTAGAGGCTATCATGGAAATGTAGGAGGCTTGACATTCAAGTGCTAGGTAACGCATCTGTAATGATAAGAGCGAGACATCTAGCAAAGCAAAAATAGTGTCGGGATCCGGGTACGATCATCTTGCCTGTTGGTTCTTCAGAGGGATAAAGAGCGGGGTCCTCGTAGTGGCACTCTCCTGGATCCTCGTACTTAGGTTCAATACTCGCGTCTACCCAAGAGAAACAGCAACAATAAACAACCAACCAAGGTGCAATGCACGAACTAGATGATGCCTGAATCATTTGAAGTATTTAGCATGGCAATCCTAAGCTAGTCATGTTTCTCATGCAATAGTTAAGTTATTTACAATTCTGGACAGAACCTCATATTAAGTTGTTTGAACATGCATGATCATGGCATATATGGACGCGTCATGCAAAATTGATGCGAATGCATATGTAGAAGGTAGGAAACGGCGTAACGGATATCACGCTACGCTCACGGCAAGGTACGAAGACAAAATACAAGACAATGAAGGCCATGGGCTATTCCTTGATATTCCAAGGTAGCCACTGGTTAGGAAATGAAAAAGCAACCAGAATAGAGCCAAAGATCAAACAAAACAATGGAGCATAGCTTTCACAAGTCACAAAACACCAACACACACAATCTGTCTCAAAACAGCAACATAGCAACTTCCACAGCAATTATCTAGAGTTACACGGTGTTTCCAACCTCAAACAAATCATGCACAGAAACTATATAACATGCTTATCAAATCATCCAACAGCACAAACTGGAAAGGAAGCATATATCACTAAGCATGAAGCCCACAAGATGGCATGATGAAAAAAATTCTAGGGACTTGGTGAAAATCACAGTTTTCTGGAATCTTTGTTAAGCTGGTAGCAAGTTGACAGTAAAAACTAATGTTGATAGAGACCACCTCATGGCATGAAAATTAACAGGATGGTAGAGGGCAACATCTAATTCAAAACACTAGCATTGAGCTTGAGCTAAAACACAACATATCACTTGGTAGCATCCACTCATCATGGCATAAAAATAATAACAGATTCTTAGACTTACAATATTTAGCATGTTGAAATCGGCAACATTTTAATAGCCACTTTGGAGCAAGGTTCCAACTTATATGCAAGTCTAACATGTCAAAAGAAAATACCATGGCATTCTACTAATGAAATACTACCACTTCCATGTTGACACCAATATCATAGCATGCATGGATTAATTCTAACTAAAATGACAAAATAGCACTTTGGGACAAATTGACATTTTGTCAAAGATTCTCAAATGACCAAACCAATTGCAGTAATTGATTCATTGGAAAATTTTACCCCAATTCCATATATCACACTCATATCTTTGCCAACCTCCCAAAACCATGCCCGAAATAAACATGCCAACCTCATAAGTTAAAACTTACTATATATGCTCATAGCCAAAAATGGCTTAGTCCAGATTTACACATATCCAGAAATGGAATTAAACTAAATAAACACATTAAAACAATAAACAAATAACAAAAAGAAATATAGGAAGGGACCCACCTGGCATGACATCAGGGCCCCTCTATGTGAATGACAAGTGGGACATGGGCCCACTGTCATACACACACACAAGCACATACACATACACACACAAGCACACACACTCACTCACTGGATCTCCCTGCCATAGGGAATCCTACCCCCCCCCCCCACACACACACAATCTGGCACTCACACACATGCTGCACACTCACACCAGATCCGGTGTAGCCACACCGGATCCTGGCACACCACACACCAAAACGCACCACTGAAAAAAGGGGGGCAATTGAGCCCGGGGGGTTTCAAACCCAGGTCTCCCCGGTGGGAGGCGCGCGCGGCAACCAGTAGGCTAGGAGGGGGGGTCTGCCTATAGAGGGCTCTTAAGCCACTAGTACTACTCCTACGGGCCTGAACTATCGAAACTGAAATAGAACGCACATGCACATACAGGCAGGAACGGCGGCAGCGACTCCGGCGACGGAGGGAGGGCTCCGATGACGCAGACTAGCTGAGGGGGAGACGAGAACCTAGGGGGATCCATTCCCAGGGCCAGGACGCGATGATGGCTGCGGCAGCGAGCACTCAAAGCGGGCCCAAGCTTGAACCTTCTAGCCATGGCAGCGGCAGCGGCGACAGGCAAGCGAGTGGAGCAGGAACGGTGCGATAACGGCTATGACTACACGCCTACGAGGAGAGAAGCGTAGGGGGGAAGGAGGCACAGGTGCTCACAGAGGCGATGGAGACGAGGCGAGGCGAGGCTGACGAGGAGGAAGAAGACTGCGCGAGGAGCTCCCTGTCCGAGGCTCCGGCGCGGATGCGGTCGTCGATGAGGGGGAGCCCGGCTCCTCCTAGCGACGGGAACGAGCTGCGGGGAGGGTCCCCGACCTCCACGACACCCTTGACTAGGAGGTGGGTTGACGGAGAGGTACGGACGATGGCAAAGAGGACCGACGGCTCTCTGAACTTACCTGCAGCTCTCTGAAACTCTCTGCGGGGGGGAGAAGAAGGAGGGAGAAAGAGGGAGAGAGGAGTGGCGGCGGCGAGGAGGAACAGGGGGAACCCTAGGGATCCGGACCCTTTTCAAGGGGCTGGCCTTGATGTCCATGAGCTCCTCTCACGGCGACGGCGATTGCTCTCTCAGCGAGCTCTCTCTACAGTGACCGAAAGGGGAACGGAAGCAGGTAGCCGCTAGCGCGTCGGCTAGGCTGAGGCCGCTCGGGCTAGCTGGGCTGCGCGGGGGAAAAGAGGCCCATGCACCTGCTCTCTCTCTCACAGGAAAAACAAAAGAGGTTTTTCTTTTAAAATAAAGCCCAGAACAAAATAATTCATAGCAGAAAAAGGAAGGGGTCTTTACCAAAAATAAAAATACTTTTGGGCTCACAAAAATGCAAGCCATTTAATAAAAGTGGTTAGGGCATTTTTAGATCAAGCAAATATTTTACCTGATATTTAACTAGGCATGGTTTTCAAAATTATAAGACAGGAATAAAACTCCAACCATGGCATAGGACTACTCTAGAAATCTTAGTGGAATATTTAGAACATGACCAACATTTTAAACAAGGGAAACAGCCAGCAAATACTTTAACAAGCAATAAATTTGAATAAAGAGACAGAGATGGAATAGTTTGGAATGGGAGGACCTAAAGTGGCACTCCAACACACACATCCATCACCCACATCACAACACTTCACAAGCACAAGCAAGCAATAGTAGTTTTGCATATGATATGATGAGCATGATGCATGATGCATGAAATGGAAATGGCAATGAAGCAAAAGGGTACTTCATTTTAAGCACATGGAAAACAAGAGGTTCATAAGAGGTACATGACCATAAATGTCAAGGGGGTGCACTTGGGCTGTTACAACTCTCCCATGCTACAAGAGGATCTCGACCCGAGATCTAAGAACGAAAGAACTCTGGATATTCAGAACGAAGAAGATCCTCACGTTCCGAAGTAGCTTATTTGTCGAAATGATGAGACCACTTCACCTTGAGAAACTTGATTGATTTGTTGCGAGTCTTACGCTCAGTTTCTTGGAGAATAGCGACTGGATGCTCACGATAAGACACGTCTTCTTGGAGATCAATGTCTTGGAGGTCAATGGTATGCTCGGGAGTCTTGAAGCACCTCCGAAGCTGAGAGACATGGCAGACATCATGCACATTTGCGAAATTTGAAGGAAGCTCTAGTTGATAGGCAAGTTCACCTCTCTTGTCAGCAACTCTGAAAGGACTCACAAAGCGAGGAGCTAGCTTCCCTTTAATTCCAAACAGCTGAGTGCCCTTCACGGCAGAGACTCTGGGATAGACTAGATCATCAACTTGAAAGGAGACACCCCGATGTTTGTTATCGTAATAACTCTTCTGTCGGTATTGAGCTGCTTTGAGGTTCTCACGAATGACACGACACATCTCTTCTGCTTTGGTGATCATGTCATTGCCCATAATTTGACGATCACCGGTTTCAGACCAATTGAGCGGGGTACGACACTTCCTGCCGTGGAGAATCTTGAAAGGGGCCTTGCCTGAGCTAGCCTGAAAGCTATTGTTGTATGAAAATTCTATGTATGGAAGGCAGTCTTCCCATTTCATGCCGAACGAAATCACACAGGCTCTGAGCATGTCTTCAAGGACCTGATTAACTCTCTCAACTTGACCACTTGTCTGCGGATGGAACTCAGTGCTGAAACGGATCTTGGTACCCATAGCAATCTGGAAGGACTCCCAAAACATGGAAGTGAAGAGGCTTCCACAGTCATATGCATTGAGCTGGGGAATACCGTGCAAAGAAACTATCCTTGACGTATACAACTCTGCTAGATGACCTATCGAGATAGATTCTTTGACCGGAAGGAAATGAGCAACTTTGGTCATCTTTTCGATAACCACAAAGATGGCATCGTTGCCCCTCTTGGACTTAGGAAAACCAGTGATGAAATCCATCTCCACATGATCAAATTACCACTCTGGAATAGGCAAAGGATGAAGGAGACCTGCTGGACGTTGATGTTCCGCCTTCACTCTGCGACAAACATCACACTCGTTCACGAACTAAGCAATTTCAAGTTTCATGAGAGTCCACTAGAAGGTTTGCTTGAGATCCTGATACATCTTGGAACTGCCTGGATGAATGGATAGGAGAGAATTGTGTGCTTCGTCAATGATAACCTTCCTAAGATCACCTTTCGGAACCACCAGACAGTCCTCAAAGAACAAGGTGTATTTGTCATCAACGCAAAAGCACTTATATTTCTGAATTCCCTTGGCCACACCTTTCTTCACTTTCTTCACCATTGGATCAAGAAGTTGAGCTTGGTGAACCTGATCTTCCAGAGTCGGAGAGACTTGAAGATTAGCAAGAAATCCGTGCGGAATCATTTGAAGATTGAGCTTGCGGAAGGCTTCACAAAGCTCCTGTTGAAGAGGCTTCAAGATAAGACTATTGTAGTACGCCTTTCGGCTGAGCGCGTCTGCAATGACATTTGCTTTTCCAGGAGTATACTCAATGCTTGGATTGAAGTCCTCAAGCATTTCCACCCAACGAGATTGTCAAAGATGAGATTGGGTTGAGTGAAAATTTACTTCAAGCACTTGTGATTGGTGTACACCTCAACTGGTCTACCCGACAACAAATGCCTCCAAGTCATCAGAGCATGCTCAACTGCCGCCAACTCAAGATCATGAGTGGGGTAGTTCTTCTCGGCAGGCTTCAACTGACGCAAGGTATAAGAAACTATCTTCTTATCTTGCATGATAACACCACCAAGACCTTGGAGAGAAGCATCACAGAAAACTTGGAAAGGCTTTGATTGCTCGGGAGGAACAAGAACTAGAGCTAATGTCAGTCTCTGCTAGAGCATATTGAACGCCACATCACACTTAGGAGACCAAACATACTTGACATTCTTCTAGAGGAGATTAGACAGAGGCTTAGCAATTTCAGAGAAGTTCTCCCCGAATCTTCTATAGTAACTTGCAAGCCCGAGGAAGCTACGAAGCTGCTTGACATTCTGAGGAGGCTCCCACTTCAAGATTACCTCAACTTTCTCAGGGTGCACTTTAATGCCCTCGGTAGAGATCACATGCCCAAGGTACACCACTTCGTTGAGCCAAAACTCACACTTGGAAAACTTAGCATAGAATCGATGCTCTCTTAACTTGTCATGCACAAGCCGGAGATGCTCTACATGCTCTTCTTCAGTCTTCGAGAACGCGAGGATATCATCTAGATAGACCAAGACGAACTCATTCTTGAAAGGAGAGAATATGAAGTTCATCATTCTTGAGAAGGTTGGAGAAGCATTGGCGAAACCAAACAACATGACAGTGTACTCATAAGAGCCAAAACTTGTCCTGAAAGCAGTCTTTGGAATATCTTCTTCACGAATGCAAATCTGATGATAGCCCATGCGAAGATCAAGCTTCGAGAAAACCTTGGCACCTTTCAGTTGTTCAAACAACTCATTGATGTTGGGAAGTGGGTACTTGTTTCTAATTGTCTTTTTATTCAATGGACGGTAATCGACACAAAGTCGGTATGTGCCATCCTTCTTCTTGACAAACAAAATACCACAACCCCATGTAGAAGAACTTGGTCTGATCAGACCCAGACGTTCTTGTTGATCTACCTGCTTCTTCAACTCTTTCAGCTCTTCGGGGCCAAGTTTATAAGGACGCTTGCAAACTGGTTCAGTTCCGAGTTCGAGGTCAATCACAAACTCGATTGGCTGGTGCGGAGGCATTCCTGCCAATTCTTCAAGAAAGACATATTCATACTCACAAACCACCGGAATTTGAGAAATAGACGAGATTTCACCCTTTTATTAAGAGCAAAGCGACGGATTGTGTCATCGCAAGCTGCAGAAATAATCACATCTTCTAAAGGATGAGTCAACTTGACTTCTTTAGCTTGACAATCAACATATTCCTTTTCATAGCCAAGAAGTCCATGCCAAGAATGAGATCAATATCGGAATTACCGAGAACAATTGGAGAGGCCAGAAAAGAATAATTGCCCATCTTGATAGACACATCCGGAATGCACACATTGGGAGTCATTTGCAAACTAGGAGAAAGAACATTTAATGGCCTAGGGGTCTTCAACGTCACGAAATCATGCTTAGCAACAAAAGGCCTTGATATGAATGAATGCGATGCACGACTATCAAACAAAACTTTTGCAGGAATAGAATTGACTACGAGATTACCCATAATCACTTCATGAGACTGCTCTGCTTCAGCTGCATTCACATGGTTCACCCTTGCATACTTGGGGTTGTGCTTCACCATAGCACTGTCTGGGGGCTTCACAGGAGGAGGAGGCGGAAGACACCACTGGTTGTTGCACTTGTTTGAGTAGTGACCCTTCTGACCACACTTGTGACAAGTAACCTCTAATAGCGGACGAAAGTTTCCTAGAGGAGGAACATTGGCTGACTTGGGTGCCTGGGGCCTCTGCTGAAATCCTGGGTTGGGTGGGTGGGAAGAACCATGGCCACCAAACTGTCTCTGCTACTGGAGGACGAAATGGAGCCGGATTAGGAACACAATATTTCTGCTGCTTAGGGACCATCTGAGAGCTGGAAGAAGAAGAATAGGAATCCCTGGAACGCTTCCTTGAGTTCTCTAACTTGAGCTGAGTTACCTCGACCTTCAAAGCCATGTTATAGAACTGATCAAACTCACAAGGCTCTTGAAGGACCAAACCCGGCAGAAGCTCATCCTTGAGACCACCTCTGAATTGATGAATCATGGACTTGTCATCTAGAACATCTTGCTTACCATAGTGGGCCAGATTCTGGAACTCGATGTTGTAATGATAGACAGACTTTCTCCCCTGCTTCAGGTGCATGAACTTCTCATGCATCTCCTCGACAAAGCTTGTTGGAATGTAATGGGCCCTGAAGTCACGACAGAAATCGTCCCAAGTGACAACACAGTCGCCCCTGGAGTCCTTGTATTGCTGCCACCAATATGCTGCCTGACCCTTGAGCTGGAACGACACGAATCTGACAAAGTCCTCTGGTCTGACATTGCTACATTCAAAATGCTTACTCATATCACGGAGCTAATCATCTGCATCAAAAGGCTACTCACAACAGGTGAAAGACTTGGTCCGGTTGGCAAGGAACTGGTTGAGCATTGCGAACTGAGGTTGATTCTTAAAATTCCCTTGAAAACCTTGCTGGCCTTGATCTCTTTCTTGCCACAGCCTGAGCAACATCTGAGTATTCGCATTGGTTGCGGCCATCACAGCTTGCCAAGCTTCTGGAGGAGGAGGCAATGGTGGGGGTGGTGGGGGATCAGACTGCTCCCCATCATGACCCGAACTCCCGTGAGTTGTTGGAGACATCCTGGAGATGGAGAAGAACATCAGCACCTCATTCGCAAAGATGATAGCAAACAGCGGAATCAAAAGACTTGAAAGAAATTGAACGAATAACATAAACAGCCTTCCTACTGAAAAATTAGTAAGAACGCCTTCTTCGGGTTTGCGATAACATCATCAGATATTAGAAGCCACTTGCAATAACACAAAAGTATTGAGCTAATGTTTCTCGGAACAAATCCATATGCCCTCATACATCTGAAGAAGATAATCCTAGATAACTACAAGAATTCCCACCTAAGAACTTCCGAAAACTTTCTGGTTATGCAATCCGGTGTTGGGGATACAAGGAGGAAATATCTCACACAGCTAACAAACCTACACCCCAACTGTATCCATCATTCAACACATAACCAGAGGCTTCGCAAGTCCATCTAAATCGGATCCTCAAAACCACAACGATACTAACCATGGTGCTACCTCGAACGCCTCCCCAGTAATGGGTGACTCTGACCTTATCTCACCACGACAAGCATAGAAGCAATTCCGAACACCCTCCGTCCTGAGATCTAAGGAAACTAAATGATAATGATGTGCCAAGAATTCCCTGGAGCTCGACTCCCCAAAAGAAATCAAGTCAGACAGGAGGCACCAAGACAGAACTCTGTCACATCGGTATCATATAGTTTCCAAAATACCTGCATGATCAAAAAAAAATTTGAGCGAGAAGAGGAGTAGAATCAAAATTCCTAAGTCGGAAACCTCACCAGAGCAAAGAAGAGGAGTAAAAATAAACCTACTCTCCAATATAACTAGACTCAAAATAGTTTTACTAGACTCGACTCGGCCAAGTTCTATCAAGCAAAGGGCATGGGGGCCTCGACAGGGATAGAGGCGCATCTAGTCGTTTTGCACCTTCAGTATCATCACATACATTTATGAATAGAGGAGTATATGAGTTGGCTTACACTCTCCACATGCTAAATTACAAATCCACATAGTTTATTCAAACATCATTCAAAAGACAGGGTCCGTCTACGGATGAAAAGAAATGAGAAAAGATGCAATGAAACTGTCTTGCTAGCCCTGAAGATCATGACCAAGGCCTCTCTACTCGTCTGGATATGTGACGTACATCTTGCCACGTTCCTCGTCATACTCCCACTGGAGTTGCGTCACATCATCTGGCACGGCCTCATCTGCACCTGCACCTATATTTGTTGTAGTAGTCTATGAGCCACGGGGACTCAACAATTTCGCAATCGCGTACCAAGACTATTCAAGCTTATTAGGTTGGATGGGGGATAGGTGGTAAGTTTGCAGCAGCACTAAGCATTGTATGGTGGCTAACTTATGAGAACATGAATGTTAATATGGTGGACTACGTAAAACGGTCAAGTTATACCATGATCACTAAGTGATCCTGAACACCTACTTATGTCAAACATAACCCCACCATGTTCTTTCTCGGTTCATATTCACGAGCAGAGACAATCACGATTACTCACACAGTTGGTGTATTTTATTGGGGTTTACTTCAAGTTAACTATAACCGGGTGTTAAACAAAACATACAAGTTGTCACATAACCACGAGCACCGCTTTCTGAAAGATTTAACCCTGCAGGGGTGCTCCAACTAATTCATTGTAAATTAACCACACTCCGCGGGAATAACCTGGACCACGGATCTCGTGATCATCCTAGGCAATCCCAAAGGGAAACCGACACCTCGAGTTAGCCCGAAGAAGTTCAGAGTCCCTTGCTCAAGCCATTCGAGAAAGGTAAAGCAAGTCCAGCAAGACCTCCCAACGGGTTGACGAACCCGATAAGAGCCGCGTATCTAGTTCTCAAGACACGATCGGATGAACACTACGTACAGCGGCCGGATAGAAATCACTCGAGTTGCCCCGAGGTCTCCCCGCAAGTGGCTTTGGGTTGGACCAACACTCAAGAGTTGCACTGGTCCGGGTTTTTGATCAATTATCCACGGGGTTGCAAATCCCTATGCAATTTTTATTAAGTTGCTTAAGCAAATAGTACCAATGTTGGGTCTTGCCAGACAAGTTCTAATCTCAACCGAATAATCAAGAGGGTCCCCATAACAACCCCGAGCATGTTAGGAGTGCAAATTATGGAAACATAACACCGGTAACAAGTAACTATGGCGGTAAAAGTGGAACAAAACACCGAGCAAAAGGCCAAGCCTTCCACCATACCAAGATATATTGTGCATTAAATTAAAAAGCAGTAAATAATGTGATATCTCCAGATATCCATGTTGTGACATGGAAACAACCTGCACCTGCATCTAAGAACGCTATAAGAGGGGCTGAGCAGCGGTATCTTAGCCAAACAAGGTTTCCTAGGATGTGGAGGGTTAGAGGCTATCATGGAAATATAGGAGTCTTGACATTCAAGTGGTAGGGAATGTATATGTAACGATAAGAGCGATACATAAAGCAAAGCAAAAATAGTGTCAGGATCCGGGTACGATCATCTTGCATGTTGGTTCCTCAGAGGGATAAAGAGTGGGGTCCTCGTAGTGGTACTCTCCTGGATCCTCATACTCAGGTTCAACACTCATGTCTACCAAAGAGAAATAGCAAAAATAAACAACCAACCAAGGTGCAATGCACAAACAAGATGATGCATGATTCATTTGAAGTATTTAGCATGGCAATCCTAAGCTAGTCATGTTTCTCATGCAATAGTTAAGTTATTTACAATTCTGGACAGAACCTCATGTTAAGTTGTTTGAACATGCATTATCATGGCAAATATGGATGGTTCCTGCAAAATTGATGCAAATGTATATGTAGAAGGTAGGAAACAGTGTAACGGATCTCACGCTACGCTCACGGCAAGGTACGAAGACAAAATACAAGACAATGAAGGCCATGGGCTATTCCTTGATATTCCAAGGTATCCACTGGTTAGGAAATAAAAAACCAACCACAATATAGCCAAATATCAAACAAAACAAATGATCATAGCTCCCACAAGTCACAAAACACCAACACACAGAATATTTCTCAAAACAGCAACATAGCAACTTACACGACAATTATCTAGAGCTACATGATGTTTCCAACCTCAAACAAAGCATTCACAGAAACTACATAACATGCTTATCAAATCATCCAACTACACAAACATTAAAGGAAGGACATATCACTAAGCATGAAACTCACAAGATGGCATGATGAAATAGATTGTAGGGACTTAGTGAAAATCACAGTTTTCTGGAATCTGAGTTAAGCTGGTAGCAAGTTGACAGCATAAACTAATGTTGATAGAGACCACCTAGTGGCATGAAAATTAATAGGATGGTAGAGGGCAACATCTACTTCAAAACACTAGCACTGAGCTTGAGCTAAAACACAACATATCACTTGGTAGTAGCCACTCATCATGGCATAAAAATAATAACAGATTCTCAGACTTGGCAATATTTAGCGTGCTGAAATCAGCAACATTTTAATAGCCACTTTGGAGCAAGATTCCCACTTATATTCAAGTCTAACATGTCAAAAGAAAATACCATGGCATTCTACTCATGAAATACTACCACTTCCATGTTCACACCAATATCGTAGCATGCATGGATTAATTCTAACTAAAATGACAAAATGGCACTTTGGGACAAAATGACATTTTGTCAAACTTGCTCAAATGACCAAACCAATTGCATCAATGGATTCATTGGAAAATTCTACCCCAATTCCATATATCACACTCATATCTTTGCTTTTGCAAATCTCCCAAAACCATGCCCGAAATAAACATGCCAACCTCATAAGTTAAAACTTACTATATATGCTCATAGCCAAAAATGGCCTAGTCCAGATTTAGACATATCCAAAAATGGAATTGAACTAAATAAACACAATAAAACAATAAAGAAATAACAAAAAGAAATATACGAGGGGACCCACCTGGCATGACACCAGGGCCCCTCTATGTGAATGACAAGTGGGCCACGGGCCCACTGTCATACACACACACAAGCACACTCACTCACTCACTGGATATCCCTGCCACATGGAATCCTACCCACACACACACGATCTGGCACTCACACACATGCTGCACACTCACACTAGATCCGGTGTAGCCACACCGGATCCTGGCACACCACACACCAAAACGCACCATTGAAAAAAAGGGACAATTGAGCCCGAGGGGTTTGGAACCCAGGTCTCCCCGATGGGAGGTGCGCACGGCAACCAGTAGTCTAGGAGGGGGTCTGCCTACAGAGGGATCTTAACTTACTAGTACTACTCCTACGGGCCTGAACTGTCGAAACTGAAACAGAACACACACACACATATAGACAGGAACGGCGGCGGCGACTCCGGCGACGAAGGGTGCTCTTGTGACGTAGACTGGCTAGGGGGGAAGCGGGAACCTAGGGGGGGTCCATTCTCGAGGCCAGGACGCGATGATGGCTGCAGCAGCGAGCACTCAAATCGGGCCCAAGCTTGAAGCTTCCGGCCATGGCAACGGCAGCGGCGACATGCAAGCGAGCGGAGCAGCGAACGGTGCGGCAACAGCTATAGCTACGCGCCTACGAGGAGAGATGCGGAGGGGGGAAGGAGGCACAGGTGCTCACAGAGGTGATGGAGACGAGGTGAGGTGAGGCTGACGAGGAGGAAGAAGACTGCGTGGGGAGCTCCCTGTCCGAGGCTCCAGCGCGGACGCGGTCGTCAATGAGGGGGAGCCCGTCTCCTCCTAGCAATGGGAATGAGGTGCGGGGAGGGTCCCCGACCTCCACGACATCCTTGACGAGGAGGTGGGTTGATGGAGAGGCTCGGACGACGGCGAGGAGGACCGGCGGCTCTCTGAACTTACCTGCAGCTCTCTGAAACTCTCTGTGGGGGCGGGGGGAAAAAGAAGGAGGGAGATAGAGGGAGAGAGGAAGGGCAGCGGCAAGGAGGAACAGGGGGAACCCTAGGGATCCGCACCCTTTTAAAGGGGCTGGCCTCGACCTCTGTGAGATCCTCTCACGGTGACGGCAACTACTCTCTTAGCGAGCTCTCTCGGCACTGACGGAAAGGGGAACGGGAGCGGGTAGCTGCTAGCGCACGGGCTGGGCTGACGCCGCTCGGGCTAGCTAGACCGCACAGGGCAAAAGAGGCCCATGCGCTTGCTCTCTCTCATAGGAAAAACAAAAGAGGTTTTTCTTTTAAAATAAAGCCCAGAACAAAATAATTCACAATAGAAAAAGGAAGGGATCTTTACCCAAAATAAAAATACTTTTGGGCTCACAAAAATGCAAGCCATTTAATAAAAATGTTTAGGGCATGTTTAGATCAAGCAAATATTTTACCTAATATTATCTATGCATGGTTTTCAAAATTATAAGACAGGAATAAAACCCCAACCATGGCATATGACTACTCTAGAAATCTTAGTGGAATATTTAGAAGATGACCAACATTTTAAACAAGGGAAACAACCAGCAAATACTTTATGAAGCAATAAATTTGAATAAAGAGACAGAGATGGAATAGTTTGGAATAGGAGGAACTAAAGTGGCACTCCAACACACACATCCATCAGCCCCATCACAACACTTCACAAGAACAAGCAAGCAATAGTAGTTCTGCATATGATATGATGAGCATGATGCATGATGCATGAAATGGAAATGGCAATGAAGCAAAATGGTAATTCATTTCAAGCACATGGCAAACAAGAGGTTCATAAGAGGTACATGACCATAAATGGCAAGTGGAGTGCACTTGGGCTGTTACACCTTGCATCCCACCACTCCAGGCTCCACGGGGGACGCCGTGGAGGTGTCGTCCCAGGACACTCGTAAGGAGGCGGACACAGGTGGCGAGGGAGACCGTACCATGGCTGAGACTAACGCCTCGTCAACTAAATACCGGGGTGCAACACCCCTACCGGACACCGAGGAGGCTGGACGAGCGTGTGCTCAGTCCCCTCTGAGAACATCTTCGGAGCGCACTATGACTCTGGAGGTAATGGTTCAATCCCTGGTAGGTGATCGGGGTATCCGATCATCACCAGCACCACCAACCAATACATGGTCGGTCATGGAGGATGCTCTATCGAGCACCGCCATCCCCGAGGATCACCGCACCCTTATGGGTATGGTATTGCAGAGCATCCAGCCCATTGACAACGGACTGAAGGAGGCCTTCAAAGGTTTCCTTATGGGTTTTCAAGTAAGTCACCTGATACTCTTATTAGCAAAGTTTTTATTTATTTCTATTATATACATGGCATGCCCAGAGCCCTAGCTAAGGCGAAAAAACTCACCTAGGGATCACTCATGTATTCGATATCGGAGTAGATACACTTTAAGTATCCGTCATGTTAGGATAACTCAACATATGATCAGATTGACTATAATTCAGGAATTGAGACTGAAGGAGGCCTTCAAAGGTTTCCTTATGGGTTTTCAAGTAAGTCACCTGATACTCTTATTAGCAAAGTTTTTATTTATTTCTATTATATACAGGGCATCCCCAGAGCCCTAGATAAGGCGAAAAAATTCACCTAGGGATCACTCATGTATCCGATATCGGAGTAGATACACTTTAAGTATCCGTCATGTTAGGATAACTCAACATATGATCAGATTGACTATAATTCGGGAATTGAGAACTCATGTAATATATCAACTATATGCGTAATGCAGGCTTCGTCGTCAGTGGCGGCAATAAACGGCGCCGAGCTGGACGAGCTAAATTGGAAGCTTAAGTGCTCCGAAGACAAAGTTGAGGCCCTTAACCAAAGATTCGACGAGGCCCAAGGTATGTCAAAACAAAATCCGAATATCTTTGTCTGAACTCCATCGTCCGAATATTGTCAATGCAGCTTTTTCACATTGTATGTTGTACGCGTAGCTTCGGCAAAAGAGATAGAGAGTCTGAAGGCCGAGCTCCAACGCGCGAAGGACGAAGCGGCCGCTGAGAGAGCGGATGCTAAAGAAACAGTTGTCGCCCTCTCCGCCGTGCGAGCCATCAGTGGCAAGCATGAGGCTCGCGTGGCAGAGGTCCAGTAGGAACTCAAGGATGCCAGTGAAAGATGCGAGGCCATGGAGCAGAAGAATAAAGCAAGCTCGACCGAACTGTCCACTTTAACAACCAAACTCCAGAAGGAGCGGGTGGACAGAGGGTTCTACGAGGAGCAAGTGCGCCAAGACAAGGACATCACAGATGGTAAGCCATACTCACTAAAGTGTGTATTCAGGGATAGCAAATTCGAATTGCTTACCTCGGTGTGGCGTTCCTCAGGCGCCTCCTTCGATCTCCGGAATAATGTGGCGTACACCAATCAGTTGTTCGCCTCGCAGGGAGAAGGTTATGAAGCTCGTATGTTCTAGGCACAATTCGGAGCCCCCAAGCGTCCTCCTCTTCTAGTGGAGGAGCTTAAAGAGCTGATGGAGCTACACCAGATGGCGGAGCCAACCATGAAGGACCTCTGCATCCGCTTATGGCTCGGTGAGCCGCTGCTAGGTAGCTACTTTGGCCTGGTGCAGAGGCTGATTGCTGCTTCGCCCTGCCTCGACACCGTCGAGCGCTCCTCCTAGATCGAGGGAGTCCGGATGGCCCTTGCAAGAGCGAAGGTGCATTCGCCGGGGCTAGATCAGATGAAGGTTGCCACCGCCCCGTCACCTCTCAGGAAGGAGCATAGACGCCACGAGATATACTTTGATGGAGTGATGGGGAGTGCTCGGGTGATAGCGTTCTAGTGTCCGGGCGATCATTTATTTGAATGAACTATAATGCGTCTGAAGACTTGTCCAAACTTTTCATTATATTACTTATTGTTCTTGTATGGTTTGCATTCCTTTATAACACCTATGTGGCTATTTAATACTGAAAGATGCGAGTCGTCGGCTTCAGCCCCCATGTAGATACTACATGGGGTGTCTGTGCCAATGCACTATGTCCCTTAGCCGAATTATCGGAAAACAAAGGCGGTATAGTACGACAGACTAGGCAATCAGACTATGGTGCTTTATTTCTTTCACTTAGCCCTGGGGGCTTAAAAAGGATTACAGGAAGCGTACGATTAGCCACCAAAGTGTTATGATGTTCGGGCGAACTGTCGCCAAAGCCGGTATCACAATGTTTGCATAAACAGAAATTTCCTCGTATAACACTGAATAACCGCTTACGAGGATTGAAGCATAATACTTCCAGCTCGGGTTCAAAGACCGGATCTCGCATACTATGATAGTCTGTTTTTGGCTTTCTCCCTTGAGGTGCTTGACTAGGCTATCCGGAAGGACAATCGCAGGGGTCCTCCCTTTGCCCTTTTAACCGAACTCGCTTCCTAGCCTTGTGTGCCATTATGGCGGATGTCGGAACTTGTCGATCTTGTTTGTAGCTTAATTCAGCCGCTAGGGCAAATGCATGTTCCTCGGTTCAAAGGGAGCGCTCTGTATTGCCGTTAACAGTAATGACCCCCTTGGGGCGCAGCATCTTGAGCTTGAGGTATGCGTAGTGGGACTGCATTGAAACAAGCAAACACTGTCTGACCAAGTAGCACGTGATAGCCGCTCCAGAAGGGCGCAATGTCAAAGATCAAGTCTTCGCTACGAAAGTTATCGGGCGAGACGAACACAACTTCCAGGGTTGCAAAACCCGTACATCGGGCCTCAATGCCTGGGATCACTACTTTGAAGGTAGTGCTATTGGGTTTGATCCTTGATGGATCTATGCCCATCTTTTTCACCGTACCTGAGTAAATCAGGTTAAGGCTACTTCCTTCGTCCATTAGAACTTTTGTGAGGTGATACTCATCTATAATGGGGTCTAGGACGAGGGCCGCCAAACCCCCGTGATGGATACTGGTTGGGTGATTGCATCGATTAAAGGTGATCGGGTATGCCAACCATGGGTTGTACTCCGGGGCTACGGGTTCCACGGCGTAGACATCCCGAAGGGCGTGCTTCCTCCCCTTTTTAGGTATATGGGTGGCGTATATCATATTCACCGTTCTGACTTCGGGAGGAAATTTCTTCTCTCCGCCACCAATTGGACCCTGAGGCTCATCCTCGTCCTCCCTACAACAGGTTTTTCCTTGGTCCTCGGGTGGTATCTGGACGGCCTATTTAAACACCCAGCAATTGCAGTGTGTGTGGTTGGCGGGCTTAACCGAAGTCCGATGGATTTGGCAAGGCATATCCATGATCTTTTCCAGCTGGGTGGGTCCATTGTGATTGCCTTTAGGAGGCTTCTTCCGTTGCCCAGGTTGGGAGTTGCGGAATCCGGCATTTACATTCGTGTCATCAGTATCACTATTATTGTGCCGGCACTTATTCTTATTGGACTTTGGTTTTCCGTTGCCATCTCGGGTTTCAGAGGCTATGGGATCTTCGGAATTGTGGCTGCGTCTTGCCAGCCAATTGTCTTCGCCCGCGCAAAAGCGGGTCATGAGGAAGGTAAGGGAAGACATGGTCTGAGGTTTATCTTGGCCAAGCTAGTGGGCCAGCCATTCGTCCCAAATAATGTGCCGCAAGGAGGCTATGGCCTCAGCATCCGGACAGTTGACAATTTGGTTCTTCTTAGTCAAGAACCAATTCCAGAATTGCCGAGCAGACTCGTCGGGCTTCTGGACGAGGTTGCTAAGATCGGAAGAGTCCGGTTGGCGGACATAGGTTCCCTGGAAGTTAGAGAGGAATGCATCTTCCAGGTCTTCCCAACATCCAATGGAGTTTTTGGGGACATTGTTTAACTAGTGTCGAGCTGGCCCCTTAAGCTTAAGAGGTAAATATTTGATGGTATGGAGATCGTCCCCTCGCGCCATGTGGATATGGAGGAGGAAGTACTCGATCCATATGGTTGGGTGTGTAGTCCCATCATACTGTTCTATATTCATAGGTTTAAACCCCTCGGGGAACTGATGTGGCAACCTTATCTATGAAGCACAGTGGGTGAGCGGTGCATCTGGCTCGTGCTATGTCGCGCCTGTAATCAGCGTCTGTGTGGGCCTGGTTGCATTCCCAGACTCAATTGTTTTGGTCGAACCATGGCCTGTACCCGCCCCGTCTATCGGGTGAGTACTCTTTGGATCTGTATATGGATCTTATACGGCTTGCTCTATGATCCAGGTCATCTCACAAGTCGAACCTTTCATTGGGCTCTAATGGCTCCTTACCTCGTCTTCGGGGCATTGCCGGTATATAACCGGTGTCGTCAGCCATCCTGTCCCGCCGCAAGGGGCGGTCCAGCTTGTCGCATGGAGTACGGTTCACAGATGGAGTATCAGTGAGTTCGTCATCGAATTGCGGCAGCAGTCTTCTCCGTGGGTAGCTTTCGGGATGGTCCAACAGACCGGTGTCGTATACTTCCTCAATTGAGAGGACTTTCGTCCATCGATCATTGAGGTCATCATGTTCGGCTTTGAGTTGTCGTTCTTTAGCTTTCAAGATGCAAGCCGTTTCTATGAGTTGCTGCCTGATTTCTTCCTGATCTTCAAGGTTATCAGGGATGTACAAGTCATCGGCTTCCGGTATATCTTCCTCCTTGACGGGGGGAAGGTAATTACCGTCTTCGAAGTTGTTGACGTTATCGAGGTTGTTCTTGTCCTTAGGCCCTTCCGGAACCTCTAATAGGTGATTAGGGATATCGGGATTGCCATGGTCGGCAGGGGTATTACAGTCCCCGTTGTTGATAATAGCCTTCCTTCCCTTTTTGCCTTGGGACTGCTTATGCGGTTTCCGGCGCCTTGACGGCGCGTCACCCGACTTGTCGCCATCGTTGTTAGGCATGTTGACGCCGTTAGTGGTAGGAGTATCTACCATGCAGACATTGTATGTGGAAGTGGCGGCCCACCTCCCGGTGTTAACAGGGGCGGGAGCATAGTCCTCTTCGTCCATGTATTCTGCCTCCTTAGAGGCATAGTCCAGCATGTTGGTTAAATCTTCGACAGTGGCTATCAAATGGGTGGTGGGTCGGTCCAAAGATTCGCCCTGACCCGCACCATAACCAAACTGAGCATAGATCGGGGTTGGATCGTCGGTGATCTTCATCGACGAGATCCGATCTAAGGCCTCGTCAACCGCTGAGGGCCCGATCGGATCAAGCTATTCGGAACTTGTGGAGTTAACCTCCAAGGCGTCCGGACATGGGGAGTGTTAGGCCAAAACACGTGTCCTGTCATCTGGCTCAATGGTTGGACAAGGGTAGGATATCGGCCCATCGATGTGGGTGACCCCATTGGCATGTCAGAAGAAAGGGTTCGAGGTTAAAGCCTCAGAGTCCTCGGGTGCTACAGGGGAAGCTGCGAGCCCGGTTAACGACAAGTCACCCTGAGAGTCTACGGAGAACTCTAAGTTTCCAAATCTGACCTCTCAATCAGGGGCGAAGCTCTCAACATGGCCTAGATGGCTAGTGGGATCAACGTGCAGCAAAACGCTACCGAAGGCGAAGATTTGTCCGGGGACAAAAGTGTCCATGTTGATGACAAGGCAAGACATCGATTCCATCTTGCTCACAGAGTAATTATCAATGAAAATACCAATGTCGGTGTCAAAACCAGCGGATCTTGGGTAGGGGGTCCCAAACTGTGAGATTAGAATCGGCGGTAATAGGAGACAAAGGGGACACAGATTTACCCAGGTTCGGGCCCTCCTATGGAGGTAATACCCTACGTCCTGCTTGGTTGTATTGATGATATGGGGGGTTATAGAGTTGATCTACCTCAAGATTGAATAGCTAACCCTAGATGAGTTATTTGCCCTATACCCTAAAACCCTTTGGCTTATATAGACGCCGACGATGCCTAGGGCTTACACATGGTAGGTTACATGCCAAAGAGATAAACATGCCTATTTTCTACATCAAACATGGAGTGCAAGCCGTGCTTCCCGAAGCTTCCATCATGGAGACTGGGCCTTCAAATATACCCGTGTTCGGTAAGTAGCCATATAGTCTAGCCCATAAGAATAGGTTAGCTTCCCGAGGACCCCTTAATCCAGGACTCCCTCACCTGTGACTATGCATGTCACCGCCTATCGTCGCGACAACCAGTTAGCTTGACCCCTGCCACCCCCGCCAGCTGCCGCCAAACCTCACCACATTTCGCCACTCCCACTTGTTGTGGCCTATCGGCACTCAGTTTTTTTGATGTTGCTCGCCATCTACCCAACTCTGCCCGATGGGGGAATCTTTGGTACTAGTTTTTTTGCTCATGGTGAACCACGTAACTAATTTACTGAAATATCTGCTCATCTCTCATTCCAGTCCGTCATCCCCTTTTAATCTCCGGCCAAAATCATCATGGATTGATTTTTCTTCTACCTGATTCGAGGGTTTTCATTTATAGAGCATACTATGCAAGTACACATCAGGGCTACGCAGGCTCGTCCACAAAGCCAAGGAATTCCATCTAACCATGCCAAATGAATTCACGAAGCGTACGGTATGTTCAATCTCACCCAACCTCGGTTGGCATGGCCTAATTTTCATGAACCTATACTATATATTGATACATTTGGATGAAAGGTGCCACATGCAACATACAAGTCAATGGGGATTTCTTCTTCTTCTATATTAGGAAAATTAATGATGTATTATTCTTTCAATTAATCTCATATTTGCATGACATCGTGGTTACATTATCTGTTTATTTATAATTTTTTGAAATTTGATTTCAACGGATGTACTATTCTTTTAATTACTCCAATATTAGAATCTTATCATGTTCTGTAATAATATTATCATTTCCTATAGTACATCCCTTGCTTTGCAAGAACAACTGTAATACGAAATCTTGCCCTTTACATAACTAAAGACTCAAGGGATCTCATAATGAACACAAATCATGGATTTACAATCGTTGTTTCTATAAACTTGATGATGATTGTCACTCCTATTTTCACGCATGCCTTTGGATACAAGTTTCTAAGTTTTATGTACTGAAAGTTGGCACTAAAATTACACTGCACCTAAACGAGTCTGGTCATATGATAAATGCTAACTTCCTCGATTACATCATCCTTTCAGACTTTGTTCGAAGTACGTGTTCTTGCAAGTATCTTCAGGATTACATACATAGCAATATCAAAGTAATTGTGTGGTATTTTCTAACTACATAATCCCCATCCTCCTATTGCTCTACTCATGTCAAAAAAATCACCGCCGACGGGACTCTGGAGGTGGCGGGCGAGGTTGTCATCAAGTGGAGGTGGGTTGAGCCAGAACCAGAAGCGTCCATGACAGGCCTAGATTTCATTAGCATCCTCTGAGATGATATGTCGATAGTCATCGTCTACCTTCTCCCACTCGTAAATGGCGTGTAGACAAATGTCCTCTCCCAGCGGTGGCACCCCCTATGGTGTTGCTCCCCTCACGGCATCATCGATGAGAACATGCTTTGCAATGGATTTCGCAAGTGCTTGGATGCATTGTCCCACATCCTCGGCATGCACTATGGCCCAATCAGAGCCCTTACCATGGGCAAGTTCTATTACAACCGCAAGGACTAAGTGAATCTTGACGAGTGGTTCTTATCAACCGCCCTAAATCATCTCCGGGAGCTCACTTTTAGTGATGGACATATGCGCTCGCTCCTCCCACCCTCCGCGTTGTGCCTCGCGCTAATGATGTGCATTGCAAGGTTCATGAGCTTCCATTTCCCCCATATTAATGTCGAGCCTTCTGTTTTGCTCCCTCGATTGAAGCACCTTGAGCTCGTCTCCGCCAGCATCCCGAGGAGCGACATGGAGTGCCTGCTTCGCAGTTATACTACACTCGAGTACCTTCATCTTCATGCAACAAATGGGTTGAGTAAACCCGCATCACCTCAACAAGTCTTCAGACAATTTTTGTGTATTGTTGGTGCTGCAACACATCACACAAGGTGAATCACCAAATTCTCATTGAGGATGTGCCTTTACTTGAGAGATTACTTGTAGTTGACCAACAAGGTCCAACAAGAATCAGGGTCATTTACGCGTCAAAGTTGATAGTATTTGGCTACTCACCTGATAAATCCTCTGAACTTGTTATTGGATCCACATCCGTCCAGGTACAACAGTCGCCTTCTACTCCTTCTTGAAATTAGCATTTTTTCTAATTTTATGATGTATGTTCGTCTATCATCTAGAAAATGATTCTGACAAGATCGACCTTGTATCTGCGCATAGTGAAGGTCTTGGCACTAGGATCTATGGGCCCCGACCTGGACCAAGATGTCAGATTCCTGACATGCTTTCTATGCCCGGAGACGCTATATATTGAAGTGATGCTCCTTTCCTCTTAAATGTTAACCACAAGGAAGTTCAATTTTTTACCCATTTTCCCAAGTTACAATGACGAATGTACTTGAATTTCTGAAGGAATTTTAGAGGATTTTAATACATAGATGTTTTTTCTATAGTGGTTGCTTGATTTATGTGGTTACAATCCATAAGTATTTCTCATTTGGATTCATCTGTACAAGTTTCAAAAGGAGAATTTTGATCCACACTACTTCTCAATAATCATATGCTTTCCTAGACTGTAATCAAACAACCATGTTAATCATGCACGATCGAACATGGCATGTCACTCTATTCGTGTATTTCAGAAACCCTACAAATGAAAGAGGTCCTTGTGTGTTCAAGCACTAGTACAATATCTTGTTTTGCAAATACTGTTAGGCCTTGTAGTGGATAAATTCATGCAATATAACAATCCCATTGAATGCCTTGATATCCATTTCTTAGAAATTACTTTGAACTGCTACCGAGGGACCTTACCGAAGATTATATTCGCGAGGTTCTTTGTTGTGACAGCAGGTGTGCTAAAGGTAATGAGATTTGCCCTTCATGTATGGCACAAAAATGAATGGTTTCTCGATTAGTGCTAGTGACTACAATATAATGGAATAAGCTCTACAGAAGCTCGGTTTCAGTTGGAAACTTCAGTTGACGGACTAATTAGAAGTCCTTATGTCAAGCCCGTAAATGATATGTGTCAGCGGACGACCATCTATGGGGACGGCAAGGCCCCTTTTGTCATTCGGCTGGGGAGATCCTCTAGCCCAAAGAGAATCACCTGTCCATGCACACACGAGGGTTTAGACAGGTTCGGCCGCCGGAGCGTAAAACCATACGTCATGTGTGCTTGGTGCATTATTGGGTTCATAGTATAGGACCGTCACAGCCTGGCAAGGAACTCTCAGGAAGTTTCGCTATGTGTGTAAATGAACAGAGTGTCGACCTTACTAAGGTAGCCATGGACCTTATTTTATAATCCAAGGGGCTACCATAGTGGCTATAATGGTATTTACACCGAATAAACAATGTATATATATCTACCAAAATCGGTGGCAAGAGCTAAAGTGGGAAATACCTAACTCTGACAAACTAGGACAGGAGCATTAAATGTGTGGTGAGGTGGTGCTGGCGACGTCTCCTGACAAGGATCCCCTCTCCTTCTGTGTCGTTCGCCCAACCACCTCTTATTCCTTTGCCATGCCCCGACCAGCTCCACCTAACCGTCTGCCCGATCACCACCTAGTCGATGTAGACGACCAGCCCAATGACGTGGCACGATGGCTTTGTGGGTGGAGACCTTGGCGGGTGTGTTAGTATTAGAGTCCCCTAGCAAGGAGGGCTTGCCAGTTCATTCGAACCCTTGTATGAAGTCGCTCGGTGTCCAGATCTAGACCGACAGCTGGTGCACAAGTTAGGGTACTAAGAACGTCGTTCTTCGGTACACTGACAGGAGCCTCGGGGCCTGGGCTACACTTGCGTCCATCAAGTTTGTTGGGCTAGGCCCAAAAAATGTGCACAGGCACACGCGGCCAGCATCTCCTATGGTTATGATGATCTTCTGATTTGCCCACGACATGCATTGACTGTGGGTCCTGGGATGAATAGAGCGAGGCGGTTACATAGAGGGGTCGCGCCTAAAAACCACACCACATTAGACTAGAAAAGGCGCTCCCCGTGTCGTCGGTCCCCACACGAAGCTCGACATTAGGGGAGAGAGGTGGTCCCCCAAGTAGCACACTTTGTGTCGAATAGTCAGCCTTCGAACCGTCCTGCGACGCTTGAGTGTTTTCGCTGGTTCCACATCGCCTTCCCCCTTTACTACATCCCGCATGACGCGTGTCATACGCGGGGTCTGGTATTGGTTGGGAGGGTCGGTTGCTCTTATTTATTGTGTGTCAGCGCGTGCTTGCCTCGGGTCATGAAGAGCCAGCCCCTCCTCCTCCCCGGCCCTATAAAGAGGGGGCTCAAGGAGGAACATTGCTCATCCGCGCTCTTCTGCTCTACCTCATCGACCAGTGACTTCTCCTCCCTTAATCCTCCATCTCCTAAAGTACGACATTCCTGAGATGGCGAGGGGCACCCCAGATCCCGATGCAGATCGTGCTGATGGTGGTGGTGGCTGGCTCCAGTTCCCGTGGAAGGACGGCATCCGTGGGCCGCGGAAGGACGGCATTCAAGGGTTATGGAGGAAGAAACTCGTTGAACCGTGGCGGTCGTAGTGGTGCACCCCGCCCGAAGCCCCATGCGGAGATCCATGCGGGGGAGGAGGTGTGCGAGTTTGTTGTGGTGCTCCCCCGGCGGCAACGGATCTGGCTTTGCCTCCCTGACCCCTTCGCACGGTCCAGGCAAAACAGACGGCCTCAAGGTTTGTGGCTTTGGGCGGACGGTTGCTGCAATGGGCACGCCTGGGTGGTCGTCGATCTCTCCGTCAGAAGCACCATGTTCTTAATGTGGGGGTGGAAGTTGTTAGCCTGCTCCCGTGGCCTTGGACCCGGGCATCTCCTCCAATTCAAGTTTGATGGCTCCGCCACCCTCTTCGTTAAGATCTTCGAGGTTTCCTGTGTTCGCCCCGAGTGCTGCACCGAGAGATCAAGTGGCAGCGACTGCAACTCCTCAAGCGGTAACGACGACGATGATAGCACCTTCGGCATCAAGGAGGAGGACTCTGACTATACACGCGCGGAGCCGTAGCCAGGGCTTAGGGTAGGTGTGGGAACGAAGCTTCATTTGTGAGACCACGTTCCAGATGAATCGTCGTATCGTAGTGGCAGATCTCCATTTGTGTTTCAATTTTACCCAATGTTACCTTTGGAGGAAACGAAGAGAAGATATTTGGTATCTTTAGAACATTAAGGATTATCCATGTGTCTATGGATGTCCATTTCCCTTTCGACGAACGAAAATTTCGCTTGTGTGTCCTTTTGGCCCTTGCTCTCGCCGGGAATGCTTGCCAGCGGCACGTCCTGACCGCGGGTGCTTCTAAGGATAGGTCCTGAGCACCCTTCCGGTGGGGCTACTTCTGGCAAGGCTACCTTGTCGTCCTTGGCACGGCTACTTAGGATGTTGGGCATGCTTCCAGCTCCCAAGCGCACAACAATTTCGACAGAGGCCCTTAGCATGGTAGTTTTCTCACACAAGCACCAAATTTGTTCGAGGGGAGGCCTAAATTTATTTGAACTGTTTTTTCAACTTAGCTTTTTCTCGTTGCATTTCTTTATGCGAGGCATTCATCCTTGAACACGGCCGTAGGTGTCCATTCCGTCACACACACACCCGGAAGACTTGCACGTAGGGCCCCTTCTCCCTTTTCAAAATAAAAAAGAAGAGAAAATAGAGTAGGTCAGAAACCTAGATGGTTCAATAGTTGACTTACGTAAGTAAAGAGTGATCACAACATCTCACATAACATACATAAAATAAATATGTATTTTGGAAAAGAGTTGTAGAACACTTAGCTTTATTGACTATGCACAAGGTCATTGCCTGGTTCTGGACAAAGGATTACACACCTTCCCAGCGAACTTGTACCAAAGGGGTTGTCGAGTGGCCCGACAGCCGCGGCTTACGGGTAGAACTTATGAAGATGCTTGATATTCCACGACTTCTGCACCGGGGTGCCGTCTTCGGTCTCCAGGCGGAATGCGCTAGGCCTAGTGACTCGTGCTACCCGTTAAGGGCCTTCCCACTTTAGCGTCAACTTTTTGATCCTTTCACAGACTAAATCCATCGAAAAATAAGGTCACCTTCCTCAACACTCCTAGCACGCAGCCTGCAGACGTGATAGCGGCGCAAAGTTTTTTGGTACTGAGCGGCACGCAACACGGCCTGGAGACGATCTTCCTCCAAGAGCGTGGCATCATCTTGCAGTACTTGCTCTTGCTGGTCCTCATCAAAGGCATGCACTCTCGGTGACCCGTATGTAAGTTCCATGAGGAGAGATGCTTTTGCACCATAAACTATGGAGAAGGGTGTCTTTCTGGTGGATCGATTTGGTGTCATTCTGATTGACCAAAGAACCACTGGCAATTCATCAATCCAGCGCCTTGTGTGCTTGTATAGCTGTTCGAAAGTTCTCGTCTTGAGGCCCCGTAGCTCTTCAGTGTTTTTCCCTTTCTACTTTCCCATTCCTCCTGGGTTAAGCAAATGATGTGAAGCACACTTTGGTGCCAATGTCTTGACAATATTGCATGAAGCTGCTATTGGTGAATTGCGTGCCATTGTCCGTGATGATCCTGTTGGGGACACCGAAACAGCAAACTATCCCTCTGGGTTACTTGACCACCGCTTGCGATGTTTCCTTTCTCACTTGCTCCACTTTAGGCCACTTCATAAACTTGTCAATTCCAACGAACAAGAACTCAAAGCCCCCGGTAGCACGGGGGAAGGGGCCGGACAATGTTGAGCCCCCAGACTAAAAAAGTCTAGGAAAGCAGTATAGTTTGAAGCGCTTGTGCTTGTTGATGTGTTTTCTTGTCATGGTATTGGCATGCTTCACACGTTTTCACCACTACCAATGAATCTTGGAGGCTATCGGCCAATAGAAGCCTTGGCGGAAAGCTTTCCCAACAAGGGCATGTGACCTGATGTGGGAGCCGCAGATCCATCCGTGTATCTCTGCCAATAGTTGACGTCCTTCTTCCTAGGGAATGCACTTTAATTTCACGCCATTCGGTCTCCTAATGTATAAGGTGTTGTCCACACACTGGTACATGCTCGACCATTAGGTAACTCTTTAAGATTCCTATGGTTCCCCGGGAAGATCTCCTGTCTGGAGGTATTGGACTATCGGTTGTGCCCCATGCCGGAGCCTGTGGCTCGACAACGAGGACTCAAGGCATCTCTTCCACTACGAGAATGCTAGCTTATGTGGCAAAGACCATCAGGTATGCCAGATCTTGAGGTCCATCGACAGGCAGGTTGTCGCTTCCGGCAACCCTCTTGGCGGCCACGGATGGCTCTGCTGGGGAATAGTCACTAGAATCGACCTTTATTTTCTTGTTCTACCATGCTGATGGGCTAACTCAAGGTTGAGTTAATTGGAGTATAAAAGTGCCAGGTCCCACAGGCAGCTTCTGCGAAGCTCTCTCTGACAGGTCATCGGCAATGCTATTCTTGGCACGGGGGACGTGCTCCATTTCCAAACCGTCAAAGTGCTCTTCCAACCTTCGTAATTCGTCAACATACACCTCCATCAGGGGACTCTGGTAATCTTTATTCACTAGGCGCACAATGAGCTACGAATCTCCCTAGACTATCAGCTTCCTGATGCCGAGATCGGCTGCTATCCATAGTCCGGCAAGTGACCCTTCGTACTCGGTTGTGTTGTTTGTTTATTCCACCCTGGGGAAATGCATATGGATCACATACTCAAGGTGCTCTCTGGTGGTTGCAACGAGTAATACTTTGGCACGGGCGCCTTGCAGCGAGAAGGCTTCGTCAAAGTACATGACCCATTCTTGAGGTATGTCCTTGTCGTGGAGGGCTTTTTCCGGAATTTCTTTGTCTGTCATTAGCATCCATTCTACTACGGACTCCTCCGGGGCTCTTCTTTGGATTATTGTCATGCTTTCATAGCTCAATTCAAAGCTGGCCAGTTCCAACGCCCACTCGATGATCATGCCAGTTGCCTCTGGATTTCTCAAGATGTGTTGTAGTGGGAACCGAGTGACGACGCTGATGTGGTCTGCTTGGAAGTAGTGGCACAGTTTCCGAGAGGCCATGAGGGGGCCAAAAAGCATTTTCTGTATCCCAGAGTATCTTGATCTAGCCCCATGCAGGAGACAGCTATAAAAATACACTAGTCGTTGTACCACTTTCTTCTTCTTTATAGTTTGCTGCTCTACCCCTTCTATCGTGCTTGCGTCATTAAATTTTTGACTTGCCGGACCAGACTCTGGTTCGCCGGTTGCAGACTCTGGGGTTTCCGACTCATCCCCTTCACCTTCCCTTTCTACCACCAGTGCTGCACTAACCATTTAGTTTGTTGCCTCCAAGTATAGCAATAACATCTCCTCTAGTTTGGGCGCGACTAGGACTGGCGTTGACGATAGATATCTCTTCAAATCTTACCGCATTGCATCCGCTTCTGGGGCCATGTCATTGGGCCTGCTTTCTTCAGGATCTTGAAGAATGACAAGGTGCACTCTGCATATTTGGAAATGAACTTGCTGAGAGCGGTGATGCGGTCCGCCAGATGACGCATGTCCTTGATGCGCTTTGGCACCTCAAGCTATTCAATCGCCTCAATTTTGGTGGTGTTGGCTTCGATCCTGCACTGTGACAAAAAGAGCCCAAGGAGCTTGCCAAAGGGGATTCCAAACACACACTTCTCGGGATTAAGCTTCAAATTGATCTTGTGCAGATTTGCAAAGGTTTCTTCTAGATCTTGGATCAGCGTGACCTTGTTCTTGGTTTTGGCCACTATATCGTCCATGTAGGCTTCCACATTCCTGTGCAGTTGCAGCCCCAACCCAATCTGAATTTCCCTTGTGGATGTTGAACTGACACTCTTTAACCCCAAACGGAATGCGTCTGAAATGGTACACGTCGGAAGGGTTAATGAATGCCATTTTCTCTTTGTCTTCCTTAGCCATGAAGATCTAGTGGTATCCAGAGTAGGCATCAAACAAAGACAAGAGATCGCAGCCAGCGGTCGAGTCCACTATCTGATCCATGCACGGCAAGGGGAATGGGTCCTTTGGCAAGCCTTATTAATATCAGGAAGTGGATGCAAAGTCTTCATTTCTCATTTGCCTTGCGCACTACCACAGAATTCGCCAGCCAAGTTGGGTGGATCACGAATCTGATCAAACCTGTTGCTTCTAGTTTGTTGATTTATTTGGCGATGAACTCCTGCCATTCCAGGGCTTCCTTTCCTACCATCTACCTTATAGGGTTTGCATGGGGACAAACAGCAAGGTGGTGCTCAATCACCTCAATGGAAATACCGTGGATGTCAGATGGTTGCCACGCAAACAGATACATCTCCAACGTATCTATATTTTTTTACTGTTCCATGCTAATATATTATAATTTTTTTGAGCACTAACCTATTGACCTAGTGCCCAGTGCGAGTTGTTGTTTTCTGCATGTTTTTGACTTTTCAGGTTCGAAGTACCAAATGAAGTCCAATTGGCACGAATTTTTTTGATGATTTTTTTCTGGACCAAAAGAAGACCTCGAAGCTTCGTGTGGAGGTCGGGAAACCACGAGGGACCCACAAGCCAACAGGGCGCACCACCAAGGGGTGCGCCCTGCTGGCTTGTGCCTCCCTCGGGCGCCTCCTCATGCCCCTCTCTAGCCAATAAATTCACATATATTCCAAAAACCCTAGAAGCAGTCATAAAACACTTTTTTCGCTGCCGTAAGTCTCTGTTCTGATGGGAGGCCATCTACACCTCCGTTCTGGCACCTTGTCAGAGGGGAGATCGGTCACGAAGGGCCTCTTCATCAACCTTGCTACCCTCACCATATGTGTGAGTAGTTCACCACAGACCTATAGGTCCATAGGTAGTACCTAGATTGCAATCTCTCTCTCTTGCACTATCTCTCTCTCTCTCTGAGCTGGGGATTAGAGATTAATCAGAAATCAGTCGATAATCGATTTTATCGGTCAACTATTAATTGGCCATTTTTTGCAAATCCCAGGTTCCCAACACTGAAATATGCTATATTTAACACCAAAAATATATTGGACGGAAGTGTTACCTTGATTCCTATCCTCCGAATCCTTGTATAATGACAAAGAAAATAGTGAAATAGTACATATTGCATAACAAAGTCCACAAAAACACAAATTAACATGTTTTTTTGCAAACATAGTGCTAGGAATATGCCTGATTTATTAGGAGATTCCCCATAAATCGCTTCTTAGAGTGATAAATTGGACCAAAAGATAAACGATGAAGATAAGGCATAATCTTATCAATCACCCCACAATTAGAGATAAATCGAACGATAAATCGTTGAATCGGAAGATTTTTTGACCAGTGGTGCAAGTTGTTTGTTCTTTTGTGTGCAGCCGCTGAAGACGATTGAGGATTGGTATTCGTCTTGGTTCGATAAACCTTGGTTTCATAACTGAGGTAAATACTTACCCACTTTGTGATAACCCGTTCCCCTTCACGGATAACCCAACGTAGATCACGAGTATCACGAAGGATTTCTGGCACCATTGCCAGAGAATACCATCACCAACTATCAAGTAAATTCACACAAATTTTCATTCACTTGTTCATATTTTTATTTGTTGCTATATTTATTTTATTGCTTAAAAATAAAAAATACAAAAAAGCGGACCTTAGGCTGCCTCATATGCATCGTCTTTATAATGTCTTTCGTGAAAATAAGGATTCAGAAAATTGTGCTCAATTGTTAGAGGAAGAATTTATAAAAAATGCTTAACGTGAGTTCCTTTAATGACGGGCATGATATAAATGTTGTTAGAATTATTTGAATATCCATGATGCTAACAAAATGCAAAACCACAAGCTTGGGAATGCTATGTTTGATGAAGAGGATATTTTCTGTCCCCCAAGTTTTGATGAGCAAATTTGTTATGATGATTGTGGTGATGACACGTATGCAATAATTATTAATGATAACCATGAAACTTGTCATCATGATCTAAATTTTCAATTTGTTTATGACAATCATGTGTCACATGATAGTTATTTTGTTGAGTTTGCTCCCACTACTATAAATGAAAAGGAATTTGATCATGTGAAGAGTAATAAATTTTCTATGCTTGCGGATCACGAAAAGAATGCTTTATGTGATAACTATATTGTGGAATCCTTCACAATTCTACTTAAAATTATTATGTGGGGGATAATATGCGTGTAGGAATTGCACTAATATCAAGTTGCCTCACTATGTGTTCCATGTTTTGAAGTTGTGCTTGTATTGCCTTCCTATTCTAGTAGACTCTTTGTCCCTTAAATTATTTTCTCACAAAATTTATATGCATAGGAAGTGCGTTAAGATTAAATTTGGTTGTAAATTTCTTCATGATGCTCCCATTGTGTTTTAATTCTTCACTTCTTTTAGCATCATTGAATGCATTATGCCTAGCTAGGGACATAAAACAATAGTGCTTGTTGGGAGGCAACCCAATATGTATCTCAATTTTGTTTTTACTTTCTCTTATTTTGTGATAACATGATTGTTTCCTATGTAATTTTTTTTATGTTTTAATTAGTGTTTGTGCCAAGTAAAGCCTTTGGGATGACTCACAAGATGAGTAGAAACGATGCTGAAACATAACAGAAACTTTGACTCTAGTACAGGAATTTTTCATTTTTTACTGGAGCATGACAATGATCTGAAAGTTTTAAACATTATTGCTTTAAAAAATTCTTTATGCTGTCATAATTCATCATAATGTTTAGAATTACATAAGTATGGGCTCTTTACAGGTTGCTCCAAACTGTTCTGTTTCAAACATATTCTGTTTTGCTTGCACAGTTTGCTTGTTTTGATTATGCTATAGATTGTATCGGGAGGTATAAGCCATGGAGAAAGTTAGGATACAGTACCTATTATGCAAAAATGAATTAATAATCAATTTATCACATTACCTAAATTATGCAATATGTTGCTTATACTAACGGATCTCGCGAAGTTTTATTGAGTTTTGTGTGATTGAAGTTTTCAAGTTTTGGGTGTTATCACGATGGACTATGCAATAAGGAGTAGCAAGATCCTAAGATTCGGGATCCCCAAGGCAACCCAAGTAAAATTCTAATGATACTCACGATTCTAAGCTTGGGGATGCTCCAGAAGTCATCCCCTCTTTTGTCTCAATCCATCGGATGTCACTTGGAGCTATATTTTTATTCATCACATGATATGTGTTTTGCTTGGAGCGTCATTTACTTTTGTTTGCTTTTACTTTCATGATGTCACAGTCATCATTTTCTGGACACACCTATTTGACAGAGACACGCCTTCATGATAGTTTGCTAGAATACTCTATGTGCTTCACTTATATCTTTTGAGCTTGGAAGTTGCTCTAGTACTTCACTTATATCTCTTTGAGCACGGTGGTGTGTAGTATTTATAGAAATAATATGCTCTAGTTATTCACTCATATTTGTTTTAGATATGAATAAATAGCGACGGTAATTTGCATGGATCATAAGAATAGTACAAAAATAGTAGGTATTCAATGAATGATAATCAAAACCATCATGTAGCACATATAGAGAAATTGTGGGTTAATGACATTGATGTGGTAATATGAAAAGGGTGTCAGTCCATAATTGTTGATTAGGAAAAGTGTCGAGATTAAGAGGTCTTAACTTCTTATTCATATAAAAATTAAATAGGCATGGTGATGATGTGTGAGCATTTTCATTCCTCGTTGAAATCCTAGTGTTGTTTCGAGTCAGGGGGCGCGATGGTTAACTCCTACCAACCTCCTCCCTCGGGGCATGCGAGGAGTACTTTGATTTCTAATAAAACTAATAGAACTTTGCAATAAGTATGTCAGTTCATTATGACTAGTGTGACACCATGGACATACGCATTATCACCATCTCAAATTTGCTAGCGTCTTCGGTACCATGCATAGCCCTTTCTCACCTTGAGGATCGGTGCAACTTTTGCCAGTGCATCCAAACCCTATGACATGATATGCTTTGTTGCACATAAGCTTCATTATATCTTCCTCAAAACAGCCACCATACCTACCTATTATGAAATTTCGATAGCCAGTCTGAGATATATTGCCATGCAAATTCCATAGTCACTTCACATGACTAGTTCATTCATCATCATATTGCTTTGCATGATCATACAGAGCTGACATAGTATTTGTGGAAAAGCCACCGTTCATCATGTTTTTGATACATGTCACACTAGATCATTGCACATCTTGATACACTACCAGAGGCATTCATATAGAGTCATATTTCCCAATCACTTCTTCATATTGAGTTGTAACTAGAAAAAAGTGTGATGATCATCATTATTAGAGTGTTGTCCCAGTGAGGAAACAATGATGGAGACTATGATTCCCCCACAAGTCAGGACAAGACTTCGAACGAAAAATGAAATAAAAATGAGGGCGGCCAAATGAGACAACATTTGAAAAAATATGAATGGGGGAGTGATACGTCTCAAATGTATCTATAATTTTTTATTGTTCCCTGCTATTATATTATAAGTTTTGGATGTTTTATATGCATTAATATGCTATTTTATATTCTTTTTTGGACTAACCTATTAACCTAGTGCCTAGTGCTAGTTTCTGTTTTTTCCTTGTTTTTGAGTATTGCAGAAAAGGAATATCAAATAAAGTCCAAACGGAATAAAATTCTATGGTGATTTTTCTTGGACCAGAAGAAACCCACAAGACTTGGAGAAGAGGCCAGAAGAGCCACGGGTGGGCCACAAGCCACCCTGGCGCGGCCAGGGGGTGCCACCTGGCTTGTGGGCCCCACATAGCTCCTCCAATCCTAATCTTCGGCCTATAAATTCAGAAATATTACCCCAATACCAAAAAGAGCCAAGATAATATTTTTTCCGCTGCCGGAAGCCTCAATTCCCGAGAGATCCAATCTTGGAGCCTTTTCCAACAATCTGTTGGTGGGGGATTCGATAATGGAGGGCCTCCACATCAACTCCATTGCACTTCTGACGATGCGTGAGTAGTTCACCTCAGACATATGTGTCCATATCTAGTAGATAGATGGATTCTTCTCTCTCTATGTTCTTAAATACCATGTTCTCTATGATCTTCATGGGGACCTATCCGATGTAATACTCTTTTGCGGTGTGTTTGTCGAGATCCGATGAATTGTGGGTTTATGATCAGATTGTCTATGAATATTATTTGAATCTTCTCTGAATTCTTATATGCATGATTTCATTTCTTTGCAAGTCTCTTCAAGTTATTTTGTTTGGTTTGGCCAACTAGATTGGTAATTATTGCAATGGGAGAAGTGCTTCGTTTTGGGTTCAATCTTGTGGTGTCCTCACCCAATGACATAGTAGGGGTAGCGAGGCACGTATTTGTATTGTTTCCATCGAGGATAAAAAGATGGGGTTTTCATCATATTGCTTGAGTTTATCCCTCTACATCATGTCATCTTGCTTAATGCGTTACTCTGTTCTTCATGAACTTAATACTCTAGATGCACGCAGGAGTCGGTCGATGTGTGGAGTAATAGTAGTATATGCAGAATCGTTTTGGTCTACTTGACACAGACGTGATGCCTATATGCATACTCATTGCCTTGTATATCGTCATAACTATGTGCTTTTCTATCAATTGCTCGATAGTAATTTGTTCACCCATCGTATTATTTTCCTTCGAGAGAGAAGCCTCTAGTGAAACCTATGGCCCCGGGGTCTATTTTCCATATTATATTTTTAGAGCTATAAACCAAAAATACCTTGCTGCAATTTTATTTACTTTTACTTCTCGCAATCTTTTATATCTATCTCTATCAGATCTAATCCTTGCAAGTAACCGTGAAGGGATTGAGAACCCCTTTATAGCGTTGGGTGCAAGTGTTTGATTGTTTGTGCAGGTGCATAAATTGGGTCGTTGCTTGTTCCTCCAACTGCATTGATACATTGGTTCTCAACAACTGAGTGGAATACTTATCTACTTTGTTGCATCAGCCTTTCCTCTTAAAGGGAAAACCAACGCAAGCTCAAGAAGTAGCAAGAAGGATTTCTGCCGTCGTTGTCGGGGAGGATACACATCAAGCCTACCAAGTACCCATCACAAACTCATCTATTGAATTTACATTATTAGCCATTTGCCTCTCATTTTCCTCTCCCCCACTTCTAAAATGATTTTCGGAAGAAAAACACAAAAAGATTTACCTTTTTATTCGCCCTTCTTCCGTTTTCCTTTTCATTTGCTTTTGGTTTG
Organism: Hordeum marinum; assembly: GCA_022496015.1. NCBI lineage: Eukaryota > Viridiplantae > Streptophyta > Magnoliopsida > Poales > Poaceae > Hordeum > Hordeum marinum. The sequence continues at coordinate 124,230,674 of CM039676.1, read as the reverse complement.
CTTGTGTGCTAGATTGCTTGCTTTGTCACGATGTCTAAGAATACCAAATTGTGTGACTTCTCCAATTCTAATAATAATGTTTTTATTAGTACTCTGATTGCTCCCACCACTAGTGCGGAATCTTATGAAATTAATGTCACTTTGCTTAATATTGTTGTGAAAGAACAGTTTTCCGGCCTTCCTAGTGAAGATGTCGCATCCTATCTAAATAACTTCATTGAGTTGTGTGACATGCAAAAGAAGAAAGATGTGGATAATGATATTGTTAAATTTAATCTATTTCTGTTCTCACTACGAGATCGTGCTAAAACTTGGGTTCCATCTTTGCCTAAAAATAGTATTGATTCATGGAATAAGTGTAAAGATGCTTTTATTTCCAAGTACTTTCCGCCTGCTAAAATCATCTCCTTTAGGAATGATATAATGAATTTTAAGCAACTTGATCATGAGCATGTTGCACAATCTTGGGAAAGGATGAAATTAATGATTAGAAATTCCCTCGCACATGGTTTGAGTTTATGGATGATTATACAATTTTTTATGCGGGATTGAATTTTGCATCTAGGAATCTTTTAGATTCATCCACGGGTGGTAATTATGGAAATCACATTAGGAGAAGCTACTAAACTCCTAGATAATATTATGGAAAATTACTCTCAATGGCATACCGAATAATATCCTACTAGTAAAAAGGTGTACGCTATTAAAGAAATAAATACTTTGCGTGAAAAGATGGATTAATTAATGAAATAGTTTGCTAGTAATAGTGCTCCTATTGATCCTAATGATATGCCTTTGTCTTCTTTGATTGGCAATAATAATGAATATATGGATGTGGATTTTGTTGGTAGGAACAATTTTGGTAATAACGCGTATAGAGGCAATTACAAACCTAGGACATTTCCTATTAATTACTCTAATATTTATGGTAATTCCTACAACAATCCTTATGGAAATTATAATAAGAAGCCCTCTGATCTTGAGAATAATATTAAAGAATTTATTAGTTCTCAAAAGGTTTTCAATGCTTCGATTGAAGAAAAAATGCTCAAGATTGATGATTTGGCTAGGAACTTTGATAGAATTTCGCTTGAGATTCATTATTTTAAAATTAGATCTACTCCACCAAAGTTGGATATTACTGAGTTTTTACAAGCTACGAGAACTTCTATTGATGAGTGTAAGGAAAGAACCGCTAGAATGCGCGCTAAGCGTGAATGATTTGAAAAGGTGTGCTCTCATGGTAATAATGATGAGGATCTTAAAGAGATTGATGTGACTCCTATTGAATATTTGTTTTCCAATATAAATCTTTATAAATATGGGACTGGAGATAAGTCAAATTTAGTTAAAAGTCATCCCAATGATTCGGAGTCTATAGATCTTAATGCTAGAATTGCTAAAAGTGGGATTGAAGAGGTCAAAACTTTAAATAGCAATGAACCCACTCTATTGGATTTAAAGGATTTAAATTATGATAGTTGTTCTTTGATTGATTATATTTCCTTTTTGCAATCTATGTTGAATTCACAACATGCTTATAATCAAAATGAGGATTTTACTAAACATATCGTTGATGCTATGATGAAATCTTTTGAAGAAAAACTTGAGTTGGAAGTTTCTATACCTAGAAAGCTTTATGATGAGTGGGAACCTACTATTAATATTAAAATTAAAGATTTTGAGTGTCATGCTTTGTGTGATTTGGGTGCTAGTGTTTCAATGATTTCAAAAACTATATGTGATGTGCTAGGTTCCTATGAACTTGATGATTGCTCATTGAATTTGCATCTAGCGGATTCCACTATTAAGAAACCTATGGGAAGGGTTAATGATGTTCTTATTGTTGCAAATAGGAATTATCTGCCTGTAGATTTCATTGTTCTTGATATAGATTGCAATCCTATATGTCCTATTATTCTTGGTAGACCTTTCCTTAGAACGATCGATGCAATTACTGATATGAAAGAAGGAAACATTAGATTCCAATTTCCATTAAGGAAAGGCATGGGACACTTTCCTATAAATAAAATAAGATTACATTATGAATCTATTATGAGATCTACTTATGGATTGCATACCAAAGATGACAATACCTAGATCTATTGCATTATGCCTAGCTAGGGGCGTTAAACAATAGCGCTTGTTGGGAGGCAACCCAATTTTATTTTTATGTTTTTATTTTTCTTCTATTTTTGAGTGTTTCAAAAATTATTACCTCTTTAGTAAAAAAATGGTGTTTTAATTAGTGTTTGAGCCAAGTAATACCTTTGGGATGGTCTATGGTGATTGTTGATATGATCTTGTTGAAAAACAGAAACTTTTGCACTCAGTCCAGGAATTTTATAAATTTACCAGAACGCCAAATGAGTTTAAATTTTTTTTAAAAGATTGATATAAAAATTTCAAATATTTTCCTACGTTCTCAGAATTTTTGGGATTACACAGAAGTTTACAGATTGCTATAGACAATTCTGTTTTTGACAGATTCTGTTTTCTTTGTGTTGTTTACTTATTTTGATGTACCTATGGGTTGTATCGGGGGGTATGAACCATGAATAAGTTAGAATAAAGTAGATATTACACCAATATAAATAAAGAATGAGTTCACAACAGTACCTAAAGTGGTGATTTATTTTTCTTATACTGAAGTATCTCACGAGTTTTCTGTTGAGTTTTGTGTTGTGAAGTTTTCAAGTTTTGGGTAAAGATTTGATGGAGTATGGAATAAGGAGTGGCAAGATCCTAAGATTTGGGATGCCCAAGGCACCCCAAGTAATCAAGGATGCCAAATATCCTAAGCTTGGGGATGCCCGGGAGACATCCCCTCTTTCGTCTTCAATCCATCGGTAAATTTACTTGATGCTATATTTTTACTCACCACATGATATGTGTTTTGCTTGGCACGTCTTGTCTGATATGATTCTTTGCTTTTTAGTTTCCCACAATCATCCTAGATTCACACACCTCTTGATAGAGATACGCATGAATCGAGAATTTATTAGAATACTCTATGTGCTTCACTTATATCTTTTGAGATAGGCAAATTTGCTCGAGTGCTTCACTTATACCTTTTTAGATCACGATGGTGTTTCGTTTTATAGAAATAATTGAAATCTTGTACCTCACTTAAATTATTTTGAGAGTCTTCAAATAGCATGATAATTGGTTTAGGTTATGAATTTAGTCCTAATATAATGGGCATCCAAGAGGGATATGATAAAAACTTTCATATAAAGTGCATTGAATACTATGCGAAGTTTGATTCCTTGCATAAAGTTTTGAGATATAAAGATGGTGATATTAGAGTCATGATAGTGAGTAATTGTGAATTTTTAAAAATAATTGGGTAAATTTTTGTGATTCCCGTAGCATGCACGTATGGTGAACCGTTATGTAACGAAGTCGGAGCATGATTTGTTTATTCATTGTCATCCTTTGTGTGAGGGTCGGGAGTGCGCGATGGTTAACTCCTACCAACCTCTCCCCTAGGATCATCCATCTAATACTTTTATTTGATAACTAATAGACTTTTGCAATAAGTATGTGAGTTCTTTATGACTAATGTGAGTCCATGGATTATACGCACTCTCACCCTTCCACCTTTGCTAGCCTCTCTAGTACCACGCAATTTTCGCCGGTGCAATAAACCCACCATATACCCTTCCTCAAAACAGACACCATACCTACCTATTATGGCATTTCCATATCCATTTATAGATATATTTCCATGCAACTTCCACCGTTTTGTTTATTATGACATGCACCATCATTTTCATATTGCTTTGCATGACCGTAAGATAGCTAGCATGATGTTTTCATGGCTTGTACTTTTTTATGTCATTTGCTATGCTAAATCATTGCACATCCCGGTACAACACCGGAGGCATTCATATAGAGTCATATTTTGTTCTAGGTATCAAGTTGTAAGTCTTGAGTTGTAAGTAAATAAAAGTGTGATGATCATCATTACTAGAGCATTGTCCCATGTGAGGAAAGGATGATGGAAGCTATGATTCCCTCACAAGTTGGGATGAGACTCAGGACTTTATGAAAACTAAAAGAGGCCAATGAAGCCCAAATAAAAAAAGAGGCCAAATATTCCCAAAATAAAAATAATAAGAGAGAAGAGAGAAGGAACAATGCTACTATCTTTTTCCACACTTGTGCTTCAAAGTAGCACCATGATCTTCATGATAGAGAGTCTCCTATTTTTTCACTTTCATATACTAGTGGGAATTTTTGATTATATAACTCGGCTTGTATATTCCAATGATGGGCTTCCTCAAATTTCCCTAGGTCTTCATGAGCAAGCAGGTTGGAGGCACACCCACTCAGTTTCTTTTTAAGCTTTCGTACACTTATATCTCTAGTACATATGTTGCATGGCAATCCCTACTCACTCACATGATATCTGTTAATGGGCATCTCCGTAGCTCATTGATACGCCTAGTCAATGTGACACTATCTTCTCTGTTTCCTCACAACCTCCACCATATTGTATTCCACCTATAGTGTTATATCCATGGCTCACGCTCATGTATTGCATTAGAGTTGAAAAGGTTTGAGAACATAAAAGTTGTGAAACAATTGCTTGACTTGTCATCGGGGTTGTGAATGTTATAAATACTTTGTGTGGGTAAGATGGAGCATAGCCAGACTATATGATTTTGTAGGGATAATTTTCTTTTGCCATCTTATTTTGAAGAGACACGATTACTTTGTTAGTGTGCTTGTCAACATTAAGCTTTTGTTTTGAGTCTTACGGATCTGAACATTCATGCCACAATAAAGAATATTACATGGATAAATATGTTAGGTAGTATTCCACATCAAAAATTATTTTTTATCATTTACCTACTCGAGGACGAGCAGGAATTAAGCTTGGGGATGATGATACGTCTCCAACATATCTATAATTGTTGATTGTTCCATGCTATTATTATCTATTTTGGATGCTTTATATGCATTAATGTGCTATTTTATATTATTTTTCGGTCCAACCTATTAACCTAGTGCCTAGTGCAAGTTTCTGTTTTTTCCTTGTTTTTGAGTATTGCAGAAAAGGAATATCAAACGGAGTCCAAACGGAATACAATTCTATGATGATTTTTCTTGGACCATAAGAAACCTAGGAGACTTGGAGAAGAGGCCAGAAGATCCACGGGTGGGCCACAAGCCACCCTGGCGTGGCCAGGGGGCGCCCTGGCTTGTGGGCCCCGTAGCTCCTCCAACCCAAATGTTTGGCCTATAAATACAGAAATACTACCGCAATACCAAAAATATCCATGAGAATACTTTTCCATCGCCGGAAACCTCCATTCCCGGGAGATCCAATCTTGGAGCCTTTTCCAGTTATTTGCCAGACGGGGATTCGAGAGGGCCTCTACATCAACTCCATTGCCCTTCTGATGATGCGCAACTAGTTCACCTCAGACCTACAGGTCCATAGCTAGTAGCTAGATGGCTTCTTCTCTGTCTTTGTTCTTCAATACCATGTTTTCTATGATCTTCATGGCGATCTATCCGATGTAATTCTCTTTTGCGGTGTGTTTGTCGAGATCTGATGAATTGTGGGTTTATGATCAGATTATCTATGAATATTATTTGAATCTTCTGTGAATTCTTATATGCATGATTTCATATATTTGCAAGTCTCTTCGAGTTATTGGTTTTGTTTGGCCAACTAGATTTCTAATTCTTGCAATGGGAGAAGTGCTTAGTTTTGGGTCCAATCTTGCGATGTCCTCACCCAATGACATAGTAGGGGTAGCAAGGCATGTATTTGTATTGTTGCCATCGAGGATAAAAAGATGGGGTTTTCATCGTATTGCTTGAGTTTATCCCTCTGCATCATGTCATCTTACTTAATGTGTTACTCTTTTCTTCATGAACTTAATACTCTAGATGTAGGCACCAGTCGATCGATGTGTGGAGTAATAGCAGTAGATGCAGAATCGTTCTGGTTTACTTGACACGGACGTGATCCCTATATGCATAATCATTGCCTGGGATATCATCATAACTATGCGCTTTTCTATCAATTGCTCGATAGTAATTTGTTCACCCACCGTATTATTATTTTTTGAGAGAGAAGCCTCTAGTGAAACCTATTGCCCTCGGGTCTATTTTCCATATTATACTTTCAGATATATAAACCAAAAATACCAAAAATACCTTGTTGCTATTTTATTTACTTTTAATTCTCTCAATCTTATATATCTATCTCTATCTGATATAATCCTTGCAAGTAACTGTGAAGGGATTGACAACTCCTTTATAGCGTTGGGTGCAAGTGTTTGATTGTTTGTGCAGGTGCATAAATTGGGGCCTTGCTTGTTCCTCCTACTGGATTGATACCTTGGTTCTCAACAATTGAGGTAAATACTTATCTACTTTGCTGCATCACCCTTTACTCTTCAAGGGGAAACCAATGCAAGCTCAAGAAGTAGTAGGGAGGCAAAAAGAAAAAAATGAAAATCCCACCACGAAAAACAAATGAGAGAAAAAGAGAGAAGGGACTTTGCTACTATCCTTTACCATACTTGTGCCTCAAAGTGGCACCATGTTCTTCATATAGAGAGTCTCCTATTTTGTCACTTCCATATGCTAGTGGTAATTACCTTTTCATATATTAAACGTTGCTTGTATATTCCGATGATGGGCTTCCTCAAATACGCGACGTCTTCATGAGCAAGCAAGTTGAATGCACACCCCACTTAGCTTCAGTTGAGATTTCATACACTTATAGCTCTAGTGCATCATTTGCATGTCAATGCCTACTCCTTTCATTGACATCTATCGATCAGCATCTCCATAGCTTGTTGGTACTCCTAGTTGATGTGAGACTATCTTCTTCACTTTTTACCCCTTTGATATCTACCATCATACTCTATTCAACCTATATGATATATCCAATTGTTCATGCTCATGTATTGCATGAAGAATAAAAATTTGATGGATATTGAAAAAGTACGATCCAATTGCCTGACTTGGACATCGTGGTGCTTAACATTTGTATTGATGTGGTGAAGACAGAGGCATGCCTTGCTAATATAATAAGATGTGTAGAGGTAAACATTCTTTTAGGATCATATACTTCAAAAAAATCAATGATTTTGTTTCGTATATAAATATTACTATATTGTTGTTTGTTAACTCGTCATTTCTCAATGAACATACAGACAAAAGATTACATAATGGTAGCACGTCAAATCAAAAATTCTGTTTTTATCATTTACCTACTCGAGGATGAGCAGGTTTTAAGCTTGGGGATGCTGATACGTCTCCAACGTATCTATAATTTTTGATTGTTCCATCCTAATATATTATCATTCTAGGATAGTTTGGGGACAATTGTTTACCAAAAAATAATATTTTTGAGCATTAACCTATTGACTCGGTGCCCAGTGCCAGTTGTTGTTTTCCGCATGTTTTTAACTGTTGAGGTTTACAGTACCAAACAAAGTCCAATTACCACAAAACTTTTTAATGATTTTTCTGGACCAAAAGATGACCTGGAAGCTTCGGGAGGAGGCCGGGAGAGCCACGAGAGACCCACAAGCCAATAGGGCGCGCCACTAGGGGGCGCCCTGATGGCTTGTGCCTCCCTCAGGCGCCTCCCGACGCCCCTCTCTAGCCTATAAATTCACATATATTCGAAAAAACCTAGAACCGCTCCCGAAACACTTTTTCCGCCGCCACAAGTATCTATTATGATGGGGGGCCATATACACCCCCGTTCCGGCACCCTGCGGGAGGGGAAATCGCTCATGGAGAGCCTCTTCATCAACCTTGCTTCCCTCGCCATGATGTGTGATGTGAGAGCCTGGCTTAATAGGAATGATAGACTACTCATATCAACAAGGAATTCCTTCTTTTCTGGGAGCCTATTCGAAAAGAACTCCAAAGTTAAGCATGCTTGGCTTGGAGCAATTCTAGGATGGGTGACCGACTGGGAAGTTGGTCCCGGGTGCGCATGAGTGAGGACAAAGTGCGCAGGAAAGACTAGTGTTGGCTATGGGGCCAGCCTAGATCCCGCCACACATAACGGGGTGTTACAATTGGTATCAGAGCCGACCCTTGCGGTTACATGGACATGCGTGGGTCAGGTGTGCGGGCATGTGACACATGGCGCGTGTGGCCCGTTGTGGCACACGGCATGGCATATGTGTTGGACTAGACACACATACGTGTGCCAAAAGGGAATGTTCCTGATGGGTCGACGAGGACATTGGTTCCTTTGAGTGGGGGTGTATGTGAGAGCTTGGCTTAATAGGAATGATAGACTACTCATATCAACAAGGAATTCCTTCTTTCCCAGGAGCCCATTCGAAAAGAACTCCAAAGTTAAGCGTGCTTGGCTTGGAGCAATTCTAGGATGGGTGACCGACTGGGAAGTTGGTCCCGGGGGCGCACGAGTGAGGACAAAGTGTGCAGGAGAGACTAGTGTTGGTCTATGGGGCCAGTCTAGATCCCGCCAGGCGTAACGGGGTGTTACATGTGAGTAGTTCACCACAGACCTATGGGTCCGTAGTAGTACCTAGATGGCAATCTCTCTCTCGGTCTCCAAAAAAATGTTCATCGCATCTTTGCCTTGATCTATCCGATGTAATCCCTTTGTATGGCGTGTTTGTTGGGATCCGATGAATTGTGAGTTTATGTTCATATTATTCATGAAAAGTATTTTAGTCAAACCTGAATACTAAGATTCTTATCTACATGATCATCATAACTTCGTAATGCTCTTCGATCTATTGAGATAGTTTGGCCAACAAGATCGATATTTCCTCGGTGGGAGTGGTGTGTTGTAGTAGGTTCAACCCGTCGAGTTTCTATATCCCATTGACTAAAAGAACATATACTCCCTTGGTGGTTTTGATAATTCATGACAACATATATTATCTCTTGGGCTAATATTTCTACCTAGTTTATTTCAGGTTTAGTCCACAGAGATTGTTGGCAAAGGGTGTGAGGAGATTCCCAAAGAAGAAGAAGAAGAAGAAGAAGAAGAAGAAGAAGAGGAAGGAATAGGATTGGCCAAGCTACAAGCATGAACACTCTAGATTTTATTTTGTGAGAAATCACTTTGAGTCCATAGGAAAGCCAATACTATTAAAAGGGGGTGAAGTAATGTTGGTGAACAAAATGCTCCACGTGCACAAGTGCTAGCCACCAAAAACACCCACAGGCTCCCCTACAAATACTCTATCTAAACCCTACCACAAAAAGTCAGTGCCGCCAACTTTTTCCACCTGGCCCAACCGATTTTCAATTCAGACAAAACCCAGCCAAACCCTAGCTTCTCGGTACCATCAAGTTTTATATTGGTGCAACCCAGTTTTGGTGACCAACATTCTACTGTCCCATTTTATAAAGTCAGAATTTCCAAGTTTTATGAATCAGTGTCACCGAGTTTGGAAACTGCCGTCGGTCACTCATATCGGTACTACCGAGAATCATATATTGGCCTCACCGAGATTCCTAAAGTTGCCACATTTTGAACAAATCGGTACGACCGAATTTTACTTCGGTTTCACCGAGTTGGTCAATAATGGTGTAATGGTTGTATTTTTGGAGATTCCTATATATACCCCTCCACCACCACTCACTCGTATGAGAAACATTTAGAACAGACCCACACTTCCCATATCCAAATTTCTGAGAGAGAACCACCTACCCTTGTGTTGAGGTAAAGATCATCCACTCCAACCATATGGATCTCCATTTCTAGCCTCCCCAAGTTGCTTTCCACCCAATCAATCTCTTCTACCAAGCCAAATCTGTGAGAGAGTGATTGAGTGTTGAGGAGTCTATCATCTTGAAGCACAAGAGCAAGGAGTTCATCATCACTACCACATCTATTACCTTTTGGAGGGTGGTGCCTCCTAGATTGGTTAGGTGTAGCTTGAGAGCGTCCTACTTTGTGTTATGGAGTTGAACCAAGAAGTTTGTAAGGGCAAGGAGATCGCCTACTTCATGAAGATCTATCCCGAGTTAGGCTAGTCCATCTTGGACGTAGGCCATCATAGTACATACAAGGTTGCTTATTCGTGGAACCCTTCGTGGGTGGAGCCCTTCGTGGACTCTTGTGACTGTTACCCTCAGTGGGTTGAAGTCTTCATAAATGTGGATGTACGACAGTGCCACCTATCGGAACCACGGAAAAATCTTTCAGTCTAGAATTGTGTCTAATCTTCCTATCTCTACTATCTTACAAATGCTTGTCTTACTTTTCGCTTCCATACTTGTTGACTAGCATGTGTAGGGTGCATTAGACTTGTTATAATTGCTAAACTGCCAACCAAACTTGGGAAAAGGTTAGGTTTTATTTCTTGCAAGTAGTCTATTCACCACCCCCCCCCTAGACATCTCTTCTATCGATCCCTCAATTGGTACCAAAGCTTTGATCTCCATAGCTTCGGTTTCATCACCATTGGAACAAGTTGGATGTGTCTAGTTCGGGGAGTGGTAGTTGTACAGTGTTCGTTCTCAATGGGGAGTACTATAGTCAATGGAAATATGAGATTCTTGAGATATTTAATGAATTCTATTTGATCAAGTATGTTAACAACCCCTACGTACCTCCCATTGATCCCATACATCCCACACTGGAAGAGGAAATTGACATGCTTCACAATCTTAGAACTTTTAATCTCATTATCAAAGGATTGCCTAGGTTTGTTTTTGATAAAATGAAGAATTTTGAATGTGCTTATACTTTGTGGAATGATTTGGAGAAACGATACCCAAGTTATTCATTGAGTAATCTTGATCAAATTCTTCGTAAAGCTATTGCCTTTCACATAATGAAGCCTAGTAATCCTAACTTTGATAAATTCTTATTAGAGCTTCGTGACCTCATGTGTGCTAAAGGAGATGTCACAACCATCAATAATATTATGTTTGAAGTCATTCGCATTCATAAACTTGAACATTATCATTATCTCAATCTTAATGAATCTCTTGTCTCTTATGACAAGGATATCCCACTTGATTATGACAATGTGGAACATGGCTACTATGAAAAAGATGAGTTATTCAACATCGAGTGTGAGAAGACTATGAAGAGTCTAAATCTCATGGAAAACTTCAAATATTTCATGGCCGAAGGAAAGGAATGGATTCTCGATAGTGGATGCACCGATCATATGACCGGAGATAGAGACATGTTTCAAGAAATCACACCAAACCATGGACCGCAAAGGTATGTAACTTTTAGAGATAACTCCAAGGGTAAGGTACTTGATCTCAGTAATGTGGCCATATCTCATGATACCTCTATTCAAAATGTCATGCTTTTCGAATCCCTTGGCTAGAATTTTCTTTTTGTATCTAGACTTGCCGACTTCAATTTTAATGTGCTATTTACCAAAGTGGATTGCCAAGTATTTTGTCAAGATAATCATAGCATGGTATTTACCGGATTTCATAGAGGTGAGCTATACATTGTTGATTTCACTAAGAAGTCCAAACCTCACACTTGTCTTATTGCAAAAACTTTTAAAGGTTGGCTTTGGCATAGAAGATTAGGACATGTTGGTATGCGTAATGTAGACAAGCTCATCAAAGGTGATCATATTCTTGGTGTTAAAGATGTTATCTTTGACAAAGATAGACTTTATAGTGCTTGTCAAGCTAGAAAGCAAGTAGGTGTGGAAGTCATCCCAAAAATAATATGATGACTACTAGGAGACCACTCGAGTGGCTACATATGGATCTTTTTGGTCCCAATGCTTACAAGAACCTCGGTGGAAATTCCTTTGGTCTAGTTATACTTGATGATTTTTCCAGACTTACATGGGTATTCTTTCTTGATGATAAGTCACGGGTACAAAAGATCTTCAAGAACTTTGCTCGCAAAGCTCAAAATAAATTTGAGGTGAAGATCAAGAAAGTTTGGAGAGACAACGAATCGGAGTTCAAGAACACAAATGTGGACACCTTTCTTGATGAACAAGGGATTCTACATGATTTCTCGGCCACGTACACACCTCAGCAAAATGGAGTTGTTCAGAGGAAGAACTGAACTCTTATTGAGATGGCAAGAATGATGCTTGATGAGTACAAAATGCCAAGACAATTTTGGGCGGAAGCCATGGAAACAGCTTGTCATGCCATGAACCGACTCTATCTTCACAAGCTTATCGGTAAAACAACATATGAGCTACTCACTGGTAACAAGCCCCAAGTTGGATACTTTCGGGTGTTCGGCTCCAACGGTTACATTGTTGATAAGAATCATTGTTCTAAATATGCTCATAAATCTCATGAAGGTTTCCTACTCGGTTACGGATCAAACTGTCACACTTACCGTGTCTACAACAACTTCACTCAAAAAGTTGAAGAGACGGTAGATGCGAAGTTTTATGAATCTAATGGTTCGCAAGTCAAACAATTGCCAAGTGATGTAGGAGATAAGGAACCTTCGGAAGCTATCCAAGACATGTCCATTGGCAAGATTCGTCCCATGGAGGTGAAGGAAAGTACCTCATCAACCCAAGTGGAAGCTCCTACTTTGCGCCAAGGAGAACCACAACACGACATGGAAGCATCCACAAGTGGTACACGACAAGATGAATAGGAGGATGAAGTACATCATGAAGATCCACCTCAATCTCCTTCACCACCACTTCAAGGCAACGACACCTTCAACAACAACAATGAAGAATATGATGATGATGATGATGATGATGATGATGATGATAAGGAAGCTCCACCGTCCAACAAGCAAAAGCTACCTCTAGTTCGAGCAAGACTGAATAAGAATCATCCCTTAGAGAAAATCTTTGGTGACATTCAAACCGGAGAATCACGCGCTCTAAAACCCTCTTAGCTAACTTTTGTGAGCACTTCTCATTCATCTCTAGTATTGAGCCTATGAAGGTGGAAGAAGCGCTCGAAGATCCAGGTTGGGTGAGCGCTATGCATGAAGATCTTCACAACTTCGACAGGAATGAAGTGTGGACACTAGCGGAGAAGCCCAAAGATGAACAAAACATCATCGGAACCAAATGGGTGTTTTGGAATAAGCAAGACGAAGACGGTCAAGTCGTTCACAAGAAGGCACGTCTCGTGGCTCAAGGCTACACGCAAGTCGAAGGTATGGACTATGGTGAGACCTATGCCCTCGTTGCTAGATTTTAATCTATTCATATATTGCTTGCTTATGCGAATCACCATGACATCACACTTTACCAAATGGATACTAAAACTGCATTTCTAAATGGGGAGATTGAGGAAGAAGTCTATGTTAAGCAACCCCTCGGTTTCATGAATCCTAAGAAACCCAACCATGTTTACAAGCTTCGAAAGCTCTTTATGGACTTAAGAAAGACCCTCGTGCTTAGTATAAATGTCTAACGAAGTTTCTTCTTGAAAATGGTTTTATATATTTGCCATCTGACATGCCGGTTTTCCAGGACCTCAGGCCCCCATTGTGGGGACCCTAAAACTGGGGGTACCCAGGCCCGTCTGCTTGCGGCCCAGGAAGAAAGGGATGCTATGGGTCCCAGGTGGCCCACATACAAGCTTCAGGAGTCAGGCCTTCGTGAGGCGCATGGCTACATTACGGACAGGGGTCTTCACGAGGCCCTTTGGAGGGCTGGCAACATGCCCTCGGGAGGATTGATTGCCTATTGTGGCCCCACGAGGCCTCGCGGCCTGGTGCTCACACGTGGGGACGCAAACCCTGCCAAACGGCTCCAGCGGTCTCACCAATAGGCACAAACAGAGAGGTTTCCCTCTTTGGTGATATACGGGAAGCACTGGCTGGCGAGCTCCAAAAGCGACCCCAAAGGTTGCCTTCCTAGTGCAAGAGGACCAAAACCAAAGGCTCGGGAGAATGGAGGTCATCCCCGAGCCTAGTGGCGCATCACGGCATGGAGCTTTAGCGGGCAAAGACCACCTTTTATCAGGATAGGTTGCAGCCATGTCCCCCTTCAAACTGGATGTTATGGCAACCCTTCCCGCCAATTATTTTTGGGGGGGAGAGGACCAAGGCCAATATAAGGAGGGGGCCAGCCGCTGTAGAAAGGGGCAAGTCTGGGGGCCTGGCATGAACACGCCTTTTCCTCATCTTCCACCTCGAGCAATCCACCAAGCACGAATAGGGTTTTACATCACAAGGTGGCCAGAACCTGGGTAACCAATGTGTTAACGTTTGTTTTCCTTGAGCAAGTGCCGATGGAGAGTCGCTGCAAAGTTGTGAGGATGAGTAGGGTTGGGATAGAGAGCGCGCCCGAGTGTTTGAACATCTCTTAGGTCTGCGGAGCCGCGATACTGACATTTGGTGCACTAGGTAAGGGTGTGTCACCTCCTTCCAGCTCTGCCTCGACCTCTCCAGCCCTGACTCGATGGTTCACACTCGCCATGCACGCGTTGCGTTCTCGGTGCTGGGTGGTCAAAATGGAACTGTCGACCACACGGCTGTTGCCGTCGTGGACCGTGCCACCCCTGGGTAGTGGGACCTGTCGCGGCCCCTGGCACGACGGGGCGGCCGCCCCATCACACCTCCTTCATCTCGTGTGCATGTGGAGGACCTGAACGTGTAGGATGTGTTGCTCATGGTGGGTGAGCTGCTAAGCCACCGCCCAACTGACGAAGGCTACGACTCTTTGGCAGACCACATTGTCGAACTTGTCACGGTCGCCATGCGAGCTTTGGATCCCTACCGCCCGATCCGGCCCCCGCCGCCACAGGCAGGGGGCGTGGGCGGCGGGCCGCCGCTGGAGGTGGGGGCGTGGACGGCGTGCCACCGCCAGGAGGCGGCCCGCCGAATCTAGCCCCGCAGGCCCGAGCAGGGCCCGCCTCACTCCGTCCTCCTCCTCCTTCGGGTCTTGGTGTCCTGTTTTGGCCTGCTGGCCGGCTCTTGTAGCGCCGCGCCCGGAATAGGCGGGGGAATGTTTTGCATCCACCATAATGTGCGCTTTGACAACACGAGGGACTGCCGAGTGTTCGGGCTCCCACGTAACGAGCACGCCGGCCAGTGTTGGGGCTGCGGTGTCCGCGGTTATACGATCGAAAGTAGGACTAGAGGGGGTGATTCAACTACTTGACCAAATAACAATCTACTTTTTCCCAATTTTAAGTGTTGGCAGATTTTAGCATTGATAGCAATTCAAGCACACCCAACACATGCATGTCTACGAGTATAGGAGCGGAAAGTAAAGACAAGCATGAGTAGTAAAGGAAGGATAGGAAGATCAAACACAATTTGGACACACGATGATTTTCCCGTGGTTCCAATAGGTGGTGCTATCGTACATCCACGTTTATGGAGTCTTCAACCCACGAAGCATAACGGTCGTGAGAGTCCACAGAGGGTTCCACAAAGAAGTAACCTTTGATATACCATCACGGCCTACGTCCACAGAGGACTAGCCTAACTCTGGTAGATCTTCACGAAGTAGGGGATCTCCTTGCCCTTACAAACTTCTTGGTTCACTCCACAACACGATGTAGGGGGCTCACAAGCGACACCTAGCCAATCTAGGAGGCACCACCCTCCAAAAGGTAATAGGCTCAATAATGTCAATGAACTCCTTCCTCTTTTGCTTCAAGATGATAGACTCCTTAACACACAATCACTCTCTCACAGATTTGACTTTGGTGGAAGAGATTGATTGGGTGGAAAGCAACTTGGGGAGGCTATAGATCAAGATTCATATGGTTGGAATGGAATGGCATGATGTCAACACATGAGTAGGTGGATCTCTCTTGGAAAATCTGTTTGTATGAGTGGGGATCTGTTCTGAGTGCTTCTCTTGTGAGTGAGTGGTGGTGGACGGGTATATATAGGCATCTCCAAAAATCCAACCATTGCACCTTAAGTGACCAACTCGGTGACACTGATGTGTGAATCTCAATGATACTGAGTTTCTCCAAAGTATCAAGTTTTGAATCTCGGTGAGACTGATATATAAATCTCGATTGCACCGATTATGTGACCAACGGTCAGATTGCCAAACTCGGTGACTCCGATTCAACAAACTCAGTCGGACCGATTTTGTGAAATTGGGCAATAGGAAGTTGGCAACCGAAACTTGGTGGCACCGAAACAGAATCGGTTGCACCAAAAAGTTAGGGTTTGGCTTGAGTCTTTCTGAGTCTGGGAATCGGTGGCACCGAGTGGGAGTTGTTGGTTGCACTGATTTTGAGTGTTTGGCTTTGGACAGACTTTTGGTGGAAGTGCTTGTGGGTGTTTTTGGTGACTACCACTTGTGCATGTATGAGCATATTGTTCACCAACAGTACCTTACCCCCTTTTAATAGTATTGGCTTTCCTATCGACTCAAAGTGATTTCTCAAAAAGTAAAATGTAGAGTCCTCTTGCTTGAAGCTTTGTCAAACTATTTCCTTGCATCTTGGAGTCTTCCACAATCCTTTTGCCAACCCATCATTGAACTTTTCCATAAATATGCTTAGTGCAAATATTAGTTCAATGACATATATGTTGTTATTAATTACCAAAACCACCAAGGGAGCAAATGTGCTTTCGGCGGTGCCATGCGCGAAGGAGGCTACACTAACAATGGAAGGGATAACCCGGGTGGAGACCCCCACCAAGGCCGGCGAAGGCGGACTCACGGCGACGGCGGGCTTGGCCCGACCCATGAGAACGCTCAGCTGGAACGGTCCCACAAAGCGCGCCTCCCTAACGACATGGCCTCGCCGCCCAAGCCATGGTCGTCCGAAGGAAGCGCCGATGGCTCGGACGACGAGCGGTCTGAAGGCGAACGGGGGCCTCACGTGGTGGCATGCATCCTTGGAGGGCCCCAAGCCTCCTTGCTGGGTTACCGGCCTGGGCACCCCCAGGGCCTGGCGAGGACTTGAGGCCGTGCAGCTTCCCGTGGGGGTGTAGCACATCATCTCTTTTGATCCTAGGGATGCCGCGAAGCTCGTGGCCACTGCGGGTGCGTCCCCCTTGTTGCATAACCCCATCATCTATGATGTCTCCATGACCAGGACCCTCGTTGATGGGGCGCCAGCCTCAACATGCTCTACGTTGAGACCTTCAAGACCCTCCAGGTGCTCTTTAGTCGGCTGGCCCCCATCGAGCCATTCTATGATGCCACGAGGCATCCTACTGTCCCCTTGGGGCAGGACTGCCTCCCCGTCACCTTCGGCATGCGCTGGAACCACCGCACCGAGCTCATCAAATTCTCCATGGCACACATCGGGTCCCCGTACAACGCAATCTTGGGTTGTCCCGTGCTCTCTAAGTTCGTGTCAGTGGTCCACCATGGTTATAACGTCCTCGGGATGCCAGGCCCTAGCGGCGTTAGCACCACCACCGGCAACGAGAGGGACGTGGCACGTGTCATTAGGCAGACCCTTGAGGTTGCCCTGGATGGACGCCCCGACGAAGACGAGAACGTGCAGCCTCACGAGGCTGCTCCCCTGAGGAAGAAGCATCTGCCACCCACCCCAGCTCCGTTCGAGGTGGAGAGCATGCCGCCAGGCATCAGTGGCATGGACCCCACGCTGAAAGCCAATGCATGTCTCCTCTTGGCATAAGGAGGCGCTCCCCGTGCCCCCTTTGAGGTCAGGCCCAGGGGTGGGTCTTGATGCACGCTCCTACGGGCAAGAGGCATGACGCCGGGCGTCAGGATCGCAGGAGCTCATCATTGGGGAAGCATCAGGGCGCGCGAAGACGTGGACGTCATGGGCTTCAGCGACACCAAGCCTAGAGGCTCGTGGGGTCCCGGTGCTTCGTGGGGCGTCATCACGAAGCGTTTGCAGCAGCCCGGCTGCCAGGTGATTTTTTGGTTTGTTATGGCCAAGCAGCCCTCCGCCCCTCATGTACGATGTGTCCCCCCAGGTCCAAATCCTTCATGACGTGATGGATTTGCTTAACCTTTGTCTTGAGTTTGTGCTGTTTATTCAAGCTTTAAGCACTTCGGTGTCGCCAGGGATCTTCGCACCCCCACAGCCGCCCCCAGGACGGTTCCGCATGAGAGGGTTGGACATGGCGTTTGTGTTGGGATTCCTCGCCGTAGCATCGAGGAATCCAAGTGATCAAGCTTTGACTCACGGGGTGCCCCTCCCCCCCCCCCCGTCTTAGCCATCACTCCAAGGTCCCTGGTGTCCCGCCCTCCCAGAGAACCGTTTTTGGCGGTCAGTGGGGAAAGGTTGCCACTTGTGTGGTTTCCGAGCAGGCGCCTCATCGCCTTTGACACCCAGCCCTGACAGTTGTGCAAAGCACTCCGCACCCATGTAATGGGTGGTGGGGAAATGCACAAATTGTGTGAAAACAAGGCATAACCGACCTGAAGACTAAGGAAGGAGCCCCTGAGCCGTGTGCCTAGGGCATCTGACACCTCTTTAATCGCGGTCTGTGACACTCGCACGTAATAATGAGTTTTAGGGTTGTGCACGCCCCGGAGCCTCCTGCTTGAGCCGCCCCTTGGCCTTAGGAGGACTCCCACCCACGCCTAATGGAAGCCCCATGCTTCGTGCTGGTGGACTATCCACTTCAACTGCCGCCCGTGACACTCTCATGTAATAATGAGTTTTGGGGTTGTACACGCCCCGGACCCTCCTGCTTCAGCCGCACCTCGGCCTCAAGAGGACTCCCGCCCATGCGTAGTGGAAGCCCCATGCTCCGTGCTAGGAGAAATGATAAAGAGCTCCCTCTGGAGGGGCACGATAATCTGAAAAGTGAGCGGCCCTCACCTTGGTAGCCATCCGTACCCCCCCCCACCACCACCACCCCACCCCCGCGGCATGCGCCCACCGGCTCCCCCTTGGGCCTCATGCACGCGGGGGTTGGGCATGACGCCTATGCTTGGACCTGTCCTAGCGGCTCTGGAACCAGGAAGACTGGGTTCTGGGATGGGGACATGCCCACACGCACAACACCTCACTAAGGACGTTGGTGACTATCTTCCTCGCGCGACGTCCAAGAGTAAGTCGGTAAGCGTGTATCACTTCAAGACTAAGCGCTCTCATGCAGGACCTCTCCCCCTGGGGAAATTCCCAAGGTGGCCTCACGAGGTAGGACCAGGCAACCGCGAAGGCCCCACACGTCGGGACCTCTCATGCCAAGCAGTGCGGGGCGATGAGCTGCCTTAGGAAAAGGAGCAAACCTCGCGAGGGATGGTGTAAAGAAAATTTATTTTCGATCCAAATTAGCATTCAGTCAAAGCACGAGAAACAACGCAACCCCTCCTCTACATACCCTGATGGGGTCAGCTTGGTCCATTACAGGAAAGGAAATGAGACTCAAATAAAAGGAAGATGGGGCTCTCGTTGCATTGCCTCTGGAAGTTGAGGCCTTGACATCATTGCACCTAGTTGGAGTCTTCCTCCTTGATGCGCGCGCCCAAGGAGACGTCGGAGTCGTTGAGGCTCTCGCTCCCTTTAGAGGGGGGAGTCGCCACTACCACTACTGCCGCTGTTGGAGCTCCCCATGAATCAACCTAGGAAGATGCCAGCCTTCCCAAAGGCCTTCATGAAGAGAGTGGAGGCTGTTAGGTAACGTTGCATGGGAAACAAAAAATTTCCTATGTTCATGCAAG
Source organism: Hordeum marinum (assembly GCA_022496015.1). NCBI lineage: Eukaryota > Viridiplantae > Streptophyta > Magnoliopsida > Poales > Poaceae > Hordeum > Hordeum marinum. Next base: position 124,211,154 of record CM039676.1, on the reverse strand, counting down.
ACCTGTCCATGGTGATGAGCATCTAAGAGAGGGAGAGTGGATCTACGTACCCTTGTAGATCGCTAAGCGGGAAGCATTAAGAAACGTGGTTGGTGTAGTTGAACGTCTTCGCGATCCAAATCGCCGAGCGTCCCGCGATCCAATCACGATCCGTCCCGATCAAGCACCGAACGGACAGCACCTCCGCGTTCAGCACACGTATAGCTTGATGACGATCTCCGCCTTCTTGATCTAGCAAGAGGGAGCGGAGAGGAAGAAGAGTTATCCGGCAGCGTGACGGCGCTCCGGTGATGGTGGTGGAGCTATTCCGGCAGGGCTTCGCCTCAGCACTGCAGAAATCCGATCTACAGGAGAAACTATGCACTGGAGGAACGGGTAGCACGTGGCTGAAATTCTAGTGCAAAAATCCTAAAACCTGTAGTATATATAAGAGGGAGGGAGGAGAGTCCTTGGCTCAAGGGCCAAGCCTCCTTGGTTCGGCCGAAGTGGGGAGGAGAGGAGGACTCCTCCTCCAATCCTAGTAGGACTAGGATTCCTCCTTTTTTGCCTTTTTCCACCTTTTCCCTTTGGAGTTTTCTTCCCCAGCCACATGGGCCTTGTGTGGGACTTCCACCAGCCCACTAAGGGCTGGAATTCACTCTCCCACAGACCATGAAACCTCTTGGGTAGAAATACCCCTCCCGGTGGTCTCCCGGTACACTACCGGCACTCCCGGTACACTACCGATTAGCCCGAAACTTTTCCGGCGACCAAAACAGGACTTCCTATATATGAATCTTTACCTCCGGAGCATTCCGGAGCTCCTCGTGACATCCAGGATCTCATCCGGGACTCCGAACAACCTTCGGTCACCACCATACATAACTCTATACTACTGAAACATCACCAAACCTTAAGTGTGCAGACCCTACGGGTTCGAGAACTATGTAGACATGACCGAGACACCTCTATGGTCAATAACCAATAGCGGGACCTGGATGCCCATATTGGTTCCTACATATTCTACGAAGATCTTTATCGGTTGAACCTCTGTGTCAAGGATTTAGTTAATCCCGTATGATGTTCCCTTTGTTCTTCGGTATGTTACTTGCCCGAGATTCGATCGTCGGTATCTCCATACCTAGTTCAACCTCGTTATCGGCAAGTCTCTTTACTCATTCCGTAATACAAGATCTCGTGACTAACACTTAGTCACATTGCTTGCAAGGCTTATTGTGATGTTGTATTAACGAGTGGGCCCTGACATACATCTCCGTCACACGGAGTAACAAATCCCAGTCTTGATCCATGCCAACTCAACAGACACCCTCGGAGATACCTATAGAGAACATTTATAGTCACCCAGTTACGTTGCGACGTTTGATACACACAAGGCACTCCTCCGGTGTCCGTGAGTTACATGATCTCATGGTCATAGGAACATATACTTGACATGCAGAAAACAGTAGCCATAAACTGACACGATCATATGCTACGTTTGTAGTTTGGGTCTTGTCCATCACATCATTCTCCTAATGATGTGATCCCATTATCAAATGACATCATATGTCAAATTCTAGGAAACGTTGACCATCTTTGATCAACGAGCTAGTTCACTAGAGGCATACTTGGGACAAAGTGTTTGTCTATTTACCCACACATGTAATGTGTTTCCAATCAATACAATTATAGCATGGATAATAAACGATTTTCATGAACAAGGAAATATAATAATAAACACTTTATTATTGCCTCTAGGGCATATTTCCAACAGTCTCCCACTTGCACTAGAGTCAATAATCTAGTTCACATCACTATGTGATTTACATTGTAATGAATCAAACACCCATGCAGTTCTGGTGTTGATCATGTTTAGCCCTTGGAAGAGGTTTAGTCAACGGATCTGCAACATTCAGATCCGTGTGCACTTTGCAAATATTTATGTTCTTCTCCTCGATGTAATCGCGGATGGAGTTGAAGCTTCTCTTTATGTGTCTGGTCCTCTTGTGAAACCTTGGTTCCTTGGCCAGAGCAATGGCACCAGTGTTGTCACGGAATAGGTTCGTTGGATTCAGTGCACTAGGCACTACTCCAAGATCTGTCATGAACTGCTTCATCCAGACACCTTCCTTCGCCGCCTCCGAGGCTGCGATGTACTCCGCTTCGCATGTAGAATCGGCTACCACGCTTTGCTTGGAACTGCACTAGCTTACCGCTCCCCCGTTGAGAATAAATACGTATCCGGTTTGTGACTTAGAGTCATCCGGATCAGTGTCAAAGCTTGCATCGACGTAACCCTTTACGATGAGCTCTTCATCACCTCCATAAACGAGAAACATTTCCTTAGTCCTTTTCAGGTACTTCAGGATATTCTTGACCGCTGCCCAGTGTTCCAGGATCACTTTGAAACCTTCCGGCCATACTTACGGCAAGGCTGACATCGGGTCTTATGCACAGCATTGCATACATGATAGAGCCTATGGCTGAAGCATAGGGGATGACACTCATATTTTCTTTATCTTCTGCAGTCACTGGGCATTGAGTCTTACTCAACTTCACACCTTGTAACACGGGCAAGAACCCCTTCTTGGACAGATCCATTTTGAACTTCTTCAAAACTTTATCAAGGTATGTGCTCTGTGAAAGTGCTATTAAGCGTCTCGATCTATCTCTAAAGATCTTAATGCCTAATATGAAAGCAACTTCTCCTAGGTCCTTCATTGAAAAACTCTTGTTCAAATATTCCTTCACGCTTTCCAGCATTTCTATATTGTTTCCAATCAGCAATATGTCATCCACATATAATATTAGAAACGCTATAGATCTCCCACTCACTTTCTTGTAAATACAAGCTTCTCCATAAACTTGTATAAAATCAAACGCTTTGATCACCTCATCAAAGCGCTTATTCCAACTCCGAGATGCTTGCACCAGCCCATAAATGGATCGCTGGAGTTTGCAAACTTTGTCAGCATTCTTTGGATTGACAAAACCTTCTGGTTGCATCATATACAACTCTTCCTCAAGGAAACCGTTGAGAAACGCCGTTTTGACATCCATCTGCCAAATTTCATAATCGAAATAAGCAGCTATTGCCAACATGATTCTGAAAAACTTAAGCATCGCTACGGGTGAGAATGTCTCATCGTAGTCAACTCCTTGAACTTGTGAAAAACCCTTAGCCACAAGTCGAGCTTTATAGACGGTGACATTACCGTCTGCGTCTGTCTTCTTCTTAAAGATCCATTTGTTTCGAATGGCCTTTTGACCTTCAGGTAATACTTCCAAAGTCCATACTTTGTTTTCATACATGGATCCCATCTCGGATTTCATGGCCTCTAACCATTTCTCGGAATCCGGACCCTTCACTGCTCCTCCATAGCTCGTAGGTTCATTGTTGTCCAACAACATGACCTCCAAGACAGGGTTGTCGTACCACTCAGGAGTAGTACGCGCCCTTGTCGACCTACGAGGTTCAATAGTAGCTTGATCCGAAGCTTCATGATCATCATCATTAACTTCCTCCTCTACCGTCGTAGTTCCACAGAAACATCTTTCTACGCTACGCTACTTTCTGGTTGAAGTAAAGGTTGAATAACCTCATCAAGCTCTATTTTCCTCCTACTAAATTCTTTCGAGAGAAACTCTTTCTCAAGAAATGTTCCGTTCTTAGCGACAAACACTTTGCCTTCGGATCTGAGATAGAAGCTATACCCGTCTGTCTCCTTCGGGTATCCTATGAAGACGCATTTCTCCGCTTTGGATTCCAGCTTTTCAGGCTAGAGCTTTTTGACATAAGCATCACATCCGCAAACTTTAAGAAATGACAATTTTGGCCTCTTGCCAAACCATAGTTCATATGGCGTTGTCTCAACAGATTTCGATGGTGCCCTATTTAAAGTGAATGCAGTTGTCTCTAATGCATAACCCCAAAACAATAGTGGCAAATCAGCAAGAGACATCATAGAATGCACCATATCTAATAAGGTTCGATTACGACGTTCGGACACATCATTACGCTGTGGTGTTCTAGGCGGTGTCAACTGTGAAACAATTCCACACTGTCTTAAGTGATTGCCAAACTCATAACTCATATATTCACCTCCTCGATCAGATTGCAGGAATTAATCTTCTTGTTACGATGATTCTCAACTTCACTCTGAAATTTCTTGAACTTTTCAAACGTTTCAGACTTGTGTTTCATTAAGTAAATATACCCATATCTAATTAAGTCGTCAGTGAAGGTGAGAAAATAACGATATCCACCACGCACTGTAACATTCATTGGACCACATACATCAGTATGTATGATTTCCAATAAGTCACTCGCCCGTTCCATTGTTCCAGAGAATGGTGTTTTAGTCATCTTGCCCATGAGGCATGGTTCACATGTGTCAAGTGATTCAAAATCAAGTGACTCCAAAAGTCCATCAGCATGGAGCTTCCTCATGTGTTCTACACCAATATGACCTAAATGGTAGTGCCACAAGAAAGTGGTACTATCATTATCAACTCTACATCTTTTGGCATCAATGTTATGAACATGTGTGTCATCACTATCAAGATTCAATATGAATAAACCCCTCACATTGGGTGCATGACCGTAAAAGATATTACTCATATAAATAGAACAACCTTTATTCTCTGATTTGAATGAGTAACTGTCTCACAATAAACAAGATCCAGATATAATGTTCATGCTTAACGCAGGCACTAAATAACAATTATTCAGGTTCATCACTAATCCTGAAGGTAATCGAAGAGACAGCGTGTCGATGGCGATCACATCAACCTTGGAACCATTTCCCACGCGCATCGTCACTTCATCCTTTGCCAGCCTTCGTCTATTCCGTAGTTCTTGTTTTGAGTTGCAAATGTGAGCAACCGAACCAGTATCAAATACCCAGGCACTACAACGAGAGCTAGTAAGGTACACATCAATAACATGTATATCATATATACCTTGTTTGTTGTTGGCTGCCTTCTTGTTAGCCAGGTACTTGGGGCAGTTCCGATTCCAATGACCAGTTCCCTTGCAATGAAAGCACTCAATTTCTGGCTTAGGTCCATGCTTGGGCTTCTTTACAGGAGTAGCAACTGCTTTGCCATCCTTCTTGGTTTTACCCTTCTTGCCCTTGCCCTTGTCATTCTTCTTGAAACTGGTGGTTTCATTGACCATCAACACTTGATGTTCTTTCTGGATTTCAGACTCAGCGACATTTAGCATCGTAAACAGCGCGGCGACTCACTTGTTCATCCCGTGCATGTTATAGTTCATCACAAAGCTCTTGTAACTAGGTGGTAGTGATTGAAGAACTCTGTCAGTGATCGCCTCCGGCGGAAGGGCAATTCCCAACTCCGCTAGACGAGTCGAATACCCAGACATTCTGAGTATGTGTTCACTAATAGACCCGTTCTCCTCCATCTTGCAAGCATAGAACTTATCGGAGGTCTCATACCTCTCGATTCGGGCATTCTTCTGAAAGATAAACTTCAACTCCTGGAACATCTCATATGCTCCATGACGTTCAAAACGTCTTTGAAGTCCCGGTTCTAAGCCAAACAATATTGCACACTGAACTATTGAGTAATCTCTAGAACGTGCCTCTCAAGCGTTCTTAACGTCTTCAGAGGTCATGTCTTCTGGTTGGTCACCAAGCGGTGCATCGAGGACGTACGACTTCTGGGAAGCCATGAGGATAATCCTCAGATTACTGGCCCAGTCAACAAAGTTACTTCCATCATCTTTCAACTTAGCTTTCTCTAGGAACACATTAAAATTCAGGGGTGCTACTGCGCGAGCCATTGATCTACAGCATAAATATGCAAAGGTTACTTAGACTATTGTTCAAGATAATGAGTTTAGTTAATCAAATTACTAAAGATCCCACTCAAATTGACATCCCTCAGGTCATCTGAGTGTCACATGATCCAAATTCACCAACTCAAGTCCGATCATCACGTGAGTTGAGGTGGTTTCAATGGTGAACATCATTATGTTGATCATATCCACTATATGACTCATGTTCGACCTTTCGGTCTCTTGTGTTCCGAGGCCATGTCTGTACATGCTAGGCTCGTCAAGTTTAACCCGAGTGTTCTGCACGTGCAACACTAGCTTGCACCCATTGTATGTGAACGTAGAGTCTATCACACCCGATCATCATGTGGTGTCTCGGCACGACGAACTTTCGCAACGGTGCGCACTCAGGGAGAACACAATTCATCTTGAAATTTAAGTGAGGGATCACCTTATAATGCTACCATCGTACTAAGCAAAACAAGGTGCATAAAAGGATTAACATCACATGCAAATCATAAGTGACATGATATGGCCATGAACTTGTGCTTTTGATCTCCATCTAGAAAGCACCGACATGATCTCCATCGTCACCGGCACGACACCATGATCTACATCATCTTGATCTCCATCAACGTGTCGCCATCAGGGTTGTCGTGCCCAACATGCTTCTACTACTATTGCTACCGTTTAGCGATAAAGTAAAGCATTACATAGCGCTTAATGATTGACACGCAGGTCATACAATAATTAAAGAAAACCCTATGGCTCCTGCCGGTTGCCGTACTCATCGACATGCAAGTCGTGATAATCTATACATGACATGATCATCTCATACATCACATATATCACATCATGTAATTGGCCATATCACATCACAACATACCCTGCAAAAACAAGTTAGGCGTCCTCTAATTGTTGTTGCATGTTTTATGTGGCTGCTACGGGTATCTAGCAAGAACAATTTTCATCTACGCAAAAACCACAACGATGATACACTAGTTGATTTTCAACCTTCTCAAGGACCGCCTTTGTCGAATCCGATCCAACTAAAGTGAGATAAACTGGCACCCGCTAGCCATCTATGCAACAAGTTGTGGTTGAGGGAACCGGTCTCTCGTAAGCGTACGAGTAATGTTGGTCCGGGCCGCTTCATCTAACAATACTGCTGAACCAAAACACGACCAAGGGAGGAAGCAATCTAAGCATCAACGCCCACAAACTCTTTGTGTTCTACTCGAGATCTCATCTACACATAGACCTAGCTCATGATGCCACTGTTGGGTAACGTTGCATGGGAAACAAAAAATTTCCTACGTTCACGCAAGATCTATCCATGGTGATGAGCATCTACGAGAGGGAGAGTGGATCTACGTACCCTTGTAGATCGCTAAGCGGGAAGCGTTAAGAAACGTGATTGGTGTAGTTGAACGTCTTTGCGATCCAAATTGTCGGGCGTCCCGCGATAAAATCACGATCCGTCCCGATCAAGCACCGAACGGACGGCACCTCCGCGTTCAGCACGCGTATAGCTTGATGACGATCTCCGCCTTCTTGATCCAGAAAGAGGGAGAGGAGAGGAAGAAGATTTCTCCGGCAGCGTGACGGCGCTCGGCGATGGTGGTGGAGCTATTCCGGCAGGGCTTCGCCTAAGCACTGCAGAAATCCGATCTAGAGGAGAAACTCTGCACTAGAGGAACGGGTAGCACGTGGCTGAAATTCTAGTGCAAAACCCCTAAAAACTCCAGGATATATAAGAGGGAGGGAGGAGAGGCCTTGGCTCAAGGTCCAAGCCTCCTTGGTTCGGCCGAAGTAGGGAGGGGAGGAGGACTCCTCCTCCAATCCTAGTAGGACTAGGATTCCTCCTTTTTTTGCCTTTTTCCACCTTTTCCCTTTGGAGTTTTCTTCCCTAGCCGCATGGGCATTGTGTGGGACTTCCACCAGCCCACTAAGGGCTGGTATTCACTCTCCGACAGCCCATGAAACCTCTTGGGTCGAAATACCCCTCCCGGTGGTCTCCCGGTACACTACCGGCACTCCCGGTACACTACCAATTAGCCTGAAACTTTTCCGGCGACCAAAACAGGACTTCCTATATATGAATCTTTACCTCCAGACCATTCCGGAGCTCCTCGTGACGTCCGGGATCTCATACGGGACTCTGAACAACCTTCGGTCACCACCATACATAACTCTATACTACCGAAACGTCACCAAACCTTAACTGTGCAGACCCTGCGGGTTCGAGAACTATGTAGACATGACCGAGACACCTCTACAGTCAATAACCAATAGCGGGACCTGGATGCCCATATTGGTTCCTATGTATTCTACTAAGATCTTTATCGGTCGAACCTCTATGTCAAGGATTCAGTTAATCCCGTATGATGTTCCCTTTGTTCTTCGGTATGTTACTTGCCCGAGATACGATCGTCGGTATCTCCATACCTAGTTCAACCTCGTTACCGGCAAGTCTCTTTACTCATTCTATAATACAAGATCTCATGAATAACACTTAGTCACATTGCTTGCAAGGCTTATTGTGATGTTGTATTACCGAGTGGGCCCTGAGATACCTCTCTATCACACGGAGTAACAAATCCTAGTCTTGATCCATGCCAACTTAATAGACACCCTCGGAGATACCTGTAGAGCACCTTTATAGTCACCCAGTTACGTTGTGACATTTGATACACACAAGGCACTCCTCCGGTGTTCGTGAGTTACATGATCTCATGGTCATAGAACAAGGAAATATAATAATAAACACTTTATTTATTGCCTCTAGGGCATATTTCCAACAGAAGCGCCGTCAAACTTGAAGTGGAGGACATGCCCATCCTGCAAGTCGCAAGCAAGAGCAAATGATTTCCACCCGTGATCCAAGAACATGAAGCCAAGGGGGATGAACTCTGTCACCACCCAGGAAGAACCGTTGCAGCAACCATTCGACTGCAGTCATAGACCCATGGGGGGGCGCCCCTCCATCTCCCATGCGAAGGAATCCATGAGATGAAACCAAGAGAGAGGCATGCCCTCCATCCTCACGATGAACTCATGGATGGCATCAGCGGTGTGGCCGCATGGCCGGGCGGTTGGACGGTCCCCTCATGTCACTGGCCCCGCCCGCGGCCGCTTTGACTACTGCGCCCACGACCACAGGCGGAGCTTCTTCCACGACTACTCGAGATGCATGGGATGCTCATGGGGGTCGCCCGCGCCCTCGAAGTGCGGCGATGGGTGCTCGCCGACGAACGCCGCCCGTCGCCGCCTTCGCCATTCGATGCCTTTCCCTTCTTAGTGGCGGAGAACTTCTTCGTGGGCACCATTGATGCTACGAGGACGGATGGCGAGGGAAGGTGAGAGGGGGGAGGATGAGCCAAGGGACTCCACCCCTCTCTTTTCTATGAAGTCTCCATGGATGCCCGGCATGCGCTCCCCTCCGTTGGATTAACGCAGGGTTAAGAGGACTCATGATGACCCCCTCGCCATGCCCAGGCTTTATAGCAGCGCTGGGCAGTTACCAAGGCGCTATGGGGAGTAGTGGGGTCCACATGTACCATCATGCATGACGTGCCATGCTAGACTCCTAGGCAATGGGGCCCGCACCAGTCTCGTCTCCACCTCCTCGAGAAGCTCATGGAGCGTACCGCTAGACCCATGGGGTAGGTGTACAAGCCCGGATGCCAACGGCCTATGACATCACGCATGCTGCAGGTCGGGCCTGGCCACCTACGGGCTCCATGTAGTGGGCGCAGGCCCAACATACGCCCCCGCTCACGCCGGAGACATCCCATCACCTCGTGAGGGTCTCGAGCAATGAACTTCCTTACGCGGGACCCAAAGCGTGAGGTCTCCAGGGGAACAGTGTCGGTGTCAAAACCGATACATCTCGGGTAGGGGGGTCCCGAACTGTGAAACTAGGATCAACGGTAACAGGAGATGAAGGGGACACGAGTTTACCCAGGTTCGGGCCCTCCAATGGAGGTAATATCCTACGTCCTGCTTGATTGTATTGATGGTGTAAGGGGTTACAGAGTTGATCTGCCTCAAGATCGTATGTCTAATCCTAGATGAGTTGGCCTATATCTATACCCTAAAACCCTCCGGCTTATATAGAACCCAAGGAGGCCTAGGGTTTTTCACATGGTCGGTTACATGCTGAAGAGATAAACATGCCTATTTACTACATCAAAGGTGGAGCACAAGCCATGCTTCCTCAAAGCTTCCATCCTCGGCGGAATGGAGGTCATCCCCGAGCCCACCGGTGTGTCAGGGCATGGAGCTTTAGCAGGCAAAGAACACCTTTTGTTAGGATGAGCTGCAGCCTTGTTCCCCTTCAAACTAGCCTTTCTCGCAACCCTTCCTGCCAAATATTTTCTAGGGGAAGAAGACCAAGGCCAATATAAGGACGGGCCGGCCGCCGTAGAGAGGGGCAAGTCTGGGGGGTTGGCAAGAACACGCCTTATACTCATCCTCCACCTTGAGCAATCCACCAAATAGGAGTAGGGTTTTACACCGTGAGGTGGCCCAAACCTGGGTAAACTATGTGTCCTCATTTGTTTTCCTTGATAAAGTGATGCTAGAGAGTCGCTACAAAGTTGTGAGGACAAGTAGGGTCGGATAGCGAGTGCACCCCAGTGTTCGAACCTCTCTTGGGTCTGCGGAGCGCCGATTCCGACACCCATTTATACCCGTGGCCATTAAGAATAATCTCTTCAACCTTCCGATCGTGCCCCACAACACAATAAGCACACTCACGATGACACATATAGAGAGGATGTGCAATAGTGCTCCAATGGAGTTTGGTGTGAATCATGTGGACATCGATATCAGGAACACGGACCTCATGGTGGTGTACACCAACGAACCGGATTTTGTGGAGGACTCCATCAACACTATGGAGGATTTTCTTGCGATTTGCACATACATCGGTAGGAATACCAGGCATGATAACAAGGTTGTCGTCGCCCAATTGTGTGTGGGTCATCACTTCCACGTCTACCACTACTACCTGGCCACAAGGCCTTGTAAACGTTTCCCCAGGTATGTCAACATCCCCAACTACAGGTTTGCTATATTGGACACCATCAACGTGTTGGAAATATGCCCTAGAGGCAATAATAAATTAGTTATTACCATATTTTCTTGTTCATGATAATCGTTTATTATCCATGCTAGAATTGTATTGATCGGAAACTTAGATACATGTGTGGATACATAGACAACACCATGTCCCTAGTATGCCTCTAATAGAATAGCTCTTTCATCAAAGATGGACAAGGTTTCCTAGCCATGGACATTAGATGTCATTTGATAACGGGATCACATCATTAGGAGAATGATGTGATGGACAAGACCCAAACTATAAACATAGCATATGGTCGTGTCAGTTTATTGCTATAGTTTTCTGCATGTCAAGTATCTGTTCCTATGACCATGAGATCATGCAACTCACTGACACTGGAGGAGTACCTTGTGTGTATCAAACGTTGCAATGTAACTGGGTGACTATAAAGATTCTCTATAGGTATTTCTGAGGGTGTTTTTTGGGTTGGCATGGATCAAGACTGGGATTTGTTACTCCGTGTGACGGAGAGGTATCTCAGGGCCCACTCGGTAATACAACATCACTATAAGCCTTGCAAGCAATGTGACTAAAGAGTTAGCCACGGGATCTTGTGTTACGTAACGAGTAAAGAGACTTGCCCGTAATGATATTGAACTAGGTATAGAGATACCAACGATCGAATCTCGAGCGAGTAACATACTGAAGAACAAAGGGAACATCACACGGGATTAACTGAATTCTTGACATAGAGGTTCGACCGATAAATATCTTCATAGAATATGTAGGAACCAATATGGGCATCCAGGTCCCACTATTGGTTATTGACCGTAGAGGTGTCTCGGTCATATCTACATAGTTCTCGAACTCGCAGAGTCTGCACACTTAAGGTTTGGTGATGTTTTGGTAGTTTTGAGTTATATATGTTGGTGACCAAAGGATGTTCGGAGTCCCATATGAGATCCCGGGTGTGACTAGGAACTCCGGAATGGTCCGTAAGTGAAGATCGATATATAATACGAAGGGAATCGGAGTCCTAAAGCGTTCCGGGGGTACCGGGTTGTGACCGGGAGTACCGAAAGGGATTTCGGGGGGGCAAGTGTTGGGGGCCTCATGGGCCAAGGGGAAGGCAAACCAGCCCACTAAGGGGTTGTGTGCCCCCCTCACCCTTTCCCATGTAACCAAGATAGGTGGGGCACCCCATCTAGGGTTCCCACCACCTGGCTTGGGGGGCAAGTCACCCTAGGGTTTCCCTAGGGGGCGCCCCCATCTGCCTTGGCCACTGCCCCCCTTGATTGGATCTAGGGGAGCCACCCCTCCTCCCTTGCCCTTATATATAGAGGTAGAGAAAGGGCAGACACACCCATCTATGCCTTGGTGCTTCCCTCCCTCTCCCTTGTTCTTGTTCTCCGCATAGCGCTTAGCGAAGCTCTGCTGAAATTCCTCCACCACCATCGCCGCCATGCCATCGTGTCACCGGAGGACTCGAGCTACTACTTCACCATCGCTCGCTGGATCGAGGAGGTGAAGGTGTCATCAAGCCGTACGTGTGATGAATGCCGAGGTGTCGTCCCTTCGGCACTAGATCAGAGTTCGCGGGATGGATTGTGATTGGATTGTGAAGATGTTCGACTACATCAACCGTGTTTCTTAACGCTTCCGCTTAGCGATCTACAAGGGTATGTAGATCCACTCTCCTCTCATAGTAGCTCATCACCATGGATAGATCTTGCGTGTGCATAGGAAAATTTTTGTTTCCCATGCAACGTTCCCCAACAGTGGTATCAGAGCTAGGTCTATGCATAGATGAGATCTTGAGTAGAACACAAAGGAGTTTGTGGGCATTGATATTCAGATTGCTTCCTACCTTAGTATTTTCTTGGTTCAGCGGTATTGTGGGATGAAGCGGCTCGGACCGAATTTAGTCGTACGCTTACGAGAGACCGTGTTCTATCGACTAACATGTGACTTTGTTGCATAAAGATGGCTGGTGGGTGTCTGTTTCTCCCACTTCAGTTGGATCGGATTTGATTAAGGCGGTCCTTGTAGAAGGTTGAAAAGAAATCTTCATATCACCATTGTTGTTTTACGTAGGTAAGAATCGTTCTTGCTAGATACCCATAGCAGCCATGTAAAACATGCAACAACAATTAGAGGACATCTAACTTGTTTTTGCAGGGTATGTTGTGATGTGATATGGCTAATTACATAATGATATATATGTGATGTATGAGATGATCATGTTTTGTATGGAATATCATGACTTGCATGTCGATGAGTACGGAAACCGGCGAGAGCCATAGGGTTGTTTCTAATTATTGTATGACATGCGTGTCAATCATTAAGTGCTATGTAATGCTTTACTTTATCGCTAACCGATAGAAATAGTAGTAGAAGCATGGTGGGCGCGACAACCCCGATGGTGACATGTTGATGGAGATCATGGTGTCATGCCGGTGACGATGGAGATCATGCCGGTGCTTTAAGGATGGAGATCAAAAGCACAAGATCATGGACATATCATGTCACTTGTGATTTGCATGTGATGTTAATTCTTTTATTCACCTTGTTTTTTTAGGACTATGGTAGCAATATAAGGTGATCCCTCACTAAAATTTCAAGATAAAATTGTGTTCTCCCCGATTGTGCACCATTGTGAAAGTTCGTCATGTTGACACACCACATGCTGATCAGGTGTGATAGACTCCAAGTTCACATACAAGGGGTGCAAGACAATGTTGCACATGCAGAACACTCGGGTTAAACTTGACACGCCTAGCATGTATAGACATGGCCTCGGAGCACAATAGACCGAAAGGTCGAACATGAGTCATATAGTAGATATGATCAACATGAAGATGTTCACCATTGAAACCACCTCAACTCACGTGATGATGGGACTTGAGTTGGTGGATTTGGATCATGTGACACTCGAATGACCGGAGGGATGTCAATTTGAGTGGGAGTTTTTAAGTAATATGATTAACTAAACTCATTATCATGAACATAGTCAAAATGTCTTTGCAAATTATGTTGTAGATTACTAGCTCGTGTTCTAGCTCCCTTGAATTTTTATATGTTCCTAGAGAAATAGAGTTGAAATATGATGGTAGAGATAATGCGGACTGGGTCTATGATCTTAGGATTGTCCTCATTGCTGCACAGAAGGCTTATGTCCTTGATGCACCACTCAATGCGCCACCCCCTCAAGCGTTGTATGTAGATGTTGTGAACATCTAACAGACACGTTCTGATGACTACTTGATAGTTCAGTGCATCATGCATTACGGCTTAAAATTGAGGCTCCAAAACATTTTTAACGTCAGGAACATATGATATGTTCTAAGAGCTGAAATTGGGATCTCAGGCTCGTGCCCGTGTTGAGACATATGAGACCTCCAACAAGATTATTTGCTTGCAAGATGAAGGAGAATATCTCAATCAGTGAGCATGTGCTTAGATTGTCTCGGTACTACAATCGCTTGAATCGAGTGGGAGTTGATCTTCCAGATAAGATAGTGATTGATATAGTTCTCCAAGTCACTGTCACTAAGCTACGAGAGCTTTGTGATGAACTATAAAATGCCAGGGATGGAAATAATGATCCCTGAGCCATTCGCAATGTTTGACACTGCGAAGGTAGAAATCAAGAAGGAGCATCAAGTGTTGATGGTTAAGTAAAACCACTAGTTTCAAGAAGGGCAAGGAGGGAAACTTCATGGATGGCAAGCCAGTTGCTGCTCTAGTGAAGAAACCCAAGGTTGAACCCAAACCCGAGACTAAGTGCTTCTATTATGAGGAGAACAATCACTGAAACAGAACAACCCTAGATACTTGGTAGATAAGAAGGCTGGTAACGTCGAGAGAACTATATTTGATATACATATTATTGATGTGTACCTTGCTAGTACTCCTAGTAGCACCTGGGTATTAGATACCGGTTCGATTGCTAAATGTTAGTAACTCAAAATAAAAGCTATGGAATAAACGGAGGCTAGCTAAGGGTGAGGTGACGATGAGTGTTGGAAGTGTTTCCAAGGTTGATGTGATCACCATCGCACACTCTATCTACCTTTGGGATTAGTGATGAACCTAAATAAATGTTATTTGGTGTTTATGTTGAGCATGAACGTGATTAGATCGTGTTTATTGCAATACAGTTATTCATTTAAGTTAGAGAATAATGGTTATTCTATTTACATGAATAATACCTTCAATGGTCATGCACCCAATGAGAATGGTTTATTGAATCTTAATCGTAGTAGTACACATGTTCATAACATTGATGCCAAAAGATACAAAGTTAATAACGATAGTACCACATACTTGTGGCATTGCCGCTAAATGTCATAGTGTAAAGCGCATGAAGAAACTCCATGCTGATGGATCTTTGGACTCATTCAATTTCTAATCGATTGAGGCATGCGGACCATGCCTGTTGGGCAAGATGATTGAAACCCCGTTTTTCGGTATGATGGAGCGGGGAAGTGACTTATTGGAAATGATACATGTTGATGTATGCGGTCCAATGAGTGTTGTAGCGTGCGGTGGATATCATTATTTTCTTACCTTACTGATTATTTGAGTAGATATGGTCATATTTACTTAATGAAACACAAGTCTGAAACGTTTGGAAAGTTCAAGCAAATTCAGAGTGAAGTTTGAGATCATCGTAGCAAGAAGATAAAAATGTCTATGATATGATCATGGAGGTGAATATCTAAATTACAATTTGGTATACAACTTAAGACAATGTGTAAGTTTTTTCACAACTCACGCCACCTGGAACACCATAGTATGATGGTGTGTCCGAACGTCATGGTCGTGCTCTATTTGATATGGTGCGTACTATGATGTCTCTTATCGTTTTGCCACTATCGTTTTGAGGTTATGCATTAGAGACAACTACATTCACTTGAAATAGGGCACCATCTAAATCCATTGAGATGAGACCGTATGAATTATGGTTTGGCAGAAACCTAAGCTGTCATTTCTCAGACTTTGGGAATACGACGTTTATGTCTGATGAGCTCGAACCCAAAGCGGAAAGGTGCATCTTCATAGGATACCCTAAGGTAACAGTTGGGTATACTTTCTATCTCAGATCCGAGGGCAAAAGTTTTTGTTGCTAAAACGGGTCCTTTCTCGAGAAAGAGTTTCTCTTGAAAGAATTGAGTGGAGGAAGATATAACTTGATGAGGTTGTTGAACCTTTATTTCAACCAGAGGGTAGCACAGCGTAGAAACATGTTTCTGTGGCACCTACGTCAATTGAAGAGGAAGTTAATGATGATGATCATGAAGCTTCGGATCAATTTACTATCGAACCGCGTACGTCGACAAGGACGTGTACTGCTCCTGAGTGGTGTGGCAACCCTGTCTTGGAGGTCATTTTGTTGGACAACAATGAACCTATGAACTACGGAGAAGCAGTGATGGGCCCAGATTCCAACAAATGGTTAGAGGCCATGAAATCCGAGAAAGGATCCATTTATGAAAACCAAGTACGGACTTTGGTAGACTTTCCCGTTGAATAGCAGGTCATTAAGTACAAATGGAACTTTAAGATGAAGACATACGTTGATGGTGAATGTCACCATATTTATAAAGCTCAACTTGTCGCAAATAAGTTTCCGCCAAGTTTAAGGAGTTGACTACGATGAGACTTTCTCACCCATAGCGATGCTAAAGTCTGTTGAAATTATATTGGCAGTTCTTGCAGTTTTCAATTATGAAATCTAGCAAAAGGGTGTCAAAACATCGTTTACTTAATGGTTTCCTTGAGGAAAGTTTGTATGTGATACAACTAGAAGGTTTTGTCGGTCCTAAGGATGCTAAAAGGTGTGCAAGCTCCAACAACCCTTATATGGGCTGGAGCAAGCATCTCAGAGTTGGAATATACGCTTTGATAAGGTGATCAAAGTTTTTTGGGTTTATACAAAGTTTATGAGAAACTTTTATTTACAAGAAAGTGAGTGGGAGCACTATAGAATTTCTAATAAGTATATGTGGATGACATATTGTTGATTGGAAATGATGTAAAATTTCTGGAAAGCATAATCGGTTGTTTGAAAAGAGTTTTTCAAAGGAAGACCTGGATAAAGCTACTTAATTGTTGGGCATCAAGATCTATAGAGATAGATCAAGACGCCTGATAAGATTTTTCAATGAGTACATACCTTGAAAAGATTTTGAAAGAGTTCAAAATGTATCAGCCAAAGAAGGAGTTGTTGCCTGATTTGTAAGGTGTGAAGTTGAGTAAGAATCAAAGATCGACCACGGCAAAAGAGAGAGAAAGGACGAAGGTTGTCCCCTATGCCTTAGCCATAGGCTCTATATAGTATTCCATGATGTGTACCACACCTGTGTTTTACTTGCCATGAGTCTGTCAAGGGGTATAAGGTGATCCAGGGGTGGATCACTAGACAATGGTCAAAATTATCCTTAGTAACTAGAGGACTAAGGAAATATTTTTCGATTATGGAGGTGATAAAGAGTTCGTCGTAAAGGGTTACATCGATGCAAGCTTTAACACCAATCCGGATGACTCTTAGTAGCAATCCGGATACGTATTGTGGAGTAGCCATTTGGAATAGCTCCAAGTGGAGCGTGGTAGCAGTGTCTACAGTATGACATAGATATTTGCAAAGTACACATGGATCTGAATGTCGTAGTCCCATTGACTAAAACCTCTTTCACATGCAGAACATGATCGAACCCCAGAACTCAATGGGTGTGAGATTCATAACAAATCACATAGAGATGTGACCTAGATTATTGACTCTAGTGCAAGTGGGAGACTTTTGGAAATATGCCCTAGAGGCAATAATACATTAGTTATTATCATATTTCCTTGTTCATGATAATCGTTTATTATCCATACTAGAATTGTATTGATTGGAAACTTAGATACATGTGTAGATACATAGACAACACCATGTCCCTAGTATGCCTCTAATAGACTAGCTCGTTCATCAAAGATGGTCAAGGTTTCCTGGCCATGGACATGAGATGTCATTTGATAACGGGATCACATCATTAGGAGAATGATGTGATGAACCAGACCCAAACTATAAACATAGCATATGATCGTGTCAGTTTATTGCTATAGTTTTGTGCATGTCAAGTATCTGTTCCTATGACCATGAGATCAAGCAATTCACTGACACCGGAGGAGTACCTTGTGTGTATCAAATGTCGCAACATAACTGGGTGACTATAAAGGTTCTCTACAGGTATCTCCAAGGGTGTCTATTGGGCTGGCATGGATCAAGACTGGTATTTGTTACTCCGTGTGATGGAGAGGTATCTCAGGGCCCACTCGGTAATACAACATCACTATAAGTCTTGTAAGCAATGTGACTAAAGAGTTAGCCACGGGATCTTGTATTATGGAATGAGTAAAGAGACTTGCCGGTAACGAGATTGAACTAGGTATAGAGATACCGACAAATGAATCTCGGGCAAGTAGCATACCGAAGAACTAAGGGAACATCATACGGGATTAACTGAATCCTTGACATAGAGGTTCGACTGATAAAGATCTTCGTAGAATATGTAGGGACCAATATGGGCATCTAGGTCCCGCTATTGGTTATTGACCATAGAGGTGTCTCGGTCATGTCTACATAGTTCTTGAACCCGCAGGATCTACACACTTAAGGTTCGGTGACGTTTCGGTAGTATTGAGTTATGTATGCTAGTGACCGAAGGTTGTTCGGAGTCCCGGACATGATGAGGAACTCCGGAATGGTACGGAGGTGAAGATCGATATATAGGACGAAGGGAATCGGAGTTCGGAAGCATTCCGGGGGTACCGGGTTGTGACCGGGATTACCGAAAGGGGTTTCGGGGGGCGACAAATGTTGGGGGGCTCATGGGCCAAGGGGAAGGGGCAAACCATCCCGCCAAGGGGTTTTGCACTCCCCTCACCCTTTCCCACGTAACCAGGAGAGGTGGGGTGCCCCCTGTAGGGTTCCCTCCACCTGGCTTGGGGCGCAAGTCACCATAGGGTTTCCTTAGGGGGCGCCCCCATCTGCCTTGGTCGCCACCCCCCTAGATTGGATCTAGGGGGCGCCACCCTCCTCCCTTCCCCCTATATATAGAGAGGTAGAGAGAGGGCAGCCACACCCATCTGTGCCTTGGTGCTTCCCTCCCTCTCCCATGTTCTTCTTCTTCTCTGCATAGCGCTTAGCAAAGCTCTACTAAAATTCCTCCACCACCATCGCCGCCATGCCGTCGTGCCGCCGGAGGACTCGATCTACTACTTCACCATCGCTCGCTGGATCGAGGAGGTGAAGGCGTCATCAAGCCATACGTGTGTTAAACGCAGAGGTGTCATCCGTTCGGCACCAGATCGAAGTTCGCGAGACGGATCGTGATTGGATCGCGAAGATGTTCGACTACATCAACCGCGTTTCTTAACACTTCCGCTTAGCGATCTACAAGGGTATGTAGATCCACTCTCCCTCTTGTAGATTCTCACACCATGGATAGATCTTGCGTGTGCGTAGAAAAAAATTGTTTCCTATGCAATGTTCCCCTACACAACGATCTAAAGGTGCTCGAGACTTCGGGCTTGGCCTGCTAGAATCTTGTCGACACTATAGGGTCTGGGGCAGCACGAAGGAGATGGACTCCCTGGTTGACCTCGCTGTGGCAATCATGGCCCCCGAGTACAAACACATGATGGCTAAGACCGAGAAGAACAAGGTTCTCTGGTACATGCCCTAGGTGAGAAGACTGGATGAATATCACCTCTACTTCACGGCCAAGGACACGTACACATGCTACGAGATGTCCAGCGGATCGTTGACATGAGAAAGTGCCTCCTACCTGAAGACGGTGTGGGATCGAACCAAAAGTAGAGCGATGGAAACAAGCGTCACAAGAATTAGATGATTTGATGATCGTTGCTCATAATTTATTATGCATGTAATAGTTCATTGAGGTATGCCAATGTTATGTGTGTCGTCACTTATGTATTTGGATGCTTAATTAGATTATGCAATCATGTTGTTATGTGTGTAATAGTTTATTGAGGTGTGCCAATGTTATGTGTGTAGTCACTTGTGTATTTGGATGTTTAATTTGATTATGCAAGCATGTTGTTGTGTACCCATAGCATAGATGTGTGTAGAGTAAGAAAATCACATCGCATACGGATTAAACTACCGAACCCGTCAGTATGATTTCATCAATAGCTGACAATTCTTTACCAGGAACCGTTAACCGATAACACAAACCCTAATAGAATGAATCGTCTGTGTTATTATTGGTGTTACAACACTATTCTTATTACTCACATGTTTATCGGGTATCACACACATCTTGTTAGTATGAATTGTTTGTGTTATTTTTCTCTCATCGCAGATAGTTCATCCGAGTGACATGTATGTCGTCTATCGCACACAACTTGATCTGGCTAAACGTTTCTGTTGTGAGGGATGATCACAAATAGTTCATCCGAGTGACATGTATGCCATCTATCGCACACACCTTGATCTGGCTAACCATTTCTGTTGTTTGGGTTGATCACAAATGGTTCATCCAAGTGACCTGTATGTCTTTTGTCGCACCCACCTTGATCTGCTGAATCATTTCTATTGTTTTGGATGATTGCAAACAGTTCATCTGATTGACCTGTATGCCATACATCACACACATTTGTATTTGGTTAACCATTTGCTTTACGTTGGCTCATTGCGAATAGTTCTTCTAGATCAATTGTTTGCCACATATCGCACACAACCTCTTTTGTGAATCGTATTTGATGGATCCACATCGCACACACTACATGTTATTAGCGATGGATCTAGAACTATAATGTTTACTATTCATGCTTCGCACATAGTTTGGTCGAAGGGTCTCAAATTGATGTGTCATCTTTGGACCTTCCCTGCAGTAGTGTACCTTGCACTAAAACATTCCATGAGTTCTGGTTCATATGACCAATCAGTAATGGGGACGCTCTTTAGGGAAGCAATTTTCTGCCTTCTAATGGATTTCATTGAGTACCAAGTTAATTTCTCTAAACGGGTGTGTAATAAACGAGCACATGTGCTTGCTCGTATTGGTTCTAGGGAGGCTATTTCTCACCCATACTATGTGGTTGAATAATCTTCTTATTGATGTAACTCGTGAAGTGGCTAGCGATCTTGCCTCGTCCGCGGCTTGATGGAATGCAATGGTATTCCCGTTAAAAATAGAGTGTTGCATCTTCACATAGAGATGGTTGTTCTTCTCAGGTCCTTGACAGGATCTCCGATCACAAAGGTCGGGTTACTACTATGATGTACCAAATATGCGTCTCATACCCATTTCTCTCAATGCATTATCTGTCACATTTTGTGATAGTCGCTTTGTAAAGGGATCTGTCAGGTTTTTGTTTGTTTAAACATACATAACAATTATTACTCTAGAGTTTCTCAATTTCTTAACATACTTCAAACGTCTCTTTACGTGTTTTGATGACTTTGAATTATCCTTAGAAATTTTCACTTTGAAAATAATTGTTTGACTGTCACAATTCATAAGAATAGCCGGCACTGGTTGTCAACCATAAGAAAGTCCATCAAGAGCTCGCACATCCACTCTGCCTAAATAGTGGCTATGTCTAAAGCAATAAGTACCGATTCCATGGTTGGCCTTGTCAAAATGGTCTGCTTGCAAGACCTCCATGATACTGCACCATCTCCATGAGTAAATAAATACCCACTTATGGCATGAATCACATCAAGATAAAAAATCCAGATCGATCACTATATCCTTCAAGCACACCAAAGTGCCTTGAATAGTGTAATCCATAACTCATTGTACCTATAGAGAGCGCAACACCCTATCAAGTACATGACAATGATCATCGCTTGGGTTTGGCATGAAACTGCTCGATTCGCTCATAGAAAAGAAATATCTAGCCTTGTTGGGCTATCTAAGTGCATCAGTGAACACATAATTCGAGAGTATCTCAATTGATCTTTCGTTTCTTTCATGTTTTTTTTGAAGTGTCACATTGGGATTGTAACGTGTTGGAGAAGGCGTGCTATCCATAAAATCGAACTGGCTCAAGACCTCCTCAAATAACAAGGTTTCGTTAAAGTAATTCCACTCTCATCCTTAAGTAGTTTGCTATTTGGGATCGCATCAGCTTCTTCACGATCTTTCATATCAAAACTTTTTGATAGAGAAGACTTGATTTATGGCATTAAAGTATGTACCAAAGATCAGTATGTCATCTACATACAAACATAATTATGATACTTTTGTCCTCACGATAACAATAATAAACACACCTATCAGCCTCATTAAGGACAAATCCACGGAATTTAAAGTTTTTGTCAAACTTCTCGTGCCACTGCTCATGCACTTATTTCAATCCATACAAATATATTTAACATCTTTCACACCTTTCCCTCTTCACCCTTTACCACCAACCCATTATATTGATCCATATAGATTTCCTCTGCCAACTATCCATTAGGAAAGTTGTCTTTACGAGTATTTGATGAGTG
Source organism: Hordeum marinum (assembly GCA_022496015.1). Classification (NCBI taxonomy): domain Eukaryota; kingdom Viridiplantae; phylum Streptophyta; class Magnoliopsida; order Poales; family Poaceae; genus Hordeum; species Hordeum marinum. Next base: position 124,188,798 of record CM039676.1, on the reverse strand, counting down.
ATAAGACCATAAGAGACAACTAGTGAAAGTAATACTCGAATTGTGTCTAGTCTAGCGACGGGTGAATAGGTGTCAATGTAGTCTTCTCCTTATTTCTCAGTGTAGCCTAAGCCACAAGCCATGACTTGTACTTCTTAATAGTATCATCAGGCCTTAGTTTCTTTTTTAAACATCCACTTACTACCCATAAGTTTACAACCATAAGGTCAACTAGTTCCCAAGTCCTGTTAGAAAGGATTGGGGTATACAGTGAAATTCATTACCAAGGAGATGCATATTACTTTGCAATAGACTTAGGAGTGTTGCCCACAATGTATACAATGAAATCATTACCAAATAATTTCACAATCATCTATCTCTTACCCCGCACATGGGCTTCATTGTTATCCTTCTCAAGGACTACCTCATGTGGTTGTTCGAAATACTCATCACATGTACTAGATCCAGGAATAATCTCAAAAGAAATTATAGCAATGCTATGCATATCTTTTATAAGAAATATATTCTCAGGAAATGTTGCATCATGAGATTGCATTATATATGAACAAACATATCAGGTTCCTCGGATTTAACTAGTAAAAATCTATAGGCAATACTCCGCTGAAAATAACCTAGAAACACACAATCCACTGTCTTCGAACCGACTTCGCGTTTCTTCAAGATTGGAACATTGACTTTCACCAAGCATCGCCAAATGTGCAAATAAGAAATTGATGGTTTTCTCCCAACCCACTCCTGATAAGGTTTTTTTTCAACAAAGTCCTCCCCACCATGCCTTCAATAAATCAGTCGTGTCTAACGTGGTATTCACCTGTCAACGTGCAATTTTTTCTCTCGACAATCCCATTTAATTGGGCGAATAGGGAGGCGTGCTCTCATTTGCAAACCACTCTTGTTTGGAATGCACTTGAGTATTGTCCAACTTACACCTGTCTCAAATCTTTTTGTTCATGCCACAATATTCAGAAGATGAAAGAAAAATACAAAGATCAGGTACTACATGTTACCGTGACACCCAGATGATAGTCGCGAGAACATCCAAGCAGATAGGAAAACATCATGAAGACATTAAGACATCCAAGCAGATAGGAGTACAAGACGCGGGCTCCAGTTTCCATGTATCTTCATGTAAATTTCTGACACTAGTGGACCACAAGCTTTAATCACAATTAAGGTTATTAATAAACTTGTACTGACAGCTCTCATTTCACGAAGAATATAGTACTCCCTCCGTTCCTAAATAGAAGTTTTTTTAGACATTTAAATAGGGGACTACATATGAAGTAAAATGAGTGAATTTACACTCTAAAATATGTCTATATACATATGTATGTAGTTCAATAGTGGAACCTTTTAAAAGACTTATATTTAGAAATGGAAGGAGTACATGGTTACATGGACCAATTATGTAGTGTCAAAAACGCTCTTATATTATGGAAAGGAGGGAGCATTTCTCAACCACCTCACCAGATACCTTGTGTTCAATATGAAACAACCAAAGAATACATTTTTATTACATCCCATCAGAGAAAGAATTGCAGATCAGTGGGGCAGAAGTTTCGTCAAGGATCTCACAGATGAGCTATACATACATATATATATCAACATCATCAAATCATCATCCCTCAAAAAAAAAAAAACATCATCAAATCATCAAACACAAATGGCAAGCGAATGCAGTTTTTTGTAGCTAATGGAAGCTTTACTTCCCCTGCGATGGACGCAAGAACCAAGTAATCCCACTCAGCAACCAACTAGTGGTCTTACGAATGATCGTCGCCACCAGATCTGGAAGGCCTTCATAAGGTTTGGGCATTCACGGCCTTGCCGAGCAAAAGCCTCGAACCAGTCCATGAACAATGTCTGCTGCTGTATCATTGCGAGTGTCAATAGGGACTGCCCGATGCCTTCCTCCAGCGTAGTCATGTTAAGACCCTTCGGACACCTCCTGAGCCAACCAAAATCTGCCAGCATTGGTCCGAACCAGGCCTGAAAGATGCTGAGCCTTTTCTCCCCGGCACAGTGGAGCTTACCACTCCCCATGGCGATAAAAATTGTCGCAGAAATACGGCTGAGCTCATAGCGTATCATTGGTGACACCTGTTGGTGCATATCAGCGAGGCTCTTCTGGTTGGCCCATAAATCGACAAATCCCTCTCCCATTTGCATGTCTATTAGAATCTGCAACAACCAGTTGAGGTTCTCAACTTGCTTGTATATTCCCTCAAGTGGTCCTTTTCCAACAGAAATGATTGCTTGGTCAGAAGGGCTAAGATCGCATGCTTCTTCAAATAATTCAACCAGACACTTCAGGCAAGAATGGCAGATACGGTAAATACTCGCCCTGTCCAGCTCTTTATCACGGTTTATGTAGATAGAGGTCCTGGATAAGATACTATTGACTAGAGTGCGCAGCTCCTTCCGAGCATTATTGTTCGTCCCCTTTGTGATGGACTCTATAAGTCCAAATACCCTCTCTGAAGGTGAGATAGAGTTTTGTGGCTGTAACCTTGCCAGCAAATCTCGTGAAGCTGCACCTGTGGAAGAATACTGAGAAAGCAAGGTCTTAATTCTAACCTCTTCTGGTTCATTCCATGGGACAGCCTCGAGATAGTCTAGACAGTTGTTAACTCCTCTGTCAAACATAAGTGTGAACGATACCTGAGATATTTGTTCAAACATAAATAAAACATGTTAGAGAACACATATCAGTACGTACAAATATCAGTAGCAGAGATACTTTCTCACGGAGACAAGCATCAACAATACATGAAGAATTAGTAAAGCTAATGCAATAACAGCATGTATCTGTACGTACAAAACTAGACCTTACGATATGGATTGGAGTCCATGTTGGGCATTTATTAGCCCTTTCAACTACGAGCAGCCTGATAGTTGCTACAAGCCTATGATTGTACTGAGAAGTACATTCATAAACAGCAGGATACATCACTTTAACCCTTGGTTCATGCCATGAAAGGTGCAAAGAGCAAATCTTTTCATTACAATTATTCTATAATTCGCTGGCATTGAACTATAGTAGATAGGGGTTGGTTCTCATTTAATTCCTTTCATTTTTCAGGTTAAACAATAGTATAACTACAATAGTATAATTCGCTGGCATTGACAACAATGACAAGTACTGAAACATAATTAATTCCTTTCATTTTTCAGGTCAAACAATAGTATCTTCCTCAGTTAAGTTTGCATTTATTCCAAGTAACAGTAAAATCTCACTGTTTTAAAACGGGTCACCTTAATATTGTCAGTCATACATCTAACACAAAATTTATCTTCCATTGAGAAAATAGGAAAATAAAAATATATAAGAAATAAAAGTATTTACAACCTTACCATACAAAATAGCTAAGTAACTGAGAGGTATGCATAACATTGAAATTCAGAAAATACAGTAACTATGCTGGATTCGGTGAACCTTCTTAACCAGAAAATTTTTGTGAGAATTATAATTCGTATAAAATGAATGTAAAAGACAAAATAAAATATATAAAAGAATATTTTGCATTTTCGAATCCCATATATGCAAAGAATAGAACATGTAATTAATGGAATTAAAGAAATGGGTAGTGATAGATGTAAAATTCAAATATAAAAGTAAAAGAAAATATAGGAAGCAATATATAATTAGAATGTGTCGATGCTAGAATGTATTACCTCGGTAAACTAATATAACATCGTATAGATCACCACTTTAGTAGTGATCTAAACAATCTTATATTAGTTTACAGAGGGAGTATAATACTGGAGATGTTCCAAGGACAGAATATCAGAGGAAATCCCAATACTAGAATGCCATGGCTTTCTGAAATTTCGGGATATAGTCTTTCAAGTAGTTGTGTCTCCTATTCATTATTAGGTTGTCCTGTTGGCGATGTTTAATTTACAGCTGTGCAAGGAATCCAGCATAGTTACTGTATGCTTGGTGAACCAAAAATAAACTAAAGGCGAATGAAACAGGCAGAAATACATGATTTCTATCATACATTTTAGTATGTTTTTTTTGGGATAAAATTCACATAGTATGTACATAACTCAAAAACCAAATTTGATAGTGACCCTTCTTTCAAACCCAAGCCGAATACCACGAATTACCCTGCACACTGAACAGCCAGAATCACATCCCATCTTCCCTAATCTTGGCAATCCATTAACTAAATATAACTACAATCAAGACTAAAGGTGCACAATTCGCGCGCAAATCCACTAAGAAAGCTTACAGCCTCTCCTGCGTTTGGGTAATTCATGAACATATACATAGCTAAAAACAAATAACAGACGTGCCACGCTGTCAGAGAGCTCACCTCGAGTAGGATAATGGCGCGCTCCACACCGCCTCGCGCGAGCCGGCTCATCGTGTTGACATTGTCGCCTTCTTCCAACATCATCTCCGCAACTTCCCTGACCGCCCACACCTCCACTTTTCCTTCTACGGTCACCTCGCCGCCGCCACCTCCTCCTCGTAAAATTTTGTCGACTACTCTGCTCTCCCTACGCAACCTCTCCACCTCATGCACCTCCAAGACCAATCCCTTGGCCACCAGCCTGAGCCGCAGTGTACCATTTGGCCTCTCCACCGCCGGTGGTGGCGGGGGAGGCAGCGGGCACTCGGTGACAGACGACAGCCGCGCTGAAGGGCAGGACGAGGCGGTGCAGGTGGAAGGTTCATCTATGGGGGAGACGCGACCGGGGGAACGTATGCGGCGGGAGAGCGGGGCTGCGGGCTTGGTTCGCGGCGGCGCAGGCAGGGGGCTCCGGCCTGTGGCGGAGAGGGGATCAAGGCCGAAGGAGCAGCACCAGGGCTGGCGCGGATGAGGTGGGCGGCGACGGCTCCGGCGGCTGTGCACCGCCGCCGGTGACGTGCTCGTCGTCGGCATTGGGCGCGGTAGCTGGCTCTTTTGGCTTCGGGTTGGCGTCTTGGAGGTGGGAGCAGGTGTGAGCTGTGAGAGGGAAGTTTAGTTGGCGATATCGCTAGGTTGCACCGCCAAGTGTGCCACAACGTGTGAAGTCGTGATGCTAATTATAGTTTTTTTCAGTGATTAAATTGCTATGCATCTACTTTGTTCGATATAATTACTTGTACATTTATCGATATTATTTAGTTGGCCATTATTGCATGTTGTGACTGGTTAATAGTAGTACTAAGCATTGATATATTACGGTTAACTAAATGTTAATTGAAGGTCTACACGAGTTGTATGTCGTGATTATCGTCTTTGAGTGAAGTGAATGGTTGTCGGTGCATTCGTTTCATTATAAAACAGGTGATACATTGTGTGATAAAAAATTAGAAGCAAGAAACATTGATAGACCCAACAGTTGTTTCGAGAAACCCCTGCCCCCACGTCGTTCCTCTTGGAGTGACACAGGAAGTGACCTTGACCTAGCCACCACCTTCCCCCGTCCTTCACCTCTCTGCCCCTTGCCGACACCGAAGAAAGCCCGCGGTGCTTTCAAGGACGATGGTGGGGAGGCGCTCGTTCATCTGTCTTGACAAGGATTTGCTTATGGATCCCATCTACTTTGTTTGCACCGGATCTAGCGAGCGGCTCGGGGCACGTGGCTGTGCACTAATATGTAGCTTGGAGCGCGCGAAGGTTGGACGGGGTGAACTAGGCGGTGCCGCTGGTGCCTTGTGCCCAGGAGGGGCGGATCTGGGCATGAGGTGGGTTGTCACCGAACGCATCCACGGTTGGTGCAGAGGCAGATGAGGAGGGGTTGGTGGAAGTAGGGCTGTGTCAAGCGCGACAATGGAGGTGGTGGTTTGATCGATTGAGCTATGAGGGTGGTGATGGTGCGCACAGTGATGTGCATTGACCACCATGGTGTGGTTCGACTCTCGGAGGTCGGTATGTGGTGGTTCTGGGTCCCGATGATCATATCTATAGGTGGTTGTGATGACCTTAGGGTGCACTGGGTTGGTGGTCATCCGACGCAGGCTGGTGGCGGTGGTCTGGCTGGTTTCGGCTAGGGACGGGCTGCTGCGACACAGCTATGGGGCTAAGGCCTTGCTTCTGGCCAATGGCTGGGGCAGAAGACGATGACGCTCATGGGCGTCCTTTCCTTCTGGAAGGCATTGTTGAGGCGACGTATTCGCTCCTCCGCCCCGAGGCGGTTCCGGGCGAAACCCTAGATCCTCTAGGAGATCAGGTGATGTTGGCGCTTTGCACCATACCTCTTGAGGAATCATTTTAGCAGCATGTGTGGATACTGCCTGAAGGGACTAGTTGTAGGTTGTGGTCAGGATTGTCGATTCTTGGCAGACGTGGTTCAAGCTCTCGTTCATGTGGTGGACATGCATGAAGTTTTCATTTTAAGTCGGTTTAGTGAGGCTTAGTCTTTTTGGATTATCACGTTCCCATATGACACCCTCCCTCTCTTTGAGGGGTGTTGTCGGGTGACAACCAGATCGACAACGCCAAAGGCGACCTCTTTTCTTCGTCAGATGATGATGGAAGCCGAAGACCTCCTTCCCCTTGTCGAGCCTTCGTGATTCTTGAAGCCGAGATTCCCGATCTTCTTGGATGTGGGTTTGTTGTGTTGCTGGTTTGGTGTCGTTGTGTTGTTGTTGTGTGTTCTTGTGCTCAGTCTAAGAATTGAATGTGTTCTTATTCATCATCAATCAAATGCAATGCCAATTACTTTTTTGTCAAAAAACATTGATACACCAAGGAATATGTGATGCAAAATAAGATCCATCTTTACCAACCCCTAAGAGAAGCATTCATGAAACTTTAGTCTTACATTGTTAACATAAAATTAGTCGATAATTGTGATTGGCTCTATGCACTATGAAACTTCTGAAGTGTAACAAAATAATTTGCATAATTGGTTAATATCATTTGATGTTAAGTGCAATGATCATGTTGTAATCTAGAAGAATCCAAACATACATAAAGGGGAGACTCACAGATGAAACTACATACTTCCCTTGTCTGGATTTATTTGTCCCATCTTATTTTGGGTCCAAATTTGACCATATATTTGACTAGCAAAATGCTAACACAATTCACACAAAACATCATATTTTTGGATTTGTGTTTGATGTAGTTTTCAATGATATTATTTTTACTCCATATAACTTGTCTTTTATTATTTAAAATGATCAAAATATGATCCAAAATACAAGAATGACTAGTAAACCAGGACGAAGGTAATACCATAATTGATGTTAAATGTTTTAGTAATTAACTCATCACACAAAAATGTATGCCCTCCTTCCATGTGCATATAACGTCTAAGGTAGGACATCCCGATATAGACACTTAGATTGAGCCAATGGAAAATCAACAATTAATATTTTTCTTTCTTAAAGGAATGTGCATGCTTGCACCAATGCATGAAATTTTTATGTGTGTTGATTGGACAATGCATGTATAAGACTGACCATAGTGGAAGTAACTTCAACATAACATAAGTTCAATTCAGCAAATTTGCCTATGTGACAGTGACTAAATGCGAAGAGAGGTAATTTAACTAGCTTAACTAGTTATCGTAACATCACATATCCCAATACAATATGAGTTTATAACGTAATAAAAAAAGCTTTGTATGGCATAGCCTTGGGTCATGTGTATGTTACTCTCCTCTATAAATAGTCTAAATAATGTTTGGCTCGTGTATAATACTACCTTCATAATGAAGAAATCGAGGTTTAAGTATCACATATTAGTATCTTAAATGACCTTATTTATTTTTGACTATTTATTGTGATGCAAGACATGCAATAATGTATATTTATTATGATATAGTACTCCCTTCATATCGGTTTGGGCATGCGTGTAGTTCCAGATCATTGATTTGACTAACCAAATATAAGTTATATGTTATAAAGTGTATATCATTAGATTCTTAAACGGATGTAGTTTCTAAATATATATTTTTCATCAAAACATATTTAACTAGTTAAATTGTCAACCTAGGATGACGCGTATACCTTATAAACCGAGACAGAGAAAGTATCATGATATGATACTCAACCATTTCTGTTTTCTTTTAATTATGTGTCACTTCATCAAAAATTTCTAGTAATTGATAAGCATGATAGTTATGTTACTCCCACTATGGACATCCTAACCGAACCAACACCTCCACCCATGCATGGCCATTTCTTCTTGTTTTTCTTCAGCTTCACCAAATCACATGATTAAGGGGGCATTCATTAGGGAATTAATGGGGAATTTTGTTGGAATTTAATTGTCCTTTTTATGGGTGAATTAATTGCTTGGGGAGTAGCTATTGGTCTCAAAGTTAGCAATCATTATTGTCTTTAACAAGTGGTCAGTTGGCCAAAACTTTCTACAACGGTGGTTGGAAAAATACATCTTATATTTTGAGATGGAGGTAGTATGTTGCAGTGCTATTTGTGTACGTCATCGCTGATTTGATCAAATAAGACCAATGATAACTCAAATATAAACTTTTGCAAATATTTATACTTAGATATAATATATTTTTTATTTGGTAAAATAATATACTGGTTAATTATGACACCTTCGCCAAAGGGTGGGCCCAAAGAGGGTTGAGTGGGGAGTCCCCCCTCCCTCATTTTTTCAAACTGTATAGAATTTATAAAATAAGAATCTTTAAAGGAGTGCTTCCCACTCAAATATTTTGCCACGACTCTACATTTGTTCTATGTTTGCCCCAATCAAATTAAACTTTCAAATTTTCTTCAGAATTTCTAGGATAAATATTTGAATTTTTTGAATCGCCTTGCTTTCAATTTTTTATTTATTTTTAAGACCGCCACCCCACTTTACCCATAATACATACTACCTCGGGATGAGAGTATGAGTAGAGCACGCGATTTTCAGTTGTTGATTTAACAAGCAAAAAATGTGCAATGTGTTATGAAAATATATGTTTAGAAACTTCATTCCACGACAAATTCAAAATATAAGTTTCGTGACATACTGCGCATGTTTTCGTGTCTGACTGTACTGTGTTTTTTTCGCAAAAAGGAATGACTACTGTATTTCTATCGAAAAGGAGTAGCAATCATTCCAGACCGATGGAAGTACCAGATATCAAGATATCAGAGTGATGGATGAGGGGTGCGTCAAGCATATGCTTTCGTGGCGTGCTAATGAATAGGTCTATAGAAAAAGCGGGAAGCAAAGCTGTCATTGGAGCTTTAGCGAGCAACGGCATTAGAGCAAGTACAATAAGATGACATAAACAGGCTATAAGGACTAGAATAATATATATTTGCTTAGTTGGAGGAGAGAGAAGAGGAGAGAGAAAAGAAGCGAGCTCTTGGTGGAGTAGCCGTCTTCAGAACGAGACCCAAGACACTTTGTGAGGTTATAAGATGGGCCAACTACTAATAAAGTAGTACACATTTAAAACTTACTATTGTATATGTCAGCTACTAGGTTGGCTCTATATGATATGGTAACTTCTTATAGCTTATTGTTGGCTGTATTATTAACCTTGTTCTTAGATGATTGCTTTTCTCGCCCTGCTTTGTTTTCCTAACCTTAAGCAGCAAAAGTTTTCTCGTGATGCTATACTAGTCTCGTCTTTAGTTGCTAGGCTACTGGAATTGTTTTCTTATAGTTGCCGCAAAACCCCCAAGGTAATCCTGCTCTTCGTGTAAACAATCAGGCCTGGAGTTTTGTTATTGCAGCGTGTACAACTGCCTCCGTGAGTGTTTATTAGTCCCTTGTAGTTTGAGCTAAACTTTGATCTTTACTTTAACTATGAAAAAGTCAATACCATAAAAATAGTATCATTAGAAACCTCTTTCGACTATCAATCAAAAAATATAGTTTTGTGATCTACAACGTATATTTTGTTAGTCAAGTCTGTTGAGTATATAAGCAATGTTTTGGTTAAATTAATTTATAAATAAATAAGCATGACGTAAACTATACTAAGCACATACAGATATTCGATCATGTAATCGCGTACTAGACAGATAGTAGAAACATTTAAGCAACCAGCTAGTACTGCACACACGGACAAAACAAGAGCATGATAAACATGTTATACCCTCCAGGATAAACATGCAACAATGGTCTCCTCGATGGCATCTTGTCATTAACGGTCTTCTCGGCGACGAGTCTCTCGGCTTCGGTGGATATGGTGATGATGTGGGTCACATGGACGTAGACTAACAGCGGCGAGCAGTCGCATAGGAGACGCTCCCTAAAAACCTCATCGCCCCACTCTCATACAGGATCTCGTGGGGGTTTCGGAGGCCTGCTCTCCCGTCAACCGTGTACGTGGTGGACGGGATGGGATCACGGGAGGCAGCACCAGCGAGAGGACCAATGGCAAGTTGTGTGCACGAGGAGGTAGATGTGATCTGATCTCTTCTGGTGGCGGCTTTGGTTGCCGGCGCCTCACCTTTATTGGTGTAGTCTCGTAGGAAGACGTGGGTTGTGTGAGTCGGTGACAGTCCACAATCCGACGCCTTAGATTCATGGCGCGTCTATTACATACTCCCTATTTGTGACTGGTAAAAATTAAGCGCATAGGTGTGAGCTCGGCTCGGCTCATTCTTGCAACCCGCAGCCTGTACGTGTCTCGACGAGGCATGGTGTGGCGAGGCGGGTGGTGGTGGAGGAACGCGAGGGAACCACTTCTCCTCTCAAGTTTCAATAGCATGTGAAAAGAATCCTTTATAAGGAGGACCAACTCCTCGTCAACTAGCGGGATGGTACTAAACTTCCAACCACCTAATCACCTAACCCACATCGCCCCTTAAAGATTATCAGAAATTGTTAGATGGGACCAAGCCACCCTACATTTATAGAAATCCGCCACCAGATCTCAAGGGCACATTATGTTGTTCTCTGTTACATTCACAGTTTCGATATACAAGTACTTTTAGTGGAGACCAATTATGGTTGAACATCCACCTAGAACAAGTAGCAACACTTCTTCGCAATTGAACAATGGACTATGCCTTGAATTGTTAGTTTGCCGTAAACAAGTTTCACCAAATGTCTTACCGGTACTAGATTGTTGAAGGCTGATTCCTCGGATGGAGCATATTAATCACACTCTTGGCCTATTCACGAGCTTATTGAGATCACTGATTCTCATAGACTATGACCAGCAGTCAAGCTCAGACAGGTGTGTTCCTCTAAAGATCGCTCTGTAGGATAGCATCTTGCTTACACAAGCTTTGGGACACATTAAGACAAAGTCAACCCGGCATACAATTTTTGCAAGTATTGCATCTCCAGTAGAGTGGGTTAGTAAATTTACTCTTCTGTATTAACCAATGGCATGTTTTCCTAGGTCTTTCATCTCAACAACATTAGAAATCCAATTTGCACCACTATACCCATCAAGTGCCGACGGGTAGTTATAGTGAAATCCATAGTTCACAATACCTTTCAGATAGCATAACTCTTTCAACAGCATGCTAATGCACATCACCCGGATTGGAAACAAAACCGACTTTGTTTGCTCATAGAAAATGTGATGCCAGGCCTCGTAGTACTCGCTAGCTACATCAGCGAACCGGTAATTTGGGAGTATCTCAATAGATCTTTAGTTGTGCCTTTGATGAACTTCCAAATCCGCACACTAGGATCATATGGTGTTGAAGAAATTTTTGAGTCTGAATATTCAAAGCGACTCAAATCTTCTAAACTGGTGGGATCACAGAAGTGTAGCCCCACCCCCAGTATCTCTCAATAGCTTGATGTTCAAAATAATATCAGCCATACCAAGGTCCTTTATCTCAAAGTTCTGAGATGGAAATGACTAAACCTCCTCAATGACTTTGAGGTTGGTTCCAAATATCAGTATGTCATCAACATACAAGCATATTATAACTCCTTCACGCCCCCACCATGGCGATAGTATACACATTTGTCAGCTTCATTAACAGAAAAGCCAACCGATGTCAAAGTTGTATTAAACTTTTCATGCCATTGCTTAGGTGCTTGCTTCAGGTCATATAGTAACTTACACACCTTTTCTTATCGACCATCTATCACAAAGCCATCTAGATGTTGCATGTAGTTTTCCTCATCTAGCTCTCCTTTCAGGAAAGTCGTCTTAACATCCATCTGGTGGACGAGAAGACCACGCGAGGCCGCCAATGAGAGTAATGTTCAAATGGTGATCAGTCTAGTCACAAGTGAATAAGTATCAAATAAATCTTTCTCTTCTTTCTCGGAATAACCCTTGGCCATAAGCCCAGCCTTGTATTTTTTTTAGTTGTACTATCAGGCCTAAGCTTATTTTTGAACACCCACTTACATCTCAGTGGTTTGAAACCATAGAAATGTGATTTCCCATGTACCGTTAGCCATGATGGAATCCATGTCTCTACAAATCGCATATTTGTAGTAGACAACATCTGGATATACATATAGGCTTTTGAAATGGAAGTGGTAGTATCATCCATGAGGTACATTAAGAAATCACCACCGAAAGAACTTTATAGTCTTATGTCTCTTGCCCCTGCCAAGGGCTTCCTTGACATCCTCCTTTGGGTTTTCATCATGTGTCCTTTCATAATATTCCATAGGAATGGCAAGCTGGGGAGTCTCTTCAGATTCCTGTCTAGAAGTGCTTTGCATATCTCTCATATGAAAATATCCTCAAAGAATGTAGCATCTTTAGACTCCACAATTATACTGACCTTCACATCAGGCACCTTAGATTCACTACTAAAAATATATAGCCAATATTGTTCTTCGCATAGCCCAAATTAATGTGGTCGATTCCCTTTGGTCCAAGATCACGCTTTTTTGGGATCAACACATTGGCTTTCGCCAAATATTCGCAAGTACGTAGATATGAGAGTGTCAATCTTCTCTTCTCCCATTTCTCATAGGAGTGATCTCATTATCTTTTTCAGAACATTATTCGCAACATGACATAGCCTACCCCACAATGCCTTAGATAAACCCGATGCATCTAACATAGCGTTAACCAAATCCGTTAGAGTATGGTTTTTCTGTTCGGCAATCCTATTTGACTGGGCTGAATAGGGGGCATCCTCTCATCTGTACAGAAAGAATCAAACTAATTAGAGAAGTACTCTCCACCATGATCTAACCAGACTCATTTAAATTTCTTTTCAAGTTGATTCTCAACTTCTGCTTTATAGATTAGAAACAGTGTAGAGCCTCATCTTTAGTATTTAGCAGATATACATCGAAATATCTAGTGAATCATCTATCAACGTCATGAAGTATTTCTTTCCACCTTTAGTCAACACACCATTCATCGCCTAGAGATCAGAATATATGAGTTCTAATGGTACCAAGTGTCTCTCCTCCGTAGCCTTGTGGGATTGCAAGGTTGCTTTGCTTCCACACATGAATGGCACACCATAAATTCAACCTTGCTAGCCACATCATAACACTGAAACTAATTTGCCAAAGATGTGAATGCCAAACTTCATATTCATTAACAATTGAATGAACATTGTTCATGACTTTATTACAAAATTCCACGAGGGAAAGGTGGAACAAACCTCCGCATTCATAAACTTTTGCAACAAATAGTCCATATTTTGTAACAACTACTTTATTAGACTCGAGGCCTAACTTAAACCTGTATCTACATAGAAGGAAGCCACTAACGAGATTCTTCCTGATAGCAAGGACATCTTGCACGTTCTTTAGCTGCATGACCCACACCAAAGTAAAATTTAGATCGACCATGCCAACGACAAGAATAGAAACACTCATGCCATTCCCCATCAATATGCCCCCATGACCTGTGGCCTCATAAGAAAAAAACAATGAAATGTCAGCATGCACATTAATATTTGCACCTGTGTCGACGCACCAATAGGTAGACTGGCAAACTGAAATAACAATAAATAAATTACTATATCCAGATGCCACAACTTCATTATTGGTCACAATCATGTTGACAGACATGGAGTCCTCTCCTTGCTTCTTGAACTTGTTCGAGCAGTTGTTGACCTAATGTTCCTCCAGACCACAAGTGTAGCAACCATCTTTCTTCCTATCCTTCTTGAAGGTCTTCTTACCGTTCTTATTGAAGTATGTATTCTGTTATACACCATTATTTCCCTTGAGCTTGTTGAGGTTTCTCTGTACCACATTGGCAGCCAAGGTTCGCTCATTCCCTCTTCCACGCGAGTCATTTGCTCTCGAGTTCTGCTCAAGACTCAGATGACCGAAGACATGCGCAACTAAGAATCTCTTATCTTATGTTTCATAGTAGTAGTTAAGTTCCTCTAGGAAGCAGGGAGTTTAGCGATTATGCACCCATGACATATTTTCCTGGTAAAACACACTTAAACAACTCGAGTTCTTAACGATGCACACTATCTCATGAGCCTGTTCTAATACATAATGGTTCTCGGCTTGTAATCATTGAACTAATCGATGGCATACATCTCGCTACCAACATGGGTTGCGCCGGATTTAGATTTGAGCGCCTCACACAAGTCCTTGGTTACACACATATGTAAATATGAATCAACCAACTTATCTCGGATAACTCTTAGAATGGCTTTGACAAAGACGAAGGTGGCCTCCATGAATGCCTTCTCCTATTCAGGAGTAACCATTCCTGTGGGAAAAACACTGCCGACCCAAAAATGTTCATCGCCATGAGACATAAGGTAGTTTTGGTCTGCCAAAACTTAAAGTAACCCCCCGTAAACGGGGCCGGTTTCAGTGTAGAAGCAAAACGTTGAATCGAAATTGCCTACATAAATTAGGTTTTCTTGACTGTCGAGTATATAAGCAATTTTTTGATGAAATTAATCTGAGAATAAATCATTAGAATGAAAGTAAACAGTACTAAGCAAATAACGATATTTGATCATGTAATCACGTACTAGGCATATAGTAGAAACATCTATGCAACCTTTTAGTACCGCGCATACGAAAAAAATAGGAGCGAGATAAACATGTTATACCCTCCAGTAGGCCAGGACGAAGCCACGACAGTGACTTCCACAACGGTTGTCACGACCTTCTTGTTAGCAGCGGCCTTCTCGACAATGAGTCTCTCAGCTTCGATGGACATGATGATGATGAGGGGGACACAAACATAGGCAAATGAAGGTGAGCAGTCGCATAGGTGACGCTCCCCCAAAACTTAATCGGCTCTCTCCTATGCATGATTGAGAGAGGCTGGTGATACGAGGCCAAACCCTCGGTGACAATTGTTTCACACTTGGAGGGGGAAAGGAGAGGAATCAAGACAAACACTCAAGACAAACTTTAATCACACATCAACTAAATCCATGAAAACACATGATGATAAAATGATTTGAGTTCAACATGGGTAAAGAGGATAGTTCTTCCCACTCAAAGAGATGGGGCCTTGGAACCCCGAGGATCTTTCCTATGATAGAGGCCTTGACATCCACTTGGATCTTCTCACATAGAGGTCATCTCCATGGAGGAGGTAAGTGGAAGATGCTATGCCCAACAATCTCAAATGCTAAACATAAGCTAACCCTAGATGGAGGAGGAGGGGTCCCTTATATAATCTTAGGCGAGTTGGGGCAAGAGAGGGTGATACATGGGACCTTGGGTCGGGTCTGCCCATGCACGAGCTGTGGGGAGCCCGACCCATATGTCGTGATGACCGAATGCATGTGTATAGTGATCCCATAGATAAATGCTCACTGAACACACAGAAGTTGAATAACAAGAGTCTTACATCCATACATACTGTCTTACACAAGTAAAGGCCATCAAGGTCAAGCCTTACATAGATAGGGACATGAAGGCCAAACAACAAGCATAAACTCGTAGAGGAATTCTTGATAGGTAGCGTAGGCCCATGCCATCTTCCTTAATCCTACATGCATTCTGACTAGGAAGCGCCCTAATTCGCATGTTCTCACCAATGAATTCTTCACCATATTCCTGCTCTCCCATGCCTGGACAATTAAATAACCAGTGTCAAGCCAATGCGTACTTTGAATGTACTCGCAAGTAACCCATGTTTTGGAACAAGGTGTGCAATGCATGATATAGCACTAAATAGATATGTTTCGCAAAAAGCTAATTTTGAGTGCAGTATCATGACCTATCTGCATGTAAGCATGCATCATGAAGTAGCATATGAATAGGTTACAGATATAAATATGAACAAGGTTCGGAACAACATCAGTTGACCATCTCATTCAGCCATTCGACTCTTCCCATGTATCCCCCCCCCACCAAGTCTTGTAAAAATGGACGTAGTTTAAGCAGCACCACCCAACTGTCCTTGACTATGGACACGGTTATTCAAATAGTTTTACATTGTGTAGAGGTTGCACACTTTACCCACAAGGCTCGGGAAACTTCCGTGTCCATCCACGACTCATGGTATTGTTCATACCCAAGGTAAGTACACGAACGATGCCTTTTCCCTAATGATACTAACAAAGAGTCCACACGTTGGTGCCATCCCTCATGATGTACATTACAAGTATCATCTATGAGGGCACACAACGGTGTGCCTGGTGTTTGTAAAAACAGCTCATGATCGTCCTTTCTGGAATGACACCGTATCGAGAGTGACCGCGTCACTCCCGCCACTAGTAACGCGGGCTCTCTGCTAGCATCAACCAATGTAATCAAAAAAGCACCGTCCCATAAGGGGTATCGAGGTGGTACATGTAAGGTTGGGAACGGATGAAAAATCTTAAATCTAATCCGTTTTCAAAAACACACACACTCACTTGCCTCGCTACACCACTTCTTCATCAAGTGGTTACCTCGCTCATCATCATCTCCCTTGAGCATTAGTGGCACCCGATGGTATCGGTGCACTAGAACAGGGGTACCCAGTGCCCCTGACTTATGCACAGGCGGCAGAAGCAGAGAACCCCGCCAGCAATCAAGACAAGACTCCAACAAGCTCAAAATGGCAGCCCAAGCCTGGGCTGCGGCGCACCATGCACTCCCCCGACGCTTGCCGAGGACCAAGACGCACACACTTCCCATAAGACCCAGCAGGCCATTCCCCGACAGGCATGAGCCAGCCAGCCACTGCTCCACCGCATCGCTACAACCGCCACTTATCGATGCGGTGTCAAGCCCTCAGGCGGTTAATCAGATCTCGCTAAGCACGTGGCGACACATCGAAGGGAAGTTATGCTCAATAGACACCCGTCGTGTAGCGTGTCACGTTATTAAGCAACGACCAGCCAAGCGCTGGCCAGAGCTTGCTGGGGATGCACCCCCAAGCATCACCTAGGCATGTAATCATGGTATTTTGTCTTAAATGCCGGAGTTATGTATGATAGCTCTGCTTAGCTATCTAATCGATAGATAATGTCTGTTTTGCCATTGTGGTGACCCCTTGCACTATAAAAGGAGGCCCAAGGCGACCTAGCTCAAAGTTGGCAATTCGTACCCCCGAACACGTGTACTAATGCAGCCGCCCCTTCCCTAGCAGCAACCTTTGACAGGTCTAAGTGCTTTGTGTTCTTCGTGTTCCCCCGATCAATCCACCAAAAAGCAGGAGTAGGGTTTTATGCTTAGCAGCGGCCCGAACCTGGGTAAAATGCATGCGTCCTGATCATTGCGTCGTCTCGTGCTCTCTGCTCTTCATGTAACATGACCCCCCTATCGAACCACAAGGGATTCATGATCTCATAGGTGATCATGAGCATCCATGCCCCGACATATTTGGCACGCCAGGTAGAGGGCGTGCATTTCTTGCGCGAACCCGAGTTCATGGACCATGAGTCGATCTTCATCATCTTCTTCTTCAACAATGTCTCACAAGAAGAAGTCGGGCGTGGCCAACACATCCTTCCACTTCAAAGGGTCCCTCACACGCGACCGCATGCACCGTAGGCGCAGCAGCGGCTGTGGGCAAGGAGGCCATCGTGGATGACGTTATCAGCACAGGCGACGCTCCCGTCCACCCCGTCGTAGCCGGGGATGGAGCAAGAGGCGCCGCAAAAGAGCAATAGCAGCAGTAGCATGGCGGGCTCGGCCTCGATGCCACGAGCGAAGGGAACATCCGTTTGTCACCTCCTCTCCGCGTGGATGGCCGAGGCCGCCCCAGCAGCGTCTAGTCCGGTGCGAGTCGTGACCCTTCAGCCGCACTCGTCACCAATGAGATCGTTGGGCACGCACCCTGTTCAGAGCGAGATAGAGTGCCTAGCGGAGCCATGGCCCTTTTGGATCGGCCCGCTTCCCACCAGACAACTCCAGGAAGTGGCACACGACATCAGGGGCACGACAACGTGTCTCTTAGTCCTACCAAGAGTCAAGCAACATCGCGGTCTGCCTCTTTCGCCATGCCGGACACCACGGAGGAGGCCATGGCACGGGTCCAGATGCTTCTCAATTTCATGCCAATGGCGGACAAGATGGATGAATGGAGAGCCACCATTCAGAGTCTGATTTCCTTCGTTGAGGACAACAAGACCCAGCATGCGGAGCCATCGCAACGTACGCGAACAGCTGCAGTGGCCCGGGGCAGTGAGCACATCGAAGGGCCCACCCCAACGGTGCAATCCCCTCAGCGACCATAGGCCCAGAGGTTGCTGCAACAAACTTCACGTGCTGAAGACCGTGACGAGGCATCCATAGTATCATCCGGCCCACGCGACCGCTGGGATCAATGACATGTCCTTGAAGACCGGCAGAAGGAAGACGCACGCATCACTATCGAGCGACATCGGGAAGCACACTATCAATCCGACAGGCGCGACGGTCCAAACGCTGGCGACCCCGCGGCTAGTGTCGGTGGGTACCTTCCTTATGAGGTTGGTTGCCCCGCCATCACTAGCGAGCTGCAACGGGTCTATGGGACGTCGACCCGAGCTTTCAAGCCCGAGTTACTGTAGAAATACGACGGGAAGTTGAACCCTGCAGAGTTCTTGGGCGTTTACACGATAGCTGTTCAAACCGTGGGAGGAAGAGATGAAAAGGTGCTCGCGAGTTGCTTCCCTTTGGCGCTCAAGCCAAACGTGAGGTCATGGGTGGTGCACCTCCCGGAGAACTCCATTTCCTCTTGGGCTAATCTGTGCAACGAGTTCGTTGGCGCCTTCACCGGTGGCCATTAGGAATCAGGCCAGCTCAGCGACCTCCAAGTCCTCCCGCAAAAGGAGGGGGAGACCTTGAGGAAGTATTTCCAGAGATTCAGCCGGGTGCACCGCAACATTCCAGAGATCCATCCGGTAGCGGTGATTTCGCCTCTCTCTTGGCAAGCATTATGTGTTGGGGAATGATCTAGACACATATACCCATTTGGATGTGGGTGAGCACGAGTTATTACTGTTGACATCACCCTTGAGGTGAACAGTTGGGAGGCAAAACTATAAGCCCCTATCTTTCTCTGTGTCTGACTGAAGCTTTGATCTCATGAGTACCACGTGAGTGTTAGCAATTATGAAAGGCTAAAAGATGGTTGAGTATGTGGGTTTGCTTTACAAGCTCTTATATTGACTCTTTTCGATGTTATGATAAATTGCTAATTGCTTCAATCACTAAGATCATAGTTTGTTGGTTTTCAATAGAGTTCTTGGTTCATACTTTATCTTGTGAATGAATTGTTACTCTAGCATAAGAAATCTTACACAATAAGTATTGTTGTTCTAAAGATGTTCATGATGCCCTCATGTCTGTATTTTATTTTATCGGCACTTCTATCTCTAAACATGTGGACATATTTATCGATCTCGGCTTTCGCTTGAGGGCAAGCAAGGTCTAAGCTTGGGGGAGTTGATACGTCCATTTTGCATCATGCTTTTATATTGACATTTATTGCATTAAGGGCTATTATTATACGTTATGGTACAATACTTATGCCTTTTCTCTCTTATTTTACAAGGTTTGCATGAAGAGGGAGAATGCCGACAGCTGGAATTCTGGACTGTAAAAGGAGCAAATCTGAGATACCTATTCTACACAAATCCAAAAGTCCTGAAAATTTACAGAGAATTATTTTGGAATATATATAAAATACTGGGTGAAACGGATACTAGAGGGGGCCAACCAGGAGGTGGCACGCCTGCCAGGCGCGACTACCCCCTGGCTGCGCCTAGCAGACTTGTGATCCACCTAGTAGGTACTCGATGCCCATCTTCTACTATATGAAGGGTTTCGACTTGGAAAAAATCATGAGGAAGCTTTCGGGACAAAGCGTTGCCGTCTCGAGGCAAAACTTGGACAGAACCAATCTAGAGCTCCGGCAGGGTTGTTCTACCGGCGAAGCTTCCCTCTCGGAGGGGGAAATCGAAGCCATCATCATCACCAATGATCCTCTCATCGAGAGTGGTTCAATATCCATCGACATCTTCACCAGCACCATCTCCTCTCCAAACCCTAGTTCATCTCTTGTATCCGATCTTTGTCTCAAACCTCAGATTGGTACCTGTGGGTTGCTAGTAGTGTTGATTACTCCTTATAGTTGATGCTAGTTGGTTTACTTGGTCGAAGATCATATGTTCAGATCTTTTATGATAATTAATACTCCTCTGATTATGAACATGAACATGTTTTGTGAGTAGTTATGTTTGTTCCTGAGGACATGGGATAAGTCTTGTTATAAGTAATCATGTGAATTTGGTATTCGTTTGATATTTTGATGAGATGTATGTTGTCTCTCCTCTAGTGGTGTTATGTGAACGTCGACTACATAAGACTTCGCCATTATTTGGGCCTAGGGGAAGGCATTGTGAAGTAATAAGTAGATGATGGGTTGCTAGAGTGACAGAAGCTTAAACCCTATTTTATGTGTTGCTTTGTAAGGGGCTGATTTGGATCCATATGTTTCATGCTATGGTTAGATTTATCTTAATTCTTCTTTCGTAGTTGAGGATGCTTGCAAGAGAGGTTAATCATAAGTGGGAGGTTTTTCCAAGTAAGGGCAGCACCCAAGCACCGGTCCACCCACATATTAAATTATCAAAGTAATGAACGTGAATCAAATGAGCATGATGAAAACTAGCTTGACAGAAATTGCCATGTGTCCTCGGGAGCGCTTTGCTTTATGTAAGAGTTTGTCCAGGCCTGTCCTTTGCTACAAAAAGGATTGGGACAGCTTGCTACACCTTTGCTACACTTGTTACTTGTTACTCGTTACAAATTATCTTATTACAAAACTATCTATCACCGATAATTTCAGTGCTTGCAGAGAATACCTTACTGGAAACCGCTTGTCATTTCCTTTTCCTCCTCATTGGGTTCCACACTCTTACTTATCGAAAGGACTACAGTAGATCCCCTATACTTGTGGGTCATCATCCTTTGCCTCTGTTTCTCATCCGAGGAGCAATGGGAAAGTCGAGAGGATGAATGCAGAAGTGCTGCAAGGACTCAAGACAAGGACTTTCGATAAGCTACGGAAGAGCGGCATGCGCTAGATAGATGAGTTGTCGGTGGTTCTTTTGTCCCTCGGAACCACACCGAATCAAGCTATTGGCTAGACGCCCTTCTCCCTAGTGTACGGGGCAGAAGCAGTGCTCCCTAGGGAACTCATATACATGTCACCTTGAGTGCATGCCTACGACGAAGTAGAGCAACAACAAATGCGGCATGACGATATCGCGCTCCTCGAGGAAGACCGTCTCCAGGCTGTTGTGCGAGCCACACGTTACCAGCTTTGTGCCGCTAGCATAGCCGCAAAGTTCATGCCCAGAGCCTTGGGGAAGGTGACCTTGTCCTTCTGCATGTTCAGTCCGCCAAGGATACAAACAAGTTGACGCCGAAGTGGGAAGGCCCTTACTGGGTAGTACGGGTCACAAGACCTGGCGCAGTCCGTCTGAAGACTGAAGATGGCACCAAGGTGCAGAACTCATGGAACATTGAGCATATTCATGTGTTCTACCCGTAAGGCGCGACTGTCGGGCTCAGTCCCCGGTAGACACCTTTTGTACGAGCCTTTTCGATGTTACATGTAACCCTTTGTACAAAGCCAGGCACAGACCCTGTGCAACAGTAATAAATATACGCATTGCATCATATTGTCATCACTACATGCTCATTACACATTTTCTTTCATGACTACGATGCTAACACCTTCTAGATATGATAGATTTGCTAGAATGCTTGATGAGAGAGTAATCTTTGTTACTATCCTCACATTACATGTTTCATCATCAAGAAAATAGGGGAGGAAGAGAAGGAAACAAAGATGGTGATCCATCCCGCTCGAAAAGAAGACATTGTTTGGAAAAGATAAGTGTATCAAATATTTGCGATTCAATACTTCTCAACGAAACCCTTGGTATCTTCCTTATTGTGGAATGTGGAGTCATCCACGTGGTGAAAACCCTTGTCGGGACGAGTCGTCCCCCCTGTCCGCGCTCGCAGGGGCAACGGTGCCGATACCGACAAGGGGCTTAGTCGGGAAACATGGCCAACTTGTTACCGATGGCTTACCCCCCCCCCCCCCCACTCTTGCACTCGTGGTTTGAATGACAACCCGACAAGTAGCCCCGTACGGCAAAGACAAAATGTACCAATACATAACAAATAATGAAAGGAAAGGGAAAGTACTTGAGGGAGAAAATAGCATTCTATTCTCATTCATTTTCAATACAAAAATGGGTAGAGATTACATTATGATTCATTAAAACTTGTCAAGCGCCTACATTTTTTAACATAAAAAAAGGTAAGTGCCCCGTAATCCATTTCTTGTCCCTCTCCTCTTAGGGATTAGGTGGAAAGGGAGCAGAGGGCAAAAGGAGCACCTGGCCAGGATTTGACGCTTCCCAGCCAAGACCAGAGGGATGCGACCGCGAAAGGACCCCGCCCCCAGGAAAGGCAGACTAAGCCGATGAAGCAGACAAGACCGACAAGGGGAAAGAAGGCGGTGTAGGAGATATGCCCTAGAGGCAATAATAAATGTTATTGATTATCTCCCTGTTCATAATTATGTTTATGTTCCATGCTATAACTGCAATGATTCTCGAGTCTACAAATAAAACGAGGCTTGGAGGGAAACTCATGTGCACGTGTGGGATAATAAATGGTAAAATGTATTCCTAGTCTGGCCTCTAAGACTGGCTCAAGTATTGCATGATGATCCTGTTTTCCTGATCATGGGCATGGCTATGCCGGCAATTTTGAGGGCACAATGTTAGAAGAACATTTGTGTTTAATCGACCCAAATTAATGTTATGCTATGAGATACATTCGTCATAAGTTAATGGTTAATAACACAGAGAAGTTAATGTTTGCATAATTCCTTAGACCATGAGAGTATCGAGTTTCTTCATGCTTGCTTCATGAACTTTGGGGTTTGTTAAACGTCATCCGTAAATGGGTGGCTATTACGGCGGCTTACGGGTTCATGGAAAAGTAAGTGAAGTAACTTGATAGCTCAAGATTGGGATTTGCTCCTCCGACGATGGAGAGATATCTCTGGGCCCTCTCGGTGTTACGGTATCCATCATCGTCTGGCCAGACACTTTGCGATTTGATCACGGGGATGCCGGAACACGGGAACGAGAAAAGAGAACAATACCGATAACGAGGTAACTGGCATAGTGGACAAGTTGTTGATCCATGGGGATGCCAACATGTCTCACCTCGGGTATTTGTAACATATCGCGAAGCAACAGGAATAGCACACGGCAACTGGAGGTTCACTCGAATATTTATTCGTGTGGGTATAGGGATCGATATGGGTGTCCACGGCTCCGATGTTGATCATTGATCGGAAGGGGTTCCCGGTCATGTCTATGCTTCACTCAACCTATAGGGTCACACGCTTAAGGGTCATCTATCTGTTGAATACTAGACAGGGAGTCTGAGAGAAAATCACCGAAAAGTTTCGGACACCGGAAAAGTTTCGGACAGCGGAAATGTTCCGCAGACAGGTCACCGGAACAGTTTCGGTGAAACTGAAAAGTTGTTTCAGAGGATACCATAAAGTCAAATTGGTTTTGGCACATGCCTGATAATTCTTGGAGGGTGCCAGAATCATTCTGGAAACTTCTGGGAATTTTTCGGAAGAATAACCGGAAATGTTCCGGAGCTGCCGGAACCGCTTCAGATGCTTTTCACAGATGAAAATCACTATTCCGGAATTGTTCCGGATCGTATTGAAAATTATTTTAGTGGGTACTGGAAATGTTCTAAGCCCACATAAATATTTTTAGTTCGAACGGACGCTGAAAAATATCGTCATGAATAGTGAAAGTGCTTTTTGGATTACTTTATTGGAAACACTATTTGTGAATAGTGGAAACACTATTCGTGAATAGTGGAAACACTATTATGAATAGTGGGAAACACTATTGGGAGAAAATATCTCATGACTAGTGAAAACACTATTACGAAACAGTGGAAAACACTATTGTGAATAGTGGGGAACACTATTTATGAATAGTGGAATCACTATTATCAATAGTGAAAAAATCTGAGGGCATTTTGGTATTTTTACCATAGTCTCTCATCCTATAAATAGGGGTGAGGAGGCAGCCCAAAATGATCATCCTTGTGCTCTCATACACATGCTTTGCTTTGCAAGCTCTCTCTCTCCCTCCCAGCGAAATAGTTTCGTAGAGCCAAAAGGCTGTCTGGGTTCCGGCAGGAACTAGTTCTGGACGGCGAAGCCCTGCCGGATAGATGACACCGTATGTGTGCAACTCTATAGAGAGATCGTAGTTTCGGTCTTAGTTCGAGAGTGCCTCCCGAAGGGCTGTCTGTGTGACCGTCCAAGTTTTGGAGGTCCTCCCGAAGGGCTATCCGAGTGACAGTCCGAGTTTCGGAGGTCCTCCCGAAGGGCTGTCCGCGACACCGTCCGGGGGGCTATGCGACCGCCTCCCGGAGGGCTGTCCGCAGGGCAGATGAGGGTATACATCCTCGCGGTTGGGAGGTTGTAAAATCCTAGCTGCGGGGATCTGCACCGCCGTTCGTCATCGACTCTACTTCCGCTGCGCTTCGAGTCGGTACGGATCAGATCAAACCTTGTATGCAGTCTCCATAGTGGTCCTGGGCGTGCTCGCTATACTGGAAATTTTTGTTTTCTGTCGCGTTCCCCAACAGGCGGATGGTAGGTGCATATGGTGGCGCTGCTGGGACCCGGCTGGTGATGATGATGATGTCACCCACGCTTATGAAGCGATGAAAGGCACTGACCACCACCGTCTTCCTCTCCTCCATCATCGGAGGGGGCTCCTTCGCCATCCAAGCCTTTGGCGCAGCTGCCTAGACGGACGCCATGCTCTCCGGAGAATCATACAGAGAGCATGGTCGTCCCCGGTGGCCAAAGGCGGGGAATTCCTCCTCCCCTTAAGAATAACATGCGGATGAAAGGTTCCCACACTCGCGATGCGCATATGGCACCACAAGAATGGAGCTCCGTCCTGATACGATACAAGACATCGCCGCAGCTTCCCGCGTTCGACCAGAGGCCGTACGAGCATCTTCTCTTCATCACCATAAGAAGGGAGCACGAGGACCGCGAGATGTGGCACTTCATCTTTATCCAAAACCCAGGCATGGCACCAGCCACGCGGCGTTCCCCCAAGATTGAGGTAGTGGGCGGCGCAGCGGCATGTATCCCTCCACAATCGATCCAAGTGTGACCACCACGCCGCCCTCTCCCACAATCCGAGCCCTTTCGCCGCTATCCCACGATGGAGGCTAGGTGTGGGCTCAAGAAGAAGGCCGCATGATGATCTGTGCTCCCACCAAACCCTTCTCCCTGGCCATCAAAAGAGGAGGGGTGACCCGGAGACAAGAGGAGTAGGGAGAGATTTGTGAGCTTGAACTCGAGGAGGAATAAAGGGTAGATGAGCATCGCCTCTCGCAAACCTCCTTTTTTATAGGGAGAGCGCAGGGCGAACAGGTGGCTCTCTTCCACTCCAGGGGTTGCCGCCCATCTTCACAAATTCCATCGCCCACAATAACGGGCAAACAGGTAACCGCCTCATTGCTCCAATCCATGGCGCTACGGTTTCCTGCCATGATCGGGACTTTAAGTCACGTGCGCCCGTCGTTAACTCCCCACTATGCATGCGGCGCGCGTAGCGGAAATGACCTGAGGTGGCGGGTCTGTGTTGACCAATAAATTGGCAGTTACCCCTCACACTGTGTGCAAGTGAATGAAATTTGGGCCTGACCCAATGGCACTTGGCGAGCACGTGTGGGCCAGCCCCGAAAGCTCCTGTCGGTGCACTAGAACAGGGGTACCCAGTGCTCCTGACTTATGCACAGGCGATAGAAGCAGAGAACCCTGCCAGCAATCAAGACAAGACTCCAGCAAGATCAACACGGCAGCCCAAGCCTGGGCTGTGGCGCGCCAAGCACACCCCCGACGCTTGTCAGGACCAAGACGCACACGCTTCCTAGAAGACCCGACATGCCATTCCTCAATAGGCATGAGCCAGCCAGCCACCGCTCCACCGCATCGCTCCGCCCGTCACTTAACGATGCGGTGTCGAGATCTCGGTCGGTTAATCAGCTCTCACTAAGCACGTGGCGACACATCGAAGGGAAGTTATGCCAACCAACACCCGTCCTACAGCGTGTCAAGTTCTTAAGCAACGACCAGCCAAGCGGTGGCCAAAGCTTGCTGAGGATGCACCCCAAGCGCCACCTAGGCAGGTAATCATGGTATTTTGTCCTAAATGCCAGAGCTAGGTATGATAGCTCTGCTTAGCTATCTAATCGATAGGTAATGTCTGTTTTGCCATTGTGGTGACCCCTTGCACTATAAAAGGAGACCCAAGGCAACCAAGCTGAAGGTTGAAAATTCATACCCCCAAACACTTGTACAAACGCAGCCACCCTTCCTCGGCAACAACCTTTTTCGGGGCTAGGTGCTATGTGTTCTTTGTGTTCCCCCAATCAATCCACCAAAAAGAGGGAGTAGAGTTTTACGCTTAGCAGCGGCCCGAACTTGGGTAAAATGCACGCGTCCTGATTGTTGCGCCATCTCGTGATCTCTGCTCTTTGTGCAACGTGACCGCTCTGTCCAGCCAAAAGGGATTCCTGATCCCATAGGTGATCATGAGCATTCGTGCCCCAATAGACGGGGGTTTCGAAAAGCCTTTGAAATCACTTTGTTTCTAACACCATGCATAATCCCGTCCCACTCACATAGAAATTACTTTTCAATCTATCTACTTTCCACCCACACAAGTCTAAGTAGAAAGTAGAGTCATGTCATGCAAGTATCAACAAGCAAAGTAACATAGGCAACCCATAAAGGTGGTCACCCAAGCATCATGATCAACGCATCGAAATAAAGTGGTACATGTCATGCATAAAAGGTTCTTATAGACATGGTCAAAGGGCTGCTTGCCTCACTCAACAAAGTCTTCACAATCTTCAAGTTCTTCCTCTCCAACTCCCTCGTCAAGAACGTGATCTATCGTCACAAAGTAACGGGGCACAAATAAGACCACGACAAAAACAAAGAAAATAAAATACTCATAAAAAAGTCAAACCACTCTATAAAATACTAGATTAAAAACTAAAAATACTAAAAATATTAGTTTTTGGTGTTGAACTGTAAAAAATTGTGAAAATATTTTAACAGTGGTTTTGAATATTCAAACAAGGTTTTAAATAAAACCAGTACATATACTATCTTTTAAAAGTTGCACAAGTAGCATCATTAAATAGCACATAATATCACATGATTTATGAAGTTGGAATTATTGGAATTGGAGACTTAATTAAATCTGTGGTATTTTTTGAAAATGCTAGCAAACAGAAAAAGAAAAACGCTACTGTGCCCCGGGCCCGAGATGGCCAGCAGTTGGGCCGGCCCAGAGGCCAGCCATCGCCTCCCACGTGCGCCAGGTTAAAACCTGAAGGGCGGGGCCCGGAGGTCAGCAGAGAGAGAGGCGTGGAGGCGAGGCAAAGACTGACGACCAGGGCCCACTAGGAGGTCATCGTCAACCACTATCCAGAGGATGGGGAGGCTCACCGGCGATGCTGGAAGCAAAGGCTGAGCGAGCTGGCAAGGGGAATGGACCGAAAGGGCTGTCGCCGTTCAGGAGGAGGCCAAGGGAGCTGCTGGAGTGACCGGAGTCGCCAGCGACGAAGATGCCATGGTGGAGGAGTTTGAGGCGATCTCCAATCCCACGTTCCCTGCAGTAATCCAAATGGGAAGGAGAAATAAAGTGGTCAGGGAGGTGAAAGGGATCCAAGGGAGGAGGAAACGTAGCCATAGCGGGGATGTCCCTGGAGATTGTCGGTGTCCCTACACGGCGGAGCTCCGGTCGATCCCGAGCACCGAGAGCAGGGGAGGAGGAGTGGGTGTTGCTGGCACACGATTGGGGGTAGATGGGATACAGAGGGGAGAAAAGGCTCGGGGTGGCTGTTTTATAGGTGGCCTACGGTCTACCAGAGCTCGTGCACCGACGAGGTCGAGGCGATTGCCGAAGGGCATGCGAGTTCACAGGGGCTTGTATGGGGCGTTCTTGGGGTTGGTCTAGACTCAGGGGAGAGAGAGAGAGCAGAGGAGCGCGAGCGTGCGAGACTAGCGGTTGTCCGAGTGGCACTACCAGAAATATGTCAACTTGTGACCTTATGGCAGTCACCCTGGATGAAATGGTCGTAAATCTATGACCATTTGAGACCAATTGGTCGTAAGCTGTTCGGGGGGCTCCAAACGCTAAACCATAACGACCAATTTGGTCAGAAAGGTCGTAATTTCCTTACAAGAAATGGTCATAAAGAAGACAATACTGGTTTGCTGTCTTTTTTTAGCTAATCATGACCAATATAGATGGCCATAGCCTTGTAAATTGTGGTGCATTTCTATGACTAGGCGTCACCTCATCAGTTTGGCCTATGTGTCATGTCCATGTGTCAATTTGTGCCCTAGGTTGTGAAGGAGCCTACATTTTTGTCATTCCAAAGATTCCCAAAAAATTCTCATAAATACTTTGGATCATATATTCCTCAAATATTTTCAAACCCTTCCTTGCATAATTCAGAAATAATTCAGGAATATTCATTTTCCTATTTTGTTTAGAACAACACTTTGTGAAGGAAGTGTTATTTATATATTTTTGATTGCCCTCAAAAATTTTGGGCACTCTTTTCTATCCAAATCATTGCCTCATGACAAAATTTAGATCCATTTTCCTATTAAATCTTCCTCAACAAATTTCCAAAGTTTCTGTTCATCTAGAAGCTTTGTGAAGTAAGTACTAGATAGGCATGTCTTAATGAGCTGAATTTTTGCCACATATTCTGTATGCCAAAATCATATCTCTCCACAAAATTTGATCCCCATCTAATAATCCATGTGAGCTCACCATCCAATGTTTGTTTCTAGTAATATTTTCAGTTTGTGAAGCAGCTATATTTTATATTGCTTTATAATTTCTGAAAATTTACCAGGAGATGACCCTGCCCATGGAACCTCTCTATACAAAATTTTATCCGATTTTAATGTAGCCAATGAAGTTTGTACAATACCTTCATATTCCCAAGTTGTCATCCTCCACCAAATTATAGCTCAACCCAAGAATCTATGTGAGCCGAGATTCAATTTCAATTTTCTTGCCAGATTAGCACATTGCAAAGCAAGTAATACATAGACCCCTCATATTGCCCTCAAACTTTTTGGGCACTCTTACATACGCAAATCAGTGCCACATGACAATATCCAGCTCCATTTGCGTAGTAAATCTTCCTCGGTAAATTTACAAAGTTTCTATCCAACGAGAAGCTTTGTGAAGGAAGTACTATCTACGTTTCTCAAAATTCTTCGAGATTTTATCACATCTTCCTTATGCTCAAATCATAACTCTCCCCAAATTTGAGCTCATTTCATTTGGCCAATTTATGTCAATAATTTTCCCAAGTTTCTGTCCAGAGAAGAGAATTATGAAGGAAGGACCACTTTGGCATGTCCAACTGTTATAAAAATTTGACAATGCTTTTATATGCCCAAATTACCATCCTCCACCAAATTTGAGCTCAATCCATGCATTCATTTGAGCCCAACTCCAACATCCACAGTTGTGGTCATAGTTTTAGTTTGTGAAGAAAATATATTTTATATTGGTTAATTATTTTTGACAATTTACCAGGGAATGTTCCTACCTGCATAACTTACCTCCACCAAGTTTGAGATCATTTCATTTAGCCAATTCCTCTCAATAATTTTCCCAAGTTTCTGTCCAGAGAAGAGCATTATGAAGAAAGTGCCACTTTGGCATGTCCAACTATTATAAAATATTGATAGTGCTTTATATTCCCAAATTACCATGCTCCACCAAATTTCAGCTCAATCCATGCATTCATTTGTGCCTAGCTTCAATATCCATAGTTCTGGTCATATTTTCAGCTTGTGAAGCAAATGTATTTTATATTGCTTAATTATTGTTGACAATTTACCAGGGAAATTTCCTACCTGCATAACTTACCTCCACCAAATTTGACCTCATTTCATATAGCCAATCCCTCTCAATAATTTTCCCAAGTTTCTATCCTGAGAAGAGCATTGTGAAGGAAGTGCCACTTTTGCATGTCCAAATGGTATCAACTTTTTACAGTGCTTTTCTATGCCCAAATTACCATGCTCCACCAAAGTTTAGCTCAATACATTCATCCATTTGATCCCAGCTTCAGCTTCCATATTTTTGCACACTGTGGTACTTTGCAAAGCAAGTGCCCTAGGATGCTTGATTTGAGCTGAAAATTTGCCAAGACATTATCCTTCGTAGATTATCATCCTCAACCAAAACTCAAGCCCATAGGCCATGTGAATTTCACCCACCGCTAATCAAACACTTTGCTGCTAATTCATGTTTGATATTAGTTCAGTATCCCCGTGAGATTCTTTTGTTATATTATTCTTCCTAAAACCTATTGGAGGAGTGACCAACTGACCAGACATTCCTACGCCGCCCAGAACATGTGGCGACGCCACGGTCACTCACTGACCACGTGGATGGCATGTCGGTTTACGTTCTCTGGAGTTGGGGCCCTCGGACACCATCCAAACCTCGACATCTTGTCACCACACCATATATTTATGATTAAATGGATACTTATGTACCTACAAAAGATTTTTGGAAAAAATAAAGAGCAAGCTAAAGGCAGCTGTAGTTCAAATTTGACTCACTTCCTACTGAATCGTCGGAGATTTGTCTTTTTCATGAGTGGTGGATAAAACCTTTTGAGACCCAACCATTTTGTCAATTATACGTTAAATGTTGACTAATATTTTAGAAAAATGATTTGGTCCAATTTCGCAATAAATATATGGTAGGTCCTTCACAAAAAACTCATTTTGGGCACTAGAAAAATGGAAAATGAAATTTTCGTCCGGAGAAAATGAAAACTTCCTTAGGCAACATTTTTTGCCATTACAATATGCACACTTTTGCACAATATGATATCATTTGAACAAACTATGCCATGAATGTGGCCATAAGATTGATCATTTGGCTTGAAAGCCATGAATCTTCACACCTGATAGCTCATTTTTTACAACACTTTTTAAAATAATTACCTTATTACAAGTTTATTATTTTTCTTGGTAACTTGGTGACATATAATGACACAATGCGAAGGTTTTTCATTTTTTGAATTTTTTGAATTTTGCATGCCCATTTCAAAATGCGGTCAAAACGATGGGCATAACCATTCCTAGCCAGGGGTTGAATATTGAATAACTTTTGGTGTTCCTATGATTCAATAGATAGTTTTGTACCTAGCAATGATTTTTTCAAAACATAAAAAGCAATCTATGAGGCAGCTACTGTTCAAATTTGACCGGATTCCTTTGGAATCGGGGGGAGTTTCTATTTTTCACAAGAGGTGGCTCAAAGCTTTTGACACCCAACCATTTAATCAATTTTACACTAAATATGACCTAATATTTTATAAAAATGATTCGATCCAATTTTGCAACAAATATATGGTAGGTCCTTCACAATAAAACTTATTTTAGGCACTAGAAAAATTGAAAATGAATTTTTTGTCCAAAGAAAATGAAAACTTCCTTAGGCAACATTGTTTGTCATTCCAATATGCAACCTTGTGCACAATATGAGATCATTTGAGCAAACTATGCCATGAATGTGGCCATAAGATTGATCATTTGGCTTGAAAGCCATGAACCTTCACACATGATAGCTCATTTTTTAGAACACTTTTTTTTAAATAATTACTGTATTACAAGTTTATTATTTTTCCTGGTAACTTTGTCACATATGATGACACAATGCGAAGGTTTTTCAAAAAAAAAATTGAATTTTTCATGGCAATTTCAAAATGCGGCCAAAACGATGGGCATGACCGTTCCTAGCTAGGGGTTGAATATTGAAAAACTTTTGGTCTTTATATGATTAAATAGATACATCTGTACTAGAAATAATTTTTTTGAAAAAATAAAAAGCAATCTATGAGGCAGCTACGGTTCAAATTTGATCTGGTTCCTGTTGAATCGGGGAAATTTCTCTTTTTCATGAGAGGTGGCTTAAAGCTTTTGACACCCAACCATTTAGTCAGTTATACATTTAATATGACCAAATATTCTAGGAATATGATTCAATCCAATTTTGCAACAAATATATGGTAGGTCCTTGACACAAAAAAACTCATTTTGGACACTAGAAAGATGGAAAATGATTTTTTGTCCAAAGAAAATGAAAACTTCCTTAGGCAACATTGTTTGTCATTCCAATATGCATCCTTGTGGAAAATATGAGATCATTTGAGAAAACTATGCCATGAATTAGGCAGAAGATTGATCATTTGGCTTGAAAGCCATGAATCTTCACACATGATTGCTCATTTTTGAGAACTTTTTTAAAATACTTACCTTATTAGAAGTTTACCCTTTTTCCTGGTAACTTGGTCACATATAATGAAACAATGTGAAGGTTTTCCTGGCAACTTGGTCACATATAATGACGCCTCTTGCTCCCCCACCAGAAAGTAGCCCATACCATCAAGACCATGTAGTCGTGGTAGTATCCAGCCTCAGCACGTGAAGCTGAGTGGCATTCGCCTGTTTACATGTTCGTTTCCTTACTCCTACTAGTTCACGTGTAGTACATTGCCATGTATTAGCTACACATGTATAACAAAACACTCCATATAGCAATGTATATGCTTGCTCGGTTAACATCTTCGTGGTCACCATGGATGTCGAGACATGTCATCTCAACATCATCAGAGTCGCCGGACCGTTGTTATAGGATCATGGAACCAACTGTGCCATCATTGTTGCACTATCCCAGTCGGGAAGCACGCCGTTGCAGTATCATCAAATTAGTCGGGCCTTCGTCATAGCATCATTGTGGTCGTCGAAGCATGCCATCGCACCATTGATGTGGTCGTTCAAAGCACACGATCGCCATGACAACCGAAGCACCCACCACGGACGTTGAAGGACATCGTCACAACATCACCCAAACAACCAAGAAGTTGTCAAAGCACGACCAATTGAGAAGGTCATTATATGCGTGTACTGCGTTCTCATTGGTCCATAAGCATCTCACGTGGATCGTGCGTCAAACACCGTCGGATGCTTCCGGATCCAACGGCGTCCCTCACCCCAAATCCCACATGAGTCAAAACCCTAGTTGTGTCCTCTTGACA
The DNA here is from genome assembly GCA_022496015.1 of Hordeum marinum. Lineage (NCBI taxonomy): Eukaryota > Viridiplantae > Streptophyta > Magnoliopsida > Poales > Poaceae > Hordeum > Hordeum marinum. Next base: position 124,155,331 of record CM039676.1, on the reverse strand, counting down.
TATTCCGTCCACCCCCCGTGATGCGGAGCATCCTATGGACATCACCATGGCAGGAGTCCCTTTTCCAAGTGACACGTGCCACATCTACTACACATACATAAAGGTGAATCATCTCCTCTACACGTGCTCATTTGACCAATTCGAGGATGGTATACTACTTAACACTCCTCCCATGTGCATTCATAGGTATTGCTAGAGCTTCATGGAGGACAAGGAGGAGTGCGAGCACCTACGTACATCTACACCATCCACCAGGGACGCTTGGAAGCGGAGACGTAAGAAGACAGAGTACAAATTCCGGAGGAAGGCCAAACAGCCAAGCCCAAAGCGACCCCGTGCTCACGGGCCCGGAAGACCTCGTGCCCATGGGACCCGCCCGTGTGCATGAGCTAAGTGACTGGCTGACCTGGAGACCCCGTGCGCACGAGCTCCACTTACCCTGTGCACACGAGGCTGCCTGCGGGCACCGGTTGGGCTTGGCCCATGTATCCCCATCTCGCCCGTACTTACCCCTTCATGCCTTGGACCTATATATAGTCTCCTTCCTCCTCCATCTAGGGTTAGCTATTGTTTTGCATTTTTGAGCATAGCTCCATTACCTAACTCTCTTGAGGAGTTTGTCCTCCTTTGGGAGTAGATCCAAGTGATGCAAAGGCCCCTCAGGAGGGAAGATCCCTAGTGGATTCAAGGCCCCATCTCCCCATGGGATTTGGGATGAACTCTACCATATATCCTATTTCCCTTTATTGTTCATGTACCTTTGTGGATCTTGTGTGTGGTGAGTCTGTTGGATGTGTGATTGGACTTGTTCTTGAGTGTTTTCCTCTTGTGACCCCCCTTGTTCTTCGTGTTATTCGTGTACTTGAGGTTCTCTCCTCCAATTCGTGAAAGATCGACACACACGGGCTTTCCCAGTATCCAATGGTATCATGAGCCACGTAGATCACGAATTTGGAGCCCCACCCCTTGTTTCTAGCCTAATTTTGTTTGATTTAATCCCTATTCAAAAATCCCCAAAAATAGCCATACCAAATTTTCTTGTGATCTGTTGTTCTTGTGAGTTTTTGTTGATTTTCATCCGTGCATCTAGTGTTTGGCAAGTGGATCCATCTCCCTTTGCGTCCCTTAGGCCCAATTTTTCGTTTCCCCATCAAATTTGGCCTCCGAAATCACGAAATTTCCGCCTACCCCGTGTCCACGGAGTCCTCACCCCGTGTGCACGACCCCCGCGAAGTTCCTGGACACCTCGTGTCCACGGCCTCGTCCCGTGCGCACGGGACCCCATGTCCACGGGCCTTAAACCCCGTGTCCACGGCTCTCCCAGTTCCAGCATCAGCCACTTTACCGTTTCGGACGTAACATTCGCTCCTGAACTTCGATTTGAGTGTTCTTTGGCTCGTTTTGAAGCTATTGATGTGCGCAAGCTGATCATCTTAGTTTTACCATCATTTGACCACTTCCAAGTTTTCATATTTTTCCATCTTTGCATTGGCCTTCCACCATAACTTCTGCACAACCACCCAAAACTTCCGCAACCTAACCCATTTCGGTTCCCTTTGCATTTATGGTAATTTCAGTTGTGATTTGAGTCTCATAAGGTGTTTCGGCTACTTAGGGAAGGTTACTTATTCATTAACCACCGGTGACTTGTATCGGTCCATCATCTACATTGACCATTGACGTTCAACATCGACGACGACCATCCATCCTTTGAGACCATCTTCAACTGGAAGCAAGGCCAGTTTACCCCGACTTCGTGAAAGGTTAAGTGTGACGAAGGTATACATTCTGTCATACACTTTTCTTTCCTTGCCATTACATCTTGTTAGCCCCACCATCTTCGCTATTACCTTCATACCTATTGAGACTAGCTATCCAAGTATTGTCAGGCTTCCCGAAAACTTGTGCACCTTAGTGATACGATATCATATTGTTGCATCATCAGAAATATCATATAGTGCAATTGCTTGTTCCGTGCATATCTTGTGATATTTATCTCATATAGTTGGTTGAGTCTCAATAAGAATAGTGGAAAGGAAGAGAAAAAAAAGAAAAGGAAAAAAAGAAAAAGAAAAAGCTTTTAAGCAAGAAAGAAAGATCAAAGCTTATAAGCAAAGAGTTGAGCATGAAAAGAGATACTTGTGCATGAGGATACTTGGAATAGGAATCGTATGCTTGCATGAATAGGATTGGTGCCAAGTAGTGAATCGTGCCCAAACGTGCAATCAAGCTAGCATCTCTCCTTGTGTTTGTGCAACTTGAGCTTAGTCTTTGTTAGGCAATTTTGTATTGCTCATCCCTATAGTTGCAATAGCCCCATTATCCCACCACACGTGTTTCTCTATTGCCCTCCTCTATATTTGTGATCTCTTGCTTTGCATTTTGAGTCCTTTGGATTTATTTCAACATTTACAATATCTTGAACTTCAATTTGCATCAAATTTTGTCACTTGTCCTAACCGAGCCACTCGATAAGCTTTATGTTGTAGGAATGAGTAAACAAGTCCGGTACCAATTCCACTATTCTCTCAATTCACATTGAGTGAAACGGGATACATCCTCAACTTTGGGAACGGTATCTTGGTATTGTTTATCTCATTTCCCACTCACCTTTGCTCGAGTCTTGTGATGGCTAGGCAAAGCACACCATTTTCGGTCTTCGGCGACTACATCGACATGACCAACCACATCAATAAACAACTCAAGCGACTCGCCATTGACATACAACACTACGAAGCATGGAAAAGAGACACGATGGTCGCACACATGGAGCGACTTCGACACATGGTGGACAACTACAAGTCTTCTTCCTCTTCGTCATCGTCACGTCATAGACGCTCAAGTAACACATCTTCGAAGAAACAAGTGCACGAAGACCAAGATCACCGTCAAGGACAAGCTTCAACGCCATGATCAAGGCGATCGACAACACGCATCGATGACCCTTCCATCTTCGGAAGCATCCCAAGGAAGATGGACGAGCATGGGATTTTCCCTTTGGTCATGGAGGCGAATGATGATGTGCCATCTTCGGCCTTCATCCACGACGACGACAAGCTGGCTAAGCATGGGATTTTCCCTTCGGTCATGGAGGTGAGTGATGATGGGCAATCTTTGGCCTTCATCCACGACGACGACGAGTTGGTTGATCATGCGATTTCCCCTTCGACCACAGCGACATTTGGTGATGAGTTGAGAGACTTTTGCCACCATATTGAGAGTGAGAGTGACTTCACCACTAGCCCCATATATGATGAGTTGCCACACTTTCCATGTGAGGAGAGCCACAACCCCCACCGCCTGAGTGAGATGAGTGACTGCACCATATGTGAGTATGAGCGCAACTACCTAGAGGGAGGGAGTGAGCCACCACCACATAGAGCGAATGAGGTAGTTGATAGGGCATGTGAGGCCATTTTGATTTCTAACAACTTAACCACTACCTCTATTGTATCTTCTCCTTTGGTGCTAGGTCCCATATTCGACGATGCGTCGATCCTTGACGATTCATCCTTCCTTTGGACAAGACGATGGCCATGGTGGATGATGATGCACCCCCACATGGTTCCATCACGATGAAGACGACCATGAGTTGGTTTCTCTCACCTCACCTACACCACATGAGTGGAATGAGAAAGGTAAAATAGGTGAAGGTGATGCTATTGTCCCACTAGTGGCCTATCTTGACATTGATTGCTTGCATGATGTTGATCACCTTATGGATACTTCACATGCTATATCTTCTTCATGCTTAGATGTGCCCCTTATTTATGATGAATATGATGATGAGCATGTTGACTTACGTAGTTGTGATGCTATACTCCATAGCATATCATGTGAATACTCTATTGGTCACATCATGTTTGACAATCCGCTTTACTTGTCATATGCTATGCATGAAATTTCCCATATTGCATCTTTGCAATCTCACCATAGTGACTATGCATATCCCATAAAAATTAATCCAATTTTCTCATATGGCATAGACGACAATCACATGGTTATTGTAATTTGCTTTTCTTGTGATGATATTGCCATGCTTCCTTTGCATCATTTGCGCAATAATACTCATATGACATGCCATGACCACCTAGCTTCGGATATGCATTGTTTTGGATGTTGTACGTATTATCCATATTATGCTCCCGCTATTGAACATGAGGAAACCCCCTTAGTTTCCTCATACATATTAGGAGATTGTGTTCCATCCTACACTTTGCATGATCCCAATACTTGTGTGCACCATCTGCATATCATGAATAATAATGCTATCGATATTTCAAGTGATGCACTACATATTTCTAGTCTCCATTATGCTATACATAATAACAAACCTTTCATGTTGGATGACATATTCCTATATCATGCATATCATTTCTTTGAGAATTGGACATTTTGTGCTAACGAACACAAGCACATGCACATCCTAACGGATGATGTATACATATACCACGCACACACAATTTTCTATTTGCCTTTGTTGTGTTTAGGTACTCATGATTACTCGTCAACCTCACAATATCATGAGTTGACGAAAAGAGCTCTTGAGAGCAGCGATGCTTTGGGATTCACCAAAATGTGTCTCGAACCATTCCCCTTGTGCAAGGACTACATGCACCTCTTTTACTTGCTTCTCACACGACTATGGGCTATATACCACTTGTTGTCTTATGCCCATCTTTTTGTGTTCAATTTGCATGATATGCTCATTACTGTGCTTTTGCCATGCTATTGCGACCCTTGCTTGCATTTACCCATGATTCACAATTCAACTACTACTATGTGTATTTGCATGCTTGGTGGAGATCCTAGTTGTTGTTTGCCATGTTTCTTTAGTGCTCCATGTCTATGATGACACGTTGATCTTGCTTTGTGTTCATGCTTGTGATATCTCATGTGCATTATATATCATGTGGATGTGCATGTGCATGTGATATGTCATGTGCATTATATATCATGTTACATGTGACATGCTCGCCATGACTACATCTAGTATGTTGCATCTTCGCACTACTAGCTTCCGTGCCTATGATGATACTTTGATAATGTTTTGTTCCCATGCTTGCATTATGTCATGTGCATTGTCTATGCCTATTTTTTTTCTCAAATGACATGATTGCCATGATTTTGTCTAGCATGTTGCATCTTCTCACTACTAGCTTGCACGACATGATCACTATGCTTGCTTATGTTGCATCACCGATGTGCTCCTTTTATGTGGTTGATGACAACCATTGCCATACTTTGTACATGATTGATATTGCATATTGTCACATGTCTCCAAGTGTTGCCTCTTTCTTGCTATATGATTTTCCATGTATTGAGTGCAACATTGCTATTAATCTTGCTATTGAGATTGCCCCCATAGCTTTCTCATATATTATTGGAGCTTTTGACATCTTTCATGTGACGCATGCTTGTCTTCCTTCTTTACACCATATGCCTAGTGCCATGAATATAGCCATTGTTGCATCGTATTATTCATGCACTTTTATTCCTAATGGTTATGCGCAAGAGAGGAGAACCATCATGATGGATGATGTGTTTATCTACAATTCAGATACATTCTTTTCTTTGTTGTGTGTATGTGTAGGATATTTTGACTACATGTCAACTTCCACTTCATGTGAGTTGACGATTCGAGCTCTTGAGAGAGAGCCTTTCTACACCGACGAGTCTCTACATAACACTTGCTTGCGCATCGGCATTGTGACGGACGCACACAGTCACACCTTCAAGGTGACATCCTTATTGAGCATGGATATTGTACATTCATACTTGTGTTTCTTGTATCATGACACATATTGGTCATCTTGGACCACTTACTTGCACACATGTTAGAGATATTGCTACCATTCTAGGTTGCCATCTATCCATGCCTCATGACATACATACCTTGTCTGTTGCACCCAACTTGTGTATTGTTTGCTCTTATCATATGCTTGGTTGCAACGTCCATTCTTCACATTTGCCATGCCACATTGCTTGATGCATGCTTGACTTGATTGCCTCACACATGTTGAACACTTGATCTTTCTATTGTGTTGAGTGCCTTACTATCTTCACTACACCATGTTCACATTATGCTTGGATTATGTTGCACTTTGGATTGCACCATGTGTTTAAACCCTTCATTCTACTTGGTGTTGTGAATGATTCATATGCCTATCATAGACCTTTCATTGATTGCTTAGTGCATACTTGCTATGACCATGAGGTAGATGCTTGTTACATTGTCACACATACTAGCATCCCTACCTCACCTTTCCATACTTGTCTCCATGATGACATTGCTTGTGCTCAACTTGAATGCTTACATGCCATGACACAATCCCTTGTCACACCATATGTTATGCATGATGACGACACTTGTGTGGTGATTCACCACATGTATGCTTGGTTTGGCACTAATGCTAACCACATTTGTTTTTCCAAGTGTTTGTCATATTTTCTCCTTTTGAAGGAATCCCAAGATGGTGAGACATTGGAGAGTGCCCCTTTAGAGCTTGATGATGATGAGTGCTTAGTGACCGTCCACTTCTATAGGGCGACGCCATCTCCTTCCCATGGTGATTTGGATTTTGATCCGAGGACGGATCTTTCCCAAGGGGGAGGGGATGATTTGGAGCATCCTATGGACATCACCATGGCAAGAGTCCCTTTGCCAAGTGACACATGCACATGTACTACACATACATAAAGGTGAATCATCTCCTTTACACATGCTCATTTGACAACCTCGAGGATGGTATACTACTTGACACTCCTCTCGTGTGCATGCATAGGAATTGCCGGAGCTTCATGGAGGATGTGGAGGAGTGCAAGCACCTACGTACATCTACACCATCCGCGAGGGACACTTGGAAGAGGAAACGGAAGAAGACTGTCACATCCCAAATTTTGGAATGTTATAATAAATATTAGAATGATTGTTTGTTTGCTTGAGTGATTGAATTGAGTGAAATTTGAAACTTTTAAAAAACTTTTGAATGAGAGGGAATGACATGACTTTCCCATGTGCCTTTGAATTCAAATTCTTACATTTCAAATCAGTGAGAGAAGATGACATGACTTCTTCAATATAAAAAAGATTTGAAGAGTGGATTTGAAACCATCTGAAAATTTTCTGATATGGAGTTCCTTTCATATTTGAATTTCCAATTTGAAGTCTGAAAGAATTCAAACCCCTTGACCAAAATTTGAGAGGAGTAATATGACACTCCACACCAAGGGTTATTTTGTGAATGTATTTGAACCATAAAACCCAGGGGGTTATTTGAAAATTATTTGCAGAAAGAATTAAACTCAATTTAGGCATTTCTGAAAAAAATATTTTTTTTATTATTTATTTTGGCCGTGGAAAAATGTTCATTAAATTGCATTTATTCCCCTGGTCAATCTAATATATAAATCTTGATATTTCGGAAAAGTATTGCTGGCCATAAAGGAGTTTTCCTTTCTCTGTTATTTTATAAAAGGAAACAAATCCTTTTAATTAGGAAACCTCCGAGGCCCAAATGGAAACGTTTCGGCCCGTATCCTCTTTGCCAAATCCGAAATCAGATCGGATCGGCCGCCCAATTCCCTCCGGCGCTTCCCTCTCCCACTGGCGCACTGGGCCCACCACCCGATCTTCGACATCCCGTCGGTCACCTTCCTTCTTCCTCCTCCCTCCTTTCCTTTCTTGCAAGAGCCGGCTGAATCCACCCCGGATCTCCCTCTCTTTCTTTCCCCGAGAAACCCCGAGCCTCTATATAAGTTCCCTGCCTCGCCCGCGACCCGTTCCCCCCTAATCCCCCTTCCCGACGCCTCCCCTTGCCCGTAATCGCTCGCTGGAGCAGAGCCGCCGTCGCCGCACCGTTGACACCCTGAGCTTGTCCCCGACCCCCTCCTCGTCGTCCAAGCCCACCAACCTCTCTGCCACCCTCACACGCACGTCCCCGTGCACCCACCCGAGCTCCAGATCCATCGACACCATACACCACCACCGCCTCGAAGCTCGTCGTCGTCGATTCCGTTGCCCCCGAGCCACACTGAGGTTCCCATCATCGTCTCTGCGCCCGTCCGCACCGACTGCTGACACCGTCGCCATAGGACCACCGGAGCGTCGCCCCCCGTCACCTTGCTGCCTCGGACATCACCGGAGCCTCGTCGGAGCCCGTCAACCGCCGCGGTGAGCTCTTTTTCCTCTCCCACCGTTGGATCTAGATCGGACGCATAAGAATAGATGAATTCAACACCGAACGGTTTTCTGTTAAGGATAGGTCATTCGCTCCGTTGCATCTAGCACGCACCCATGTAGCCAATGGGAAACTGCCACGTAGCACCATGTCCGTTAGTTAGGAATTTTTTTCTTTTTCTGTTTTCTATTTTAAAACAGAATAGTTCTATTTTTGTTTTCTTTATATCTCTTACGTTTTTAATTATTTTAATTTGATTCTTTTTGCATTGTGTAAAAAAGTTTATCTAGTTTCCGTAGATATAAAGTTTGACTATATTTTAATAATTTAAGTTTGAATTCAAACATATTTGATTTAAATCTTATTTTCTAAATATCTTGAGTTTAAAAATATATTTTAGTTGATTCTTGTTGGTACTTGTCACTAGGGACTTTAGTTAACAGTAGGTATAATTTGAGAATTTTTAGAATAATTTAAATTAGTATTTTTAACAAAACAGATTCTGTTTTAGTTCTTTTTAGGATTATTACTATTTCTTTTGTTTCAAATTGTTTTAATTTATTTTCTTTTATATTAGTAGATAGATTTTATAAAGTTTTCTGTTAGATAACAGTAGCCCTTCAAACAAATATTATTTTATTAGTTGATTGCATGGAATCAATTCTAGTTCAATTATAACTTTCAATTGATTCCCATTGCTAGTTGGATTTCCTATTTGAAATTATTTTCATAATTTTTTATAAAGTTTCACTTCCTGTTAACTTTATGTTAGATCATAAACAATTTGTATTAAAGTTGAAATTGTTTGTGGTTAATTCAAGGTTAACATTGTTGATGTCATAAGATGAGTTTTGATAAAAGCTTTTGATTAGTTCTTAAGTTGTTCTTCAAAAGTAATTCTTTTGCTAGTAAAATATTTACTAAAATAATTTTGTTATATTTTACTTTGTTTTTTTGTTTTACCTTTGAAAATGGGATTATTTGTAGAGAAAACCAACCTTAGTTGTGTTGATGAAACTTTGTTGTTTGGAGTTTTGTCTTAAGTATTTCCTTCATCACAACCTTATTGCTTTTGGTTTTATGTTACTTTTTGATTGTTAGTATTGATTGCTAGTATGATTTCTTATATGAATGCAATGTTTGATTATATAGATTTTCCTCGGAGAGTGACGAATAGTTTATCAAGTTAATTTCTGAGAGCGATATTATTCTTCATCAACAGTACACACAAGTTCACTTTGACCATCTATTTCATACCTATGTTTTATTGCATGTAGTGATATCCTTCAACAAATCCCTCCAGCAGTGCTATTGAAAATTCTTGTAGTTGAGTAGAATGCATGAGGTAGGAACCCACCACTTGTTACTAAAGCCCCGGGAACGTTAGTTATTCTTATGCTATGCTAAAGTACACGGGGTTGGTATGAGTGTTCGTGAGTGGTGTGAGAAGGAGGACTCTACGTCAAGACGACAACTTCATGAAGGCATCTTCACGTCCTGCATCTTCAAGACCTCAAGACTTCGAGACTCAAGAAACAAGTTTTCAATACACACTACTGGGTGAAGGATGGTTGATTGGGAATCCCTGGAGTAACCAGTGGATGGCCGGGATGCATGGAGAAGCGCCATGACATCTTGCGGAAAGCTTCACCCAGACTCAAAGAGACGGATGAATACTTCATGCCCGAAAGCTTACCTATGTAGCCACAAGTCATTATGGGCTCTGGCTTCGTTGATCTTTGTTGTGACTCGTGCTGGGCAGTGCTACGAGATGCAGTCGACGTTAGGAATGGATGGGCACTGACAGTAGTCAGGGAAACACTCTGAAAGACCATGTTTTGTTCGTCCTGTTCTCAAACACCATGCAGTGCGAGGACTTACAAGGAGGGAACGAATTTTGTGGGTAAAGTACACAACACTCTGCAGAGTTAAACCTAATCGATTAGCCGTGTCCCCGGTTACGGACAATTTGAGCCTCTCGACTTGGATCTATCTCTGAAATCTCAAAACTGGACTGATAATTAATTGTGGGCAACTTGTGATACTTGTGGGCAGTAAGACATCGGTTGGCGGAACCATGCCATGTTAGGTAACTCTGTAGTGAAAATTCCTGATATTCCTTTATTGTAGGAAAAGAGATAAAATCAGCTTTTATGCAAAAACTCAAACACAAAGCCACAAAGCCTTATTGCATATAGAATAGTATTTATCTTCTGTTCTGCTATAGTGATCTTGCCGGTACATTCAATGTACTGACCTACACGGCTGCAACGTCTTATGTTGCAGTTAAGCTCTACGACGGGTAAGAGTACGAATCAGGGTTACGGTCTACACTCAACCTGTCGTTGGTGTTTATTGGGACTCCACTCCCATTGACTGTTTCTGCTGAGATGTTTTAAGGTATATATCAATTTTACGTTATTTACATGTGATTGCACTTTGATATATACATTGATGTACTGTGTGTGCCAGCATACTGATCCAGGGATGGCACAGAACACACACAGGCTTGACTCGTTTTGAGTCGGGTCGCTACAAAAATGGTATCAGAGCACATGTTGACTGTAGGACGTGACCCTAGAAACTGGAAAGCCCTTAGGAAACGATTTCTCGAAAAACTTTGTTTTCAAGGGACCCTTTACTTCTCATCTTATTTGAGCTTTATCAAACGATCTCTCTTACCTCAAATAGTTAGAAAATACCCTTTCCCCTTTGGCCACACTAAGGATCAACTGAGACCACTTCGAGGAGCACAAGATATCGAAACAACTGATGGTCGCTTCAAAATAAAGAAGATTTCACCATGCATTAGAAGAGTTGAAGCTACACGAGTTGAAGACTGTGAAGACCCGAAGAAATTGAAGACCATGAAGAATTTCCAAGATATTATGCCCTAGAAGACCAAACCCCTGTTGTATACTTACGTTAGATACGATGATTTGTGAGCTGTCATTTGTGTGTAAATTTTTCGACAGCCACCAACAAATCCCACTTTCAAAACTATATTGTTTGTATTGTGTGTATCTCTCTCAATCCCTCTCTTGTATCTCATCCCAAACCCTTGGACCCAATAGATGTTGAATGAAGCTGGACTCGTGTATTCCGGATCGATGACTCAATTAGAGACAGAAGAATGGATTCAGAACATGGAGGATCATCTAAGGAGTAACCATGTTGCAAGGAACGAGATGGTCCAGTGTGTTTTTCAGTACTTTGCAGAAGGTGTTACACATTGGTGGAAGATGCATGAAGCTACCCATGATACGCAAGCAACAATCACTTGGGAAGAATTCAAGATGACTCTACAAAAATCTCATCTTGTCACCAACACCCAGAAGCCCCGTCTCAAATATGTGAAGAATTTACGCATGCAAGATATGTGGAGAGATAGGACGCACCCAGGAAGAACACAAGGAAGAATGCCCTCATTGTGAAGAAAATCACCCTGCTAAGGAATGCCCAACTGGGCAGGTGACATGTTTCTTGTGTGAAGGAACCACTCACTATCCGACACAATGTCAACTCTACCCCAAGGTACAAGAAGTCATGAAGCAGTAGAAGGAAGCAATGAAAGAATTCCTCGGGAAAAATTTAGAAGAACCCATGATGATCAGAGATATACCAGACCCAAACATTGATGCAAAGTCATGTTATTCGTGTGGAGAAGAAGGAAATATCTCTCAGGATTGTCCGAACGAGTATCTGGGAGACTTCCCAACAGAAGAAGCGCAATATGATCCTCAGGAGATAGAAGAAATGATCAACCTGGACAAGAAGAAAGGCCAAGTAAGCGGAGGCATCAGATGTTTGCATTGTAGCTTGGAGAGGCCACACTGTTTTTGCAAGAGGTATGAGACAAGCATCAGGAAAGGAAACCAACCCAAGAAGAAGAAGAAGACTCCATGGTTTTCTACACGGAAGGATCTGAGCCACATCACTTGTCATCAGTGCAGCAAGACAGGACACTACTCCTATACCTGCCCGGAGAAGAAGGCTAAACATGAGTAGTTTGAGTTTTGGATTTTGGAAGTAATAAATGTAATAGGAAGCACTCTTATCATTTTGAAGTTTTGTAACGGAAGTCTCAGAGTTTGTAATAAATTCATGAGTCAATGGAATTTATGTGGAATCATATGAGTTGTTACTCTATGAACAAAGATCACTGACCATTTTCGAGGATATGAGAAAATATGGTCTATGCAGGCATGTGTACATTTCATTTTAAGTGTGGTAGTAACCACAGGTACCTTACCGGTTAAGGAGTTTGGATAAGTGAATACAGGTGAAGAGAATGGGGAACCATATCCAGCTATGTGGATGACAACACCTGAAATATTATACCTTGGATTCTGAATATGATGAACCAAAACTTCTATTGGTAAACAGACCAATGGAAAGGAAACACATATTCAAGGAATAGAACATGTATCAAGGATGGATCTCATGGTTTCATGAAGGTTACCCCAAGATCCTGAAGCAAGAAGTTGTGATTGGATCAGCAAACGTTTCCTTAGGAATATCCGAAAGCCTGAGAGATGTGAAGAAACGATAGATCTTTTATTTAGCTTGCACAATCAATGGGTTTATCCGAACTTCGTTCGTTGACAAGAGGAATTTCTGCAATGCTTGTGAGGAAGCCCAAGTGTTAGAATACGAGATTCACTGAACCTTATACAAGGTAATGATTTCAGTGCGGCATGGATTGATCACCATGACGACTTACTCTTATCATTTCTCTTGCTATTCGGAATGGTAAATCTGAGTGACTTACCCATAGTAAAGAGACGACGTTCTTTGAAGCTTTTGTTTAAGCCTTAGAATGGTATGAAGAAAACACCTTGTACATGACAGTTGCTGTTACACGTAGGAATCTTATGGTGAGGAATGAAGCCAGGACCCATTTCATTGCAGGATAACCACAAATGGTAGACCACCATGAGGTATTCGATAAGTTATTTAGAATGATCACGAGACCTGTCAGCTAAGAAGACCCAGTATCGAAGGAAATACCTTTTGTTATGATAACACAAGAATTTGATTGAAATGGAAGAGCAACACCGAAGGAGCTATCGTATAGTATGTGAACAGACAGATGCACCCAGAGGACTGTCATGATTTTGAGAGGACCAGTAACTCTCACTTTAAGTGTGGTAGCCCCACACTTCTTGGTCAATGGATTTGCTAGAAGACCCCAAACCCTAACATTTTCTTTCTAGCCCTTTCGAATCTCGAGGACAAGATTCATTTTAAGTGTGGTAGGTTTGTAACATCCCAAATTTTGGAATGTTATAATAAATATTAGAATGATTGTTTGTTTCCTTGAGTGATTGAATTGAGTGAAATTTGAAACTTTTAAAAAACTTTTGAATGAGAGGGAATGACATGACTTTCCCATGTGCCTTTGAATTCAAATTCTTACATTTCAAATCAGTGAGAGAAGATGACATGACTTCTTCAATATAAAAAGATTTGAAGAGTGGATTTGAAACCATCTGAAATTTTTCTGATATGGAATTCCTTTCATATTTGAATTTCCAATTTGAAGTTTGAAAGAATTCAAACCCCTTGACCAAAATTTGAGAGGAGTAATATGACACTCCACACCGGGGGTTATTTTGTGAATGTATTTGAACCATAAAACCCAGGGGGTTAGTTGAAAATTATTTGCAAAAAGAATTAAACTCAATTTAGGCATTTCTGAAAGAAAAAAATTAAAATTATTTATTTTGGCCGTGGAAAAATGTTCATTAAATTGCATTTATTCCCCTGGTCAATCTAATATATAAATCTTGATTTTTTGGAAATGTATTGATGGCCATAAAGGAGTTTTCCTTTCTCTGTTATTTTATAAAAGGAAACAAATCCTTTTAATTAGGAAACCTCCAAGGCCCAAATGGAAACGTTTCGGCCCGTATCCTCTTTGCCAGATCCGAAATCAGATCAGATCGGCCACCCGATTCCCTCTGACGCTTCCCTCTCCCACTAGAGCACTGGGCCCACCGCCCGATCTCCGACACCCCGTCGGTCACCTTCCTCCTTCCTCCTCCCTCCTTTCCTTTCTTGCCAGAGTTGGCCGAATCCACCCGGATCTCCCTCTCTTTCCTTCCCCGAGCAACCCGAGCCTCTATATAAGTTCCCTGCCTTGCCCGCTGTCGTGGATTTGTCACGGCAGATGTCCGTGTCAACGAACTTAGGTTCGGGGCGAGACGCAACTACGTGGCGGCTTGAAGGGGGTTGATCGGAATCGAGAAGACACGGAGTTTTACCCAGGTTCGGCCCCTCCGATGAAGGTAAAAGCCTACGTCTTGCTTGTCTGGTATTGATGATGATGAAGATCTCTCAGTTACAAGGGTGCTAATCGCTACCTCTAATCTCTTGTGCCTCTAATCTCTTGTGTTGTCTAAACTTGTAGACTTGTGTCTCTTGAGAACTTGTCCCTCTGGGGGTGCTCTACCCCTCCTTATATAAGTGGAGAGGGTAGGTTTACAAATAGAGTCCTACTAGGAGTAGGATTAGGACTAGTCTTTCAGGAATCCTACTCTGGGTCTTATTTCCTTTAAGGGAATCCTTCTCTCTTGTGGGCCTTCTCCTGTGGGCCTTCTCTTGTGAGCCGCCTGGCGCCGGCTCACCTGTCGGGTCTTGGGCTTGGTCATCCTATGACCCGCTTGTCGGGTCATTAATAAGATGTCATGTCTTCGGCCGGGTTTCCTGTGAGTCGCCAGGCTGGGTCATACCATGGGGTATATCCCCGTCATTAGCCCCCAGGTTAGCTTGAATTTATTCATGGTAAGCTCCTAAAATAAGAGTGACAAATACGTTAAGTGGCCGGCTTGCTCCTTTGGCCGGCTTATAAAATGGCTTCTTAGAAATCCGGGTCTTTTCTGCATATGAATGAGTCGCCTTGATAATCATCTTGCTTGTCAATGTCCTTTGAAAAATATTGAGAAAAAACACCCATATGTTATTGAGTCGGCTTCCAATACTCTTGGAGGGTCATTTCCGCCGGGTTATAATTATTGATGACGCCGGGTCATTATCATTGGTGACTCCGGGTCAAGTAATTAGAATCCAATTGACTTGATAAAAAATATTGAGATGAAAATCCATCTGATGTAAAGCCGGACTTCCATTGTTGTGAAGCAGGGCGGCTTATATAAAATCTGGCGGGTTATGATCTTTTGGTAACACCGGGTCATAATTGTTGGTGACGTCGGGTCTAACAACTGAACTCCATATTTAACATCTTGAAAATTCTCCTCAAAGTTTTTGATATGTCCATATTACCTGTAGCCCCCAAGCTCCGAGATTATCCATGATAACTTGGTGCTTTGCAATAATATTTTGGACTGTGTAGCCCCCAAGTGTCGGGTTGTCCTGCCTGCAGCAACCTGGGACTTATAATTGCTTTATACCTTATAATGCTTCGGCGGGTGTAGCCCCTAAGGGCTGGCTCATCAGAAAGCTTCGGCGGGTGTAGCCCCCAAGGGCTGGCTCATCAGAAAGCTTCGGCGGGTGTAGCCCCCAAGGGCTGGCTCATCAGAATGTGATGTACCGGGTCTTCAATTTGACTCTCTTAATCTGTTGGAACAGCTGAATACTGTAGCCCCCAAGTGCCGGGTCGCACGCCTGCGGTGACTTGGGACTTTTTTTAGAAAGTTTGATCTGAGTGGTGTAGTCCCCAAGTGTCAGGTCAGTAAGAATTTACTGGGCCGGGACTTATAAAAATATAGAAAGGCCAGCTCATCTTCTTGAGAAAATATAGAAGGGTCGGGTCATCTCTTTGAGATAATAGGGTCTTGCTGACAATGTAACAATTTGAGCGCCGGCTTGCATTAGCCCCCAAGTGTCGTGGTGCATGCTTGCAGCAACATGGGACTTGCATAATTCATATAAACTTGGACTTGAATAATGTAGCCCCCAAGTGCCGGGTCGTCTTCCTGCGGCGACTCGGGACTATGTGAGAATAATATGACTCACCACAATTTGTTTGAATGAATCTTTGACCGTGGTTGTAATTTAACCCGGAATGAATATCCTGAAATAATTCCTTTGTCTTTGACATGAAATTCCTGCTCGTGGTTGCGGTGCAACCCGGCAAATATAAGTTTGAGAAATCCATGAGTGTTGTAGATTACTACAGAGCATAACTAAAGAAATCCGTGAACCGGCCAATTAGATGATACGGCATTATATCTGATAGGGCGGATCTTTGCAAAATAATAATTTCTCCGAGCTGGTTTGAAAAACCCCAATCATTTATTACTGGTTATGATAAACCATGAAGATCCATCCATATTGGCTATTAAGAGATCCATTTGCTCTTGCAAAACACTTAACGGCGGCTCATCTTTTAAGAGATAGTACCTGCAAAAAATAAACAAGACAGGATATATTCTCCATTGTTGTAAGGGCGGCTTGAAGAAGCTCAACCCGGAGATGTTTATACATTTCATAACATTGCTCCTTTTCTCATAATCTTGCTCTGGCCTAGCTTGATAAGCCGGCATGTTATCTGGAGGTGGGAAGGCCCCTTGATAATCCACGGCTCCACCTTTTAGCTCCCATTTGAGAGCACCTTTGTAATAGCTTTAAGGATAATTCTGCCTTTCTTGAATGCAGCTCCGGATGTATATATATCCGTCTCTCCGTGTTTTTGTTTTACCGGCTCTTTATTGATTGATCCCCCTTTCTATAAGTCCATCTTGAAATTTTAGAGCCGACGCTTGTCTTTGAAGATGTCACGCCTTCTCCAGTAATTTAGAGCCGGCCGAGCACTTTGAAACTTGTCAACCAGAGTAGTATGACTCCGGCTCTTGTAAAATGAACTTTGTCGAGAACCGGTTGTCGTAGGGTAATGTAAGCTGTACCTAAAGGTAAGAAGCCTCCATCGACAACCGCGGCTAATAATGAGCCGGAAGCGGCGTAAAGCCGGCTGTTTGTAGGGCAATCTAAGTTGTACCTAAAGGTAAGAAGCCTCCTGTTAACGTTTGAATATTGTATGCGCAGACGCCGGCTGTCGATGGGAGATGTAAGCTATACCCTAAGGCAAGAAGCCTTCATCGACAACTGCGGCTAATGATTAGCCTGAAACGGCATAAAGCCGGCTGTTTGAAGGGAGATGTAAGCTATACCCGAAGGCAAGAAGCCTCCTTCAACAGCTACAGTTGATAAGCAACTGAGTTTTGGCGTAAAACGCCGGTTGTTAGGGTGAGATAAGCGAACCCGTCGGTAAGAAGCCCCCTTCGACAACCGCGGTTAATAAGTAACCGGAAGTGGCATAAAGCCGTCCATTAGGGTGAGATAAGCGATACCCGTCGGTAAGAAGCCCCCTTAGATGTCTGTAGTTGATAAGCAACTGGAATTTGGTGTACACGCTGTTGTCTTAGGGTCATGTAAGCTATACCAAAGGTAAGAAGCCTCCATCAACAACAGCGCTTAATGTAACCAAACTAGGCATAAAGCCAACTGTGCAAGGGAGATGTAAGCTATACCCGAAGGCAAGAAGCCTCCTTGCAATAGTTTAATAACAGTTGGCTGTGCAAAGGAGATGTAAGCTATACCCGAAAGCATGAAGCCTCTTTGCAATAGTGCTTAATTGGGCATAACGTCGGCTGTGCAAGGGAGATGTAAGCTATACCTGAAGGCAAGAAGCCTCCTTGCAACAACGTAAAAGCAAACTGTGCAAGGGAGATGTAAACTATACCCGAAGGCAAGAAGCCTCCGTGCAACAGTGCTTGATAGGGCATAAAGTCGGATGATAGATTAGCCGTTTTGACGGCAAACCAATCACTTCAACTCAAATTTCTGAGCCGGAAAATTTCATATTGCAAAGACCCAGGCTTCTCATTGAAAACGACCAAATGTGTCTTGCCATGTCTATAGCCCCCGAGCCTCAACTTGACTCGAAGAGGCGGCTTGAGGATCTTCACTGGAGTTTTGAGGTTGACTGTGGTGGGTTATAGATGATCCCGTATGAATCGTTTCAATGATCCTGTCGATGGTTCGTTCCGGTTGTTTGTTTGAAGTAAACCAAACTGTAGTGGCGGCAATTTATGCGCTTGTCTGTTGGACGACTCGTATCGACGAGAACCCACCTATATGTTGATGTAGATCACAGTGTGGGTGGCGTCTTGCGCACGTCCGTTGGGAGGCTCGTATCGTCGAGCACTGCACCTGATGTTGATGTAAATTGGATCGTAGGTCGGTGGACGGTTTGTACTGGTGTATGCAACCACTGGCGTGTTGATGTAGACGTAGAAATCAGCCGCGGCGTTGTAAGCCGGTGCTATTGTGACAGATGCCACGATGTTTGTAAACTGGCGCAGGTGACAAGATACGGCCACGGCGTTGTAAGCCGGTGCTGTCGCGAGAGACGGTCGCTGCATTGTAGACCGGCGCGGTCACGAGAGACGGCCACGGCACGGTGTTGTAAACTGACACAGATGGAGCGTCGCCGGTGGCGCTGTAAGCTGGCGTGGACGAAGAGTCGCCGGTGGAGTTGTAAGCCGGTGCGGACGGAGAGTCGTCAGTGGCGTTTATAAACCGGCACGGACGCGCGGGTCATTGGCGGCATGTTGATGTAGCCTGCACTAATACGGGCGGCAGCTCCATACTCGCAATATGACGCTGCTTTTGTATTGAGTAATTGTCCTGCATACAAAAAATATCATAGGACAAAGTAGTTGTTCTCAACACAATTTAAAGTGTACTGATAAAACAAATAGGATAGATAACACCTGTAGTCTCGGTACCCACGTGGCCTTCCTCCTCCTTTTTTTAGCTGGGCCTTTTTCTCTTTCCCCACAAATAATCAGCATACTGGAGCAAGGCGAGGCGGAATGGGGAGGGGCGGAGCCAGCCACTGCGTAGCTGGTGAAGAGAGGCCGTGGCCACGAGTCGGCTCAGGGCGCGATGGTTCAAGGCGAGGATGTGGTGGTAGCTCGGCCAGGGCGTCTTGGAAGCACTGATCCGCAGCAGAAGCAGAGGCGCGGCGGGGGCTCGGAGCTGACGCACAGGGTGGAGCAGAGACGGAGTCACAGGGGTGGCCGGCAGCTGAGCAATGCAGCAGCAGCAGTTTCAACTTGTGGTGATAATGATGCACTCGACACAATCGAACAATGAATTTTTCAGTTTAGCCTAAAGTTGTATCATGTCGGGTGATCCTGTTTGATTGATCCAGGCTCTTCTTCATCCGACTAATCATGAATTTGTTGATCCCTACAGATATCCCTTCAGAAACACAAACCACGGTGCGTTGCCCCACGGTGGGTGCCAACTGTCATGGATTTGTCACGGTAGATGTCTGGGTCAACGGACTTAGATTTGGGGCGACACGCAACTACGTGGCGGCTTGAAGGGGGTTGATCGGAATCGAGAAGACACGGAGTTTTACCCAGGTTCGGCCCCTCCGATGGAGGTAAAAGCCTACGTCCTGCTTGTCTGGTATTGATGATGATGAAGATCTCTCGGTTACAAGGGTGCTAATCGCTACCTCTAATCTCTTGTGCCTCTAATCTCTTGTGTTGTCTAAACTTGTAGACTTGCGTCTCTTGAGAACTTGTCCCTCTAGGGGTGCTCTACCCCTCCTTATATAAGTGGAGAGGGTAGGTTTACAAATAGAGTCCTAATAGGAGTAGGATTAGGACTAGTCTTTCACGAATCCTACTCCGGGTCTTATTTCCTTTAAGGGAATCCTTCTCTCTTGTGGGCCTTCTCCTATGGGCCTTCTCTTGTGAGCCGCCTGGTGCCGGCTCACCTGCCGGGTCTTGGGCTTGGTCATCCTGTGACCCGCTTGCCAGGTCATTAATAAGATGTCATGTCTTCGGCCGGGTCTCCTGTGAGTCGCCAGGCCGGCTCATACCATGGGGTATATCCTCGTCACCCGCGACCCGTTCCCCCCTAATCCCCCTTCTTGATGCCTCCCCTTGCATGCAATCGCTCGCCGGAGCAGAGCCACCGCCGCCGCACCATTGACACCCTGAGCTCGTCCCCGACCCCCTCCTCGCCGTCCGAGCCCACCAACCGCTATGCCACCCTCGCCCACACCTCCCCGTGCGCTCACCCGAGCTCCAGAGCCATCAGACCGAGCTCCCTGTCAACACCGTACACCACCACCGCCTCGAAGCTCGTCGTCGTCGATTCCATTGCCCCCGAGCCACACCGAGGTTCCCATCATCGTCGCCGCGCCCGTCCACACCGACTGGTCCTGATGCCGTCACCATAGGACCACCGGATCGTCGCCTCCCGTCACCTCGCCGCCTCGGACATCACCGGAGCCTCGCCGGAGCCCGTCAACCGCTGCGGTGAGCTCTTTTTCCTCTCCCACCGTTGGATCTAGATCGGACGCATAAGAATAGATGACTTAAACACCGAACCGTTTTCTGTTAAGGATAGGTCGTTCGCTCCGTTGCATCTAGCGCGCACCCCTGTAGCCAATGAGAAACTGCCACGTAGCACCCTGTTCGTTAGTTAGGAATTTTTTTCTTTTTCTGTTTTCTGTTTTAAAATAGAATAGTTCTGTTTTTGTTTTCTTTATATCTCTTATGTTTTTAATTATTTTAATTTGATTCTTTTTGCATTGTGTCACAAATTTTATCTAGCTTTTGTAGATATAAAGTTTGACTATATTTGAGTAATTTAAGTTTGAATTCAAACAGATTTGATTTCAATGTTATTTTCTGAATATCTTGAGTTTAAAAATATATTTTTAGTTGATTATTTTTGCTACTTATCACTAGTGACTAGGTATAATTTGAGAATTTTTAGAATAATTTAAATTAGTATTTTTAACAAAACAGATTCTGTTTTAGTTCTTTTTAGGATTATTACTATTTCTTTTATTTCAAATTGTTTTAATTTATTTTCTTTTATATTAGTTGATAGATTTTATAAAGTTTTCTGTTAGATAACAGTAGCCCTTCAAACAAATATTATTTTATTAGTTGGTTGCATGGAATCAATTCTAGTTCAATTATAACTTGCAATTAATTCCCATTGCTAGTTGGATTTCCTATTTGAAATTATTTTCATAATTTTTTTTATAAAGTTTCACTTCCTGTTAACTTTATGTTAGATCATAATTTTTTTTTATTAAAGTTGAAATTGTTTGTGGTTAATTCAAGGTTAACATTGTTGATGTCATAAGATGAGTTTTGATAAAAGCTTTTGATTAGTTCTTAAGTTGTTCTTCAAAAGTAATTCTTTTGCTAGTAAAATATTTACTAAAATAATTTTGTTATATTTTACTTTGTTTTTTTGTTTTACCTTTGAAAATGGGATTATTTGTAGAGAAAACCAACCTTAGTTGTGTTGATGAAACTTTGTTGTTTGGAGTTTTGTCTTAAGTATTTCCTTCATCACAACCTTATTGCTTTTGGTTTTGTGTTACCTTTTGATTGTTAGTATTGATTGCTAGTATGATTGCTTATATGAATGCAATGTTTGATTATATAGATTTTCCTCGGAGAGTGACAAATAGTTTATCAAGTTAATTTCTGAGAGCGATATTATTCTTCATCAACAGTACAGGCAAGTTCACTTTGACCATCTATTTCATACCTATGTTTTATTGCATGTAGTGATATCCTTCAACAAATCCCTTTAGTAGTGGAAAATTCTTGTAGTAGAGTAGAATGCATGAGGTAGGAACCCACCACTTGTTACTAAAGCCCCGGGAACGTTAGTTATTCTTATGCTATGCTAAAGTAGACGGGGTTGGTATGAGTGTTCATGAGTGGTGTGAGAAGGAGGACTCTACGTCAAGACGACAACTTCATGAAGGCATCTTCACGTCCTGCATCTTCAAGACCTCAAGACTTCGAGACTCAAGAAACAAGTTTTCAATACACACTACTGGGTGAAGGATGGTTGATTGGGCATCCCTAGAGTAACCAGTGGATGGCCGGGATGCATGGTGAAGCGCCATGACATCTTGCGGAAAGCTTCACCCAGACTCAAAGAGACGGATGAATACTTCATGCCCGGAAGCTTACCTGTGTAGCCACAAGTCATTATGGGCTCTGGCTTGGTTGATCTTTGTTGTGACTCTGGCTAGGCAGTGCTACGAGATGTAGTCGACGTTAGGAATGGATGGGCACTGACAGTAGTCAGGGAAACACTCTGAAAGACCATGTTTCATTCGTCCTGTTCTCAAACACCATGTAGTGCGACGACTTACAAGGAGGGAACGAATCTTGTGGGTAAAGTACACAACACTCTGCAGAGTTAAACCTAATCGATTAGCCGTGTCCCCGGTTACGGACAATTTGAGCCTCTGGACTTGGATCTATCTCTGAACTCTCAACAATGGACTGATAATTAATTGTGGGTAACTTATGATACTTGTGGGCAGTAAGACATCGGTTGGCGGAACCATGTCATGTTAGGTAACTCTGTAGTGAAAATTCCTGATATTCCTTTGTTGTAGGAAAAGAAATAAAACCAACTTTTATGCAAAAACTCAGACACAGAGCCACAAAGTCTTATTGCATATAGAATAGTATTTATCTTCTATTCTGCTATAGTGATCTTGCCGGTACATTCAATGTACTGACCTACACGGCTGCAATGTCTTATGTTGCAGTTAAGCTCTACGACGGGTAAGAGTACGAATCAGGGTTACGGTCTACACTCAACCTGCCGTTGGTGTTTATTGGGACTCCACTCCCGTTGACTGTTTCCGCTGAGATGTTTTAAGGTATATATCAATTTTACGTTATTTACATGTGATTGCACTTTGATATATACATTGATGTACTGTGTGTGCCAGCATACTGATCCAGGGATGGCACAGAACACACAGAGGCTTGACTCGTTTTGAGTCGGGTCGCTACAAAGACGGAGTCCAGAAGCTAGAGGAAGGTCAAACAGCCAAGCCCCAAGCGACCCCGTGCGCACGGGCCCAGAAGACCCCATGCGCACGAGGGTACCCGAAGCACCCTGCACACCCCGTGCGCACGGGCCCAAAAGACCTCGTGCGCACGAGGGTACCTGAAGCTCCTTGGACACCCCGTGCACACGGGCCCAGAAGACCCCGTGCCCACGGGACCCGCCCGTGCGCACGGGATAAGTGACTGGCCGACCTAGAGACCCCATTGTCGGTGTCAAATCTGACATATCTCGTAGTAGGGGTCCTAAGCTAGGCGTCTTGGAGCGATGGTAACATGGACACAGGATTTTACCCAGGTTCAGGCTCTCTCAAGGAGATAATATCCTACGTCCTGCTTTTCATTGTATTGATGTGGGGGATAGTACATAGCACAGGTATCTACTACGAGATTGTAGTAATGACTATGATATTGAGATTGTCTATTGACTATCCTGGCCTCGGTTTATATAATGCACCGTAGGCCTAGGGTTTAGAGGAGTCCTTGTGTTGTGCGCCAAGTCTTGTGGAATGTCCCTTGTATGCATCATGGGCTCTCCGAACTAGCCCATTAGTGAATCGCCCTAGGGATCCTCGGCCCGACCCACTAGCCAGGAGACGACGTGGTGACTACCCCCTAGTCTAGGACACCGTCAGTAGCCCCCTGAACCGGTCTTCAAGTTGGGGACGCTCCTCGGTTCTTCCGAACTGTTCTTCATCTTCAGTCGTCGGTCATGAAAACTAGTTCACCAAACTTCCCATCTCCGATCTTGAGGATCGCCGAGGTGTATCTGAAGAGTTCACACGTCGTGCATCCGAGGAGCCCCTTTAAGTTCTCGGCCATTATCAATGCCTTGTTATTTTTTATGCCACATCTCGGGGTTAGAGTGTTTTGTTGGAAATATGCCCTAGAGGCAATAATAAATTGGTTATTATCATATTTCCTTGTTCATGATAATCGTTTATTATCCATGCTATAATTGTATTAATCGGAAACTCAGATACATGTGTGGATACATAGACAACACCATGTCCCTAGTATGCCTCTAATAGACTAGATCGTTGATCAAAGATGGCTATGGTTTCCTTGTCATGGACATGCGATGTCATTTGATAACAGGATCACATCATTAGGAGAATGATGTGATGGAGAAGACCCAAACTACAAACATAGCATATGATCGTGTCAGTTTATTGCTACTGTGTTCTACATGTCAAGTATTTGTTCCTATGACCATGAGATCATGCAACTCACTAACACCGAAGGAATGCCTTGTGTGTATCAAACCTCGCAACGTAACTGGGTGACTATAAATGTGCTCTACAGGTATCTCCGAGGGTGTCTGTCAGGTTGGCATGGATCAAGACTGGGATTTGTTACTCTGTATGACGGAGAGGTATCTCAGGGCCCACTTGGTAATACAACATCACAATAAGCCTTGCAAGCAATGTGACTAAGTGTTATCCACGGGATCTTGTATTATGGAACGAGTGAAGAGACTTGCTGGTAACAAGGTTGAACTAGGTATGGAGATGCCGATGATCGAATCTTGCGCAAGTAACATACTGAAGAACAAAGGGAACATCATACGAGATTGACATAGAGGTTCGACCGATAAAGATCTTCATAGAATATGTAGGAACCAATATGGGCATCTAGGTCCCGCTATTGGTTATTGACCGTAGATGTGTCTTGGTCATGTCTACATAGTTCTCGAACCCGCAGGGTCTGCACACTTAAGGTTCGGTGACGTTTCGGTAGTATAGAGTTATGTATGGTGGTGAACGAAGGTTGTTAGGAGTCCCAGATGAGATCCCGGACGTCACGAAGAGCTCCGGAATGGTCCGGAGGTAAAGATTGATATATAGGAAGTCCTGTTTTGGTCGTCGGAAAAGTTTCGGGCTCATTAGTAGTGTACCGGGAGTGCCGGGAGTGTACCGGGGGACCATTGGGAGAGGTATTTCGACCCAAGAGGCTACATGGGCTGTGGGAGGAGGTAAACCAGCCCCTGGTGGGCTGGCCGAAGCCTCCTCTAAGGGCCCATGCGTCTAGAGTGGTTTGAGAAGGAAAAAAATCCAAAGGTGGAGTGGTGGAAAGAGTTTCCAAGTGGAAAATAGGAATCGTACTCCTAATAGGATTGGAGTAGGACTCCTCCACCTCCAATTTCGACCCAACCTTGAGGGTTTGAGGCTGCCTCCTCCCCTCCCTCCCTCCTATATATACTAGAGGATTTAGAGGAAAAATCTAACCCTAATAGCCACGTGCTACCTCTCCTCTAGATCGTAGTTTCTCCTCTAGATCGGTTTTCAGCGGTGCTTCGGCAAAGCCCTGCGGGAATTCCTCCACCACCATTGCTGCAACGCCGTCGCGCTGCCAGAGAACTCGTCTACCGCTCCATTCCCTCTTGCTGGATGATGAAGGCGGAGATCGTCATCGAGCTGTACGTGTGCTGAACGCGGAGGTGTCGTCCGTTCGGCGCTCGATCGGAAGGACCATGATCGAGATCACGAGACGGATCATGATGAGATCGCAGGATGGATCATGATGAGTTCGCAGGACGG
Organism: Hordeum marinum; assembly: GCA_022496015.1. NCBI lineage: Eukaryota > Viridiplantae > Streptophyta > Magnoliopsida > Poales > Poaceae > Hordeum > Hordeum marinum. Next base: position 124,129,726 of record CM039676.1, on the reverse strand, counting down.
ATCGTGAATGGATCGCGGTATGGATCATGATGAGATTGCGGGATGCTCGGCGATTTGGATCGCGAAGACGTTCGACTACACCAACCGCGTTTCTTAACGCTTCCCGCTTAGCGATCTACAAGGGTATGTAGATCCACTCTCCCTCTCATAGATGCTCATCACCATGGATAGATCTTGCATGTGCGTAGGAATTTTTTTGTTTCCCATGCAACGTTCCCCAACAGTGGCATCATGAGCTAGGTCTATGTGTAGATGAGATCTTGAGTAGAACACAAAGAGTTTGTGGGCGTTGATGCTTAGATTGCTTCCTCCCTTGGTCGTGTTTTGGTTCAGCGGTATTGTGGGCTGAAGCGGCCCGGACCAACCTTACTCGTACACTTACGAGAGACCGGTTCCATCGACTGACGTGTAACCTCGTTGCACAAAGTTGGCTGGTGGATGTCTGTTTCTCCTACTTTAGTTGGATCGGATTCGACAAAGGCGTTCCTTAAGATGGTTGAAAAGCAACTTATGTATCACCGTTGTGGTTTTTGCGTAGGTGAGAATTGTTCTTGCTAGATACCCCTAGCAGCCACGTAAAACATGCAACAACAATTAGAGGACGTCTAACTTGTTTTTGCAGGGTATGTTGTGATATGATATGGCCAATTACGTGATGAGATATATGTGATGTATGAGATGATCATGTTTTGTATAGAATAATACGACTTGCATGTCGATGAGTACGGTAACCGGCAGGAGCCATAGGGTTGTCTTTAATTATTGTATGACCCGCGTGTCAATCATTAAGCGCTATGTAATGCTTTACTTTACCGATAAACGGTAGCAATAGTAGTAGAAGCATGGTGGGCGCGACAACCCCGATGGCGACACGTTGATGGAGATCAAGATGATGGAGATCATGGTGTCATGCCGGTGACGATGGAGATCATGTTGGTGCTTTCAAGATGGAGATCAAAAGCACAAGTTCATGGCCATATCATGTCACTTATGATTTGCATGTGATTTATAATCCTTTTATGCACCTTGTTTTGCTGAGGAAGATGGTAGCATTATAAGGTGATCCCTCACTTAATTTCAACATAAATTGTGTTCTCCCCGAGTGTGCACCGTTGTGAAAGTTTGTCGTGTCGAGACACCACATGATGATCGGGTGTGATAGACTCTACGTTCACATACAACGGGTGCAAGCCAGTGTTGCACATGCAGAACACTCGGGTTAAACTTGACGAACCTAGCATGTACAGACATGGCCTCAGAACACAAGAGATCGAAAGGTCGAACATGAGTCATATAGTAGATATGATCAACATGATGATGTTCACCATTGAAACCACCTCAACTCACGTGATGATCGGACTTGAGTTGGTGAATTTGGATCATGTATCACTCGAATGACCGGAGGGATGTCAATTTGAGTGGGAGTTCTTCAGTAATATGATTAATTGAACTCATTATCATGAACATAGTCAGTAGTGTCTTTGCAAATTATGTTGTAGATTACTTGCTCGCGCTGTAGCTCCCTTGAATTTTTATATGTTCCTAGAGAAATAGAGTTGAAATATGATGGTAGCAATATTGCGGACTGGGTCCATGATCTGAGGATTGTCCTCATTGCTGCACAGAAGGCTTATGTCCTTAATGCACCACTCGGTGCGCCGGCCCCTCTAGCGTTGTCTGTAGATGTTGTGAACATCTGACAGACATGTTCTGATGACTACTTGATAGTTTAGTGCGTCATGCATTACGGCTTAGAATTGAGGCTTCGAAACGTTTTGAACGTCACGGAACATATAGATGTTCTAAGAGCTGAAATTAGGATCTCAGGCTCGTGCCTGTGTTGCGAGATATGAGATCTCCAACAAGATTCTTTGCCTGCAAGATGAAAGAGAATAGTTCAATCGTTGAGCATGTGCTCAGATTTTCTAGGTGCTACAATCGCTTGAATCGAGTGGGAGTTGATCTTCCAGATAAGATAGTGATTGGTATAGTTCTCCATGTCACTGTCACTAAGCTACTAGAACTTGGTGATGAACTATAAAATGCCAGGGATAGAAATAATGATCCCTGAGCTGTTCGCGATGTTTGATACCGCGAAGGTAGAAATCAAGAAGGAGCATCAAGTGTTGATGGTTAGTCAAACCACTACTTTCGAGAAGGGCAAGAGCAAGGAGGGAAACTTCATGGATAGCAAGTCAGTTGCTGCTCGAGTGAAGCAACCCAAAGTTGAACCCAAACCCGAGACTAAGTGCTTCGATTATGAGGAGAGCGGTCACTGAAGCGGAACAACCCTGGATACTTGGTAGATAAGAAGGCTGGCAACGTTGACAGAAGTATATTTGATATATGTGTTAATGATGTGTACCTGGTTTTGGATACCGGTTCGGTTACTAAATGTTAGTAACTCGAAATAAAATCTACGGAAGAAACAGAGAACTAGCTAAGGGTGAGGTGACGATGTGTGTTGGAAATGTTTCCAAGGTTGATGTGATCAACATCGCACGCTCTCTCTACCTTCGGGATTAGTGACGAACCTAAATAAATGTTATTTGGTGCTTTGAGTTGAGCATGAACGTGATTAGATCGTGTTTATTGCAACACGGTTATTCATTTAAGTTAGAGAATAATGGTTATTCTGTTTACATGAATGATACCTTCAATGGTCATGCACCCAGTGAGAATGGTTTGTTGAATCTTGATCGTAGTAATACACATGTTCATAACATTGATGCCAAAAGATACAAAGTTAATAATTATAGTACCACATACCTAATGCACTGACGCTAAATGTCATATTGGTATAAAGCGCATGAAGAAACTCCATGCTTATGGATCTTTGGACTCATTCGATTTTGAATCGGTTGAGACATGTGAAACATGCCTCTTGGGCAAGATGACTAAGGACCCCGTTTTCTAGATGGATGGAGCGGGCAAGTGATTTATTGGAAATGATACATGTTGATGTATGCAATCCAATGAGTCTTGTAGCGTGCGGTAGATATCGTTATTTTCTTACCTTCATTGACGATTTGAGTAGATATAGTGTATATTTACTTAATGAAACACAAGTCTGAATCATTTGAAAGGTTCAAGCAAATTCAGAGTGAAGTTTAAGATCATCATGACAAGAAGATAAAAATGTCTGCGATATGATCGTGGAGGTGAATATCTGAGTTACGAGTTTGGCATACAACTTTAGACAATGTGAAAGTTGTTTCACAACTCACGCCACCTGGAACACCATAGTGTGATGGTGTGTGTGAATGTCATAGTCGTACTCTATTGGATATGGTGCATGCTATGATGTCTCTTATTGTTTTGATACTATAATTTTGGGGTTATGCATTAGAGACAACTACATTCACTTTAAATAGGGCACCATCTAAATCCATTGAGATGACACCATGTGAATTAGGGTTTGATAGAAACCCAAGCTGTCATTTCTTAATGTTTGAGGCTGCGACGCTTGTGTGGAAAATGTTTTCATCGAATGAGCTCAAACCCAAAGCGGACAAATGCATCTTCATAGAATACCCTAACAACAGTTGGGTGAACCTTCTATCTCAGATCCAAGCATAAAATGTTTGTTGCTAAAACTGGGTCCTTTCTCGAGAAAGAGTTTCTCTCGAAAGAATTGAGTGGGAGGAAGATAGAACTTGATGAGGTTGTTGAACCTTTGTTCAACCAGAGAGTAGCGCAGCGCAGGAAGATGTTTCTGTGAAGCCTACGTTAGTTGAAGAGGTTAATGATGATGATCATGAAGCTTCGGATCAAGTTACAATCGAACCTCTAAGGTCGACAAGGATGTGTACTGCTCCTGAGCGATACGACAACCCTGTCTTGGAGGTCATGTTGTTGGACAACGATGAACCTACGAGCTTTGGAGAAGCGATGATGGGCCCGGATTCTGACAAATGGTTAGAGGCCATGAAATCTGAGAAAGGATCCATGTATGAAAACCAAGTATAGACTTTGGTAGACTTGCTCATTGGACGACAGGTCATCGAGTACAAATGGACCTTTGAGATGATGACAGACGCTGATGGTAAATGTCACCATTTATAGAGCTCGACTTGTCGCAAAGAAGTTTCTGACAAGTTCAAGGAGTTGACTCTGATGAGACTTTCTCACTCGTAGCGATGCTAAAGTCTATTGGAATTATGTTAGCAGTTGTTGCATTTTTTTCAATTATGAAATTTGGCAGATGGATGTCAAAACATCGTTTCCTTCCTTAAGGAAAGATTGTATGAGATACAACCAAAAGGTTTTGTTAGTCCTAAGGATGCTAAAAGGTGTGCAAGCTTCAGTGATCCTTCTATGAACTGAAGCAAGCATCTCGGAGTTGGAATATATACTTTGATGAGGTGATCAAAGTTTTTGAGTCTATACAAAGTTTATGAGAAACTTGTATTTACAATAAAGTGAGTGAGAGCATTATAGAGTTTCTGGTAAGCATATGTGGTTGACATATTGTTGATCGGAAATGATGTAGAATTTTTGGAAAGCATAAACGGTTGTTTGAAAAGAGTTTTTCAAAGGAAGACCTGGATAAAGCTACCATATTGTTGAGCATCAAGATCTATAGAGATAGATCAAGATGCTTGATGAGACTTTCAATGAGTACTTACCTTGACAAGATTTTGAAAGAGTTCAAAATGGATCAGTCAGAAAAAGAGTTCTCGCCTGATTTATAAGGTGTGAAGTTGAGTGAGACTCAAAGCTCGACAATGGCAGAAGAAAGAGAAAGGATAAACGCCGTCCCCTATGCTTTAGCCATAGGCTCTATATTATGCCATGCTGTGTACCGCACCTGGTGTGTGCCTTGCCATGAGTCTGTCAAGGGGTACGAAAGTGATCCAGGAGTGGATCACTGGACAGCGGTCAAGATTATCCTTAGTAACTAGAGGACTAAGGAAATATTTCTCGATTATGGAGGTGGTAAAGAGTTCGTCGTAAAGGGTTACGTCAATGCAGACTTTAACACCAATCCGGATGACTCTGAGTAGCAATCCGGATATATATAGTGGAGCAGCCATTTGGAATAGCTCCAAGTGGAGTGTGGTAGCAGTGTGTACAGTATGACACAGAGATTTGCAAAGTACACACGGATCTGAATGTCATAGACCTGTTGACTAAAAGACCTCTCTCACATGCAAAGCATGATCGAGCCCAAGACTCATTTGGTGTTAGATTCATAACAATGTGAATCACATGGTGATGTGAACTAGATTATTGACTCTAGTGCAAGTGGGAGACTGTTGGAAATATGCCCTAGAGGCAATAATAAATTGGTTATTATCATATTTCCTTGTTCATGATAATCGTTTATTATCCATGTTATAATTGTATTAATCGGAAACTAAGATACATGTGTGGATACATAGACAACACCATGTCCCTAGTATGCCTCTAATAGACTAGCTTGTTGATCAAAGATGGCTATGGTTTCCTAGTCATGGACATGAGATGTCATTTGATAACAGGATCACATCATTAGGAGAATGATGTGATGGACAAGACCCAAACTACAAACGTACCATATGATCGTGTCAGTTTATTGCTACTGTTTTCTGCATGTCAAGTATTTGTTCCTATGACCATGAGATCATGCAACTCACTGACACCGGAGGAGTGCCTTGTGTGTATCAAACATCACAACGTAACTAGGTGGCTATAAAGGTGCTCTACAGGTATCTTCGAGGGTGTCTGTCAGGTTGGCATGGATCAAGACTGGATTTGTTACTCCGTGTGACGGAGAGGTATCTCAGGGCCCACTCGGTAATACAACATCACAATAAGCCTTGCAAGCAATGTGACTAAGTGTTAGCCACGGGATCTTGTATTATAGAACAAGTAAAGAGACTTGCTGGTAACGAGGTTGAACTAGGTATGGAGATGCCGATGATCTAATCTCGGGCAAGTAACATACTGAAGAACAAAGGGAACATCATACGGGATTAACTGAATCCTTGACATAGAGGTTCAACCGATAAAGATCTTCATAGAATATGTAGGAACCAATATGGGCATCCAGGTCCCGCTATTGGTTATTGACCATAGAGGTGTCTCGGTCATGTCTACATAGTTCTCGAACCCGCAGGGTCTGCACACTTAAGGTTCGGTGATGGTTCAGTAGTATAGAGTTATGTATGGTGGTGACCGAAGGTTGTTACGAGGAGCTCCAGAATGGTCCGTAGGTAAAGATTGATATATAGGAAGTCCTGTTTTGGTCGCCGAAAAAGTTTTGGGCTCATCGGTAGTGTACCGGGAGTGCCGGGAGTGTACCGAGGGACCATCGGGAGAGGTATTTTGACCCAAGAGGCTACATGGGCTGTGGGAGGAGGTAAACCAGCCCCTGGTGGGCTGGGCGAAGCCTCCTCTAAGGGCCCATGTGGCTGGAGTGGTTTGAGAAGGAAAAAATCCAAAGGTGGAGAGGTGGAAAGAGTTTCCAAGTGAAAAGGAGGAATCCTACTCCTAATAGGATTGGAGTAGGACTCATCCACCTCCAATTTCGACTAAACCTTGAGGGTTTGAGGCTGCCTCCTCTCCTCCCTCCCTCTTATATATACTAGAGGATTTAAACGAAAAAGTTAACCCTAATAGCCACGTGCTACCTCTCCTCTAGATCGTAGTTTCTCCTCTAGATCGGTTTTCAACGCTGCTTAGGCGAAGCCCTGTTGGAATTCCTCCACCACCATTGCTGCAACGCCATCGTGCTGCCGGAGAACTCATCTACCTCTCCGCTCCCTCTTGCTGGATCAAGAAGGCAGAGATCGTCATCGAGCTGTACGTGTGCTGAACACGGAGGTGCCGTCCGTTCGGCGCTAGATCGGAAGGACCGTGATCAAGATCGCAAGACGGATCGTGATGAGATCGCGGGACAGATCATGATGAGTTCGCGGGACGGATCGTGATTGGATCGCAGGACGGATCATGATTAGATCGCGGGTTGCTCGGCGATTTGGATCGCGAAGACGTTCGACTACACCAACTGTGTTTCTTAACGCTTCCCGCTTAGCGATCTACAAGGGGATATAGATCCACTCTCCCTCTTGTAGATGCTCATCACCATGGATAGATCTTGCGTGTGTATAGAATTTTTTTGTTTCCTATGCAACATTCCCCAACATGTTTCCCGTGCGGTGATGTCCTCTTGCGTCTGAGCTCCAACACCAAACTGCATCTGAGGTGTCTTATTGCAGCCGAGCTCCAATGCTAATTGGCATCTGAGCGCTAATGATCGGCTGCATCCGAGCTCCAACGCTGGAGTGTGTCCGAGGTATCTTTTTGCAGTCGAGCTCCAACATCGGTCTGCGTCTGAGCTCCAACGTTGGTGGGCATCCGAGGTGTCATAAATTACCTCGGTTTCTAAAAATTTGAAGGACTTTACCTGAGCTTAACTGTCGAAATAGTATTTTATGGAGCCAGCTATTCGCATCCAAGCTTTATGCCGGTCTGGTTTCGAGGTGTCTCCGATCTTGAGCTTTATGCCGGATAGCATTCGAGCTCCAACGCCGAACTGCATCCGAGCTTAATGTTGGAAATGCCCTCTATGGAGTGAGCAACTTGTGCCCGAGCTTTATGCCGGACTGCTTCCGAGGTGGTGCACCACCCCGACCGTGGGCTGGTTTTTTGTGAATTTTTTCGATTGGTGCAATTTATTCTCTACCAAGATGTATAGCTAGTAGTCCTCAAGGTTGCGTGTCGGTCTATAACCCGAGATGCGCCCGAAGGAAAAAATAATAATCAAAATAAAACCACTAATCCCAGTAGCCCCTGAGACTTAGGTCGATTTGCAAAATTGGCCCGAGGATCAAGTTCTTGCTCGGCGACATACGTTAGGGATGTAAATGTGGTATGTAGTAGTTTCCGAGACTCGGGCTCGGTGCGACCGACCAACCTAAGTATCGAATCTCCTCGGAAACCATATTGCACTTTGGATTTGCTGCATTGAATAGGTAACGCAGTAGCGTCCGAGCCTTAATTTAGGCATGGGCGGTCAAATTAAGGATCGGTATTTGTTTGACACAAAATTTTCTATGTTCGACACAATTTATGTGTAATTATTCTATGTATCCAAGTATTGTACATCATTAATGCTTGGATCCGTATTGTACAAGACTTTGCTAACCGACCATCGGCTTCAACCTCCTCGGCTGGTAGTCGAGGAGTGTTTTCCCTACTTTATAGAGCCTTTATAAGGGCAAAAATTTATGGCAAACAAGGCAATCCGGCCATACGGTTTTATGAACTAAGGTACACAGAGAGATATGTTATATTACTTATTAACATAAGAAACATCTTCTAGAAAAAATAGTTCCTTTATAAGTTCCTTTTCCCAGGATATAATGTTGATCATGATTGTGAAACCTCAGCTCCGATCAATGTGGGAGGAAAATATTGAGGATTTAGTTCGGGGAATGTTCCCGAACTGTATGGTCGTTAATGAACAGAAATTTTCACTTCCATCGTTGCCGACCAATTATTTTCTTAAGATAGATAGCTTTCGGCTTCACCCAGTCCGAGGTACTAACTCGGATGACCCAGAAGTAACAATCATAGAGGTGCTCCCTTTACCCCCTAGTCGAACAATCGAGAACGTAGGGGGTAAGCACAGGAGCCAGGCAACCTAGCTTGGCTAAAATCTTAAGTCAGATTGAAGCATATTTATGGCTTTGTAACGATGATTACGGAAGGCAGCACTCGCATATTGAATATAAATTCTTTAATGCTATATGCTATTTTGACTCCTTTGTGACCGTTTATCATTTGAGAGTGGCCCATAGTCGGCTTATACCCCTTTGTAGATGCTATGCAGGGTGTTTCCGCAGTAACAAGACAACCCTTAGACGACGTCTCGGTGCCCGGAGACGGTTGTGTTAGGGGAAACAAGGCAGTCAGATATTCAGGCTTTATAACTTTCACTTAGTCAAGGAGCATATGTTTGGGGGGCAACTTAATAGCCCCCGGTATACGTCGACTTCTTAGATTATTCGAGGTCGAACCACCCACAACTTGGCCTTTTCAAGAAAGAAAGGCCCTTCGATTTACTCGGATAACCTCGATCGGCTATATTTGGTTGAACACCGCCTGTGGTTCACTGACCAATTTACGCTTGTTGTGGCATTCAACCTTCGACTTTCTCCAACTGAGGCACTTAACCAGTTAAACCGGAAGTGACAATCGCAGTGGTTCTCCCTTTACCCCTTAGCCAAACAAAGCAGAAACGTAAGGGGTAAGCACAGGAGCCGGGCAATCCAGCTATAGACCAAAGACACAACTCAAAATCAATGCATATAAATGCAAAATACCGAGGACATTCTACCAAGGACTGCACGGAGTACCTCGGTCTTCAATGGGTTCGGTGCTAGCCGTAGACCCCCTTTAATGTCGCCAATGCGTGAAATGCATCTGGCATTGTACTACGAAAGTTATGCTCGGGAAAACCAAAAATATTATGCAAAATTATTTTTTATGTTTAGACAAAATAAAATTGTGCCAATCTGAAATTGGTCTTAAAATTAATATGTGCCTCGGTCATGCTTTAACACGATACGTCCGAACTCCGGACTCCAAGAGGGCAAGCCTTCGGCTTCAACCTCCAAATCCTCAAGGCGGAGTGTTTCTCCAAGGCTTGTTTAGCAAACTAAACTCAAGCGACTTTAGAAAGAAATCTGGCTATCCAGCGATTGACCACACGTTGGTGTCGGAAAAAGGAGTAGGAGAAAAATACTTTGCAACGAGCCAAAAGAAAACACATTTATTATAAAACAGGTCATATAAATTTAAGAGCCCCCAAGTGACTTGGGTAAAATAATTTTATGTATAATGATCGTATGTAACGAAGTACTTGTATCATATCTGTGTTCGCCCGAACTTTAAACGCGTCTTAACCGACCATCGACTTCTCCCTCTTCGGCCAAGGCCAAAAAGTGTTATCAACTGTGGCATCCGAGGATATTAGAGGTGCTTCGAATAACGAGGCAATCAGGACATTAGGCTATAACATACAAAGCGCGCCCAGGAAACTTATGCTATATTACCAACGTAAGAAGCATCTTCAAAGAAAATAGTTCCTCCAACGGTTCTCATGATTACCATGAAGGGTGTGCAATAGATTTATGTATACTTGTCTTCCATCGTGGCTGACCATAGTTGAAAATAGTTTGAGCACTAGCTTTCGTCTTCGCCCGTCTGAGGTACGAGTTCGGGTGACCCGATCGTAACGATCGCAGAGGTGCTCCCTTTACTCCCTAGCCAAACAATTGGGAACATAGGGGTAAGCACAGGAGCAAGGCAACCCAACATTGCGGAACACTTAAGTAAACATAATGCATATATTGGCGTAAACACGAACAAGGAAGGGTGCGATACATTAATAATCATATGCAAGAGGAAAAGCTTCATAAAGGAGTCCCCAAGTAAACAGGGTATTTGAATTTGTTTGTAACAAACAAAGTTTTGCCAAAGAAAGTTTTTAACAAACAACTTTTTGTCAAAAAGTATAATGCTTGGTCGAACCAAACAAAATTTAAAACTGAAAGTTTTTTAGCATGGAATCGATTTAGCTGGTTAATGTGCTTGGTGTCAATGACGCGATCGGAGCTTGTGGTGGGACGAGGACGCCCATCGAACCTTGACAGATCTGGTGCGTAGTCTTCAGCATGAATGAGGTCCCAGCCCTCAAGCCTACCCCGAGATGACCGAATGAGGAGTTCGACACTCTAAAGTAGTGTCACGGCTCGACCGATGTGGCGAGGCGAATCCCCGAGTCAAACCGAGGTGCCGGAGCAGATCAACAAGGTGACACCGGGGTGATCGTATGACGGCATTCGAAGTCGATTTCCTGCACTAATAAAATAGTACAAGCCAAAAGTAATAACAAAGAAAGATAATAATACACTCTTTTTAAAAAAATTCTTCTACTTAGTTAATTTAAGTGAAGCAAATAATTAAAATAATATGCCCTGGGTGCCGAGGTGGCTGAGCGAAGAGTTTGGCTTAACGAAGTGGCAACGCTGCACGATCTATGTGGCGAGGCGAAGTCCCCGGTCCAGCTAACATGGCGAAGAAAGTTGGCTGGTGACGCCGAAGTCCCTGGCGCAGGTTGATAAAGAGATGGCAAAGCCCCCAGTCTAGCCGAGGTGACGGAGCAAGTCGGCTGGTGACACCGAAGTCTCATGCCAGCCGATGTGTCGAAGTAGGTAGGTTGGTGATGCCGAAGTCTCCGGCCAACCGAGGTGTCGAAGCAGGTCGGCTGGTGACGCCGAAGTCTCCGGCCAGTCGAGGTGTCGAAGCAGGTCGGCTAGTGATGCAGAAGTCTCTGGCCAGTCGAGGTGTCGAAGCAGGTCGGTTGGTGACGCCGAAGTCTCCGTCCAGCTGAGGTGTCGAAGCAGGTCGACTGGTGACGCAGAAGTCTACGGCTAGCCGAGGTATCGAAGCAGGTCGGCTGGTGACGTCGAAGTCCCTAGGGCAGCTTGATGAAGAGATGGAGAAGCCCCCGGTCTAGCCGGGGAGTTGGAGCAAATTGGCGGAGAGATGCTCGAGCCTACTTGTCAGCCGACGTGTTAAAGCAGATCAGCGTGGTGGTTATTGGCTTGAAGAAAAGGCGGCATGTCGGTGCTAACGCAGGTCAAAATTTGTGACGCGGTCGATGCCAGCTTGATGAAGTGACCGCGCGGCGATTCCGGTGTGCCAGCCCCATGCAATCCATGGGGCGTCGATGCCTAACTCTTGGTTGGGTTGCCGAACTCTTGGTTAGCTTGCCGAGGTGATGAATCTGAAGAGGTTGACCTCGACTCGACAAAGCGACAATCTAGCGCAGGTCGGTAGCCGTGGAGCAATGTTGTCGGGCCGGTTTGACATCGGCACGATGGTGAAAATTGCATTAAAAAGAGTTAAAATTTTGAGGGGTGATTGGTATAGGAATTCTGCAGCAAATGAACGGTGAGATTTTACAAAGAATGAACGAGGTGGGCGCTGAACTCCTCGCCCTAAAGTCGTCTAGATTCACGTCCAGGTTTGACAGGGCTCCCTTATATTGTAGATCGCTAGAGATTCCTCCACCGAAACGCGACGAAGTTTTGCAGGGTTGTTCTAGACTCAATTCTGCACAATTCCACTAAAGCAATCGTCAAAACGACACTCGAGGAGGTGGTGACGACGAACACGAATCCGCTGTCCAGAAAAACTACATGATCGCGTGAGAGCAATGTTGATGCCGAGATCGCGCGTGACCATGGAGGATCCTTCCATGATCTTGGTTGAGATTGGAGTTGATGTTGATGAAGACACCCGTACGATCTATATGATCCGACATGGAGCGCAGTCGTCGGCATGGCCGAGGTGACAAGTCAAGCCGGCGATGAAGATGCCGACGTTGACGATGTAGCCCGGTTCCGATGCGTAGATCGCGATGGAGCCTATCTGAATTCCCATCTAATCGTAGCGACTACCCAACAAGCTCTCAATGAAAACACCGTTGTCGATTTCAAATCCGACATATCTCGTAGTAGGGGTCCTAAGCTAGGCGTCTTGGAGTGATGGTAACATGGACACAGGATTTTACCCAGGTTCAGACTCTCTCTAGGAGATAATACCCTACGTCCTACTTTTCATTGTATTGATATGGGGGATAGTACATAGTACAAGTATCTATTACGAGATTGTAGTAATGACCATGAGATTGAGATTGTCTATTGACTAGCCTGACCTCAGTTTATATAATGCACCGTAGGCCTGGGTTTTAGAGGACTCCTTGTCTTGTGCGCCAAGTCTTGTGGAATCTCCCTTGTATGCATCATGGGCTCTTCGAACTGGCCCATTCGTGAATCGCCCTGGAGTCCTCGACCCGACCCACTGGTCGGGAGACGACATGGTGAGTACCCCCTAGTCCAGGACACCGTCACCCATGCGCACGGGCTCCACTTACCCCGTGCACACGGGGCTACCTACGGGCAATGGTTGAGCTTTGCCCATGTATCCCCATCTCGTCCCTACTTACCCCTTCATGCCTTGGACCTATATATAGTATCCTTCCTCCTCCATCTAAGGTTAGCTATTGTTTTGCACTTGTGAGCATAGCTCCATTATTTGACTCTCTTGAGGAGTTTGTCCTCCTTTGGGAGTAGATCCAAGTGATGCCAAGGCCCCCTAAGAGGGAAGATCCCTAGTGGATTCAAGGCCCCATCTTCCCATGGGATTTTGAATGAAATTTACCATGTATCCTATTTCCCTTTGTTGTTCATGTACCTTTATGGATCTTGTGTGTGGTGAGTCTAGTAGATGCGTGATTGAACTTGATATTGAGTGTTTTTCTCTTGTGATCCCCTTTCTTCCGTATTCTTCTAGTTCTTCGTGTCTTTTAGGTTTTTTCTTTCAATTCGTGAAAAATCGACACACGGACTTGGCCCGTAGACTCCTTTCTTTCACTCCTCGTTTCCCTCGATCCAGATCCATACCCACTTCCTTCCCGAGAAAGCACTCCGGATGGTTCAGATTCACCTCCGCCTCCCCACTCACCCACCCACCGGCACCGCCGACCCCCACAGCCGTCGTCGGCCATGGCCTCCCCCACAACCGCCACCGGCCATGGCCTCCCCCACCCTCCCCTACACCTCCTCTCCCCTCATCACATGACCACGTGCGCCAGGGAGGGAGACCGACCGACTGAGCAGGTCAGGCGGCAGGCATGGCGCACCGTGGCCAGATCCAGCCACCACGGTCGACCTTATCGCATGCGGCGGCCAGATCGAGATTCCGTCGTCAATGGCGAGATTTTCACTCGTCGCGTCATCGTCAAGGGCCTGCCTGCTCGGGACGTTGCTGCTCGTCAAGATAGGTTCATAGCCCATCTTGGATTCGCTCCTCTCCAACTCCCTTCCCTGACGCGCGTGGTTTTATTTCTCACGGACGTGTCAGACAGGCCCCTCCTCCACAATCAAGCACCAGCAGGTCACCAAGGGTTTATCGCCGGGCCTCACCAGCGCCATCCGAGCGTGCACCCCGCTCCCGCAGGCTGCACGCGGCCTCCGGAAGAGGAGGAAGCAGGCGGGTGGTCGGTCTGTGGGGCCGAGGTGGTGGTGGTGGCGGCAGCGGTGGGGGAGTGGGCCATCAACGATTTGATTTACTTTCCGTTCCTCTTCCTCGCGCAAGGTCGCCAAAAGCCCTAGCCACCATGGCGACCGACTGCAGCATACATCACAGGTAGAGTCGAAGCCTTCTCCTTCATCCCTTGCCTTCCTCTGATGTGCGGGTTGTCTTTTTTCCCTCGTGCAGCATCACAAACTCAAGTGAGCGCACATCTGGTAGGAGCCGCACTTCCTCACGCGCACGCACTAGTGCAAGACACTCCACTCCTCGTTGTGGTGTGGTTTCCTATCCCACTCCACCAAACCTAATTAATGGTAAACCCCCTCTCATGCTCCCGCTTGCTTGTCCGCGACCACCGAGCCGCTGTGCCAAACTTTCTGCTGCCCATTGCGCTGTCCTCCGTGGCAGGCTTCTAGGCAGAGGTGGAGGAGTTCACATTTGCGCTCGTGTCGGACTGGCCAGAGCCTATTACCGTTAGTTACATTTCTGTCTGGTTGAGCTGCGATGCTTTTTTTAGTAGGTCTCGCATCGATATCCATCAGCTTGTTTACTATGCATAGTTGTTGGATTGTTTGTTTGCGCGTCGATTTGAGCTCTTCCTAGTTTGAACCATCTGTTCATGGCGCGTCGATTTGAGCTCCTTCCTAGTTTGAACCATCTGTTCATGGCGTGTGTCTAGTTCTACAACCATTGTTGTGCATCGGAGGGGAGGGGATGGAATCAGACTTGAGCATTTGTGTGAGGAATCCATGCAAATTACCTTGCAGTTTCGCATTCTGAATTGCTTGTGTTCAGGTGGTTTGACCTCTGTTGTCGTGAATCCAGCTTTGTATTGGAGCCATCACAACTTAACCCAGTTTGGAGTCTACGTTGCTTCCTGAATCCTGAATTTAGTTTTAGCAAGTTTGAATCCCTGGGCGTTGATGTTTGCATGCAGTAGCAGTTGCAGTAGTTTAGGTGTGCTCATTTCATTTCATTTCATTTTGTGTAGCATCTGTTATGGCGGCTTGTCTATCTCCGGCAGGTGATTGACCCTGCCGGTGCCATCTTTCTTTCCATCCCTTCACGATGGCAAGCTGTCAACCTGACTCCAACATGATATTTTGAGCCATAGGCGTAGGTTTCAGCATGTGCATGAATGCATGATGTCTCGGTCATAGACGTTTAATTATAATGTAAAAGTGGTTGCTTTGTTTATTGTGCACCCGCTATGTACATGGACCTTGTCCAGATCCTTTGTTGATCTCTGTCAATTCATAGATCATCCATAGTGTTCATTTACTTAGCCTCTACATTTCCAATTTATTTTGTTACAAATATTGCATGCGTGCTCTGCCCAATTCTTTTTCAAGTAACGGGTTCTTACAAATATTGCCGGTCATGGAAGTGACAGACATGTTATTGCTGGGTATCTTCCCCGACCATGTCCCCAAGCCGCTCCTGCCACTGACGCACCTCAACTTCGCCCGTAGCCCGCAGCTATTGCAGGTGAGACAATTTCCACATGTGTTGCTTCTGTAGCTGCTTTAGTTTGGGTGTAGCTGCAACTACGGTTGGGTGTGATTTGATTTGCCTCTGCTATATCGATGAGAAATTCTGCTATCATTCTCTTGCACTTTGCTATGCAGCTCATGTTTTCCTTAAATGCAATTATTGGTGCACTTGTTAAACTATTACCTGCACTTGTACAAATATACCATGTAGGTACCTGTAGGTTACTATTGTAGAACTGCATCAGGTTAACCTGTTGTATTCAGGTTGTTGGAAGTTTTGATATGCTATGCTTAGTGTTTATTGAACCGAGGCATTTGGGCATGTATGTATATACTGCCAGTGTATTTCACTAATAGTCTATCTTGATCAGGATCTTATGTCGTTGAGTCTGCCGCTGCTCTGACAGAAGATCAAAAGAAGCTTGGAGCTGCTCTGACAGAAGATCAGAAGAAGCTTGGAGATGCGCACCATTGTTTTAGTTAACGTTGCCACCATGTTTTGGTGCTTTTGTATTTGTTTTTGGTTGTATGTACACTTGTTGGATGTGCAAACATGTATTGTGCTGCTGTGAGTATTTGATTGAATGATTTTTGAATATCCTAATTGTTTGATGTTCAAATGTGTAAACTGAAATCTGTGAATGAAAAATATCAAATATTCTACTCGACCAAATAATATTTGGGCTCTGGAAAGGCAGCGCCCGTGCGTTTCTAAAAAAATAGAAAAATAGGCTTAATTGAATGGTCTGCAAGAAGGCCATGGCCTAGAAAATAAAAGGGCCAAGTTGGGCTTGGCCCATGCGATTGACCAAAATTAACAGGAAAGATATATATTAAAAAGACTGAATAAATGGGCTTGGCCCAGGAAAAATATATATTAAAAAGACTGAATTAATGGGCTTGCCCATATAAACATCGAATTAGACCGGGCTGATTCTTATCAACGACTAATCTAATTGGTCGAACTGTTGCCATGTCAGCTTGCCACGTTGGATCCGACGTGGCCTGGGCATACAACCAACGACCAAAACAATTGGTCATCGAGTTTACAACCTTTTATTTTGGTCTAACCTTCTAAGACCATACCCCAAAGAAGGTCGTTAAGTTTCATTAAAGACGACTAGCTTTTGACCAACTATTTTTGGTCATGAAAAGGTCGTAAATGAGAAACAATGATCATTCAGTGACCAATATTGATGGTCGTAAGTTAGCATATTTCTTATAGTGAGGGGCGGCAATGGCGCGTGTGAGAGGAGTCGTTGGAGGGAGAAAGAGAAGGGGGCCGACAGTCCAGCGCACCTCGACTAGCACGAGGGGAAGGCTCGAGGAGGCATGAAGGAGTGGAATGGCACGGAGTCAATGCCCTATTGTCTTGTAGCGCGCTCCAAAGCGTGCTTTTGGCTGGCAAGGAAGGACTTTTGCCCGATCTAGCATGTCCTTTAGTGTCCTAAAGATTTACGGGATGCCCTGGGTGGCGTAGCTACTAAGCAAAAGCAAGGGAAGGGCAGAGGGGAGTGAGAAAGATGAGGGAGAGGGAGGACTTTGCTGTCCAGGGAAGGGAAATGATGTTTTACCCCATGCAGTCATGCAGTTGGGCGCGATGAACTTTACTGGAGGTGCTGGGGTCCAGGTGGAGCCGTGGTAAAAAAATTCAGCATAAGGAGAATAAGGTAAATGGTGAAAACAACAACTTTGGGTTTGTGCCAAAAGGTGTTTGATTAGTGTTTGGTCAAAATAATTTTGCCACTTACTGTGAGATTTAAGAAGATTGATTTATTGGTAAAAATGAGATGGATCACAAGGTTTGAGCTCATTTGTGGAAAGTTGACAATGTAAACTTCATAAATCCTAGAATTTTACAAAATCAGGTTTCTGTAGATCTACTCATACTAAGATAATGCCCTTGATGAACCACTTGGTGTAGTGTCATCATTTGGGTATTAGAGCATGTCTACAAAGTTTTAGATCAATTGGAAATACTTGACAATGCAAAGTTGCTCAAATTTGGATCTGGACAAAGAAGATTTGGGGATATTTTGGTCGACCAAAACAATTGGGATTCACATGAAACTTTGTAAGATCATCATATATAGCATGTGTGAATTGCTAGATTTTTCCTGGGTTTATTTGATAATATTTCTTACAGAAATATTTAAAATGCTTAAAATAGGCAAAACATGTTTTGAAGGGTTTTGTCCAATATTTTTAACATGACCATTTGTTGAAACTCTTATATATGGAATATATATGTCCATCGAGTTTCCCTAATTTTTTCAAATATTTTTAAAGCCTAAAAATATTTTTCCCTATGAAAGACCATTTCTGGCCTTAAGAAAAAGCCTTTAAATGAAATAGGAAAATAATCCTTAAAATAGTATTTGGTGGTTTTGGGAAGTCTTATATATGTTAGGTTCCAAATAAAGTATCTGGGGAAAAATATTCACCCTAAATTGAGGACTTGTAGTTCATCCCTCAACTCAGGGTTTTTTGAAAACCTAATTTGAATAAATTCCTTCTTGGCCAAATAATATTTTATAAAAATTGTGTTCGGTCCTATACACATGGTAGAGTGTTCGGATCAAGTAGATGAGTTCTTAAGAGAAGAAGAATTTGGTGGAACAAAACGTAATCAACCAAACAAACAAGTGCCAAACAATCCAACAAGCACAAGCATAGAAAAAAGTTTTAAATGGTTCCAAAATTTATAAATCATAACATAGCAAAGTGATACAAACACGGGCTGTGACAGACCTACCCATGTTTCTATGATCCCAAAATATTGGTTGATATTTTTTTACCTCAGTCCAATAATTATGAGGAAACCAGGGACATTTTCTTGGATCAATTTGAAGCAATTTTTATGTTGCTTGTTTGACAAAAATTTGAATGATGAGGCTTGATCACTCCTCATTTCATTTTCATAGAAATTAAAAATGCATTTATGAAAGCATTAGGAATCAAAGTGAAACTAGGGCTCTAACAACTCTCTACTCAATAATTTCTACGACGAACTCACACGATGAATAGGAATCAGAAGCACACGATGATTTACCAAGGTTCGGGCCGCTGCGAAGCGTAATACCCTACTCCTGTTTTGGTGGATTGCCTCACGAGGAGGGTGGTGGGTGAACTAGTATAGTGGTGCCTTGCCTCGCGAGAGGGCTCAGGTGGTGTTGCCTCTTTGGTTTTTGTCCTCCTCTACGGCGCAACCTATCCTCTATTTATAGTGCCACGGGTCCTCTTCCCTTATCGCCATGGCCGGAAGGGATCCCACAATGGCAAAATTCGAAGGGAGACAGGAGTACATCTTTATCCTGACGAAAGGTGGTCTTCGCCTGCAAAGTAGCTGTCGATGATGCAGAGGTGGGCTTGGCTATCACATCCTTCTTACTGGCCTCGTGGTCGTGGTCTCGTTGCGTCGGAGTGGAAACCTTTGGGGATGCTTTGGGAACCCGCGTTCATCCTTGCCCCCCTTTGCACCAAAGGGGAAACTGTGTAGCATGGCATGCTGGCGCTTGCCTGTCCTGCCATGCGTCATCCCTGACCTCCCGAGGACAGGTGCTGCATAGAGATCTCCACCGCTCCGGAGGGGCCCTGAGAAGGCCCTTCCTTGCTAGGCTCGACAATACCTCCCTCGCGAGCTCAGGCCCTCAAGAGGGCCTTGTCTTGAGTGGGGACTCGCCAGGCCGTGCTTGCCTGATGTGGTGGGCCATGCCCTGGGCCGCAGGTAGGCAGGTCTGGGTACCCCCGTTCCCAGAACGCTGACAATCTTACTCAAATCAAGTCTTTTATAAAGGGAGAAAGGCATAACACTAACACCAGCCCCTAAATCATATTAAGCCATTTTAACATAATTTATTTTAATAGAGTAAGGTATTGTGGGTATACCCGGATCTCCCAACTTCGTAGGTACACCACCATCAAAACAATAGTTAGCAAGCATGGTTGCAATTTCAGTTTCATGTATTTTTCTTTTGTTGGTAATAATATCTTTCATGTACTTAGCATACAGAGGCATTTTCAATATGTCAGTCAAAGGAGTGCACAAAAAGATATGTGTAATGATTTCAGCAAAGCGCTCAAAGTCTTCATTGTCCTACTTTTAGATGGCTTACGAGGGAATGGCATTGGTTTTTGAACCCATGGCTATCTTCCCCGTCCATGTTTTCTAGCAAAAAAGTCTCTCTTATAGTAACGTTTATTTTAGGAGGTGGGTTCTCAAGATTCTTAGCAGGTACAGTTTCCACGTCATTATCATTTTTTGTTATATATTATCATTTTCATTGTCATTAGGTGTATGTTCACTACCAGACTATGTCTCGGCATCAGAAACAAAAACTTCATTATGTTTCTCAACAAGTTTTTTTATAACAGGTTCACTATAAGCATGCAATTTCCTACATCTTTCTTTTTATTTTTCTTTTTAGATGAACCAGGTGCATCTTCATTAATTTTATGAGAATCTTGTTCAATCCTTTTAGGGTGACCTTCAGGATAAAGAGGTTATTTAGTCATTCTACCGCCTCTAGTTACTACTATAACAACATGATCATTCATATTATTATTTATTTCAGCAAGGAAATCATTTTGTGACTTGGCAACTTGATCTAACTAGGTGTGAACCATATAATCATGCTTACCTAACCCTTTCACATCATTAGCAATTCTAAACATCCAGTCACTTAAGCGGTCTATGATCATGGAATTACGTCTCAATTGGTTCTCAACATAGTTAGTGAAATGTTCTTGCTTAATTATAAAATTCATCCATGCATTGATCAGGAGTCTTAGTATGAGGTATATCATTTTTATTATAGGAACGGAGAGAGTTTACATCTACTACCTATGTCGGGGTGTCAAGTCCATGTATTTCTTCAATAGGCGGTAATTTCTTGACATCCTCGGTTTTAATACCTTTCTCGTTCATGGATCATTCTTTTTCTTGCATGTCTTTGGGATTGAGGAATAGAATACCTATTTTCTTTTGAATAGGTTCCGGGTGGTGGTTTAGGAAGTGTCCAATCATCGGCATTTTGCAATATGTTATTCAATAATTCTTTAGCTTGTCCAACAGTTCTTTCCCTGAAAACACAACCAGCACAACTATCTAGGAAATCCCTAGAAGGATCGATTAGTCCATTATAAAAGATATCAAGAATTCCATTCTTCTTAAGAGGACAATTAGACAAAACTCTAAGTAACTAGAGAAGCCTCCCCTAAGCTTGACGGAGATTCTCTTATTCAATTTGAGCATAGTTAAATATTCCTTATAAGGCAGCTTGTTTCTTATAAGCAGGAAAATATATTTCAGAAAAGTAATAAAGCATATCTTGAGGACTAAGCATACAACCAGGAGCAAGAGAGAGGAACCATTCCTTGGGCTCGCCTTTTATCAAAAAGGAAAAAAAGATTAAGGATATAATAGTAGAGAATCTTTTCATCATTGGTGAACAGAGTAGCACTATTACTCAGTTTCATAAGGTGTTTGACAACAGTTTTATTTTCATAACCATGGAAAGGATGAGACTCTACTATAGGAATTAACTTAGGATCTATAGAGAACTCATAATCCTTATCAGTAACAAATATAGGAGAAGTGAAAAAATAGGGTCACATTTCATTTTCTATATCATAGATTTTTCTTTTAGTTTGCATAGTAGTTTCTTCAAATCATCTCTATTCTCACAAGCAAGAAACTCCCTAGCTATCTCACCATCTATAACATAACCTTCAGGTACATAAGGCAACTAATATCTATTAGGAGAGCAAGGGGTAACACGTGATTCAAGATCTCCATCAGTTTCAACATTTTCAAGTTCTCTAGCTTTAGCAAGATGAGCATCAAGTAATTCATTCAATGGCACAATTTAAGTTTCAACATGTGAAGCAATAGTTTCATCATTAATTTTAGAAGTAGAATCATCAAGTTCATGTTACACATCAGGACGATCAACAACTAGTGGTATAACAAGCTGATTCAAAACGGTAGGTGAATCAAAAGCAGAGCTAGATGGCAGTTCCTTACCACCCCCCGTGTGAGAGGGGACGATCTTAGTTAAATTTTCTTTTAGATTCTTGATAGTAAACATTTGATATCCTCAAGTTAACAAAATAAATAAAGCTCTGCTCCCCGACAACAACGCCAGAAAAAGCTCTTGATAACCCACAAGTATAGGGGATTGTGACAGTCTTCACGAGTAGTATTTCACCATAATTTATTGATTCGACAGAATGGGAGCCAAAGAATTTTTATTGCACTTGACAGTTGAGTTTTCAATTCAACTGCACCTGGGATAGCTCTCTACAGCAAGGATTTAGTATCACAACAAATAATAGTAGAAAAGTAATATTAGTAGTTACATTAGCAGTTTTGTAGCAGTTGTGACAGTAGCAGTAGCAATAGTAACCTAGTTACTCTCTGGTGTTGTGCTAGCTAGAGTGATGCATCATGTTTAAATTTTTTATAAACTTGAAATGGGGATTAACAAATCCTAGCACTTCATTTGCTAAACAAATTCAAATACTTGTGATATTCAACGAAACCAAAATGCCCATCAAAAATGCTCACCGGGTCTGATAAATGTTGGCAACAACATATCAGGGGTGCATTTTATTTCCACAAAAATTCTCACATTTTACAAAATCTAGCAAAGTTGCTGCAAATGACAAATAAAAGCACTATGAATATTTTAGTTTCCTCAAACTTTTTGAAACTTTTGGTGGAGCTTGGAAATTTTCCAACTATATCCTAGAAATAATTTCAGGATTTTTTTGTTGATGATTTTTGCCAAACTAAATAAAACAAAGGAAGAAAAATAGAAAACAGAAATAACAGGAAAGGACAACTTACCTAGCCCAGCAACTGGTGGCCCACTTGCCCATTGCTAGACACCTTCAACCTGTGCCAGAAGGCACGGCCGGGGCGCCATGCTAGCTGCGTGCCTGGCCTCCCCATAGCGCTGACGAGGTGGATAGGCACAGGAAGAGCCGTCCCGATCGGCCCCTCTCCCCATTCGCCCCCTCTCTCCCTACTTTTCTCTATCGCCATGGCCGCCCACTGCTCAAGCTCACCGCCATCACCCGCTTGGCTAGCGCTGCCCCTCGCACTTCGACTATCCTCCGATCTCCGTCTCACCGCCCGCAACCTCTCCGTCGAGCCACGCATCGCCAGGAGCCCGGCAATGTCTTCCCCATGGTCGTCTTCAACCTTTATTCATCGGAGATCTCCATCGCCGCCCGACCGCACCAGGCGGTCGCCGAGCCAGCTCTCTGCACCGCTGCACTCGCCGTGAGACCATGGACCCATTCCCCCATGCCCGGAGCCGATTGCATGCCGTAGTCGTTGATTGCACCGAGACCTGAGGAGCTCCGCCGTGCGGACCTCGACGCTGGCAATGTTCCGGTGCCTCTCCGGTCCTGCTGCTGCGCTAGTTGGAACTGCAAGCTTACGTAGATGTTATAGGAGCTAAGCAGTGGCTCGGTTGCACCATGTGCCATGGATTCCGAGCACGCCCGAACTCCGACAGCTACCAAGCTCGACGCCGGTGAGGATCCGACCATCCTAGCTCGCCCCCTGTGCACCAAACGAAGCGTGGAAGCGTCAGTAGCATGTAGGAGCTTTCCTCCATCGAAATTGTCGTCAGAGGTGGATTTCCGACCACCTCTGCCATGTCTGGTGGCGCCAGTGGCTCAACGCCAGCAAGCCAGGGCCAGTTCACCACGGGGTTGACCCCCTGGGTCACTTACAGGTGGGGCCTAGCCCCTGGTCAAATCTGGCTTAAGACGAAATTTATTAATTGATTTACTTAACTTAATGATCCATTGACATTGGCCCCAGACCTACTAATTAGTAATTAAAAGTTAATATAAATCCTGCTTAGTGCATGTGTCACTGACCAATGGACCTCACTGGTCAGGTTTGACCTGGCAATGGCTAGTTGACCTACTGAGGTCATGCTGATGCAATGCTGGCGCAATAAAGGATTTTTCTGTTAAAATTAATTGAAGAAATTCTAGAAAAATGGTGAAAACTTAGAAAAATCATATAAATTAATCTGTAAGTCAGATGAAAATAATTTATATACGAAAACTGATCAAAAAAATCCAATGAATCCATTTATGCTATTACCATGCATGATAGGGCAAACTAAATAGGAGAACATGCAAATTCTTCTTAAATGCATATGATGAATAATTCATGGAGTTTGAATTTGAACCCTAGGTTCAAAGCCACTCCATCTAACATCAATGATAGTTGCATTAGCTCAAATGCATCATATTGCCATGTCATAATCATGCATCATAATGTTGCATTTGATGTGTATTGATTGTTCCTTTATATTTTTTGCGGTAGGATCTTCTTCGCCAGATACCCATGAGTATCCCATCGAAGGAGAGTACCCTTCCATTGACCTACAAGGCAAGCAACCTCATTGATTATATCTGATACAATCCTACTCCCTCGCTCTTGCTCTTATCCATTGCATTAGGACAACAACGTTTCATCTATTATTTGTTTCAGTAGTTGAACCCTTTCCTCTACATGACCTATCATTGTCACAGTAAATAGCTAAACCAAGGAACCTATCATACCTGGTAGATGCTTGAGCCATGATGTGCTTTACCTGCTATGCTTAGAGTTGTGTCAGGTCTGATTCATTTGGGTGATGAACCGGAGTGAAACATGTGTGTTCTGATGTGATGAGTTAAGTAATGAAACTAATTTTGTAAAGGTAGCGATGAGAGGCTATGTAGGAGTACATAGCAGGTTGTCTCATTGGAAACACTCCTAGGAACCGAGTTCCGTGTATGTGATCCAAGACTAGCTACTACCACTCATTGGGCCCGAAACCAATGGACCCTCTCAGCTTATTAATCGCCTCGTCCTTTGTCCAGGAGTCACAATTAGTTTTTGGTGTTTGTAGCTTATGCTGGAGGCCATGCATAGCGATGACCTTACGGGTTGGCTATGATGCGGCAGACACTTGGCATGATGTACAAAGTGGCACCCAAACGGTGGGCTTGGGAATCCCGTGCACATAATTTGAGACCGCAGCAAAAAATTTAGCCGGACTTTCATGCGGGTTTAGTCTCAAGTAGGCGATAAACGTGGACTAGGGACTTGGGTGGTTGACAGTCGTGGCCCACTCCCTCGCTGGATTTCCCCTTGAAGGTTGCCAAGGTGCCTTTTTAATGTGCACTTAGGGATAAGTGGCGAGAGCGTATGTGAAGGAGTACAACCCTACAGGGTATGAATCTATTCGAATAGTCGCATCCTCGGATATGGACTACTTGGAAAGATACGTTGTTTATAGATAATCAAAAGGGACACTCATAAAAGTCTCACGACAAGTGTGAGTACTGTGGATGGCACTCTCGTAGGAAGATGTGAGAGAATCTATGGTAGTGTATTGTTGGATTAGTGGACTCGTGTAGGCTTTATCAAACTTGCTCAAATACTGGTACTGGTAGTACAAAATAGCCACGAGTCAAAGCTGGCTTGCTGCATAAACTCCACAGCTCCCCTTGTTGATACATATGCATGAATAGACTAGATCTGATAGAAAGACTTGCTAAGTATGTTTGTACTCATGTTTGCTTAGACTATTGCAGAGGAAACCCACAACCGTTCTGGCGGTTTTACCTAGACGTCGACGATGTAGAGTAGCTGGTATCCCAACTATGTTCCGCCCCCCTGGGGAAGGGTTGTAGATAGTCAGGCTGAATGCCCTTTTATCCTTTCACCTGTTTGTACTCAGACAGCCTTATGCTTCCGCATGGCTTGTAAGCCTTGTGTGTATGTCTTGAGTGTCAGGTCATGTGACCCCTACCTGTATGAACATATTATGCAAGGCTCTTCCGAGCCTTCTAAATAAATGTTGTGATGTTGTATGGTTATGTTGTGATGCCACAGTTTTATCTATGCATATCGGGCATATCGCGCGTACGTGTGATGTGTAACAACATGTATGGGATTCTACACCTAGTGGTGTGCCTTTAGTAGTACTCTTTATAGGGAAATACCTCTTTGTGCTTCTACTAAGCCTTGGTAGCATCTTGCTACTGCTCCGGACACATTGATTGACCGACGTGTATCCTTCTTTGCTGTTGTGTCTGTCCCCTCGAGGAAATGTCTCGTAGTGTAATGGAGTCCATGTAGCCCGCTATGACTCGTCTAACGCAGTTGATGACAGAGATGTCTCACGGTGTAACGAGGTCCATGTAGCTTTCTATGACTCGTCTAGACATGCTGATGACCGACACTTGCATTGTTCGGTTACTTATGCATGTTCCTGTACGGATGTGGCACTTGGGTTCTATGACTAGTCAGGTCGACCCAGGTTCTCTGACATTTGAATGCTAGCGACCTATTAAACAAAAACTCTCCCGACCTAGGTAAGGTGGTAGCCATGATGATAACTGTGTGTGAGGCCGCAATGTGATGTGATGTGTTACATGATAGATACTTTTGGCTTAGGATTGGGGTTGCGACAATATGTAAAGTGTAGGCACGTGGATCGGTGATGGATAATGATTTAGATGACATTGATCATATAAGTACTACACACTAGGGCAACACAGATCTAGATCCAGTTCATCAATATAATGTAGGCATGTATTCCGTACATAGTCATACATGCTTGCGATAAGAACTTGCATGCCATCTTTTGTCCTAGCCTCCTGTGGCAGCGGGGTCCTATTGGAAACTAAGAGATATTAAGGCCTCCAGGTAATAGAGAACCGAAACAAAGCATTAACACATGGTGAATACATGAACTCCTCAAACTACGACAATCACCGGAATGAATCCCAATTATTGTCACCTTGGGGTATGTGGATCATGACAAGTAATAGGTGCATAAAACTTGCAACATAGGACCCAAATCACTATTATATCCATGAAAACATAATACGTTGAGATCTGAAACCATGGCACTCAGCCCTAGTGACAAGCATCAAGCATAGCAAAATCATGGCAACATGAATATCATAACATACTGGATACTAGAGATCAAGCCCTATCAAACTTAACTCGATTACATGATCAATCTCATCCAACCCCACCACTGTCCAACAAGCCTACAAAGGAATTACTCACTCCCGATGGTGAGCATCATGGTGTTGTTTTTGAAGAAGTGTTGGTGATGACGACAACGACGATTTCCCCTCTTCGGAGCCCAAAACAGGCTCCAGATCAGCCCTCCAAAGGAAGAACAACAGGTGGCGTTGGCTTCGTATCATGAAACATGATGAAAACTTCTCTCTGATTTTTTTCTATGAAGATGCGAATTTATAGGACTGGAATAAGGGTCGGAGGAGCCACGAGGACCCCACAAGCCATTAGGGCACGACCTAGGGGGGCTCATGTGTGCTGCCCCCTGGCAACCTCCCTCCAGTAGGTCTTTGCTCCATAATTCATTATAAATCCAAAAATTAATTTACACAAAGTTTCCTCCAATTCCAAGAACTTTTATTTATGCACAAAAATAACACCAAGGTAGTTCTACTGAAAACATTGTCAGTCTGGGTTAGTTTCATTCAAATCATGCAAATTAGAGGTCAAAACCAGAGCAAACGTGTTTGGAAAAGTAGATATGTTGGAGACGTATCAGTCTCTTGCTCTTGCCAGAGGGCCTTGATTACCCCCGCACCGGCCGCACAGAGCCAGTCGATGTTGCACTTGAGGTACAACAACCGGTTTTGGGTGACCAACACAATCTTTGGGAGCGTCCAATGCTCATGCTCATTGATCTCTTGCCCCCACTCCAGGAAGTAATCCCAATGCTCCCTGATAGACCACTCAGCCCACCCTTGGGTCTCCAAAAACCGGCCTGAGGGGGAAAGAAGCATGCGATAAGACGAAGTCCAGAAAATCAAAGAGAAATGGCTCAATAGAGGAAGCACTTACGTTGGAAGGCATCGTGTATCTCGCTCCCGAGCTTAATGCCAAGGCTCCTATCCTCTGCCACCCACGTCTCCGCCTAGGCAGGGGTCGCCTCCTGATTTCTAAGCTCATCTCAGAGCCGAGTCACCTCGGCTCGAAGATCCGTGCCTGCTAGTTGGCATCAGCCACCTTCTTAACGACCTCCTCCCTTGCCGCCGTCTCCCTCTACAGTTCTGCATCAAGGCACTCCCATGCGGATTGGCCAACAACAAACAAGCCTCCCAGCTGGTCTCGCTCGGCCGTTACCGTCTCAAGGTCTTTGACCAGCCGGTCCCGCTTGCGAGCCATCTTATCCCGATTCAGCCGGACCTGGTCAAGAGCGGCGATTTGCTCTTCAAGGGACAGAAGCCATCGACAACCAATCAACACTAAACTCAAAAGACCCATTCTGACTGCCACGCAGCTGCGCAGTCGGCCCAAATCTCGGCAACTACACCTAGTGGGTGCGCTAGTGCGGCCCCATTGGAACGGACATACCTCATGCCTTCTTCAACACCTCTTGGGCCTCGTAGTAGGCGGCCTTGCCGACGCAGTGCAACGCAATGACCTCGTTGAATAACATACCCCGCTTGGAATTCTTGGCCTTCACCATTCCATGAAGCAAAGGATTAGGGCATGATTTGGAAAAAGAGATCGGGCCTGGCTACCACACAGCCGCTCAGCTGGCCCGAATCTCGGGGACTACACCCAATGGGCACGCTGGCGCTCCGGCACTAGTAAGAGAAAGAAAAACAAAAGAAAAATACAAGATGATCTTGATCGCCGCCTCGACACGCCGGAAGTGGCTCTCCGTAGCCTCGGCAAACCGGTAGAACCCCTCATGAAAGTGGGCCATGCTACGGCCTAGTTCAGATGGCGCAAGGTCTTGTCCGCCTGCCGAATGGTTTGCCACGGCCGGTCCTTGAGCCATCTCCACATAGTCCTTCAGGACATGGCACATGCACCGCTTTGCCGGACCCAACCCTCCGGCCAACATCCCCACTGCATCGGCGCCGATGGAGGCGGGGCTCTTGGTGACCATAATGGCCGGGGAGTCGACCCGAGGTTCCCGTGCTCCCGGCATGGGCGGGGCCATCACCATCTGGCATGTCTTGACAGTCGTGCAAGACGATGCGTTCCCTTCTACAGGTGCCTTCTCTGTCGTAGCCGGCTCGTCCGACTGCTCAACCCCCATCGGCTGGACGGATGTCTAGTCCACGGCCGGATCCATATCCCGCTCCACGGCCGGAGCCGGCTGCACCGTCGGAACCCTCTCCATGTCCGACCCCCTTGGCTTGGTCGACAGCGGCCTCGAAGCCTAGACCGGCTATGCCCCCGATTCCGCGGTGGGTGCCGGCTTGTGCCGTTGTTTCTGCTGCCTTTCCCTAGACCCTATCGGATGCGCTGCTGCACCCTTCGATGCCTCACACGTGGTCCTCACAACAGTGAGTTGCTTATTCTCCTCACACGCCATGGCTGCATGCTCTCGAGCAAGCAGCCCGGCCGCGTCCACAGGTTCAAAGAATGCGCTCTGGTCAAGCAACTCATAGGCGTCACTACAAAAAAAGAGAAAATACCTTCCATAAAACCCACCTCAAGACAGCAAAGGAGCAACCGCAGGGCATGAAGGGACTCACCAGGATCTGATGCCTGGCCCAGGGCAGCGACCGTGTGCCCATCGGGACAGAGGAAGTGCGCCTCTTCCTCCAAAGCGACTGCTGTGCTGACGACTGCATCTTGTCCGCCCTCTTCTCATCTAAGCCGTGTCGGGCGCTCGGCGTCGTGCCGTCGGCTCCTCGCTCCTTTCTCGCGGATCCGTCCGTGTCACAGGAGGGGGTGCGTCCAAAATCCATACGTCATCATCATCGTCATCGTCGGTCCATCCCTAATCGTGTGTTCGGGGTAGGACTCACCAGCCGGTCCTGGCCTTGTGGCTCTAATGTTGCCGGCTACCTCGCCTCCTTCAACTTCCCCAAAGGACTCGACCTCTTCACCAACCGTCCCCTAGCTCGATGTCCACCAGGTCAGACTCCACCTGGTCTACATCAAAGATCTAAGGAGGGGGTCTGTCCAAAGTCATATGCCGCACAAACCTCTATGGCCATAGGCGGCGCAACGCATGAATACAAGACTCAACAAAGAGAAAGAAAAAGGAAGAACCACGTCAAACATATCGCGGGTGCCGATCATGCTGGCTATAAGGTTCCTTACTGTAGTGCCATGTGCGAGTCTCCAGCTTGAAGTTGGTAACAAGATTCACTAGCACGACCAGTTGAGCCGGCATCAACTCGAAGGTGGACAGCCGACACGGGTCGCGCCGGCCTCCCATGTCGCAAATCTGGTGCGTCCGGTCCTGTAGCGGCAACACCTGGCGGTCAATTAAGGCCGCCACCAGATATGCGGCGACCAGCCCCTCGGCGCTCCTCATCTCCTGCGGCTGGCCCAAGATGCGGGTGAGCTCGTCGTTGTCCACGTTCAGCGTCCAGTTCGCCCCAGACAGCGGTGTGTCAATGAAAGCTAGCATCCAAATGAAGTCCATGGCCGGGTTGACGTTGTTCACATAGAAGAACAACTTCTGCCACATCTTAATAGAATCGATGAGCGTGAGGCAGGGTAAGTGGCACCCGCGGATTATGTATCGGGGATGTTCTTCTAGCTCTTGAGGTAGAACAAATTCCTCTAGATCTCCGAGAAGGGAAAGAGGCCGATGTATGCCTCATAAAAGGTCACGAAGTAGGAGATTTTTAATATGGAGTTAGGCACCATATGGTGTGGCTGGAGCCCGAACGTTTCGAGAAAGTACTTGAAGAACCTGCTCGTTAGCAGGCCAAAACCTTGCAGGAAGTGCAAGGCAAAGACAATATATTCCCCCTTCACAGGCTCCGGTGCTAGCTCGTTGCTGGGGCCCGGGCCACAACGCGATCCTTTGCCGGAAGAGTCCGAGTACGACGGAGGTACTCGATGTCCTTCACTGTTAATTCAAAACCGTCATGTGGGGACCCCGACTCATAAGTCATGATCACCGAATGTACGTGCATAGTGATCCTAGAGATCAATGCCCACTGGATACACAAAAACTTAATAACAAGAGTCTTACATCCATTACGTACCATTTTACTGAAGTATGGCCTTTACGACCATGTCTTGATAAACTCGGAGCAGAAATCTTCAACGATAGCGTGAACCCATGCCATCTTCCTTAACCCTACAGGCATTCTAACTGGGAAGCGTCCTAGCTTTCATGTACGTCACCAAGGTACTCTTCATTATTTCATGTGCTTTCATGCCTGGCCAATAAAATAACCAGTGGACCAATGGGTACTTTGAATGTAATCGCAAGCAACCCATGTTTGGAGCTAGGTATAACAATGCATGATACAACACTAAGTAGGTAATTCACGGAAAGCTAATTTTTGAGTGCAATGACATGTTCAATCAATTTGTAAAAGCATGCATCAATAGGTTGTGGATATCCATTTGACAAGTTACAGATACCATCATAAGCAGGGGTTGAACCTCTCATGTTCAGTCATCATGTCAAGTCATCTGACTTAGCTCAAATACCATCTTTCTCCCCCCCCACACACGCCAAGTTTGAGAAAACATCGTACATAGTTTAAGAGGCACCACCCAAGTGTCCTTGACTATGGACACGGCTATTCAGATAGTTTTACACTCTGCAGAGGTTGCACACTTTACCCACAAGACTTGGGGAACCTTCATGTCAATCCTCGGCTCGCGATACGTGATACGTACATTTTGCATCATGATTTCCTACTATTATTTATAGTGTTTTCGTGCTTAATAATGCTTTGTGGAGTAATTCTAATGCCTTTTCTCTCATAATATGCAAGGTGTGCACAAAGAGGGAGAATATCGGTAGCTGGAATTCTGGACCTGAAAAAGCATATCACGGATACTTATTCTGCACATCTTAAAATGAGATGATAGTTCACGAAGATTTATTTTGGAATATATAATTAATAATGGAGCAAATTACTATCATAGGGGTCTACCTAGTGAGCACAAGACACCAAGGCGTGCCAGGCCCCCGAAACGCGCCCTGGTGGGTTGTGCTCAACGTGGCCCACCTCCGGTGCCCATCTTCTGGTATTATGGAATTTTGATTTATAAAAATTAAGGAGAGAACTTTTGGGACAGAACTCCGCCGTCTCAAGGTAGAACTTGGGTAGGAGCACTTTTGCCCTCCGGTGGAGCGATTCTGCCAGAGGAACTTCCCTCCTATAGGGGGAAATCGAAGCCATCGTCATCACCAACAAACCTCTCATCTATGGGAGACCATTCCTCATCAACATTTTAAACAAAATCATCTCCTCCCAAACCATAGTTCATCTCTTGTGTCCAATCGCTCTACCGGAACCTCAGATTGGTACCTATGGGTGACTAGTAGTGTTGATTACATTATGTAGTTGATTACTATAAGGTTTATTTGGTGGAATTATATGTTCAGATCAATTATGCTATTTAATACCCCTATGATCTTGAGCATGAATATCACTTGTGAGTAGATACCTTTGTTCTTGAGGTCACGAGAGAAGTCATGTTGCAAGTAATCATGTGAATTTGATATGTGTTCGATATTTTGATGATATGTATGTTGTGATTCCTTTAGTGGTGTCATGTGAACATTGACTACAGGACACTTCACCAGACTTGGGACTAATGGAATGCATTATGGAGTAGTTACTGGATGATGGGTTGCTAGAGTGACAGAAGCTTAAACCCTAGTTTATGTGCTACTTTGTAAGGGGCTAATTTGGATCCACATGTTTTATGCTATGGTTTGATTTTATCTTAATACTTTTATCATAGTTGCGGATGCTTGCGAGGGGTTTAATCATGAGTGGGAGGTTGTTCAAGTAAGAATAGAACCCAAGCACCGGTCCACCCACATATCAAATTATCAAAGTAGAGAACACGAATCAAACCAACATGATGAAAGTGACTAGATGAAATTCCCGTGTACCCTCAAGAACAGTTTGCTTATTATAAGAGATTGTTTTGTCCTGTACTTTACCACAAAAGGATTGGGCTACCTTGCTGCAATTTATTTACCATTACCATTACTTTTTCATTACCAATTATCTTGCTCTCAAACTACCTATTAACTACAATTTTAGTGCTTGCAGAAGCTACCTTGCTGAAAACCATTTGTCATTTCCTTCTGGCCCTCGTTGGGTCTGAGACTCTTACTTATTGAAAGGACTATGATTGACCCCCTACACTTGTGGGTCATCAAGACACTTTTATGGCGCTGTTGCCGAGGAGTGAAGTGCTCTTGGTAAGTGGAAATCGGTAAGGAAAAAACTTACACTACGTGCTGAATATATTGTCACTTGTTACTATGGAGAACAATCCTTGAGCGGTTTGTTTGGGGTATCTTCACCTCGACCGGAACCACAATTAGTTGACCCTCAACCTACCGCAGCTACCAAAAATATTGGTTATGAAATTCCTTTGGGCACGATAGAAAAATGACTAGCTAATCCTTATGCAGAAGACCGAACTGAACATCCTGTTTTGCACCTAATACATGTGGATGAAATTTGTGGATTATTTAAGCTTGCAGGTTTATCCGAAGCTAAAGTTAAGAATAAGATTTTCCGTTTATCTTTTAAGGAAAGAATTAACATGGTATAAACTATGTGATGATATTGGATCATGGAAGGAATCGATTGAAATGGGAATTCTACCAAAAGTTTTATCCTATGCATCTAGTTCGTCGCGATCGGAATTATATATACAATTTTTGGCCTCGTGAAGGAGAAATCATCGCTCTATCTTGGGAGAGGCTTAAGTCAATTTTATATTCATGCCCAAATCATAATCTCTCAAGAGAAATTATTATTCAAAAAAATTATGCTCGACTTTCTCATAATGATTGATCCATGCTCGATACTTCTTGTACTGGTTCTTTTATGAAGAAGACTATTGAATTCAAGTGGGGTCTATTAGAAAGAATTAAATGCAACTCTGAAGATTGGGAACTCGACGAAAGTAATGAGTTAGGTATTAAGCTTTAGTTTGATCGTGTTAAATCATTTATTAATACTAATGCTTTTGACAAGCTTAGCACTAAATATGGACTTCACTCTGGATAGTAGCCTCCTTTTGTGAATCATTTGCTACTCATGTTGATCTCCCTAAGGATAAGTGGTTTAAATATTATACCCCCTATTAAAAAAGAAACCTAGAATCGGTCATAGATAAGAAGAAACTATAATTTACTATGTCGATCCACTTGTGCCAACTGCTTATATTGAAAAACCACCTTTTCCTGTTAGGATAAAGGAACATGCTAAGGTATCAACTGTGGTTCGCAAAAGTAGTATTAAAGCACCTAAGCCCTTTGAACAAATTAAAGTAGAACCTACTTTTGGTATGGTTAAAGATCTTTTGGTATAAAATATTGATGGGCATGTTATTTACTTCTGTGATGAAGCTGCTAGAATTGCTAAACCCAATGAAAAAGATAAACATAGACCCGTAGTTGTCATGCCTGTTGTCTCAGTTAAAATAGGAGATCATTGCTATCATGGATTATGTGATATGGGTGCTAGTGTGAGTGCTATTACTTTTACTTTATACCAAGAAATTATGAATGACATAGCACCTGGTGAAATAGAAGACATTGATGTTACTATGAAACTTGCTAACAGAGACACCATCACACCACTTGGGATTGTTAGAGATGTTGAAGTCATGTGTGGAAAATAAAATATCCTACCGATTTTCTAGTTCTTGGTTCCCCACAAGATGACCTTTTTCCCATTATCTTTGGTAGACCATTCTTGAACACAGTTAATGCTAAGATAGATTGCCAACAAGAAACCGTCAGTGTCTCATAAGTTTAATTTTTCCAAGTTTAGTAGACTACCCCGTAATAAAGAATTATCTATTGAGGATGAAATAATTGGTCTTGCTTCTATTGCTGCTCCTTCTAATGATCCACTAGAACAATATTTGCTAGACCATGAAAATCATATGCAGTTGCGTGAAAGAAATGAAATAGATAAATTTTGTTTGAACAACAACCTCTACTAAAACACAATTTGCCTATTGAAACTCTTGGAGGTCCTCCTCCACCTAAAGGTGATCCTGTGTTTGAATTAAAACAACTGCCCGATACTTTGAAGTATGATTATCTTGATGATAAAAAGATATATCATGTTATTATTAATGCTAACCTTTCAGAACACAAAGAAGAAAGATCATTAAAAATTTCGAGGAAGCAATGGGATGCTATTGGATATACTCTTGATGTTCTTAAGGGCATTAGTCCCACTCTATGTCAGCAACAAGATCAATATGTATCCTGATGCTAAACCCATTGTTGATCACCAACGATGATTGAATCCTAAGATGAAATAAGTGGTAAGAACTGAAATACTAAATCTTCTGGAAGCAGGTATAATCTATCCCATAGCTGATAGTAGATGGGTAAGTCTCATTCAGTGTGTCCCTAAGAAGGGAGGTATTACTGTTGTTCCTAATGATAAAAACGAACTTATCCCACAAAGAATTGTCACTAGCTATAGAATGGTAATTTATTTTTTTAAATGAAATAAAGCTACTAGAAAAGATCATTACCCTCTGCCTTTGATTGATCAAATGCTAGACAGATTATCTAAGCACACACACTTTTGTTTCCTAGATGGATATTCTGGTTTCTCTCAAATACCTATGTCACAATCTAATCAAGAGAAAAACCACCTTTACTTGTCCTTTTTAGACCTATGCTTAGAGATGTATGCCTCTTAGTTTATGCAATGCACCTGCTACCTTTCAAATATGTATGAATGCTATATTCTCTTATTTTTATGAAAAGATTGTGGAAGTTTTCATGGATGATTTTTTTCTATTTACGAAACTTCTTTTGATGATTGCTTGAGCAACCTTGATCGAGTTTTGCAGAGATGTGAGCAAACTAATCCCATCTTGAATTGGGAGAAGTTCCACTTTATGGTTAATGAAGGCATTCTCTTGGGGCATAAAATATCTGAATGAGGTATTGAGGTGGATCAAGCTAAAGTTGACACAATTGAGAAAATGCCATGTACTAAAGATATTAAAGGTATTCGGAGATTCCTTGGTCATGCTGGTTTCTATAGGTGATTTATTAAATACTTCACCAAAAATTCTAGGCCTCTTACTAATCTTTTACAAAAGTATATTCCCTTTGTTTTGATGATGATTGTGTAGAAGCCTTTGAAACTCTAAAGAAAGCCTTAACTTATGCACCTATTGTTCAACCACCTGACTGGAACTTGCCTTTTTAAATTATGTGTGATGCTAGTGATTATGTTGTTGGTGCTGTTCTAGGACAAACCGTTGATAAGAAATTAAATGTTATCCATTATCCTAGCAAAACTCTAGACAGTGCCCAAAGAAATCATGCTACTACTGAAAAAGAATTTTTAGCAGTTGTGTTTGTGTGTGATAAATTTAGATCTTACATCATTGATTTCAAAGTTATTGTTCACACTGATTCCAAAGAGGATAAACATAGACTCATTAGGTGGGTTCTCTTGCTTCAGGAATTTGATTTACATATCACTGATAGGAATGGAGCTGAGAACCCCATAGCTGATAACTTGTCTAGGTTAGAAAATATTCTTGATGACCCATTACCTAGTGATGATAGTTTTCCTAATAAATGGTTAGTTGCATTAAATGTTGCTCAAAAAACTCCTTGGTATGCTGATTATTCTAACTAGATTGTTGCTAAATATATACCACCTAGTTTCACATAGCAACAAAAGAAAAAAAATCTTCTATGATTTAAGTCGTTACTTTTGGGATGACTACATCTTTATAAAGAAGGAGTAGATGATATTATTAGATGTTGTGTACCTAAGCATGAACAGGAACAAATCCTACGGAAAATGTCATTCAAAAGCCTATGGAGGACACCCTACGGGAGATAGAACTACTCACAAGGTATTACGATCCGGTTTTTATTGCCTACTCTCTTCAAGGATGACCGTAAGTTTGTCTTGTCTTGTGATGAATTCCAAAGAATTGGTAATATCGGTAAGCGTTAGGAAATGCCTATGAATTATTCACTTGTTGTTGAACCATTTGATGTTCGGGGTTTTGATTATATGGGACCTTTTTCTTGCTCTAATGGGTATACTCATATTTTGGTTGCTCTTGATTACGTCACTAAGTGGGTAGAAGCTATTCCAACTAGTAGTGCTGATCATAACACCTGCATTAAAATACTTAAAGAAGTTATCTTCCTGAGGTTTGGAGTCCCTAGATATTTAATGATTGATGGTGGTTCACACTTTGTCCATGGTGCTTTCCGTAAAATGCTTGCTAAATATGATGTTAACCATAAAATTGCATCACCCTATCATCCTCAATCTAGTGGTCAAGTTGAACTTAGTAATAGAGAAATAAAATTAATATTAGAAAAAATGTCAATAGGTCCCAAAATAATTGGTCTAAGAAACTAGATGATGCACTTTGGGCCTATAGAACAACTTATAAAAATCCTATGGGTATGTCTCCATACAAAATGGTATATGGGAAAGCTTGTCATTTGCCTCTAGAGTTAGATCACAAAGCATTTTGGGCAATTAAAGAACTCAACTATGACTTCAAACTTGTCGGTGAAAAGAGGTTATTTGATATTATCTCACTAGATGAATGGAGAACCCATGCTTAT
This sequence comes from Hordeum marinum, assembly GCA_022496015.1. NCBI lineage: Eukaryota > Viridiplantae > Streptophyta > Magnoliopsida > Poales > Poaceae > Hordeum > Hordeum marinum. The sequence continues at coordinate 124,092,525 of CM039676.1, read as the reverse complement.
GAAAATGCGAAACTATTCAGAGAAAAGGTTAAAAGATGGCATGAAAAAAGAATCGAAAAGCGAGGATTCAAAGTTGGAGAATATATCCTTTTGTACAACTCTCATTTCTGATTTTTTGCAGGAAAACTTCTTTCCAAATGGGAAAGACCATATGTTATCGAAGAGGTTTGTCGCTCTGGAGCTATCGTGATTAATAATGTTGAAGGTACTAACCTGAAGGTGGTCAATGGAAAAAAGAATTAAACACTATATGTCAGGTATGCCTATTAATGTTTAAAGCAATGTTGTCCAAACCATGTGTCAGATCAAAAGTAGGTCTAGAGTGGGGGGGGTGATTAGACTACTTGACCAAATAAAAGTTTTACATTTTCCCAGTTTTAGTTGTGGGCAGATTTTAGCAATGATAGCAAGTCAAGCACACCCTACACATGCATGTCTACGAGTATATCAGCATAAAGTAAAGACAAGCACATGTAATAGAGGTAAGGGTTAGAATATCAAACAAAATTGTAGATACGACGATTTTTCCCGTGGTTCCGACAGGTGACGCTATCGTATGTCCACATTTATGGAGTCTTCAACCCACTGAGGGTAATGGTCACGAGGGTCCACGGAGGGCTCTGATGACCCACAAGTATAGGGGATCAATCATAGTCCTTTCGATAAGTAAGAGTGTCAAACCCAATGAGGATAAGAAGGATATGATAAGCGGTTTTCAGCAAGGTAATTTCGTCAAGCACTTAAATTGTAAGTAGCAAGTGTTTTGATAGCAAGGTAATTTGTAACGCACAAGTAACGGTAAGAATAGGTAACGTGAAGCAAGGTAGCCCAATCCTTTTGTGGCAAAGGACAGGCCAAAACTATCTCTTATGATGAGTAAAGTGTTCTTGAGGGTACACGGGAATTTCTTCTAGTCACTTTCATCATGATTGTTTGATTCGTGTTTGCTACTTTGATACTTTGATACATGGGTGGACCGATGCTATGGTGTTTTTCTTACTTGAACTAACAACCTACTTATGATTAACCCCCTCACAAGCATCCGGAACTACGAGAAAAGTATTTAGACAAAGTCTAACCATAACATTAAACAAGTGGACCCAAATCAGCCCGTTATGAAGTAGCGCATAAACTAGGGTTTAGGCTTCTGTCACTCTAGCAACCCATCATCTAATAACTATTCCACAATGTATTCCCTTAGGCCCAAGGGTGGTGAAGTTTTATGTAGTCGACGTTAACATGACACCACTAAGGGAATCACAACATATATATCATCAAAATATCGAACACATATTAAATTCACATGATTACTTGCAACATAACTTCTCCCGTGACCTCAAGAACAAAAGTAACTACTCACAAATATTATGCATGCTCAAGATCAGAGGTGTATTGAATATCATAATGGATCTGAACATATAATATTCCACCAAATAAACCATATAGTAATCAACTACACAAGGTAATCAACTCTACTAGTCACCCACAGGTACCAATCTAAGGTTGCGGTACAAAGATTGAACACAAGAGATGAACTAGGGTTTGAGAGGTTATGGTGCTGTTGAAGATGTTGATGAAGAACGGCCTCCCCAAGATGAGAGGGTTGTTGGTGATGACGATGGCTTCGATTTCCCCCTGCTCGAGGGAAGTTCCCCCGGCGGAATTGCTCTGCCGGAGGGCAAAAGTGCTCCTACCCAAGTTCCGCCTCGAGGTAGCGGCGCTTCGTCCCAAAAGTCCTGCTCTAAATATATTTAGGTTTTTTAGGATTTTATACCAGAAAATGGGCTCCGGTGGTGGGTCTGGGTGCCCACCCTCCACCAGGGCATGGTTAGGGGGCCTAGCGTGCCCTGGTAGAGGGTGGCCACTTGGTGGGCCCCCTCCGTTAGTTCTCAGCTCCAGTAATTCTTATTTATTGCATAAAAATTCTTTGTAAATTTTTAGCTTCATTGGAGTTGTGCAGAATAGGTATCTCTGGCATGCTTTTTCGGGGTGTTCAATTCCAGTTGCCAGCATTCTCCATCTTGATGTAAACCTGAAAAATTGTGAGAGAAAAGGAATTAGAATTACTCCCCAAAAATTTATTATGCATAAAAACATTATAAAAACAGTAGTAAAACATGATGCAAAATGGACATATCAACTCCCCCAAGCATAGACCTCGCTTGTCCTCAAGCAAAAGCCGATATCGAAGAACATATCCACATGGTTTGAGAGAGACGTGTTGATAAAAACAAAATACAAACATAGTACCATCGTGCTTATTATTATAACAACAACAAAAACTAACATAAAACTTTTATTTCATAGAAGCATCATATAACTTCTTATGAGCAAGTAACAATTCATCAAAACATGGAAGTATAAAGCACAAACCTTATTGGAAACCAACAATCTATGTTCTGAGTGAACTTTGCAACTACAATTCATCATATTTTCAGGAAGGGTCTCATGTAGGAGCCTTTTGGCAAGTCCATATAATCAACCATCATTTATTTTTCTATGATTGCTAATGCTCACAGCATACCCATGGACATAAAGTTTCAACCGGACACATAGAAAGATAGGGGCTTATAGTTTGCCTCCCAACATATTCACCTCAAGGGTGATGTCAACAATAATAATTCATGCTCATGCATATCCAACTGGTCATATGTGCCTAGATCTTTCCTCACCACATGAGGCTTGCCAAAGGAGAAAAATAAAAAGGAATAGGGAGAATACTTTGAATCTTGCAGAAAAGTAAGTACATAAAAGTAAAAGATAGGCCCTTCACAGAGGGAAGCCGAGGTTGTCATTCGCTTTTTAGTTTGTATGCCAAATCCCTTAGCGCAAAAGAATGTCACGTTGCATTGACTTTTGTGATAGAAACCTTTATTATGCAGTCTGTCACTTTTATTACTTTGCCATTACAAGTTCATCCAATGCTCAATTTTCTCTTACACTAATTGATCCAACACTTTTAGAAGCAATTTGTATTGACATGATGCACCAATGACAATCTACTTGAAGGATCTTGTTCAATCCATAGGTAGGTATGGTAGACTCTCTGTAACATCCCAAAATTTTAATTTGGAATGTTATGAAATATAGCTATGCATCTATCATCATCATTGCTTGCATGTATGTATTAATTGAAATGCCTTCTCTGAGTTTCTGAAACCCCTTTCTACTTTCAATGTGTTGCTTTCACCTATTTGAAAATCTTGGTAAAATGTTCAAATATGAGGGGAGGAACATGACACTCCACACCAGGGACTATTTGGTGATTAATTTGAACAAAAACAACCAGGAGTTGTCTTGAAAATATTTGCAAAAAGGATTTAAAAGCAAATAGGCCATTTCTAAAAATATTATTTTCAAAGTGTTCAAATGACAGAATAAAAATGTTCAATAATGGCATTTATTATTCTGTTAATTTTGATATATAATACTCCTATATTTAGAAATGTTTTGAATGCTTTTAAAGACGTTTTACTGCTCTGGTTAATAAAAACAGTAACAGTTTTATAATTAAACGGGCCGGCCCATGGGCATTTATTAGCGAATTGATTTCCAGCCGGTCGACCGACGCGCAGTAACCACTCTCCCTCCCTTTGACACCGGGTCCCACCCCGACCGACCGTTCGCCCCGCGCGGTCGCCTCCTTCCTCCCGCACGCGCCATCGCCGCCGGGACTCTCTCCCCAGATCTCCCTCCTCTCTCCTCCCCCGCACCACCCGAGCACCCTATAAGTAGCCCTGTCCCTCCTCTCTCCATTCCCCCCTGAATCCCCTATCTCCCTCATCGAGACGCTGCCAAATCCCTCGCCGGAGCCCCAGCCGCCACCGAACCTCCCGGCGCTCGTGGCCATCGACTCCGACCTCCCCTCGCCTCTCCGACGCCATCGTTCGACGCCGGACGTCAAGCGCCGCCGCCCGGACCACTCCACTGCCTCCCTCGACCACCGGAGCTCCTCGCCGTCATCTTCGCCGCTTTCGGACTCGCCGGAGATCCCCACATCGGCGACCTTTACACTGTGAGCCCTCCCAACCCTCGGATCTTTACTCAACGGCCAAGATTAGATCGGGTTATTCCCGAACCGTTTTTCTCTTCCGATCGGTCGCCCGCCCGTATCTCCCGCACGCACGCGCTAGCCAGCCAATAGGAACCTGCCACGTCACCCTGGCCGTCCGATAGTTTTTTTTCTAACTTCACTTTTGTTTAGTTAACAGGTTGTTTTAGAAATTTGTTTTGCTTATAACTTTTTATCTGTTTAGTGTTTTGAGTTGATTCCTTTTGCAATATCTCACATTTTTCATGTAGTTTTACCCTGAACTTTTAAATTTTAAATTTGAACTATAAAATTTGAATTGAATCAAATTTTCTCAAATCATTCAAATCTGGATAACTAGAGTTTAAAAATAGATTTTGATATGAATATTTTTGCTACTGCTTGGTATTAGTTAGGACTAGAAGATTGCTTAGTTTGAGGATTTTTAGAATGATTGTGATTAGTGTTTTAGCTATAAATAGAATCTGCCTAGTATTATAGTATAGTTTTATTTACTTAGTTTTAGTTAGTTTCAATTAGATTTAGTTTTAATTTGATTTAGTAGGTTCTGTTGCTTGAACATTTAGTGTTTTACTTACTGTTAATAAAAATATAAAATTGTTTAGTTTATTTCTTTGTTAATACAGGAATCACAACTTCTTTTCAAAAAGGTTTAATTTGATTAAAACAATTAGTTAGTAATAGTTTTTCTTTCAACAAAGTTTTATATAATTTAATTCTGTTTTCTAAGACAAGTTTATTTGTAAATTCTTTCCTGTTAAGAACATGTTTTGTTAATAAATAATAAGTTTAGTTTCATTCTTTTGTTAGTAAAACTATAGTTGATTCATATAGTGTTTATCCAAACTTTTATAAACTTTACTAAAGTTTTTCTCAACAAACTTTAAATTTATTTAATTCTGTTATTAATAATTTTTTTTATTGTTTTCTTGCTGTCAACTATTGTTTTGGTTAATACAAATGGTTTCATTATGTTAGTAATGTTTTATCCATCATTTTTTTGAAAACAAAAATTTGAGTGTTTTCTTGCTTGTGATTTGTGCATTGTTTTGTCTTGATTGTTTACTATTTCATTGTTGATTTTTGTGAGTTATATTATTTTTGTTGTATGTTTATTGAGTGCTCTTGTTTGCTTCGTTAGATTATCCGGAGTGCGAGGCTTGTTACTTAGAGTCACTCACGTACGAAGATCATCAATCAGGCAAGTCACTTTGATCATCTTTACCCATGTTTTTATTGCATTAGTTCTTCCATCCCCCCAATTGCATGCAAAGTAGGTATTGGAAACTTGGCTACTGTTGTAGTATCATGTGGTAGGTACCCCCTCTCAACCTTTGACACATTGGCCCCGGGAAACGTTGTTTTACTTTTTGCTATGCTATTAGTAGATATGGTTGGTTGTGTGATTCATGAGAGTTGAGAGAGTTAATAATTTCAAGACCTACATAATGATCAAGACTTCAAGACTCTGAGTTTTCAACTTACCTCTAGGTGGATGATGGTTGAACGGCACCCTGGAGAAACCAGTGGATTTGCCTAGGTGTTGCTGGAGATGGCCAGTATTCACGTGGAAAGGTCCACCCAGGCACAAAGAAATGGATGGATGCTTCAAGACCCAAGGCTTACCTGCACAGCCACAAGTCATTATGGGCTCTGGCTTGGTTGGATATCATGGTGACCCTGGACAGGCGGTGCTACGAGATGTAGAAGAACGGTAGGAAAGGATGGGCACCGACAGAGTCGCAGGGAAACCCTTTGGAAGACCATGTTTTGGTCATCCTTTTCTCAAACACCCTGAAGTGCGAGAAATCAAACGGAGGCGACCAAATCTTGTGGGGAACGTGTGCAAAACTCTGCAGAGTACTCAAACCTAATCGATTAGCCGTGTCCACGGTCATGGACAACTTGAGCCAAAGGAACCGAAACTTCCGAAAACTCTCAACACAATTAATATGATGATGTGGGTATTAATAACTTGGTTATGAGAATTGGTTGGTGGAACCATCTCATTAAACAACCAACTTAGTAATAATTTTTCTTAGTCCTCTCTTGTTGTAGGAAAATTGGCTTTACACAAAACTTACTACTCCACCTGCCATAATTGCATATAGATTAGAGGATTATCTTCTCACCCCTCTTTTGTGACTTTGCCGGCATATTCCATATGCTGACCTACACGGCTGCAACGTATCATGTTGCAGAGTACTTTTCCGACCAGGAGTGAGGATACGCTCTACGCTTGGTGAGATGCCTTGGGAGTCAGATGGACTCATCAACCTTTGACGCTTCCGCAAGATTTAGATATTCTCATGAGTTGGCCTTCAACCACTTTATTGTAATTTTTATTGTAATAAAGGACTCGATATGAGATTTCGTCAATATAATGCTGTGTGATTTCCCTTTGATATATACATTGATGTACCGTGTGTGTACCAGCATGATCTTGGGATGGTATGGAAACACCGGAGATTCGACCTTTCAGGTCGGGTCGCTACAGAAATGGTATCAGAGCACACGCTGACCGTAGGACGTAACCTCTAGGATTGGAAAGCCTTAGGATTGTATCTCTTTGTCTTTAAAATTCTTATACTCTCATCTACTCGTTTCTGACTCCTCTCCGATTATTTCGAAATTTATAGATGGCCACCTTCATCCCAGTGTTGATCACGGAGTTTTGCCAGCCTGACGCAACGATGCCCTTTGGTAAGGAGCTGATGAGGATTGTCAAGGACGTAAGGATTGCTTTGCCGAGCATCACCGAGATTCCTATCATGTCATTTCCAGAAGATGAACGCTAAAGGATCGAGGTGCACATCCCCGGGAAGACCTTTGGGAATCGGAAGGAACCCATCGACTTCAAGTTTGTGGCACCCAGCTGGATACTTGGGAGAGACATGGCCATCGATCGTGCCCTTGGATGTATTCAGGAGGAATACAGAGGTGGAACCATTTCACCAGGACTCAACATGGTTTGTCGTAGGGATGTCCATGGAAACATCATAACCCCTCCCACTACAGACACCACCATTTCCTATATCCAGACTCTGGAGACCCACATCAGAACTCTGGAGCTTCGAGTTCGTGCTGATACGAAGACAATCAAGAATCTGATGAACCATGAGATTGACGTCGAAGCTGACTTGCGGGAAACCAACTATGAACATGAATATGAGGTGAAGGATTTCTTAGAGAGGATCGACAAGCTGAACACATCGCCACTTTGGAGGAACAAATGGACATGGGTGAAAATCTTGATCCTGAGGGAGACTTGGCTCCTTTCATCAGCGACGATGATGACTATGAGGAGAGCACCACTGGAGGAGACTCAGTCACCATGTATTTCTGAGGAAAACTTTAGTTATGCCCTCCATGTATCTTTTATTTTCAACGCTAAGAGCGTAGGTCGATGTGTAGTTTGATTTAGACTTGTATTCCCGATGTTTGACATTGATTGAATAAATGAATGAGTGTTTCGTGTGATATGTTTGTTGCATTGCATATGGGTAGTGAATTTATCCTTTTAGGCCCTTGTTCTATTCTAATTCTCACCCCTCTGAAAACAGCAAGATGCCTCCACGACGTGAGTCCGACTTCACCTTCCCGCCGGAACTCATGCAACTCCTTCAGCAGCAGAATGCACTGATGCAACTATTGATCCAGAATCAGACCAACAACCAGAACAACAACCACCACCATCCACCCCAGGCTGACAATCTCACCCGTTTTCTGAGGTTGAACCCTCCAACTTTCTCCAGCAGCACTGAGCCCATTGTGGCAGATGACTGGCTCCGTAAGATGGAGAGAGAACTCGTCACCGCTGGATGTACTAATGCTGAGAAAGTGCGCTTTGCCGCACATCAACTGGAAGGACCAGCAGCTTCGTGGTGGGAGAACTACACCACCACATATCCTATTGCTGATATAACTTGGGAGCAATTCAAGCTCGCTTTCTGCACCGCACATGTTTCAGCTGGAGCTATGAGTCTGAAGAAGCGCGAGTTTCGCAACTTGCGCCAGGGAAATCGCTCTGTGGCCCAGTACGTGGACGACTTCATCACATTGGCTCGTTATGCACCAGGAGACGTGGCCGATGATGCGGCCAAACAAGAGAAGTTTCTGGAAGGACTCAACGATGAGTTGAGCATGCAGCTGGTAGTGGCTACCTTCAACAACTACCAAGAGCTGGTGGACAAGGCCCTCATCTTAGAGGGTAAACAACTGCAAATTGAGAATCGCAAGCGGAAGTACACTCAGGGGAAGTTTAACTCTGGAGCTCATCAGAAGCCCCGCTACTCCCCGTACTCAGGAAATACCGGATCAGGTACCGGTAAGTTTGGAAGGCACACTCATGCTGTGCACAACCATGGAGGCCACAACCATGGAGGAAATGGGAATGTTCGTCCCAACCATGGCAATTTCAAGACTGACAATGGGAATGGGAACAACAACCAGCACCGTCACGCTCCTACTCAGAAGGATCTGAGCCACATCACCTGTTTCAAGTGCCAGAAGACAGGGCACTATGCTACTGAATGTCCCCAGAGTAAGCAAGGAAATGGAAACGACAACTCCGCAGCCAAGAAGCCAAATCCGTTTCCTCGTGCCCAGGTGAATCACCTCGACGTGGAAGAAGTCTATGATCAACCCGAGACTGTGGTTGGTAAGTTTTTATTGCATTCACGTCCAGTTACAGTACTTTTTGATTCCGGTGCAACTCATCCATTCATATCAAGGGTAGTTGTGGATAAGTATGGTTTGCCCACCAAAACCCTTAGTCAGCCCATTAAGGTCAGTTCCCCAGGAGGTATGATGATGGCAGGGATAGGATGCCATGCCTTGAAACTCAATATAGGAAACCATGTTTTCCCCACCAACCTCATCGTCTTAGAATCCTAGGGATTGGATGTAATCCTAGGCATGGATTGGATGACCAAGTATGAAGGAAATCTTGATTGCCCTAGCAAGTCTGTTTCACTCACCACCCCGGAGAACAAGAGGATTAAGTATGTATCCCGACGCACACGTATGAGTGCTCGGTTAAATTCTCTCACAGGAGTTGTTCAGGAGGAAGTACCTGTGGTAAAAGACTTTCCGGATGTATTCCCGGAAGAATTACTAGGCATGCCACCAGATAGGGAGATTGAGTTCCTAATAGAGCTACAACCAGGGACAACCCCAATTTCCAAGAGACCCTATCGGATGCCCACAAATGATTTAGTGGAAATCAAGAAGCAGATTAAGGAGCTATTGGACAAGGGATATATTCGCCCAAGTTCTTCACCTTGGGGAGCCCCAGTTCTTTTGGTGGAGAAGAAGGATAAAACCTTGAGAATGGTAGTCGATTATCGTGCCTTGAACGAGGTGACTATCAAGAACAAGTACCCTCTACCGATGATTAATGACTTGTTTGATCAGCTAGTAGGCGCCAAAGTATTCTCCAAGATCGATCTTCGATCAGGGTATCACCAACTGAAGATTCGTGAACAGGATATACCCAAAACAGCTTTCACCACAAGGTATGGCCTGTATGAGTATACTGTCATGTCCTTTGGTTTGACTAATGCTCCTGCCTACTTCATGAATTTGATGAACAAAGTGTTTATGGAATATTTGGACAAGTTTGTCGTAGTGTTCATCGATGACATTTTGATATTCTCCAAGAACGAGGAACAACACAAGGAACATTTGCGTTTAGTTCTGGAGAAGCTGAGAGAGCATCAGTTATATGCCAAGTTCAGCAAATGTGAATTTTGGCTGACGGAAGTCAGATTGCTTGGACATGTTATTTCCGGAAAAGGAATAGCCGTAGACCCCGCTAAGGTTGAAGCCGTCACCGAGTGGAAATCACCCACCTCAGTTAAGGAGATCCGAAGTTTCCTCGGACATGCCGGATATTACCGGAGATTCATTGAGAATTTCTCAAAGATAGCCAAGCCCATGACAGAGTTGTTGAAGAAAGAGTCTAAGTATATTTGGACTGAGGAATGTGAAGTCAGCTTCCAGGAGTTGAAGAAACATTTGGTCACAGCTCCAGTGTTGATTTTGCCCAATATTCGGAAGGACTTCCAGGTTTATTGTGATGCTTCACGTCAAGGACTTGGAGGAGTACTCATGCAAGATGGAAAGGTTGTAGCTTATGCATCCAGACAACTATGACCTCATGAGTTGAATTATGCCACCCATGATTCGGAACTAGCAGCCGTAGTGCACGCACTCAAGACCTGGAGACATTTTCTTATCGGAAATAGTTGTGATGTTTACACCGACCATAAGAGCCTGAAATATATCTTCACGCAGAAAGAGTTGAACCTCAGACAGAGGAGATGGTTAGAGTTAATCAAGGACTATGACATGAGATTACATTACCATCCAGGTAAGGCTAATGTTGTAGCCGATGCCTTGAGTCGGAAAACTTATGTAAACACACTCACAGCGGGAGGATTACCCCAAGAGTTAGCCGATGATCTCAGAGAGCTCAGGCTAGAGATAGTTCCAAGCGGATATGTTGCCACACTGGAGATCTAGTCCACCTTGACCGAAAGAATTCGAGAAGCCCAGAAATCGGACAAGGAAATAGCTGAGATAAAGCAAAGAATGAAAGATGGTAAAGCTAAAGGTTTTCGTGAGGATGAACAAGGAACTCTGTGGTTTGAGAAGCGAATCTATGTGCCCAATGACCCAGAGCTCAGGAAGTTGATACTTCAAGAAGCCCACGATTCACCTTACTCGATACACCCAGGCAACACCAAGATGTACCTGGATTTGAAGGAAAGTTATTGGTGGACAGGTATGAAGAAAGATATTGTGGAACATGTTGCAATATGTGATGTTTGTCAGCGAGTAAAGTCGGAACATCAGAAACCAGCAGGGTTACTCCAACCTGTGCCGATACCTGAGTGGAAATGGGAAAAGCTTGGTATGGATTTCATCACAGGACTACCCAGGACTCGTTCAGGTTATGATTCCATCTGGGTAGTGGTAGATCGTTTGACCAAGGTGGCTCATTTCATTCCAGTGAAGACCACCTATACCATGCTAAGTTAGCCAAGATATATATGACCAGGATCGTATGTATGCATGGAGTTCCGAGGAGTATCGTGTCAGATAGAGGAACACAATTTACCTCAAAGTTTTGGCATCAATTACATGAAACTTTGGGTACAAGGCTAGAGTTCAGTACAACTTTTCATCCGCAGACCGATGGACAGACTGAGAGAGTCAACCAGATTCTGGAAGACATGTTGAGAGCTTGTGCGCTAGATTATGGATCTAGTTGGGATGACAACTTACCTTACGCAGAATTCTCGTACAACAACAGTTATCAGACCAGTCTGAAGATGGCCCCTTTCGAAGCCTTATACGGAAGGAGGTGCAGAACACCATTGACGTGGGATGGTGTTGGAGACCGACAACTTTTTGGTCCCGACCTTATCCGAGATTCTGAAGAGAAAGTCAAGCTGATTCGCGACAGAATCAAGATAACTCAATCTCGACAGAAGAGTTATGCTGACAACAAACGCAAGGAAGTAACGTATGAAGTGGGAGATCGGGCATATCTTCGTGTGTCCCCACTTCGAGGAATCAAGAGGTTTGGTGTTAAAGGAAAGTTAGCACCCAGATTCATAGGCCCCTAAAAATTCTTGAACGTAGAGGCGAAGTTGCATACAAACTGGAATTGCCGGAAGGATTGTCCGGAGTTCATGATGTTTTCCATGTTTCCCAGTTGAAGAAATGCCATGCTGAGATGGCTGATATTCCCTTGAGAGGCACAGTGCCCCTAGAGGCCATACGACTTGACAGTGATCTGACCTATGAGGAGAAGCCTGTCAAAATCCTCGAGACTGCTAACAGAGTTACCCGCAGCAGGATCATCAAGTTCTGTAAGGTTTTGTGGAGTCACCACACCGAGGAAGAAGCCACTTGGGAACGTGAAGAAGATCTTCGTAGACACCACCCGCACCTATTTTCTAGCCAACTCGAATCTCGAGGGCGAGATTCATCTTAAGGTGGGTAGGTTTGTCACATCCCAAAATTTTATTTTGGAATGTTATGAAATATAACTATGCATCTATCATCATCATTGCTTGCATGTATGTATTAATTGAAATGCCTTCTCTGAGTTTCTGAAACCCCTTTCTACTTTCAATGTGTTGCTTTCACCTATTTGAAAATCTTGGTAAAATGTTCAAATATGAGGGGAGGAACATGACACTCCACACCAGGGACTATTTGGTGATTAATTTGAACAAAAACAACCAGGAGTTGTCTTGAAAATATTTGCAAAAAGGATTTAAAAGCAAATAGGCCATTTCTAAAAATATTATTTTCAAAGTGTTCAAATGACAGAATAAAAATGTTCAATAATGGCATTTATTATTCTGTTAATTTTGATATATAATACTCCTATATTTAGAAATGTTTTGAATGCTTTTAAAGATGTTTTACTGCTCTGGTTAATAAAAACAGTAACGGTTTTATAATTAAACGGGCCGGCCCACGGGCATTTATTAGCGAATTGATTTCCAGCCGGTCGACCGACGCGCAGTAACCACTCTCCCTCCCTCTGACACCGGGTCTCACCCCGACCGACCATTCGCCCCGCGTGGTCGCCTCCTTCCTCCCGCACGCGCCATCGCCGCCGGGACTCTCTCCCCAGATCTCCCTCGTCTCTCCTCCCCCGCACCACCCGAGCACCCTATAAGTAGCCCTGTCCCTCCTCTCTCCATTCCCCCTGAATCCCCTCTCTCCCTCGTCGAGACGCTGCCAAATCCCTCGCCGGAGCCCCAGCCGCCACCGAACCTCCCGGCGCTCATGGCCATCGACTCCGACCTCCCCTCGCCTCTCCGACGCCACCGTTCGACGCCGGACGTCAAGCGCCGCTGCCCGGACCACTCCACTGCCTCCCTCGACCACCGGAGCTCCTCGCCGTCATCTTCGCCGCTTTCGGACTCGCCGGAGATCCCCACGCCGGCGACCTTTACACTGTGAGCCCTCCCAACCCTCGGATCTTTACTCAACGGCTAAGATTAGATCGGGTTATTCCCGAACCGTTTTTCTCTTCCGATCGGTCGCCCGCCCGTATCTCCCGCACGCACGCGCTAGCCAGCCAATAGGAACCTGCCACGTCACCCTGGCCGTCCGATAGTTTTTTTTCTAACTTCAGTTTTGTTTAGTTAACAGATTGTTTTAGAAATTTGTTTTGCTTATAACTTTTTATCTGTTTAGTGTTTTGAGTTGATTCCTTTTGCAATAGCTCACATTTTTCATGTAGTTTTACCCTGAACTTTTAAATTTTAAATTTGAACTAGAAAATTTGAATTGAATCAAATTTGCTCAAATCATTCAAATCTGGATAACTAGAGTTTAAAAATAGATTTTGATATGAATATTTTTGCTACTGCTTGGTATTAGTTAGGACTAGAAGATTGCTTAGTTTGAGGATTTTTTAGAATGATTGTGATTAGTGTTTTAGCTATAAACAGAATCTGCCTAGTATTATAATATAGTTTTATTACTTAGTTTTAGTTAGTTTCAATTAGATTTAGTTTTAATTTGATTTAGTAGGTTCTGTTGCTTGAACATTTAGTGTTTTACTTACTGTTAATAAAAATATAAAATTGTTTAGTTTATTTCTTTGTTAATATAGGAATCACAACTTCTTTTCAAAAAGGTTTAATTCGATTAAAACAATTAGTTAGTAATAGTTTTTCTTTCAACAAAGTTTTATATAATTTAATTCTGTTTTCTAAGACAAGTTTATTTGTAAATTCTTTCCTATTAAGAACATGTTTTGTTAATAAATAATAAGTTTAGTTTCATTCTTTTGTTAGTAAAACTATAGTTCATTCATATAGTGTTTATCAAAACTTTTATAAACTTTACTAAAGTTTTTCACAACAAACTTTAAATTTATTTAATTCTGTTATTAATAAATTTTTTTTATTGTTTTCTTGCTGTCAACTATTGTTTTGGTTAATACAAATGGTTTCATTATGTTAGTAATGTTTTATCCATCATTTTTTTGAAAACAAAAATTTGAGTGTTTTCTTGCTTGTGATTTGTGCATTGTTTTGTCTTGATTGTTTACTATTTCATTGTTGATTTTTGTGAGTTATATTATTTTTGTTGTATGTTTATTGAGTGCTCTTGTTTGCTTCGTTAGATTATCCGGAGTGCGAGGCTTGTTACTTAGAGTCACTCACGTACGAAGATCATCAATCAGGCAAGTCACTTTGATCATCTTTACCCATGTTTTTATTGCATTAGTTCTTCCATCCCCCCAATTGCATGCAAAGTAGGTATTGGAAACTTGGCTACTGTTGTAGTATCATGTGGTAGGTACCCCGTCTCAACCTTTGACACATTGGCCCCGGGAAACGTTGTTTTACTTTTTGCTATGCTATTAGTAGACAGGGTTGGTTGTGTGATTCATGAGAGTTGAGAGAGTTAATAATTTCAAGACCTACATAATGATCAAGACTTCAAGACTCTGAGTTTTCAACTTACCTCTGGGTGGATGATGGTTGAACAACACCCTGGAGAAACCAGTGGATTTGCCTAGGTGTTGCTGGAGATGGCCAGTATTCACGCGGAAAGGTCCACCCAGGCACAAAGAGATGGATGGATGCTTCAAGATCCAAGGCTTACCTGCACAGCCACAAGTCATTATGGGCTCTGGCTTGGTTGGATATCATGGTGACCCTGGACAGGCGGTGCTACGAGATGTAGAAGAACGGTAGGAAAGGATGGGCACCGATAGAGTCGCAGGGAAACCCTTTGGAAGACCATGTTTTGGTCATCCGTTTCTCAAACACCCTGAAGTGCGAGAAATCAAACGGAGGCGACCAAATCTTGTGGGGAACGTGTGCAAAACTCTGCAGAGTACTCAAACCTAATCGATTAGCCGTGTCCACGGTCATGGACAACTTGAGCTAAAGGAACCGAAACTTCCGGAAACTCTCAATACAATTAATATGATGATGTGGGTATTAATAACTTGGTTATGAGAATTGGTTGGTGGAACCATCTCATTAAACAACCAACTTAGTAATAATTTTGCTTAGTCCTCTCTTGTTGTAGGAAAATTGGCTTTATGCAAAACTTACTACTCCACCTGCCATAATTGCATATAGATTAGAGGATTATCTTCTCACCCCTCTTTTGTGACTTTGCCGGCATATTCCATATGCTGACCTACACGGCTGCAACGTATCATGTTGCAGAGTACTTTTTCGACCAGGAGTGAGGATACACTCTACGCTCGGTGAGATGCCCTTGGAGTCAGATGGACTCATCAACCTTCAACGCTTCCGCAAGATTTAGATATTCTCATGAGTTGGCCTTCAGCCACTTTATTGTAATAAAGGACTCAATATGAGATTTCGTTAATATAATGCTGTGTGATTTCCCTTTGATATATACATTGATGTACCGTGTGTGTACCAGCATGATCTTGGGATGGTACGGAAACACCGGAGATTCGACCTTTCAGGTCGGGTCGCTACACTCTCAAATATGAGTTTGGGTTTGGGTTTTTGGATGCACAAGTAGTAGCTCTACTTAGTGTAGAATGTTTGGCTAGCAAATATATTGGGAAATCACCACATGTTAAAGGATCTATGACAACATAACCTCTATATGAATATGAACAAGCATAAATCATTACGTTGTCTTCCTTATCCAACGTCAACAATTTTGGCATATAATATTTAAGGGATTTTTTATTTCTGTGCCCCTAGTTCATTAGTTGTACTCATTCATCCCTCTTAACTTTTGCTCACTTTCCCCACTCCCCTGTCTGAAACCCTGAGAACAGGTTACAACAGACGTTGCCATTGGGTCAATGCCTCTGACTGTTAACTCTGAAAAGTGGGGCCGCTCCCACGCATGCAACTGACCGTGGTCGTGGGGTAGCACGTGTCCATGGGACATGCCCGAAATGTCCCATCGTATAAAGAGGGGGAACCACCACATGACACATCGCCCCTACCATTTCCCCCAAATCCCCTCCTTGCTTCATCGTCTTCCTCTCCCTCACCGCGTCGTCTCCCGTTCCTCCACTACATCCACCGCACCGTCTCGCTCTCCCCCACCGCATCCTCTTCCTCACCTTCATCGCCTCCATCTGTCCGATGGCGGATGCTCGTGGCGATGCCGGAGCAGCGGCCGGAGATCTAGTAGTGGAACTGTAGGGCGCGGTGACCACAGACGAAGTGAAGGACATTGGTGGCGTCCATGGCGATGCGGGGAAACTCGCAACCGCTGCGGATGTGGAGAAGGAGGTGGCGGGCTCCGCCTCAGCACTGCCGGAGCTAAAGGTGATGGCATCGAGCGGCGTAGTCCATCCTGATGCGTAGCCTGGCAAGGAGCAGGAGGTATTTGCACTTGCTTGTTAGTTCCAATATTTATCTTGTAGAGTTGGTTGCATTGGTTAGATTGTGATTCGTACGGTAGTACAGATGGTTAAAGTAGTTGGTTTGACGGATGGGCCGGTTTTTTTTCTGTATGGGGGGGGTAGGGTTTTTGTACTAGGTTTTTCTAGATTACATTCTTTGCAAAATTGTTAGATAGATCTGTATGAGAGATAGGGATCTCTGTGCTTCCATGCTACACAGATGTATGCTTACTACATTTGTTTTTAATGCTACACAAATTGGGGTTTCTAATGCTACACACATTTATGCTTATTAGATTGGGTCCCTATTAGATTTGTTTTTGAATGCTATGCGGATTAGGGTTTTGAATGTCATATGCCCAAATGGAATCCATTGATTAAGAAGTTATTTGATTGATTAGTATATAAATTTTTCCACAATATGTAGTTATATTAGCTTTGTTGTTCAATGTGTGTGCATGACAATGGAAAATGCAAATAGGATCATAGTATATTAGCCTTATGATCAATGAGTCATGTGTGCATATATAAAATTTCAATTAGCTTTTGTATTTACTAGTGATGGATGTAATTTTATATTCGGGAGGATGCTGGTTGGGGGAAAAAGAGGAAGCTGGACCTTACTGGGTCCAAGGACCCATACGATCCAGGGTATAGTGACGACGAAGAGTATGAGGTAAGCCTACTTGAAATTTAGATTGTTCATTTAGTTCCTTTGACCTGGTGTATATGAATCTATAATGTATTAATGTAATTCATTCGTGTGTGGAGTATGTCTCTGGAGAAGGTGTGGATGTGGACGACCGCAACTTCGCGTCCTTCAAAGCGAAGGAATAGGAGAATATCAGGACCAAGGGAGATGATTACTACTACAAAAGCCAGACCCTAATGCACCACCAAGCCAAAGCCAAAGTCTGGCCACTTCATTCACCTTCTAGCTCATGCAGAAGATGTAGCCATCCACAACAAGGACTACAAGATCAGGGGGCAGCATGGTGCCCTCACAAAAGTCCACACTCCCCTTCCCAAGTGATGCGATGATGTGATGATGTGTTTTACTTACTTTTGGTTGTTTGGTGAACTTTGTGTGTGAACTATGATGCTATGGTTATCTATGATGCTATGGTGAACTTTGTGTGTGAACTATATTGTGTTTTTAAATTTGTATGCTATGATTTGTTTGAGTGTTCATTTTCTGAGTTTAGGTGTTGCAATGATCACACATGCTATGATGGTATGGATATCTATATAGTCCATCATTTTATCAAATATTCCAATAACAGAGCAAAACACAACATTTGAAGGAAGATGTAATGATTTTTTGTAATAAAGGAGTATTATCCTAATTATTATTTTTGAACTGACATTTGATAAGACAGTATAAATTGAAAAAATGCAAAAAATTAAGGTGATATAGAGGAGGCCAAAGAAATTTGAATTTGAGAAATGTGCTCCAAATGAGCTCCGAGGCTAGGGTAAACAACCCCATTTGTAATAAAGTTTTTTCAGACCTACTCTAATGAGGCAAATGTTTTTTTATTAACACATATTCAATCTATATAGTTTAGAGTCGAAGTCTCACTAATTTGTGAATAAATCTTCATATTTTTACATTTTCTTTTGAAAAATATATGCTTTAATATAAAAACTATTAAAAACATGTTTAAAATATGAAAAATGGAAAACTAAGTTCAGATCCTTCTTATTCAATTTGAAATAAAGATTTGGTAATTTTTTTAAATTTTTCAAAAACTGAAGGTAACCCTACCTCCTCTCCTTGAAGTCTATGAAATGTTGGACGTGATAGCTCATATGTGTGAAAGTTTTTTCATGAAAATGACCATAGACCAAGTTTATGATTTTTTGTTGGTAACATGTCACATAAGATAGCATTGTGCACCGGTTTTATATTTTTTGTTTTTTTATAAATTAATGGTGCCCATTTGACCTCGATCGTGCCAACTAGTTTTTTTTGAAAATGTCCGTACACTAAGTTTAGTATTTTTCCTCGTTAGTATGTCTTATAAAATGACAAACGGTGAAGGTTTCATATTTTTTAATTTTTTTCAAAATTAGTTATGCCTAGTCAAAGCCTTGGAAACCCCGTTGACCAGCTCAAAACCCGTCTAAACCCCACGGGGTTTCGCCTAACCCTAGCTCCGAACGTGCGCCGTCTGATCATATGGACGGCTCCGCATCATTGGATCATGGGGCGATCCACGAGAGGCGATCCTGTTGGTTATGCTCGGCTGCTCGCCCACCATTGACTCCACGAAAAAACGTAGTTATTGGGCCCAAAAGGAAACCAAGCTCTGGTTGGGCCGTCGAATTACGTCTTTTTTTTGCATCATTTGCTCTGTTGTTAGTGAACGTGTCAACTCTGGTTTTTGCATCGTTTGAAATTACACAACAATGGACATTGCTTATTAAATTAGTTCTTTTTATTCAATACAAATGCAAAATAACCAAATTTATAAGGGCCAAATTTATTTTTATCAAGCAAAATAGCCACAAACTATTCGAACATTGTCTCTTTTTGTTCATATAATATATGTGACCATGGATTCCCGTGCGTGTAATTAGCTTCTTTTCAAACCATAGTTTCCCATGCGTGTACAATCCCGACGCCGTGGTGGGTGTGAAAATGGGCTACTTCACATTTGACCCCGTTATTGCCACGACGAAATAAGACATAGCATGACGGCTATTTAAGCCACCCTCTGCCTCTGCCATCCCTCATCCATCTCCCATCATATGCCATCTGCCCTTCTTGCTCTTCGACCCCTTCTCCTTCTTCTGCACATCCCTCAACCATGAAGTACACCTTACGAACATACTGCTTCCCACTCACCTTGCCGGAGAGGCTCTACCCTACCGGCGTGTACATTGTGCGCACACTACTTGTGTGGGCGATATCAAGGTGGAGGACCACAAGGAACTTCATCGAGTTCTTCCTCACGGCCGGCTATCGCCACCTCCCACGGGGATCTCCAACAATGTTCCACATCGAGGAGGTCATCCAAAACGGGGTGGTGGTTGCTCTCCTGGCCCACGTCACCAACACATTCAACACCTAATACCTCCTCGGCTTGGTGTTTTGGTGTGGCTACGAGTCCATTGCTTTCACCACCCACAACAGGTTCACGGAGTACACCAACATCTTCCCCACCGCATCGTGCATGCGTACTCTTCCGTACCCCATCAACAACGCCCCAGAGAAGCAGTGAAGGGAGCCCGAAGGAGGAGCGAGGTGGAGAAGGTGGCGGCTACGGTTCTAAACCCTCTATCTATTTTTCTTTTTTTGAATCTATGTTCTGTTAATTAAGTTGTAATTGAACTATGTTGGAGATGCTTTCAGTAGTCTATAGAGCGGTAAAGCCTTTTCCCCAAGGCGGGAGATAAAGCGGCTTAGCGCCGCTATGCAACTAGCCAACCTCTGGACATGCTTTAGGTCTGTGGGAATTGCAAGCTCTGCTAGAGCACGGATCTTAGGCGGATTCGCTTCTATTCCTCTATGGTAGACGATGAATCCGAGTAGTTTACCAGCGGGAACTCCGAATACACATTTCTCCGAATTGAGTCGTATGTCATACTCTCATAGGCTGGCAAAGGTTTGCTGTAGGTCGTCGATCAACTGGCTGACATGTTTGGTTTTGATTACTACGTCATCCATGTATGCCACGATTGTTTTACTAACTTGTTTTGCGAGACAAGTATGGATCATGCACTGGTATGTAGCGCCAGTGTTTTTAGCCCAAAGGGCATCGTGTTGAAGCGGAATGGTCCATAGGGGGTGATGAATTCGGTTGCAGCTTGGTCGGATTCCTTCATTTTAATCTGATGGTATCCGGAATAAGCCTCGAGGAAACACAACGAGTCGTGTACAACTATCGCATCAATAATCTAGTGATCTGGTCTATGCAGGGTAAGGGGAAAGGGTCCTTAGGGTAGGCCTTGTTGAGGTCTTTAAAAGTGATGCACAACCGCGAGGATTTGTCTTTCTTTGGCACCATCACCAGGCTTGCCAACCATTAGGGGTGCTTAATCTCTTGAATGAATCCGACCTCTATTAGTTTAGCTAATTCTTCACCCATAGCTTGTCGTTTGGGCTCGGAAAAGCAGCACAGAGTCTGCTTTATGGGCTTGAAGCCTGCAACAATGTTCAGACTATGTTTTGTTAGCCGCCGTGGGATTCCGGGCATATCGGAAGGATGCCAGGCAAAGTTGTCCCAGTTTTCCCATAAAAGTATCCACAGTGCTTCGTCCACTATGGGATCGAGCTGAGCTCCGATGAACGCTGTCTTGTTGGGGTCCATCGAGTGCACCTAAAATTTAACGATTTCCTCTACAGGTTTAAAGGACGTGGGTTTGGGCTTGTTGCTAAGTATCACATCGTCCTTGTCAACTGTTGATAGAAGTGCGGTCAGTTCTTCTATAGCGAAGGTCTCAGGTAGTGCCTCGAGGGCAAGCACTGCTATTTTATTTTCGGCCTGAAGGGCTATATTCCGATCATTGACGATTGTAATTACTTCGTTTGGTCCTGGCATCTTGAGTTTCATATACCTATAATGTGGTATAGCCTAGAATTTTGTGAAGGCGTCATGTCCCAACAGGGTGCGGTAGCCGCTGGGGAAGGGCACGATATGGAAGAGGAGTTCTTCAGATTGGTACTTTCGGGCGTGCCGAACACTACGTTTAGGATGATGCATCCTAAACAACGTGCCTCTTTCCCCGAATTGATTCCTCGGAAAGTCGTGTTGCTATGCTCGATGCGAGATCAGTCGAACTGCATTTTTTCCAGGGTATCTTCATATATCAGGTTTAAACCACTGCCACCATCCATTAGCACATTGTGTAACCCTTAGCCATCAATGATGGGGCTCAGGACTAGTGCTCCCGGTGAATGACCGGGAAGAATGGCTGGTCGGTCACTATCTCCGAAGGTAATGTGTATGTCTGCCCATGCACTTGTTGTTGCCACATGGTTGACCTGTTTGAGTTCTTTAAGAGCTCTTTTCCTCTTGTTCCTTGAGGGGAACATTTCATAGATCGTTAGGACTTTAACGTTCTATTTGGGTGACGATGTGGAGCGCCTATTCAGCGGTAGTGCCTCGAGAATGGCTTCACCGCTTTTTGCGACCTCCCTGATGACCCAGCAAGCTCGAAGGCTGTGAGTCGGGCTTGTGTTCAATAGTATGAAATGTATAGGGCATGGTTTGTCCAATAGTCCATCAAGGACAGTACTGACCCCTATAAGGTGCCTGTTTCTCCTTTCAGCGGGTTCGAATCTGGCTGGCCGCTTTGGAGGTATCCCCTTTTTCGATCTCCTCTGGGGTGTTCGGTGAAGGTTGGTTTCGAAAATATTCGTTCGGCTTGCTAAACGCATTCCATGGCACAATATTTTTGCACCAAGTCTAACAGCTTATCGAAGTCACGTATGTGTTGACGAGCCAGGTCGTTGAGAATCCCTTCATGATGGCAGTTGCGATTGAACGTTTCCATTATCTCCTGATCACCAAGGCCCCGTATTTTATTTCTAGCGACAAGGTGTCTAGACCAATAATGATGAACCGACTCTCCTGGTAACTGCTTAATGTCCCGTAAGTCCGAAGATTTGGG
The DNA here is from genome assembly GCA_022496015.1 of Hordeum marinum. NCBI lineage: Eukaryota > Viridiplantae > Streptophyta > Magnoliopsida > Poales > Poaceae > Hordeum > Hordeum marinum. The sequence continues at coordinate 124,070,461 of CM039676.1, read as the reverse complement.
TTCTGCTGTGATGCTTGAGTTGTCGGCTTGAGAGGTGGGTGGGAATATTTTGACTCCATGCCATGTTGTCAGTTCGGAATCACGGACTCCAAATTATGTGCTAGATCAGGGACCGATACCGGTCTATCTCCAGAGCGAACTCCAGTGTATGGGTTGTGGGTGAGGTCTCAGTGATCGGAGACCGGGGTATAAATCGTTTTTAATTCCGGTCTCTAGCAGGACAAGACCCCATCCGGACACTCGACGGTGGCGACTAGGTGGGTGACTGTGGGGTCGTGAATCTCCCAATCATTGGGTTTAAGCCCATGACGGTCATAGACCGAAACCTGGTCATCAGACATAGGCATGGTCTCAATCTGATCGAATATCTCATTTAAAAACGAGGCGATGGTAGGATGCGTCTTGCTGAAGCGAGTGGAGTTGATGTGTGGCATCACAGTTCTGGAGCTGCACGAAAGCGGATCCGGATCTTGTTTAGCCATGGTGGATCCGGTCACAACGGCCAGATTGGGCGTTCTATACACCCCGGAGGTGACGAGTTCATCAGAAGCGGGGTCCAATGTCTTCAGCGTTGAGGCATCAAGACATGCGGGATCCTTCATAAGAGTCGAGGGTTCTATCAAGACAAGTTTTCCCCGTGAATCAGCGACGAACTCTAGGGTTCCAAACTTGATTCCTTTATCGGGGGAAAAGTTTCCGATCTAGCCAAGGTGGTCGATCGGGTCAGCGTGCAACAAGATGTCGCCGCTTGTGAGAATCTGATCAGGGGTGAGAATCCCCTGGCTACAGATCTCGTTGCTTGTGACAAGGCGAGCCATCAAATCCTTTGGCAATCATAGCGGAACTCTCACAAGCACCAATGTCGGTGTCAAAACCGGCGGATCTCGGGTAGGGGGTCCCGAGCTGTGAGACTAGAATCGATGGTAACAGGAGAAGAAGGAGACTATGTTTACCCAGGTTTGGGCCCTCCTATGGAGGTAATACCCTACGTCCTGCTTGATTGTATTGATGATATGTGGGTTACAGATTTGATCTACCTCGAGATAGAATAGCTAAGCCCTACATGAGTTGTCCTCTGCCCTACAACCTAAAATCCTCCGTCTTATATAGACGCTGAAGGTACCTAGGGTTTACACATGGTCGGTTGCACATCAAAGGAAAAAACATGCCTATCTATTGTCGACAACTTGGAGGACACACCACGGCTCCTAGAAGCTTCCCCCTGGCAACGGGGCTTTTGATCATCCAATGCTCATCCAACGGCCCACATAGTCCGGCCCATGAGAAATATGTCGGCTACCCGAGGACGCCCTGGTGGGTGGTGCTCAGCCTAGCCTAGGTCTCGTGCCCATCTTCTAGTACTTAAGGTGTTTTGATCTAGAAAAATCAAGAAGGGACTTTCGGGACGGAACGCCACCATCTCAAGGCGGAACTTGGGCATGAGCACTTTTGCTCTCCGGCGGAGTGATTCCACAGGGGGAACTTCCCTCCTGGAGGGGGAAATCAAAGACATCGTCATCACCAACAACCCTGTCATCTTTGGGGGGCCAATCTTCATCAACATATTCGACAACACCATGTCCTCTCAAACCCTAGTTCATCTGTTGTGTTCAGTTTTCTACCGGAACCTCACATTGGTACATGTGGGTGACTAGTAGTGTCGATTACATTACGTAGTTGATTACTATATGGTTTATTTGGTGGAAGATTGACGTGGCTTGAGACTGCGTCAATATTTCCCCAAAGAGGAAGCGATAATGCAGCACAGTGGCGGTAAGTATTTCTATCAGTTAAGAAAGCAAGGTATCAATCTGTAGAGGAAGATCAGGCAACTATGTAAAGGACACATGCACACAAACAACAAATACTTGCAACCTATCGCGTAAGAGAGGTTGCCAAGCTCTCAACGATAATAAGATAGATCAGATTGCAATAGGTATGCCAAATAGATCTCATAAGAACATAAAATAAAATAAGTAAATAAAAAGTGCAGCAAGGTATTTTTTTGGATTAATAGATCTGAAAAAACCCGGTAAATTAGTAGATCGGAAAGTAATATGTTGGAAAAGTAGACCCGGGAGCCACAGGTTTCAATAGTGGCTTCTCTCATGAGTATAGCACACAGTGGGTGAACAAATTACTGTTGGGCAATTGATAGAAGATAAAATAGTCATGATGATATCTAGGCAATGATCATTATATAGGCATCACGTCCAACATAAGTAGACCGAAATGATTCTGCATCTACTTCTATTACTCCACATGTCGACCGCTATCCAGCATGCATCTAGTGCATAATGTTCATGGAAAAATGAAGTAATGCAATAAGAACGGTGACATGATGTAGACAAGATCTATTCATGTAGGAATAGACCCCATCTTTTTATCCTTAAAGGCAATGATACATGTGTGCCTTGCTGCCCCTTCTGTCACTAGGAAAGAACACCGCAAGATCGAACCCATCACAAAGCACCTGTTCCCATGGAAAGAAAAATCGATCTAGTTGGCCTAAATAAACCAAAGATTCGAAGAAGAAATATGAGGCCATGAGTAATCATGCAAATAAGAGATCAAAGAAGACTCAAATCATATTCATGGATAGAAACTCATCATGAACTCAAAATTCATCGGATCCAAAAACACACACCACAAAAGTCATTACATCAAATAGATCTCCAAGAGACCATTGTATCGAGAATCAAGAGAGACAGAGAGAGAGGAAGCCATCTAGCTACTGCCTACGGACCCATATGTCTATGGTGGACTACTCACGCATCATCGGAGAGGCACCTATGAGGAAGATGAACCCCTCCATGATAGTGTTAGATTGGATCTCGTGGTTCTAGAACTTGCGGTGGCTGGAATTGTGTTTCATCGACCCCCTGGGGTTTTCTGAATATTTGAGAATTTATAGAGCTTATAGTCGGTGGAGGGGGTTCTTGAGGTGTGCACCACCCACTAGGCCGCGCTAGGGGCCTCTGGCATGCCCTGGTTGGTGTTCCCCACCTCAGCCTTCTTCTTCGGCACTTCTCTGGCCCATCAGGTGTCTTCTGGCCCAAAAACATTCTCCAAAACATTTCACCGTATTTAGGCTTTGTTTGGTACTTATTTTCTACGAAGTAAAAAACAAGCAAAAAACATCAACTAGCTCTTGGCACTATGTCAATAGGTTAGTCCCAAAAAATGATATGAAGTTGCTATAAAATGAATATAAAACACTCAAGATTGATAATATAACAGCTTGGAACAATCAAAACTTATAGATACGTTGGAGACATATCAACATCCCAAAGCTTAATTGCTTCTCGTCCTTGAGTAGGTAAATGATAAAAAGTGAATTTTTATGTGGAATGCTGCCTAACATGTTCATCACATATTCTTTTATTTGTAGCATGGACATTTGGAATTTTAGATGGTTCAAAGCAATAGTCTAGTTTTGACATGAAAACTTTAATACTCAAGCATATCAACAAGCAACCATGTATTTCAAAATATCAACACTAAATAAAGTTATCCCTAGGCCATCATGCTCAATCTTTGACCCATTCATGAAATACGCTCAAATACTAGCTACACCTAATGCTCAAGTACGATCATAGTGCCTCCTAGTTGGTGCTTTATAAGAGAAGATGGAGACTCAAATAAAAAATAAAAAATCCATAAAGTAAATAGATAGGCCCTTCGCAAAGGGAAGTAGGGGTTTTTAGAGGTGCTTGAGCTAAAGGTTTAAATTGATAGAGAAAAATATTTTGGGTGGCATGCCTTTCCTCTCAACGAAAATGACCGAGAGATTTCAATACCTTTCCATTCTAGATACATCATCAGCGGTTCCCGAACAGAAAATAAAGTTTATTCCTTCTTCCACCATACTTTCATTTCCATGGCTAGCCGAATCCACGTTTGCCTTCCATACCAACACTTTCCAAGCAATTTATTCTTTGATAACATAGTGTAAATTTATTTTCTTTTTTCTTTTCAGTTTGGGACTCGGCATCCCTAGTACTGCCATACTCTCGTTCGATGACAAGTGAATAAACACTCATCTTGAGAATAACACATCTAGCATGGAAAAATATTGGTCACCCCCTACCATTTCATGAGCGGTTTGAGCACACAAGAAGGAAAATTTATTTTGAAAATTAGAGATTGCACATACAAATTTGCTTGGAAAGGCATGGAGATACCGCATATAGGTAGGTATGGTGGACTCATATCACAAAACTGGGTTTAAGGATTTTGGATGCACAAGTAGTATTTGTACTTAGTACAAGTGAAGGCTAGCAAATAGATTGAGAAGCATCCAACCAAGAATCGAAAAATCACATAAGAGAGCATTAAGCTTATTAACACCGAATAATGCACCATATGTAGGATGTAATTTCATTGCACAACTATTGACTTTCGTGCTTGCATAGGGAATCACAAACCTTAACATCAATATTCTTACTAAGCATAATTACTCACTAATATAACTCACACATTACTATCATCATGTCTCAAAACTATTACAAAGAATCAAGTTTAAATTATCCAATGATCTTCACGAAAGCTTTTATTGTATCCCTCTTGAATATATATCACTTTGTGTGTCGGGGAAATGACACCTATGGGATCAGAGGGACCCCTTTATGGTTCGGCGGGGAAGATGGTTCGCACAAAGAGCAGATCTGATAACAACGTGCGGGGATTTTACCCAGATTCAGGCTGCAAACATGTGTAAAACCCTACTCCTACTTGGTTGTATTGTGGCTGTTTTTAGGTTTGCAGCTATAGGATCACTATGAACAACTGCTACGCGTATGAGCTAGAAGGTCCAAAAGTCGAAAAGGCAAAAAGTCTGAAGTCCTCTACTGCGCCATGGGCCTCCTTTTATATGATCAAGGGGATCCCAACAGTGGCGTACAGTGTGTACATGGGGTGTACAGAGCTACATCGCTATCATACCTAACAATAATGGAGTAGGACAGGCGCATTTAATGCACCATCATGCATCTCTAACTATCTATGGGACGGGACAGGAGCCTGTACCATCGGTACCGCTTAGCCCCTCCATCGCCGGCGCCGCAACATGTGCCTAGGTGGGGTGACACTTGGCCTCTGTGCTGGCGAGGCTTGCTGGGGCTTCGCCTTGCCGGGTCTTGCTCGGGCTTTGCCTTGCCGGGGGTTTGAAGGCCACCCCGGCAAGGTCTTGCCTTTGGTCTTGATTCTCCTGTGTTTGTACCTAGCAGCTCCCTGCCAGGCCTCGCTGCCAGGGTGGCTACTACTGCCCGTGCATGAGTAAGGGGCACTAGAAAGCCCCAAACTCTAGTGCACCGACAGGAGCCCCCGGGCCTGGGCCACACATGATGCGAGGCGTTGTTGGGCTAGGCTCAAATAGTGCACGGGCATGTGTGTCAGGGCCTTACGGTTGTGATCATTGTGCTTAGTGGGCCTCCCCATGATGCCCATTGAATGCGGGACGTGGGATATGTGCGCGGCATGGCTGTTACATCAGCGCGCCCGCGAATCATTTCTATATTATTTTAGTAAAGAGGCTGCCCCGCGCCTTCCCCATAAAAAGGAAATCGTAGAAGCGCTGCTCATTTACCTCTTGTCTTTCCCAATCTGAGAACCGTCGTTGTCTTCCTCCTCAAGACCGAAAAAGAGCTCCTCCCATTCATCCACTTCTCCAAGCCCTCTCCGTCCTCAGCCCCCGCCCCCATAGCCACCATGCCGACCAAGTCTACCAAGGGCAAGGATGCGGAAACCGTCTCGAAGAACAAGCTAGTGAGGATGCGGAAGGAGCACGTCGTCTTTCTGCCGGGGCTTGACGCGGGCTCTCTGAAGGAGCGATACCGGTGTATGTGGACGACGGGGATGATGGCGCATCTCGCCACTCGCATGGGTCCATGTCCTTCTGGGTGTGGCCCAGATAAATATCATTTCTTTGCGGATTACTTGTACTGTGGGCTCTGCCCCCCTTTCTCGGATTTCTTCAACGACATCATGTTCACTTACGACTTCCAACTCTTGGATTTTACACCGAATGTCGTGACGTGTATGTCAGTTTTTGCTCACCTTTAAGTAAACTTTGTCAGAGTAGTTCCTAGCACCGCCCTTTTCCGCCATTACTTTAATCCCCGTATCCATCAAGGTGGAGCCCTTTCTGGTGCCATCGCTAGGATTCCATGGCAAGGAACCAAGGAGGTCTACCTAGACGGGACCTATTGCGAGAGGTGGGATAAGTGGCGAGGAAAATGGTGCTGGATTCAGGAGGAGAACTTCCAGCCTTTCTGCTTGCCACGACAAACCAAGAAGGTGCACAACGACGACTGGAGTGCCCTTGACCCTGAGGATGGGAAGCTCATAGTCGCGACCACCAGAATTCATCGCCTCAGAAACGCTGGCCTCACCGTAGATATGATAGGTGCCGATTTCCTTCGCCGGCGCATTGCCCCCCTACAGAATAAGGGGAGGCCAGCTTGGGAATTCCGGAATGCGGCAGAAATCATGAGGCTGTGCCTTGGGCTGAACCACGATTTGACAGTTATGCAACATGGAGCTCTCCACCAGAAACTATTCAGGAGTGTCGTGGCATGTGAGCTACCAGCTGGCATAATCCCCCTATGCAACGACTCTGCTTTAGGTCCAATCATTTCCATGATGCCGGCGTTTGAAGCCCACAGCCTTGACGCGTCCTGGATTGAGCCATCTGTAGAGAAGGTGCAATAGTTCTTTGATAACTTGACAGAGATGGCCATCCACAAGGAAGAGGGCCCCATCCGCGACACAACTGAGGAAGAAATGGCATACATCTCCAGCAGGGCGGAGGAAGCAGATCTTGCCATGGAGGCCGGCAGCACCGGCTTCTTTGAAGATGAAACCAGCGGAGGGGAAACATTGCCGGACAAAAATATTGCTAGGTAGGGTGGGACCACCGAGGAGCAAGGCAGCACATCTGCCCGGGGCTGTCCTGCCGAAGACACAGCTGAGGAGGAACAACTCGAGGAGGCCCCGTCTCTTGTGACAAGGAAGAGGCGCGTCCTTCGGAGTGTCGCGTCTAGGCTTCCGGTCCACCAAACTCCTTCGAGCAGCGTAGTCCCCGGGAAGGGGGCGGCCGGCAAGGCCACGTGTCGGCAAGAAGCTCATCAGCAACCTGCGTCGCCGCGGCCAAGCGACCCAGGATCACCCCTCCACCTGCCCCCATGGGCACCATGGCGGAAGTCACCTTCGACCTCTCTGCCCTTAGCTCGGGAGAAGAAGATGAGGAGTAAGGATCTTGCCGCATCTTTTGTCTTTGAATTTCTGGTTTTAGTTAACTAATTTTCTTTGCCTTGGCTTGTCTCCACAGGGATGCGGAAACACTGGCGCAAAGTGTGGCAAAGAGGGCGAAGACCTTGACAGGTGAGGAGTTGCCAACAAGCACCTCAGGTGCGCCAGATACAATCACTGCCAACCCAAAGGCCAGACCGCGACGCAGTCCTCGACTCAGCCCCCGGCGGAGCCCCCATCGTGAGCCCATTAGTCACTTCCTGCTGGCAAGTGCTGGGGTGTGTATCTTCACTGCTGTCATCACCGGACGTGCAGGAGGATGGCATCAACAAGGAGAACTGTCAGAGGCCGTCCCTGATACGCCACCTCCATCATCTACGCCTCCTAGAGATGGATACCCATCGAAGACTTCCTCCGACGTGCTTTATCGCGACGAGGGAGAGCCGGCAAGCATGGGCACCGACAGGTCTTCGCCGGCAACCGTCGTTGGTGTAGGTACTCTTTATTATGTTCGTCTTTTTTGTGTTCTTGAACTTCCAACTCAGCTTCACTTGGTTTATTTTCTTGGCCTTCAGTCATTCCCTCGATGGAGGGCATGGATGTTGACACCGTCATCGAGGAGACAGCTAGGGATGCTGCCGCTGAGGCTAACATGATCGCTGCTGAGGAGGCCATCAAGAGTGGCGCCGACGAGGCCGCAGAAGCCGCCAAGAATGCTGCCGCCGATGACGCTAGTTCTGAGGCCGTCAAGGCTACGCGGGAAGAGGCCAAGAAGGCTGGTGAGGGGGCCAGTGACCGTGCTGATGACATTCCTGCCACAGGATCGCCAGGCGCTATGCCAGCCATGAAGTCCCCAGCTGCTGGGAAGGCGGTCGTTGAGGACCATCCGCTCACATCAGAAGCCCCTTCGTCGAGAAAGTACCTCAAGGTTGGTGATAATTTGTTCATCAGCATCCCCGACATGGCAAGCACTGGTGTGCTACCTGACGGTGAAGTTTTTGAAGAGGGGATCATTACTGCTGCTGGGCTCAAGATTGTTGATGAACCAAGTGCCAGTAGCAGCAAATCCCAAGAAGAACAACTCCTATAGGCCTTGGGTGACAGCTTCCAAAAGCTTGAAGTGCTTCATTGTGCCCAAAAGGAGAAACTGGACTCCAGGGCAGTAGTTAAGGAAGCGACTGAGGCCAACTTTTAGGAGCGTGTCGAACAAACTCAGGCCTGGTTGGACCAAGCTTCCCAGGATCTAAAGTCTGGTCAAGAGCAACTGAGCCAAGGCTGGAGCAAACTCTTCATCCAGCAGTCTGACGCTGAGCAGGCGCATGAGGAGGCCAAGAAATGGGCTGCTGTAAAGGACGCTCACTTGACGGAGCGCCATATCGGGCTTGATGCTCATGAGGAAGAGCTTGTCGCTCGCGAGAAGGCGCTTGCCGAAAAATTTCGCGGCAAGGAAGTGGAGATCGAGGAGCTTGTCATGCGGCAGACCCGGGAGCTGGAGTGGAAACACAAGGAGACGCTCGAAGCTCTAACTGCATATCACGCCGACAAGCTGAAGGAGGCCGTCGATGCTGCTGAAGTTGCAGAGGCCGCCAAGAACTTGCTGGAGGAGAGGGTGAAGCAGCTGGAAGAAGATCTTGAGGACCACAGTAAGAAGATATCATCATTCTAGAACGACAGGGACAAAGACCTCCACACCCTGAAGGAGATGCAGCTCGCCATTTCTGACAAGACCAAACAGCTCTCTTCGGCCAATGAATCCATTGATGATCTGCAAACAAAGTTAGCTACACTAACCGAGACTATTGAGATCGCCCGAGCCCACAAGAAGGCTCTGGTCAAGGATCTTTGAGATGAGAAGGAGCTGGTCAAGAGTGCCACTATCGTCCACAACTACTATGTACATGTAGTACAAGTCTAGACTCAGAAGCTCGTCGACGCCGCGAAGAAGCTTGCTGCGCAACTGTCCGCCATGGGCCTGGAAGGTTTCAGGTAATCTTCTGATGGCAAAATGTCCACGAGCGCCAAGCTGACCATGTTCTTCAACTGCATGCCTGAAGCCCTAAAGCAGCTTCACTTCGACCGAACATCCTGTCTGGCTAGCAAATCACGCAAACTCTTCCAAGCCATCCTTCGCAAGGTGCTCGTCAAAGTGGCGCACAATAACCCCGGCATCAACCTCTCCAGCATCCTCGACTACTTGCCAAAGGACATAGACCTGAAGGCGCTTGAGGAACTTGTCGCGCCCATCGTCAACAGGGTAAGTCAAGTCAAGCGGGTTTAAGGCGATCGCCGGGATTAGCTGCCTTACTTCTCATTGCCATCCATGCCAAGAACAGTTTGTCTCATTTTAGAATCAGGGCAAGACCAATGTAATATAGCTTGCTATGCTCTGAACAAATGTTATGTTAGCCTCCTGGTTTAATTTCTTTCTATATGTATTCACCCTATGCTTGACTAGAGACTTGTCGGCACACCCCCCCCCTGCCGCAAGCGCTAGGTGCGGGACTTTAGCAGCCTGCTGGCTGGGCTGCTGCCGACAAGAGACCCTGGTGTTTTCAGGGCAGCCATCTAGATTGTTGAGCGGACTCGAAACAGAATAAGGGCACAACCAATTGCAACAAGGTTCCTTTGCGTGCAGGTTTTCCATACTAGAGCCGAAATCGTCCAAGGAAAATAACTCTATAGCAAGAATTCACTTGGGGTTTTGCAACTTATCTTTTCGTTGTTGTACTCCTTTTGGCAAGTTTTTTTTGAACGTCGCCCATAGGTATCCATACCACCATCCCCCCCAGCAAAGCTGCACATGAGGTAACCTTCTGTCCTTTGAGAAAAAGAAAGAAGAGAAAATATGGATGTGGAACCTTGGTGTCTCGTTAGCTCTTGCCGGGAGTAAGTGGAATGCAATATCTGAGACAAACATGCACATAAGTAAACATGAGAATCAACAAGATTCGCAGAACACTTACCTTTATTCGACTACGCACAAGGTCTGCGCCTGGCTTTGTACCAACGATTACATGCTTTAGCGGCAAAACTTGTACAAAAGGTGGTTGTCGGGAGACCTGGCAACCGCGCCTCATGGGTAGAACTTGCGAAGATGTTCGATATTCCAGGAGTTGCTCACTGGGATGCCATCTTTGGTCTCCAGGCGGACTGCGCCAGGCCTGGTGACTTGCACTACCCGATAAGGGCCTTCCCACTTCAGCGTCAACTTGTTTAAATTCTTGGCAAACTGAACTCGCCGAAGAACAAGATCGCTTTCCTCAAGACTTTGGGCATTAACCTTGTGGCTATGTTAGCGGCGCAAAGCTTGCTGTTAGGGTGCAGTTCTCACAGCAGCCTGAAGACGGTCTTCCTCAAGGAGTGTCACGTCATCTTGCCACAACTGCTCTTGCTGAAGCTCATCATAAGCGAGCACTCGAGCTGACCCCTATGAGTTCCGTGGGGAGAACTGCTTCCGCCCCATATACAAGAGAGAAGGGCATTTGGCTGGTATCTTGGTTTGGTGTCGTTTTGATTGACCAAAGAACCACTGGCAACTCATCAATCCAGCACCTTCCGCACTTGCGCGCCTTGTCGAAAGTTCTTGTCTTGAGGCCTTGCGTCACTTCAGCATTAGCCCTTTCCGCCTGGCCGTTGCTCCTTGGGTGGGCAACAAAAGCAAAACAGATTTTGTTGCCGAGGTCTTTGACATACTGCATGAAGATGTGGCTCGTGAACTGTGTGTCGTTGTTAGTGATGATCCTGTTGGGAACACCAAAGCGGCAAACTAGTCCTTTGAAGAACTTGACGGCTGACTATGCTGTCACCTTTCTCACCGCTTCCACTTCTGGCCACTTTGTGAACTTGTCGATTGCAACGTACAAGTAAACAAAGCCCCCGACAGCGCGGGGAAAGGGGCCCAAGATGTCGGGCCCCCAGACCAAAAATGGCCAGGAGAGAGGGATTGTTCGAAGGGCTTTAGGTGGTTGATGCATTTTCTTTGAATGAAACCGGCATGCTTCACACTTTGTTACTAGCGCAGTTGCATCCCGGAGGGCAGTGGGCCAAAAGAAATCTTGCCGGAATGCCTTACCGGCAAGTGCTCTTGATCCTATGTGTGAGCCACATATGCCTCCATGTATCTCTGCTAACAGCTCCATTCCATCTTCTTGAGAAATGCACTTGAGTTTCAATACCGTTCGGCCTCTTTCTGTACACGATGTTGTCCATGAACTAGTACACTTTAGGGTGACGGGCTACTTTCTCTACTTCCTCTTGTTCCTCAGGAAGTTCTCCTGTTTGAAGGAAACGGACGATGTGTTGTGCCGATGTTGGAGCCTCGGGCTTGACAACAAGGACTAAAGGCATATCCTCTGCCGGGGGAGCATTTATCTCAATAGCAAGGGCCCAAGGCCCCGCCAGAGCCTGCTACCCCCGGCAAGCTTGGTGGGAGTGTGTGCTTCCACGGCAAGAGCCTGAGGCTCTGCCGGAGCACGACGCTCATCGGCAAGCCTGACGTTGTCCCCGGTAACCTCCTCACCGGCGGCTTCTGGGAGCTCTGCCAGGAAATACTTGCCGGAACTCAACTTCCTTCTTTTCTCTTGTCCAATTGATGGTGTCACAAATGGTTGAGTCAGTCATAGCACAAAAGTTCCTGGTTCCACAGGCAACTTAAGGGTAGCACACTTTGACAGGTCGTCACCAACACTGTTCTCTACACGCGGAACATGCTCCATTTACAGGCCATCAAAATGTTCTTCCAACTTCCTCACTTCATCTACATAAGCTTCCATCAATGGACTTTGATAATCCCTGTTCACTTGCCTGACGACAAGCTGAGAATCACCTCTAACAATAAGTTTCTTGATCTCAAGGTCCACCGCGATCCAGAGACAGGCAAGCAGCCCTTCGTACTCAGCAGTATTGTTCGTTGACTTCTCCTCGGGAAAGTGCATCTGAATCACATATTTGAGGTGCTCTCTGGTGGGTGCGACAAGTAGCACTCCAGAACCGGAGCCTTGCAGCGAGAAAGCCCCATCAAAATACATGATCCACTCTTGGTTCATTTCCTTGCCGGGGAGAGCTGACTATGGAACTTCTTCACCTAGTGTTGGGGTCCATTCTGCAATGAACATCGCCAAGGCTCTGCTCTGTATGGACGAAGTACTTTCAAACTTGAGACCAAAGCTTGATAGTTCCAAAGCCCACTCCACAATCCTGCTAGTACTTTCTGGGTTCCACAAAATCCGCTACAGCGAGAAGCGAGTGACGCCGGTGATCTCATGTGCTTGGAAGTAATGGCGCAGCTACCTCGAGGCCATAAGGAGGCTGAGGAGCAACTTTTGCACGGCAGACTATCTTTACCTAGCCCCCTGCAAAGGGAGCTGACAAAATAGACTTAGCGCTGCACCACCTTCTTCTTCTGAATTGTCTCATTCAACTGCACAAATCCTTCCTTGTCGGCACCAGACCCTGCTAGAGAATGTCCTGTCTTGTTGCTTGGCCGTCCTGCCGCTGCCGCTGCTTCTTCATCAACTTCTCTTTCAGCCACTAGCACAACACTCACCACTTAATTTGTTGCCGCTAGGTATAGCAGCAATGACTCTTGTGGTTTTGGCACGACTAGGACTGTCGGAGATGAGAGGTACTTCTTCAAATCTTGTAGCGTTGTCTCCGCTTTTGGAGTCCATTTCATCGGACCTGCCTTCTTTAGGATTTTGAAAAAGGACAGGGCACGCTCAGCAAATTTTTAGATGAACCTACTCAGAGCAGCAACACAGCCGGCAAGACGACGCACATCCTTGACACATCTTGGCGCTTCAATTTTCTCAATTGCTTCGATCTTGTCGAGATTTGCTTCAATTGCACGTTGAGATACAAAGAACCCGAGAAGTTTGCCGGATGGGATGCCGAACACGCACTTCTCAGGGTTGATATTCATGTTGATCTTGCACAGATTTGCAAATGTTTATTCTAGGTATGATATGAGCGTAGCCTTGTCCTTGGTTTTGACCACTATGTCATCCATATAAGCCTCCATATTTCTATGTAGCTGGGGCTCAAAACCAATCTGGACCGCTCTTGCAAATGTAGAACCAACACTTTTCAACCCGAAAGGCATACACAAAAAGCAATACGTACCACATGGGGTGATAAATGCGGTCTTCTCCTCATCTTCCTTAGCGATGAAAATCTGATGATAGCCTGAATAGGCGTCAAGGAAAGACAACAAGTCACAACCGGCGGTGGAGTCCATAGTCTGGTCGATGCGCGGCAAGGGAAAAGGATCTTTGGGGTAGGCTTTATTGATGTCTGTGAAGTCAACGCATATCCTCCATTTCCCATTCGCGTTGCGCACTGCAACTGGATTGGCCAACCGCGTTGGATGAAGTACTCCTCTGATCAAGCCAGTCGCTTCTAATTTCTTGATTTCTTCGGCAATAAACTATTGCCGCTCCAAAGCTTGCTTCTTGACCTTTTGCTTGACGGGCCACACGTGTGGGCAGATGACAAGGTGGTGCTCAATCACCGTCCTGGGAACATCGGGAATATCAGATGGTTGCCATGCAAACACATTGACATTTGCCCATAGGAAGGTGACGAGCGCGCTTTCCTATTTGTCATCAAGGGTGGAACTTATGGTGAAAGTTCCTCCCATACCATCCTCCTTGGCGGGCACCTTCTTAGACTCTGGTGGAGCTGCCTTGGACTTCTTGCTCTTGCTGGTGGAGCTCTCTTGCACATCATCAATGGGAGCGCAACATCCCAAGGAGGCGCGCTTGCCAGAATGTGTGCCAGAGGCCTTGTCGGTCTTCTTCCCCCTGGGAGCTTCAGTGGCAGGGTGCTGCAACTGCCTCCCGGTAGAGTTGGTCGGCATAGATAAGTGCGCCTTTCTTGTCGGAGTTGATCTTTCACACCCTGTGTTTGTATCACCTTGTCATGTTGGATTTATAAAATTTAGAGCCAGTTAAAAACTTTTTCAATGCTTGTGGTTATTTTAATTGTTGTTTGTTTGCTTGTTGATTGTGGTATATGGCACTCTTGGATTCTATCCCTCTTCATATTCATCTTCCTTAACCCAAACTTCTTGCCCAATGATCAAGCCATGTGAATAGTGCCCAAAACTATTTTTACCAAATTAGGTCTTCAAAACCCTCTGAAATGAGAATTTCACTTCAAGTCCTCAAATTTGGTGGATCCTTCTTCCCCAAAGGTTTTATTTCAAACCTACTACATATATGACTTCCCAAAACCACCAAATATTAATTTTAAAGATTATTTTAATATTTTATTTAAAGGCTTTTTCTTAAGACCAGAAATGGTTTTCCATAGGGAAAAATTATTTAAATGCTTTCAAAATATTTGAGAAAATTTAGGGAAACTCAGTGGGCATATATTTTCCCTATATACGAGTTTCAACACATGGACATGTTCAAATCATCGCCAAACCCCTCAAAACCCTTTTTGTTCAAATCAAGCTTTTGAAATATTTCTATACTAAATGTTCTCAATAAATTCCAAGAAAATTCTAGAAAGTCAACACTATCATAAGTAATGGTCTTGCAAAGTTTCAGCTCAATCCAAGTTGATTTGGTTCATCAACCCATCCCAAAACCCTTCATGTCGAGATTCAAATTTGAACAACTTCACATTGTGAAGTTTCTCCCCTTGACCCCAAAATTTGTGGACATGCTATAATCACCAAATAATGATGCTACACTAAGTGGTGCATCAAGGGTAAAAGCTTAGCACTGCTAGATCTACAGAAACCTAATTCTGTTAGTTTCTAGGGTTCACAAAGTTTCCATTGGCAACTTTGCCCAATTGGGCTGAAACTTGGTGATCCATCTCATTTTTACCTAACATTTGACCCTGGTGAATATCTCAGTAAGTTGGTATATCTTTGTTGCCCAAAACCCCATCAAACACCTTATGGTAAAATAGTAAAGTCCCCACTTTCACCCCTTTCCCTATTTACCTTGCCATGAAACTTTTACCACAACCCCTCAGGGTTACCAGCTACCTCTAGTAAAAACCTCAGGCCCATAAGCCACTGGAAGGTGGGGTAAAGCCACCATTTTTCACCCTGGCAGCATCTTTTCTACCTCTCCTCTCCCCATTTCTTTTCTTTCCTAGACTCCCCTAGCTTCTCCTAGCCCATGGGCATCTGTAACATCCCAAAATTTCATTTTGGAATGTTATGAAATATAGCTATGCATCCATCATCATCATTGCTTGAATACATGTATTGTTGAAATGTTCTTTCTAAATTTCCGAAAGCCCTTTCTACTTTCCCTAAGTTGCTTTCACCTATTTGAAATCTTGGTAAAATGTTCAAAATAAGAGGGGAGTAACATGACACTCCACACCAGGGTCATTTTGGTGATCTATTTGAACAAAAGTAACCAGGAGTTGTGTTGAAAATATTTGCAAAAAGGATTTAAAAACAAATAGGCAATTTCTGAAAATAATATTTTTTTTGAAAGTATTCAAATGACAGAATAAAAATGTTCATTAAATAGCATTTATTATTCTGTTAATTTTGATATATAATGCCCCTATATTTATAAACGGTTTGAATGTTTTAAAAGATTTTGAATATCGCTGGAAAATCATTAAGTGAAAACAGTAACGGTTTTAGTATTAAACGGGCCGGCCCACGGCAGTTACTCGCGAAGTTATTACCGACCGGCCGACCGACGCGCAAACCTCGCCCCCTCTCTCACTGACACCGGGCCCCACCTCGACCGACCGTTTCGCCCGCGCGGTCGCCTCCTTCCTCTCGCCCGACCTCGTCGCCGGCAGTTACTCCCCGGATCTCTCTCCCCTCTCCTCCCCCGCAACCCCGAGCACCCTATATAAGAGCCCCAAGTCCCCGCTCTCCATTCCCCCCCGAGCCCCCTCTCTCCCTCGCCGAGGCGCTGCCAAATTCCTCGCCGGAGCCCCTGCCACCACCGGAGCTCCCATTGCTCGTGCCCGTCGCTCCACTCTTCCCCTCGCCCCACCGTTGCCTCCAATCGACGCTGGACGACAGCCGCTGTCGCCTGGACCTCTTTGCTGCCTTGATCGACCACCGAAGCTACCTCCGGCGACGTCCTCGTCCACCGGCCGCCGCCACCATCGTCGGAGTTCCACCTCCCTCTCCGGTAAAGTCTTCGAGCTCACCCCATCCATCGGATCCCCACTCAATGGTCCCGATTAGATTGATTTTAAACCCCGAAACGTTTTCCATTAGAGACCGGTCGCCCGCCCGTAAGCTCTCGCGCGCACACGCCTGCAACCAATAGGAAAGCGCCACGTAGCCCCCTGGCCGTCCGGTAGATTTTTCCCTTTTCTGTTTTTGTTTTAGTTAACAGAGTGAATCCAAATTTTGTTTTGCTTATAACTTTTAATCTATTAAATGTTTTGAGTTGATTCTTTTTGCAATAGCTCACATTTTTCATGTAGTTTCACCATGTACTTTTAAATTTTAAATTTGAACTCTAAAATTTGAATTGAATCAAATTTGCTTAAAACTTTCAAATCTGAATAACTAGAGTTTGAAAATAGATTTTGATATGAATCTTTTTGCTACTATTTGGTCTTAGTCAGGACTACCTTTATGCTTAGTTTGAAATTTTTTAGGATGATTTTGATTAGTGTTCTAGCTATAAACAGAATCTACCTAGTATTATAGTATAGTTTTATTTACTTAGTTTTAGTTAGTTTAACTTAGATTTAGTTTTAATTTGTTTAGTAGGTTCTGTTGATTTAAACATTTAGTGTTTTACTTATTGTTAATAAAAATATAAAATTGTTTAGTTTATTTCTTTGTTAATATAGGAATCACAATTTCTTTTCAAATAGGGTTATTTTGATTAAAAAAACTAGTTAGTAATAGTTTTGCTTTCAAACAAAGTTTTATATAATAAATTCTGTTTTCTAAGAAAAGTTTATTTGTAAATTCTTTTCTGTTAAAAATATGTTTTACTAATAAATAACAAGTTTTGTTTTGCTCTTTTGTTAGTAGAACTATATTTGTTCCATATAGTGTTTACCAAAACTTTTAAAAACTTTACTAAAGTTTTCCCAACAAACTTAAATTGATTTTATTCTGTTTATTAATAAAATATTTTATTGATTCCTTGCTGTCAACAATTGTTTTGTTATTACAAAATAGTTTTATTATGTTAGTAGTGTTTTATCAATCATCTCCTAGTAAACAAAACTTTGTGTGCTTTCCTTGCTTGTGATTTGTGCATGGTTTTGTCTTGATTGTTTACTAGTTCTTTGTTGATGTGTGTGTTAGCTACATTATTTTGTTGTATGCTTATTTGAGTGCTTGTTTGTTTCGTTAGATTATCCGGAGTGCGAAGCTTGTTACTTAGAGTCACTCGTGTACGAAGATCATCAATCAGGCAAGTCACTTTGATCATGTTTACCCATGTTTTATATGCATTAGTTGTACCATCTTCCCCAATTGCATGCAAGATAGGTTAGTTCGAAACTTGGATACATTGTTGTAGTATCATGTGGTAGGTACCTCCTCAACCCCTTTGACAACATTGGCCCTGGGAAACATTGTTTTACTTTTGCTATGCTATTAGTAGACGGGGTTTGGTTGTGTGATTCATGAGAGTTGAGAGAGTTAATAATTTCAAGACCTACATAATGATCAAGATTTCAAGACTCCGAGTTTTCAACATACCTCTGGGTGGATGATGGTTGAACGGCACCCTAGAGAAACCAGTGGAATTGCCTAGGTGATGCTGGAGATGGCCAGTATTCACGCGGAAAGATCCACCCAGGCACAAAGAGATGGATGGGTGCTTCAAGACCCAAGGCTTACCTGCACAGCCACAAGTCATTATGGGCTCTGGCTTGGTTGGATATCGTGGTGACCCTGGACAGGCGGTGCTATGAGATGTAGAAGAACGGTAGGAAAGGATGGGCACCGTCAGAGTCGCAGGGAAACCCTTTGGAAGACCATGTTTTGGTCATCCGTTTCTCAAACACCCTGAAGTGCGAGAAATTAAACGGAGGCGACCAAATCTTGTGGGGAACGTGTGCAAAACTCTGCAGAGTACTCAAACCTAATCGATTAGCCGTGTCCACGGTCATGGACGACTTGAGCCAAAGGAACTGAAACATTCGGAACTCTCAACACAATTAATATGATGATGTGGGTATTTAACAATTGGGTATGAGAATTGGTTGGTGGAACCATCTCATTAATCAACCAACTTAGTAAATTTTTTGCTTAGCCCTCTCTTGATGTAGGAAAAAATTGGCTTTACGCAAAAACTTACCACCCCACATGCCATATAAGCATGTAGACTAGATGATTATCTTTTCACCCCTCTTTTGTGACTTTGCCGGCATATTCCATATGATAACCTACACGGCTGCAACGTATCATGTTGCAGAGTACTTTTCCGACCAGGAGTGAGGACACGTTCTATGCTCAGTGAGATGCCCTTGGAGTCAGATGGACTCATCTACCTTCGACGCTTCCGCAAGATTTAGATATTCTCATGAGTTGGCTTTCAGCCACTTTATTGTAATTTTTATTGTAATAAAGGACTCGATATGAGATTTCGATTAATATAATGCTGTGTGATTTCCCTTTGATATATACATTGATGTACCGTGTGTGTACCAGCATGATCTTGGGATGGTACGGAAACACCGGAGATTTGACCTTTCAGGTCGGGTCGCTACAACATCTCCAGTAACCCCAAGACACTAGAGGACACGTTGGTGGGCATATTTTATGCCAGGGCACGCCATATGGGCGCTTTGGAGCGTGCTACAGTGCACTCCCTCACTGTAGCCGCCCCTGCTCGGCGCTCCCCGACCACCTTGGGCCTCCCCAGCATGTCCCCCATGCCCCCCTTGATGTCAGCAACACGGAAGCTGGTCGGGCCCCTCCTCTCTCCCCTCCTCCCGCGCGTGCCCGGAGCCGCCCGACTCGGCCAGTGAGCGTGCTCACACGCGCGAGGACCCAGTGCTTCCCCGCTCTCTCTCCCTTCCCTTGGACGGGGACCGCACCCAGGAACTGCCAGGACACGTCCCTAAGCCCTCCCGTGGCCCATGACGGCGCCCCTGTCCTCCCCGGCGCACCGCGTCCACGGTGCACCGGCGGCCACCTATTTAAAGGCCTCCCCGAGCTCCTGCCCCTCTCCCCTTGCTATCTCCTCCCCTCTGCTGCCCCCCAATGCCCAACCCCCTCGCCCCCGTGGTCGGGAGCCCGTGCCCAAACCAAACCCTCACCATCGTCGGGTCTTCTCCCTCACCGGCGATTCTCTCTGCCCCGGCGCTCCCCTCGGCCACCCATCGACGCACGAGAGGTCCCTATAAGCGCGCTGGTGCCCTCCACTTGAGTCGCCGCGGCCTGGAACCCAGTCGGTGAGCCCCCTCCGTTCCTGTCGCGAGGAGAGGGATGACAGGTGGGGCCCTCCTGTCATCCCCTCACCCCCTCCTCTCTCTGTGCCTGGATGGGCGCGCGGGCAGGTTTAAAATTAAACCTGCAGCGCGCGGCGCCTCGCCCTGGGCCGGTTTCCTCTTTGGTCCGGTTCGGCCTTGGTGCTTCTGCCCCGAGAGGGCACAGTGCCCTTTTCTTTTTATTTTTCTGTTTGACTTCCAAAAATCCCTCAGGACACAAAATAAATCTAAATACAATTATTTTTCCACCTAAATTCTTAGAATATTCCCTAGAATTTATTAGTGCCACTTGTAAAAATATTTGAAAATCTTTTATATACTGTTTTATTTTAAAACCCATATTTTGGTAATATCAGCCCCTGTTTTAAATATTTTTGAAAACCTTTTTAACTTCAAAACCCTAGACATGTATTTTTAGTATAGCTTTTAGTAGTTATCAAAGTAGGGTAGCATTTTTAATAGTAGCTTGTGTGCTCTGTTTTTGTGTGATGCTTATTTTTATCGCTTTTATTCACGATGATAGAATGTGCTGTTGACGAGGGAGTTGGAACCGAAGACTTTGAAGACCCCAAAGACTTTGTTGAGCCAGGCAAGCAGCCCTTTGACCATGTTAAGAAACTTTTTCATGCATGACATATAGCACTTGTTGTTCCGATGATTGATCATGATGTGGTGTTCCCCCTTCGGAGGGTTGCCTCCGATGCTTTTACCATTGACACTTGCATCATGCATGACCCTACCACCTTATGAGGGTTATGCGGGCGGGTGTAGATAGGATGCTAATAGATGCTACACAAGTGGAATGGGATTTATGCATAGTGATGGGAAAGAAGGAATGATTTCAAAGACTTTTCGAAAACCCCGTCGGGTGCCACTAGTGCCCGAGGGAGAGGATGATAAGTTGGGTGACCACTTGAGAAACAAGTGGTGTACCGGAGCAAGTGAGTGTGTGTGGTTTTCGAAAACAAATTGGTGTAAGTTGAGAACGTTATTCCAACCCTACATGTACAACCACAATACCCCTTATGGGACGGGGCTTTGTTGATTACTATGGATGGACCTAGTAGGCAACCCACATTACTAGTGGCAAGAGTGAAGTGGTCACTCTTGAGACGGGGTCGTCCCGGAAGTGGAAGGCCATGTGCTGTCTTTAAAGGCATCGGGCACACTGTTGCGTGCCCTCATGGATGATATGTGTGATGTATAACATGAGGGATAGCACCAAAAAGTGGACTCTTTGTTTAGTATCACCATGGGAAAGGCATTGTTCGGGTGCTTACCTCGGGTATGTGATGTACCGCGAGTCGTGGATGACATGGTAATTCTCTGAGTCTTGTGGGTAAAGTGTGCAACTTCTGTAGATTGTAAAACTATTCGAATAGCCGTGTGCACGGTCAAGGACAGTTGGATGACCGCTCTTGTGCTACGTCCAAGTGTGTTCACACACTTGTGTGCGTTTCTTGGTGACAAATATGGTACTTGGGCTAAGTCCAAAGACTTAGCATGACGTTGAACTAAGTCTGATGACTTAGCATAATGATTGAACATGAGATGTTCAACCCCTGTTTATGATGATATCTATAACTTGTTCATATGGATATTTTCCAACTGTTGATGCATGCTTACTTGGTTACTTGATCATGTCATTGCATTTAAAATTGGCTTTCTGCAGATTACCTACTTAGTGTTATATCATGCATCCTTATTACCTTGTTCCACAACTTGGGTTGCTTGCAAGTACATTCAAAGTACTCATTGGCTTGCCACTGGTTATTTAATTGGCCACACATGGAAGAATAGGAGTATGTTGAAGAGTTCGTTGGTGACGAGCATGCGAACTAGGACGCTTCCCAGTCAGAATGCCTATAGGTTTAAGGCAAATGGCATGGGTTCAGGCTTTCGATCAAGACATCCACTGTTTGATCTGTTTAAATATTTGGACCTTGTGGCCCTATCTATGTAAGACTAGACCTTCATGGTCTTTATTTGTGTAAGATGCTAAATGTGGATGTAAGACTCTTGCTATTCAGCTTCTGTGTGTTTAGTGAGCATTGATCTCTCGAGTTAGTGTACACGTGCATTCGGTGATCATGACTTACGATTCGGGGTCCCCACATGATCGCGATGACGCTCATTGGCCCGGGCATCTTCAGCACATTGTAAGCGAAGTGGGTGGCGGCCATGAACTTGGCCAGCGCTGGCGACCAAGGATACCATTGTATGGCAATGAGATCTTGGCGACGTCAAAAACGATCTTCTCTGTTCTGAAATTTATATCATTGCCAAACATCACCGGTAGCATGATCTTGCCCTTCGGCCGAGTCCTCCCTGAATTGACCCCTTGGAAAGCGCCTCTTGGCTCGAGATCTTCATCAGGAATTCGCAGCCTCTGGATGACATCAGGCAAGATCAGGTTTAGGATGGCCCCACTGTTGACTAGCATCTTCTTCACCTTGAGGTTGCGAATTGTTGGCAAAACCAACAATGGCAAGCACCCGACCGCAATTGTGCATTCAGGGTGATCCTCGGCGTCAAAAATGATAGGAGTGTTGGACCACTTCAGAGGTCTCTGGGCTCCGATAGAGGGCTCTGCCGTGTTAACCTTGCGCGCCCAATGTTTAAGTTCGCAGTGAGAGGAATGCGATGAGGCACCTCTCTCGATGCACATCATCTCTGTAGCCTTCTGGAACTCATGCTTGTTGGGCTCGTCATCCTCTTTGACGTCATCATCATCACCCTCTTGCTTGTCACGGCCACGAGCGGGTCGGCCTTTTTGTTGTTTGGGGTTACCGCGGAAACCTCCTCGACCAACGTGCTTCTTGCCAGACCCCTCCGCACCATCCTGGCCCTTCTCCTTGTCTCGCCTCTCATACTCGGATTTTTTGCTTCTTGACAAGTTTCTCAACTTGCGAGCAATCCTGGAGATCGTGGCCCTTGGTGCGATGGATCTTGCAATACTACTTGACGGAGCCTTCCGGCTTGTCGGTAGCCACCATAGCCTGGAAGGAGGCGCACCCGACAACATCCTTGCTGGGGTCATCAACCTTGCCCTTCTTGGCAATATCGAGTTTGCCGGATCCCTTGATGGAAAGCACGGCCTTGCCCTTGTGCTTCTTGTTTCGCTGTCGGCATTTCTTTGCCGGGGTGGCAGTGTCTTCATCCTCAGAGACGACCCCTGCACCAGCGTCTTTGCCGGGAGCCTCCTCGCTTCTTTAGCCCGAGCACATTTATTTGCCAGAGCATAAAGCTCGGCAACACCCCTGACCTTGTTCACCACCAGCTCTTCCCGCATCTTGCGTTTCTGCATGTTCTGATGGAACACGCTGATAACAGCGGCAGGATGAACGTCTGGTATGTTGTGGTGCACGCGGCTGAACTTTGGATGTACTTGCGCAATGTCTCACCCTCCTTCTGAGGGATGGTGTGCAAATTGCTTTCTTGACCAGGAGCTTGGTGGCCTCCGGTAAAGGCGCCAACAAAGTCATGGCACGGGTCATCCCAAGAGGAGATGGAATTCTCTGGCAGGTGCATCAACCATGACCTGACGTTGGGCTTAAGCACCAACGGGAAGTAGTTGGCGAGTATCTTGTCATCGCGAGCCCTGGCAACCTGCACTGCAATGGTGTAGATGCTCAATAAATCTGACAGGTGAGTCTTGCCGTCGTATTTCTCTAGGACCTTTGGCTTGAACGTGTGGGAATTAGGCCACTGGACTTGCCGCAGCTCATGGGTAAATGCTGGACAACCCACCTCGTGATACCCTAGTGCGGGATTGTGTATAGCGGGCCCCCACGCTTATCAGATTGATGGCACGCTTCCCGTCGTTGCTCGATTCTAGTTCGAGCGTATTCCTTGCTTCGTTCCCGAAGAACATGACACTTGTTGCGGCGAGTCCGTGGGTCGGACGACGCCATCGAGTAACCATCTTAAGCGTCGGTCCATCGAGTTGGTGACCTACATTGTTGCTGTGGAGGAGAGTGCACCATGGTCGCACCGCCTCCAGCCCTCTCACCACTGGTGTGAGCCGGCTCTGTGGACCGAAACTTGTCTGCGAGGTTGAGGAGGCTGCGAATGGTGGCTCTCTATTCGTCAAGATTCTTTGCAGCAGGAGGGAAGTTTAGGAGTAGTTGAGCCCGCGCCATTGCTTCTTCCAACGTGGTCGGCAGCAAACGACGCAAACAATGCGAGGTGCTCTGACTCCTAACGGTGTTAGAATGAGCTCCATCGCGGTCCCGAGATGACACACCACTCCCACTAGCATGCTGGCGAGCATGCTGGTCCCGTGCACCTTGGGAGTGATGGGTAGGAGATTTTCCGTCGGGATGATAGGAACCGTGGGCACCATGGCACTACTCTTTACATGCGTCCTGGGAAGGCCATGGCATAGGCGCCGGCATGGGCATCTTGGAAGGTACCCTTCCGTCCCCAGAGTTCATCGTACCACCCGCAGGTGGTACACCTCCGTCCTAAGACCCAACGGCATGGGGGTTCCCGCCGCCGCCATGAGTGGCTCTGCGGTGGGCTTTGCCGCTTGCTTGGCCTTGATCACCAGAGTGTCACAGAAGTTCTGAACCTCTGCCTCCTCCTCCACCCGCGTTTACACTGTCGCCTGTCTGTGTAGCTATAGGGACAACAGACATGGATGGGAAAACCACCGTAGGGCCCTTCTTCTTGGGGGCCATGGCGATGATGACTATGAAGGAACTAGCACGCTGATCACCAGATCAGGTTCACACGACCTGTCCCCCTACCTAGCGTGCCAAAGATGTCGGGGGAAATGACACCTATGGTACCAGAGGCACACCTTTATGGTTCTGTGGGGAAGAAGGCTCGCACAAAGAGCAGATATGATGAACAACACGTGGGGATTTGACCCAGGTTCGAGCTGCAAAGATGCATAAAACCCTACTCCTACTTGGTTGTATTGTGGGTGGTTTTAGGGTTCCAACTACAGGAGCGCTATGAACAGCTGCTACGCGTATGAGCTAGAAGTTCCAAAAGTCGAATAGGCAAAAAGTCCGAAGTCCTCTACTCTAACGCCATGGGCCTCCTTTTATATGATCAAGGGGATCCCAATAGTGGCGTGCAATGTGTACACAGGGTGTACAAAGCTATAGTGCTATCACACCTAACACTAACGGAGTAGGACAGGTGCATTTAATGCACCGTCAGGCATCTCTGACTATCTATGGGATGGGACAAGAGCTCATCCCATCGGCACCGCTTAGCCCCTCCATCGCCAGTGCCGCAACACATGCCCAGGCGGGGCGACACCTGGCCTCTGCGCTGGTGGGGCTTCGCCTTGCCAGGTCCTTCCGGGGCTTTGCCTTGCTAGGGGTTTGAAGGCCATCTCGGGAAGGTCTTGCCTTTGGTCTTGATTCTCCTGTGTTTGTACCTAGCAGCTCCGTGCCGGGCCTCGCTGCCAGGGTGGCTACTACTGCCCGTGCACGAGTAGGGAGCACTGGAGAGCCCAAAACTCTAGTGCACCGACATTGGGCCTAGTTTCATATACTGCCATTGCTTTTGACAAGCTCATATAAATTTACGTGAAGAACATGAGCAAAAAAGTTTCATATCTCAAAATAATATAAGTGAAGCATGAGAGAATTTCTTCAAAATTTACTAAATCTCAACATAATCTAAGTGAAGCATGGGAGCATTTTCTTCAAATATGTAAAAGCACGCCGTGCTCAAAAAGATATAAGTGAAGCACTAGAGCAATTTCATAGCTCAATAGATTTAAGTGAAGCATATAGAGCAAGTCTAACAAATCATAGCTTAATTTTGGCTCACTCAAATAGGTATGTGCAGCAAGAATAAAATGCAAAACAAACGAAGTTACAAGACGCTCCATACAAAACTCATCATATGTAACAAATAAAAATATAGTTCCAAGTAAAATACCGATGGTTGTTAGAAGAAATAGGGGATGCTACTCGGGGCATCCCCAAGCTTAGTTTCTTGTTACTCTTTGAATATTATCTTGGGGTGCTGTAGCATCCCCAAGCTTAGGCTCTTATTACTCCTTATTCCTTCATCCATCATGATCTCACCCAAAACTTGAAAACTTCAATCACACAAAGCTTAACAAAATTCTCATGAGATCCGTTAGTATAATAAAGCAAATTACCACTCTAAGTACTATTGCAAACCCATTATTTAATTATTGCATTATATCTACTATATTATAACTTTACCATGACTTATACCCCCCCCCCCGATACAAGCCATAGATTCATCAAAACAAGCACAGAATGCAACAAAAACAAAATCTTTTTCAGACAGAACAATCTGTAGTAATATGTTCTCTAACCATACTTCTGTAAGTCTAAAAATTCTGATAAATTAATACAACGTAAATAATTTGTGTAGAAATACTGTGTTAAAATTAAGGCTCAATATTGCGCTCCAGTAAAAAATAAAAATTCATGCACTTGAGGTAAAGTTTTTGTTTTAGATTCAACATTATTTCTAATTATCTTATGAATCTTCCTAAAGGATTTACTTGGCACAACACTAATTAAAACATAAAAAACACAATCAAAACAGAAGAATAATTGTGTAAACACTCATAAACAGAAAGGAGAAGATAAAAAATTATTCATTGGGTTGCCGCCCAACTAGCGCTATCGTTTTATGCACCTAGGTAGGCATAACACAGAGATTCAAGTATTGTCATCTTTAGTTTTTACTCCATAGAAGTCCCTCATGATTGATTCATATGGTGGCTTGATTCTTGTTCTAGGGAAGTGTTACATACCCTTTCTAAGTGGAAACTGAAATATTACCTTCTTTCATATCAATCACGACACCTATAGTGCGTCAAAACGGTCTACCAAGTATGATGGGAGAAGATGGATTGCAATCAATATCAAGAACAATAAAATCAATGGGCACATAATTCCTATTTGCAAGAATAAGAACATCATTAATTCTTCCCAAAGGCTTTTTAATAGTAAAATCTGCTAAGTGCAAATTAAGAGAACATTCTTCAATATTGGTAAGACCAAGCACATCATAAAGAGATTTCAAAATTGTGGAAACACTAGCACCCAAATCACACGAAGAAAAGCATTCATTATTTTTAATCTTGAATTTAATGGTAGGTTCCCACTCATCATGCAATTTTCTAGGAATCGAAATCTCTAATTCCAACTTTTCTTCTAAGGATTTCATCATGCCATGAACAATATGTTTAGTGAAAGCTTTATTTTGTTCATAAGCATGAGGTAAATTTATCATGGATTGAAGCAAAGAAATACAATCTACCAAGGAGCAACTCTCATAATTAAAGTCTTTGTAATAAAAAATAGTGGGCACATCACTAGTTAGAGTTTGGACCTCTCCAAACCCACTTATATCAAAAATTTCATCTAGATTTTCACCTTCCAAATTATTGGGACGCCCTCTAAATAAAGTTGAATCTTCTTCAGTCCCCTCGCCATCAAATTTAGCAATAATAAACAAGGAATCAATGGAGCAAACACCAATGATTTTAAGATCTTCATCATTGTTATGAAAGTAACCGCTAGAAAATGCTTTTTCTAAAAATTCTCCTTTAGCTCTAAGCATAGCAGTCCTTTTCTTACTTTCATACATAGAAACATATATAGATTTAATTGATTCAATAATATTAGGTGGAAAATCATTAAACTTGACATTTTCTACATCATGGGAAATTCAATCAGTGCTTCTAAACATATCATCAATCTTATTCAACTTTTCTTTTATCGTTCTATTGAAATTCTTTTGAGCATTGATAAATTCTTTAAAAATATTCTCAAGATGAGAGATGTTCCTATTATTATTGTAAGAAGAATTACAATAGTAATTACCATAATTATTAGAGGAATTTATAGGAAAAGTCCTAGGATTAAAATTACCTCTATAAGCATTGTTGTTGAAATTGTTTTGCGAGAGGAAACTCACATCTACGGAATCATTATTTTTCTCAATCAAAGTCGACAAAGACATATCATTAAGATCAACAGGATTTACTAGCAACCAACTTCATAAGAGCATCAACTTTTTCACTCAAAGTACTAACTTCTTCTATCGAATTAACCTTTTTACTGGTAGGTGCTCTTTGAGTATGCCATTGTGAATAATTTGCCATAATATTATCTAGAAATTTAGTAGCATCACCCAAAGTAATTTCCATGAAAGTACCACCCGTGGTAGAATCTAAAAGATTTCTAGAGGCAAAATTCAATCCCGCATAAAAAAATTGTATGATCATCCAAAGATTTAAATCATGAGTGGGACAATTTCTTAGCATAAATTTCATTCTTTCCAAAGAATGTGCACCATTTTCATGATCAAGATGCTTAAATTTCATGAGTTGAGTTGTAAGAGAAATAATTTTCACGGGCGGAAAATACTTAGTAATAAAAGCGTCCTTGCAGTTATCCCAAGAATTGATACTATTGCGAGGCAAAGAAGAAAACCAAATTTTTGCTTGATCCCGTGAGGAGAAGAGAAACAATTTCAACTTCACAATATCATTGTCCAATTCTTTTTTATTTTGCCTATCACACAATTCTATGAATGTGTTTAGATGGGACACAACATCCTCATTAGGAGTACCGAAAAATTGATCTTTCATGACAAGATTCAATAAAGCGGCATTAATATCACAAGACTCCGCACTAGTGGCGGGAGGAGCAATCGGAGTGCCAATAAAATCATTATTATTGGTATTGGAAAAATCACACAATTTGGTGTTTTCTTGAGTCATCGTGACTACACAAACAAGATTGCATGCAAACAAGAGATCTAGCAAGAAAAAGGCAAACGAAAAACAGGGCGAATGGAACGACAAATTTGTGAAGTGGGGATAGGAAGATGAGATGCAAATTGCAAATAATGTAAATTGCAAGGAGATGAGATATTTGATTAGGAACCTGATAGGTGTTGATGATGTCTCCCTGGTGCCAGAGATTGGCACATGAAGAGATTGCTTCCTCCCTGGCAACAACGCCAGAAGTTCCTTTGACGTGGCTTGAGACTGCGTCAGTATTTCCCCAAAGAGGAAGGGATGATGCAGCACAATGATGGTAAGTATTTCCCTAAGTTAAGAAACCAAGGTATCAATCCATAGAGGAATATCAAGCAACTATGTAAACGCCACCTGCACACAAACAACAAATACTTGCAACCCGACGCGTAAGAGAGGTTGTCAAGCTCTCAACGATGATAAGATAGATTAGATTACAATAGGCATGGCAAATAGATCTCGCAAGAACACAAAATAAAAGAAGTAAAGAAAAAGTGCAGCAAGGTATTTTTGTTTTTTTGGATTAATAGATCTAAAACAAAACGGCAAAATAGTAGAACGGAAAGCACTATGCTGGAAAAGTAGACCCGGGGGCGTAGGTTTCAATAGTGGCTTCTCTCATGAGTATAGCACACAATGGGTGAACAAATTACTGTTTGGAAATTGATAGAAGATCAAATAATCATGACGATATCCCGGGAATGATCATTATATAGGCATCACTTACAAGATAAGTAGACCGAAATGATTCTGCTTCTACTTCTATTACTCCAGACATCGACCGCTATCCAACGTGCATCTATTGTATTAAGTTCATGGAAAATGGTGTAATGCAATAAGAACGGTGACATGATGTAGATAAGATCTATTCATGTAGGAATGGACCCCATCTTGTCATCCTTAATGGCAAAGATACATGCATGCCTTCCTGCCCTTGCTTTCACTGGGAAAGAACACCACAAGATTGAACCCATCACAAAACACCTCTTCCGATGGCAAAAAACCAATCTAGACTGCCTAACTAAACCAAAGATTCGAAGAAGAAATACGAGGCTATAAGTAATCATGCAAATAAGAGATCAAAGAAGACTCCAATCATATTCATGGATAGAAACTGATCATGAACTCAAAATTCATCGGATCCCAACAAACACACCGCAAAAGTCATTACATCAAATAGACCTCCAAGAGACAATTGTATTGAGAATCAATAGTGAGAGGGAGAGAGGAAGCCATCTAGCTACTACCTACAGTCCCGTAGGTCTATGGTGGAGTTGTCGGATTTCGGGCGCCGCAAAACCCTTAAGGTTCGAATACTTGGGTGTGTGCGAGGATCTAAATCGGGTCAAAGCCTGAAGCTTGTCGTATGGCCTAGCTACAACGAACGAGTGGGAGCAAGGGAGGAAGTAGACTTGGAGATTTACCCGGGTTCGGGCCACCTTGCGGTGTAAAACCCTACTCATGCTTTGTGGTGTATTGGCCTCACGAGGAGGCTAAGTATGAACTAGTACAATGTGTAGTGGCCGCGTGAGGGCCTTTGGTGGTGATGAACTAGTTGTACTAAACCTAACATCTACGATCAGAGTGGGTGGCTATTTATAGGGTCACAGTCCTCTTCCCTTATTGCATAGGCGGGAAGGGATCCACAACGGCCAAATTTGAAAGGGGACAGGAGGTACATCTTATCCTGACTGAAGGTGGTCTTCGCCTGCAAAGCTTCAGAGGTTACACAGTGATGGGCTTGGCGATGACATCCGTCCTGCAAAGATCGTGGTCTCGGTCTCGCTACACCAGGAAGGAAACCTTTGAGGGATTCCTTGGGAACCTGATGTCCTTGTCTCGTTAGCACCAAAGAGGAAACTATCCTCCCTCTATGCCTGCAAGCGCCCGCCTTGGTCCGTTGTCAGAACCCACATCATCCTGTTCTCGGGAGGTTGGGAACTTGCATAGGAATCTCCGCTCCTCGGGAGGCATCCTGGGGAGATGCTATTCTCCGGAGGTCTGGACGTCATCTTACTCGCGAGGCGAGGGCCCCCCGTGAGGGTCTTGGATGGAGGAGCTAGTTGCTGGGCCGTACCATGACTTTGCGGTGGGCCACGTGCTGGGCCTAGATAGGCAAGTATGGGTACCCCCGGTCAAAGAACGCCGATAGGACTACTCACGCATCATCAGAGAGGCACCTATGAGGAAGATGAACCCCTCTATGATGGTATTAGATTGGATCTCATGGTTCTAGAACTTCTGGCAGCTGGAATTGTAACAGCCCGAGACCGACGCTCCAGTAGATTCCCCTTTTATTTCCATTCTCGTCTGTGTTTCGTGTGGTTGTCGCATTCATCGTCGCATGATGTGCATAGGATCGTCACTCGTTTTTGAAAACTTGCATCCGCTCGTAGTTGCCGGTTCTCTCCGTTATTGCCGTTGCCCGTTTCGAGAATAACCACGCACGCCCGGGCCCTCGACATCATTTAAAAGAAGAACCGTTTTTAAGGCACCCTAAAAATATTGTTGGATTGGGTCGAATCTTGGCATGCGGTCTTGTTATATTGTAGGTAGACCGCCTACCAAATTTCGTTGCAATCAGAGTCCGTTTAATACCCGAACGATCAGTCGTAACAATGTGGTCATCGGTTTATTATCGGACGTTTTTGATGTTTTAAATTTCCCGGACATGGGCCGCAAACTTTTCCCTCTCATCTCCACAAGGCCTCTACTCTACACAGCCACCATTCAATTGAGATCGTAGGGCTCAACAGCAATCCCAAACTCCCTTCATTTGGATCCCTGTTATAAATAGCAGATGAACCCTAAACATTTTAGTCCAAACCCTAGACCATTTCCCTAATTTCCTCACCCCGCTGCCAACTGCCTGCTTTCCTCGGGATCATAGCCGAACCATCCAGCCTCCTGCTCCATCCCACCAACCACTGCAGCCAACACCAATTGATTTGGACCGTCGGATCTTGGATCGGACGGCCCAGGAGGCTCCCAGCACCCCAACCTCATCTCCCGCAGTGCTCGGTCCACTTTGGATCGAGGCATCTGCCTCCACTCGAGCGCCTGAACCGCGCCCCTCCGGCAACCCTACCTGCCGGCGAGCTCGAACAGGCCATCGCCGCCCTCGCAATCTGCTCTCCCTCCTCCCACAACTCTCTCTCTCCTTGTCTAAGCTCTCTCTCTCTTTCTTGAACGAGGTGAACAGGAACCCTCCATGGAGGACGCCCTTGAGCTCCATCGCCTCTGATCCAGCCTGCGACCATCGCCTCGCCATCGTTCTTCACCGGATCTGGATCCTAACGTCATCCCCGCTCCGTTCCCAACCTCCTGCATCGCGTCGCGCCATGGCCGCCTCGCTCCTCCTCTGCATCGAGCGCATGCACGAGGAGGACACACCGCAGCGACCGCCAGGTGGGCCACCAGATCGCAAGGCCCAGCCGGCGCCAAGAGAAAAACTATTTTACAGAAAAGTCCTCCATCTTCATGCATTAATAACTTTTCAACCGTGCATCGGATGAAAATAATATATATATATATATATCTGAAAAATTACTAGAATTTTGTGTAATTTCACAATATCCAACTAACACACATGTTTAAAGTGTTTAACCATGCTGTTTGCATTAATTTGCATGATTGCCATGCCGATATTAATTATTTAATAACTTTTGAATCGTAGCTCCGTTGAAAATGCTTTATATATGTTACTTGACTAGAAAAAAGTATAAAATCTCATGCCACACTTTATTTCCATCTTTAATAAACATTAAATGGTGTTAGGACAGATCTGGACCAAATTCATATTATGCTTATGGGGATGTTTCGGAAATGCTATATGTTGCTTCCGGCCCCATTTAAAATGCCAAGATGATGTAGTTTGTTGTTGCTTCACCTCTTGCCATGTTTAACAACATTTAATGTGTCGGAGTAAATAAACGAGACTCAACTAAATATTTGATCGTGGAGTTTCGTTAATGTGTCGGATATTTGATCGTAAATTTACTCGTTGCATATTGAGCTTCACTTAATGTGTAGTATTTGATTGATGTGATTTGCCATGTCGTGCTTTGCAGAATTAAAATTGACATGCATCATATTGATTTGTGCATCATGTCATGCATATGTTGTGGTGTATCTTGTGTTGATTGTTTGTTTCGGATTGTTCCTTCTCGATAGAGTTCCAAAAGCGTTCAGTGTGTGAGGATTCGTTCGACTATGTTGGCTCGTCTTCTTCATAGACTCGTTCTTCTTCCAAGCGGGATCTCAGGCAGGATGACACATTTCCCTGGATACCACTACTATCATTGATATGCTAGTTGTCTCATTTTTCTATCGCTATGTCACGCTACCTACCACTTGTTTGTCAAGCCTCTCAACATTGCCATGATATGCCTCTAACCCCTCCGAATCCCAGCAAACCATTGTTTGGCTATGTTACCGCTTGCTCAGCCTTCTAATAGCGTTTCTAGCTACAAGTGCAATTGCTTCCATGTGACAACATGGACATTTTGATATCACATTATTGTTGCTATTTAGTTTAATGCACATATACACTTGGTGAAGGTTTGAAGGCTTGGCCTTTTGCTCGGTGTTTTGTTCCACTCTTGTCGCCCGTAGTTACTTGTGAACCGGTGTTATGTTCCATAATTGAGCGCTCCTAACATGCTCGGGGTTGTTATGGGGACCCCCTTGATTTTCGTTTTGGGATAAAACTCATATGGAAAGGCCCAACATTGGTACTACATTTGCCTAATAACTAATAAACTTGCATAGGGACTTTTCGGACCCCGTGGATAATTAATCAACAACCCGGGCCAGTGCTCCTCATGAGTGTTGGTCCAAAATAGAGCACCGTGCGAGGCCAACCTGGGGCAACTCGGGAGATGTCTATCAAGCCATCGTATGCTTCGCTTATCTGTCGTGTCCTGAGAACGAGATACGCGGCTCCTATCGGGTTCGTCGACACGTCGGGTGCCCTTGCTGGATTTGTTTTACCTTTCTCAAACGTCTTGCGGGAGGAACTCTGATCTTCTTCGGGCTATCTCGAGGTGCCGAATTTCCTTTGGAATTGCCTATGATGATCACGAGATCCGTGGTCGAGGTTGTTCCCGCGACGTGTGGTTAATTTGTGATGGATGAGTTGGAGCACCCATGTAGGGTTAAATCTTTCGGAAAGCCGTGCCCGCGGTTATGTGGCAAACTTGGATACTTTGTTTAACACCCTGTCATAGCAAACTTGAAGTAAACTCAAATAAAATACACCAACTGTGTGCGTAACCGTGACTGTCTCTTCTCATGAGTCCTTATCCGAGAGAGAACACAATGGGGTTATGTTTGACGTAAGTAGGTGTTCAAGACCAGTTACTGATCATTACTAGTTCTCGTCTGTTATGCATAGTCCACCCACTATAGTTTATTATTCTTATGTTAACCACTCAAATGAATGCTTAGTCGCTTGTTGCAGCCTCATCACTTAACCATACCTCACCCATTAAGCTTTAATAATCTTGATACACTTGGAAATGAGATTGCTGAGTCCCCGTGGCTCACAGATTACTACAACAATAGTTGCAGGTACAGGTAATGCGATGATTTGACGTGAGCATGATGCTTGTTTGATTGTAGTTCTT
The DNA here is from genome assembly GCA_022496015.1 of Hordeum marinum. Classification (NCBI taxonomy): domain Eukaryota; kingdom Viridiplantae; phylum Streptophyta; class Magnoliopsida; order Poales; family Poaceae; genus Hordeum; species Hordeum marinum. The sequence continues at coordinate 124,036,405 of CM039676.1, read as the reverse complement.
CTTCTTCTTCTTCTTCAATCTAGGATGGGTTCCAGGCGGCAGCCTGGGATAGAAGGATGGATGTCATTTTGTCATTTGATTTCGTCCGTAGTCGGACCCTACTCTTATGTATGATGTTTGAGTATGTTGTTGTATTGATGTGATCTTCATGTAGCTTGTGGCAAGTGTAAGCCAATTCCATATACTCATCTCTTCTGTACATATACTTCTAATGATATCCATTCTTGCAACACGACGAGATGCGCTTCTATCCCTGTCGAGGCCCTCGTGCCAAAATGAGGATAGGATTGCATCTTGGGCGTAACAAGTTGGTATCAAAGCCTATACCGACCTAGGAGCCCCCTTGATTGATCGAACTTGGCCGACTCGAGTCTAGTGAAAAACTATTTTGAGTCTAGTTATATTGGAGAGTAGGATTCTTTTTACTCCTCTTCTATTCTCTAGTGAGAAATTACGACTTAGGAATTTTGATTCTACTCCTCTTCTCACTCAAAAATATTTTTAGGATCACGCGGGTATTTTGGAGTCTATATGATACCGATGTGATGGAGTTCTGTCTTGGTGCCTCCTGTCTGACTTGATTTCTTCCAAGGAGTTGAGCTCTAGGGAATTCTTGGCACATCATTATCATTCAGCTTCCTTAGTATCTCATGACGGAGGGTGTTCGGAATTGCTTCAATACTTGTCATGGTGAGATAAGGTCGGAGTCACCCGGTACTAGGAGGCGTCCAGGGTACCACCTTGATTAGTATCGTTGTGCTTTCGAGGATTCGAGTTAGATGGAATTGCAAAAGCCTCTGGTTATGTGTTGAAGGATGGATATAGTTGGGGTGTAGGTTTGTTAGTTGTGTGATATATTTCCTCCTTGTGTCCCCAACACCCGATTGCATAACCAAAAAGATTTTGGAAGTTCTTAGGTGGGAATTCAAGTAGTTACCTAGGCTATCTTTCAATAGATCATGATGTGAGGTTGGGGTTTGACATCTAGTGGATTCGTTTGTTCACGGTCTTTCTTATAGAGGACAGTCTCAATTTATGCTTTGTCGAGCCTTGTAGTTCGCTATGCCTAGGGAGCATATTCGAGCGTCATTTCAATATGACAATCCAATGTACGATCGAGCCCGTGCGAACCTTACCACAAAAATATCGGACGGAATCTCTGTTATGCATTTGTTCTGGCTTGTTTCATAAGCCTCATCCTTTTATTTGTTTTGAATATGGTAATTCAAGTTGCTTCGATGTCAAGTGGTGATTTCATATCTTTTCAAAGTAGTGTTCTCATATTTCTATGGGATTGCTAATTCGTGTGCTCAATCAAGTTATCATATGAATTCTTTTTATCCGTTGCGCTCCTCCTCAAGATAATTCAATCCTCTCTAAAATTTGCAAGATCAATCATCATATTTATTTTCCGGAGTTCATTTCATCCGTCCCAAGTTTTCTTTGCTTTCCCCACCCTCCTGCCCTTTTTCTTCAATGATTAAATTCTCATCCACGTGCGTTTTCTATTCATGTGATGCTTACTCTATCTTTCCTTGTGTATCGTATCCGGTGATTCATTGTGAAGGTCCTCAAGTGCTTCGAGTTCGTTGTTCATCGTTCTTGTTTTCCTTTCCGGTGAATTCAATTCAATCTCTCGGTGTTCATCATATCCTTTCTCATTCGTTCAATGATTGCCCATGTTGGAAATTCTTATCCAAGTATCTCTTGTGTATTCATCTCTCTTTTATATCCGGAGTGCTGAAGATATCTCAAAAGTTTCGTGTTTCCATTCAATAATCCTTTCAAATTATTTCAATGGTCTCATATCAGCAAGTTCTCAATTTGTACTGGCGCAATCTCTCTTTTTAAGCAATTGTTTCAACGGAGATCTCTTTGAGTGGGCCATAACCCATAGGTGTTTTCCCCAGGATCTTACCTGGCTCTTTTAATCTTTCGAGAGATATTCTCAAGTTGTCTTCAAATATGACATAATAATGAATTTCATTAGTCATATGCCTTCTTGAAGGTCGCTTCTAAATCATTTTCATTGTTGGCTCAACCTTCCCTTATTCATTCTTTTGGAGTGTATCAGTAATTCTTGGTGGTGTTCTCGTCATCATTCTCTGCAATGAAGTCCGAAGGAGTGGTTCTCTTAAATCTTTGCTCATTCTCTTGGATATTCATGGTTTTAGCTTCGTGTTATCCTCTTAAATTGTTTTCGATCATGAGTAATTCCTTTCATATCTATTCGGTGCATTTCATAATTGTTCTCATTTCTCGATCCTCCCGAAGGCCATCATTTTATAAGATTTCTTCGTTCTCAGCTTTCGGCTTTCGTTCTTAAATTCTTCTCAAGTGTTGTTCCTTCGTTCGTATATCAATTATTCCGGTGCTTTGTTCAAGTTTTCTATTAGGTGGATGATGCTCTCTTCATTCTCATGTTATATAATTCATTAGTATTATCCTCTTTAATTTCTAATTCTTACCGGTGTTCTCGTTCAAGACTTCTTCAAAATTGTGATCTATCTCTCTCCCTTCAATTCTTTGCAAGAATAATAAGTGGTGTGTGAAATCCATTGTTTGTCATCAATTTAACTTGATGAAGGATAAGCATAACATAATTCTTATTCTTGTTGGTCAAGGTGATTTCAATCCCTCTTCCGGAGTTGTGCATGATATCAATTCTCGATTTCAAGTGTCCTCATCTTTTATTTCCGGAGTCCCAAGTTATTCTCAAGTATCTCTTCGCGAAGCTTCTTCTAAATCATGGCAAGGCTTCCATCTTATTCTTCCCAACCTTCATTCTTTGATCATCATTTGTTTTCGAAGTTCTTCAAGATGCTTCTTCATGGTGGGTTGTTAAGGATGTAATTCTTCTCGAATCGTTCTTCAAGATTCTTGTTGGAGGTGCCCAAGTGTTCTTTATCTTGTATTTCTAAGTTCAATTCCTTCTCCATTGTATTTTGAGATGGTGTTATTAAATTCTTGATCATGAGGAGTCTCGAAGGAAAATTATCAAGAATGAGATAAGTAAACCCATCATGTCTTCTCGGAGTTCTCTTGGGTTGGATTTCACCTAAAGCATTTCCTAAGGATTGTTGCTATCATGGTGTTATAAAAGATCCAAGTTTTCTCCTTCTCCTCTCGCTGAAAGAAGTTTTGCATATCTTGTTGCTCTCAAGCAATCAATTGTTTCTGTTGTGGCAGGTTGTCACCTCATAATTTTGAGATGTTTTTCATAAGCCCATAACAACCTATTCTTTTCGTTGTTGATTCTCCATCAACTCCGTTCAACCATGCTTTTCAAGTTCAATGGTGGTAGAAGTTGTCATTTTCTTCTCTCTTCTCGTCTCTCCAATGCTCTAGTTTCTATTCTTTTCTTCCGTAGGCGATGTCATGTTGCTCTCTTTCAACCATCATCTAGTTTGATTAAGATCATGTTCTTCCCTTGCTTGCCCATTAACCGGAGTGCTGTGAAATCTTTTCATGATCCTTTCGTCTAATGAAGTTTTGATTCTAATCGAACTGAAGTTTGGTGTCTCCCTTTCAATTTCTTCCCATCATATCAATTTTCCTCTCTATCCTACCGAAGTGCTGCCGAAATTTCTTGTGAATTGTTGCTTGTTCCTCATGTCATTCTTCATCTGTTTGCAACCTTCAAGGTTTGTTGACTTCACTCGTTTGCCAACGAAGCAATAAAGTTTCACCTCTTCCTCTTGCTCTTTCTCTTCCCCTTCTCATTCTAGATCTCGGGACGAGATCCTCGTGTAGTGGAGGAGAGTTGTAACAGCCCGGGACGTACGCTCCAGTCGATTCCACTTTTATTTCCATTCTCGTCTTTGTTTCGTGTGGTTATCACATTCATCGTCGCATCATTCGCATCATCTGCATAGCACCATCACTCGTTTTTGAAATCTTGCATCCATTCGTAGTTGCCAGTTTTCTCTGTTCTTGCTGTTGCCCGTTTCGAGACCAACCACACACGCACGCGCCCGCGACATTGTTTAAAAGAAAAACTGTTTTTAAGGCGCGCTAAAAATATTATCGGATTGGGTCGAAACTTGGTGTGCGGTCTTGTTATATTGTAGGTAGGCCGCCTGCCAAATTTCGTCACAATAAGAGTCCGTTTGATAACTGAACGATTAGTCATAACAATGCGGTCGTCGGTTTATTATCGGACGTTTTCGGTGTTTTAAAAGTCCCGGTCACGGGCCGCAAACTTTCCCCTCTCATCAAGTCCTCTACACAGACCACCAAGTCCCCACAACCTAGCCTACACCGGAGCCATTCGATTGAGATCGTAGGGCTTAACAACAATCCCAAACTCCCTTCATTTGGATCCCTATTATAAATAGTAGATGAACCCTAAACATTTTAGTACATACCCTAGACCATTTGCCTAATTTCCTCACCCCGCCGCAACTGCCTGCCTTCCTCGGGATCACAGCCGAACCATCCAGCCTCCTGCTCCATCCCACCAACCACTACAACCAACCCCAATTGATCTAGACCGTCGGATCTTGGATCGGATGGCCCAGGAGGCTCCCAGCACCCTAGACTCATCTCCCGCAGTGCTGGGTCCACTTTGGATCGAGGCATCTACCTCCACCCGAGCGCCTGAACCGCGCCCCTTTGGCAACCCTGCCTGCCGGCAAGCTCGAACAGGCCAGCGCCGCCCTCGTGCTCTGCTCTCCCTCCTCCCACAACTCTCTGCCTCTCTCCTCATCTAAGCTCTCTCTCTCTCTTTCTTGAACTAATTGAACAGGAACCCACCATGGAGGATGCCCTCGAGCCCCATCGCCTCCGATCCAGCCGGCGACCATCGCCTCGCCGTCGTTCTTCATCGGATCTGGATCCTGACATCGTCCCCTCTCCATTCCCAACCTCCTGCACCGCGTCACGCCATGGCTGCCTTGCTCCTCCTCTGCATTGAGCGCGTGCATGAGGAGGACGCACCGCAGCGATCGCTAAGTGGGTCACCAGATCGCAAGGCCCAGCTGGCGCCCATATGCCAGCTGCTTGACCGACTAGGCCTGGAGCCCACGAGGTGAGCCGCCAGCCTATTCCCCGCCCGAGCGCCATATAGTTATCATGCGTCCTTTGTCTAGTTTAGGCCTATGGACAGAATCAGCCCAACTCTGTTTTTTATGTTTTGCGAATTTCGTAATTATCCAGAGAAAAACTATTTTACAGAAAAGTCGTCCATCTTCATGCATTAATAACTTTTCAACCGTGCATCGGATTTGTGCATCATGTCATGCATATGTTGTGGTGTATCTTGTGTTGATTGTTTGTTTCGGATTGCTCCTTCTCGATAGAGTTCCGAAAGTGTTCAGTGTGTGAGGATTCGTTCGACTATGTTGGCTCGTCTTCTTTATGGACTCATTCTTCATCCAAGCAGGATCTTAGGCAAGATGACACATTTCCCTGGATACCACTATTATCATTGCGATGCTAGTTGTCTCGTTTTTCTATCACTATGTCATGCTACCTACCACTTGTTTGTCAAGCCTCCCAACATTTCCATGATAAGCCTCTAACCCCTCCAAATCCCAGCAAACCAGTGTTTGGCTATGTTACCGCTTGCTCAGCCTTCTTATAGCGTTTCTAGCTGCAGGTGCAATTGCTTCCATGTGATAACATGGACATTTTGATATCACAAAATTGTTGCTATTTAATTTAATGCACATATACACTTGGTGAAGGGTGGAAGGCTTGGCCTTTTGCTTGGTGTTTTGTTCCACTCTTGCCGCCATAGTTACTTGTGAACCGGTGTTATGTTCCATAATTGAGCGCTCCTAACATGCTTGGGGTTGTTATGGGGACCCCCTTGATTTTTGTTTTGAGATAAAACTCATCTGGCAAGGCCCAACATTGGTACTACATTTTCCTAATAACTAATAAACTTGCATAGGGACTTTCCGGACCCCGTGGATAATTAATTAACAACCCAAGCCAGTGCTCCTCATGAGTGTTGGTCCAAACTAGAGCACCGTGCGGGGCCAACCCGGTGCAACTCGGGAGATGTCTATCAGGCCATCGTACGCTACGCTTATATATGGTGTCCTAAGAATGAGATATGCGGCTCCTATAGGATTTGTCGACACGCCGGGTGGCCTTGCTGGATTTGTTTTACCTTTCTCGAACGTCTTGCGTGAGAAACTCTGATCTTCTTTGTGCTGTCTCGAGGTGTCAGATTTCCTTTGGAATTGCCTAGGATGATCACAAGATCCATGGTCGAGGTTGTTCCCGTGGTGTGTGGTTAATTTGTGATGGATGAGTTGGAGCACCCTTGTAGGGTTAAATCTTTTGGAAAGCCATGCCCGTGGTTATGTGGCAAACTTGGATACTTTTTTTAACACCCGGTCATAGCAAACTTGAAGTAAACTCAAATAAAATACACCAACTTTGTGCGTAACCGTGACTGTCTCTTCTCGTGAGTCCTTATCCGAGAGAGAATACGGCGGGGTTATGTTTGACGTATGTAGGTGTTCAGGATCAGTTAGTGATCATTACCAGTTCACGCCCGTTATGTGTAGGCCACCCACTTTACTTTATGTATTCGTAAGGTAGCCACTCAAATAAATGCTTAGTCGCTTCCTGTAGCCTCATCACTTAACCGTACCTCACCCATTAAGCTTTAATAGTCTTGATACACTTGGAAATGAGATTGCTGAGTCCCCGTGGCTCACAGATTACTACAACAACAGTTGCAGGTACAGGTAATGTGATGATTTGACATGAGCGTGATGCTTGTTTGATTGTAGTTCTTCTTCTTCTTCTTCTTAAATCTAGGATGGGTTCCAGGCGGCAGCCTGGGATAACAAGGATGGATGTCATTTTGTCCTTTGATTTCATCCGTAGTCGGACCCTGCTCTTATGTATGATGTTTTAGTATGTTGTTGTATTGATGTGATCTTGATGTAGCTTGTGGCAAGTGTAAGCCAATTCCATATACTCATCTCTTCTGTACATGTACTTATAATGATATCCATTCTTGCAACATGACGAGATGCGCTTCTATCCCTGTCGGGGCCCTCGTGCTAAAATGAGGATATGATCGCATCTTGGGCGTGACATGAATTGTGTTTCATCGACTTCCCTAGGGGTTTTCGAATATTTGAGAATTTATATAGTTGATAGTCGGTGGAGGGGGTTCCCGAGGTGGACACCACCCACCAGGCCGCGCCAGGGGCCTCTGGTGTGCCCTGGTGGGTGTTCCCCACCTCGTCCTTCTTCTCCGGCACTTCTTCGGCCCATCAGGTTTCTTCTGGCCCAAATAATTCTCCAAAAAGTTTCATGATGTTTGAGCTTCCTTTGGTACCGAGTTTTTGTGAAGTAAAAAACAAGCAACAAACAACAACTGGCACTTGGAACTATGTCAATAGGTTAGTCCCAAAAAATGATATAAAGTTGCTATAAAATGAATATAAAACATCCAAGATTGATGATATAACAACATGGAACAATCAAAAATTGTAGATACGTTGGAGATGTATCAAAGATCATAAATTCAGATCCATTATGTTATTTAATACCCCTCTGATCTTGAGCATGAATATCATTTGTGAGTAGTTACTTTTGTTCTTGAGGTCACGGGAGAAGTCATGTTGCAAGTAATCATGTGAAGTTGATATGTGTTCAATATTTTGATGATATGAATGTTGTGATTCCCTTAGTGGGGTCATTATAACGTCGACTACATGACACTTCACCATATTTGGGCCTAAGGGAATGCATTGTGGAGTAGTTATTATATGATGGGTTGCTAGAGTGACAGAATCTTAAACCATAGTTTATGTGCTATTTCGTAAGGGGCTGATTTGGATCCACATGTTTAATGCTATGGTTAGATTTTATCTTAATACTTTTCTCATAGTTGCGGATGCTTGCGAGGGGGTGCATCATAAGTGGGAGCTTTTGTCAAGTAGGAACAACACCCAAGCATGATGACAAAGTAGTGAACGCGAATCAAACCAACATGATGAAATTGACTAGATGAAATTCCCGTGTACCCTGAAGAACAATTTGCTTATTATAAGAGACCGCTGTGGCCTATCCTTAGCCAAAAAAGGATTGGTCTACCTTTCTTCACTTTATTCACTGTTACCATTACTTGCTTGTTACCAATTATCTTGCTATCAAAGTACTTGTTACCTACAATTTCAGTGCTTGCAGAAAATACCTTGCTAAAAACCGCTTGTCATTTCCTTCTGCTCCTCATTGGGTTCAACACTCTTACTTATCGAAAGGACAATGATTGACCCCCTACACTTGTGGGTCATCAAGACTCTTTTATGGCGCCATTGCCGGGAAGTGAAGCACTCTTGGTTTTTATAGTGGAAATCGATAAGGAAAAACTTATACTATGTGCTAAAATTTATTGTCACTTGCTACTATATAAAACAATACTTTGAGGGTTTTGTTTGGGGTATCTTCACCTCGACCGGAACCAAAATTAGTTTCCCCTCAACCTAATGCACCTACTGAAAATGTTGGTTATGAAATTCCTTCGGGTATGATAGAACAACGACTAGATAATCCTTATGCAGGATACGAAACTGAACATCCTGATATGCACCTAGTACATGTGGATGAAATTTGTGGATTATTTAAGCTTGCAGGTTTACCCGGAGATGAAGTTAAGAAGAAGGTTTTCCCTCTAACTTAGAAGGCAAAATCATTGACATGGTATAGGCTATGTGATGATATTGGATCTTGGAACTAATTCCACCAAAAGTTTTATCCTATGCATCTAGTTCATCATGATGGGAACTATATATATATAATTTTTGGCATCGTGAAGGAGAAAGCATCAATCTAGCTTGGGGAGGCTTAAGTCAATGTTATATTCATTCCCCAATCATGATTTCTTGAGAGAAATTATTATTCAAAAAAATATGCTCGGCTTTCTCAGAATGATCGATCCATCCTCGATACTTGTTGTACTGGTCCTTTTATGAAGAAGACTATTGAATTCAAGTGGGATCTCTTAGAAATAATTAAATTAAACTCTGAAGATTGGGAACTCGACGAAGGTTATAAGTCAGGTATTAAGCTTGAGTTTGATTCTGTTAAATCTTTTGTGAATACTGACACTTTTCACAAGTTTAGCACTAAATATGGACTTGACACTGAGATAGTAGCCTCTTCTTGTGAATCATTTGCTACTCATATTGATCTCCCTAAGGAGAAGTGGTTTAAATATCACCCCCTATTAAAAAATAAATCAAAGAACCGGTAAAATCTAAAGATGAAACCATAATTTATAGTGTTGATCCAGTTGTGCCTACTGCTTATATTGAAAAACCACATTTCCTTATTAGGATCAAGGAACATGCTAAGGTGTCAAATGTGGTTCGCAAAAGTAATATTAAAGCACCTAATCCCTCTGAACAAATTAAAGTAGAACTTAGTGTTGCTATGGTTAAAGATCTCTTGGTAGAAAATATTGATGAGCATGTTATTTACTTCTGTGATGTGGCTGCTAGAATTGCAAAACCTGATGAAAAAGATAAACATAGACCCATAGTTGGCATGCATGTTGTCTCAGTTAAAATAAGAGATCATTGCTATCATGGTTTATGTGATATGGGTGCTATTATGAGTGATTTTCCTTTTAGTTTATACCAAGAAATTATGAATTACATAGCACCTACTAAAATAGAAGACATTGATGTTACTATTAAACTTGCTAATAGAGACACCATCACACCACTTGGGATTGTTAGAGATATTGAAGTCTTGTGTGGGAAAATAAAATACCATACTGATTTTCTAGTTCTATGTTCCCACAAGATGAATTTTGTCCCATTATCTTTGGTAGACCTTTCTTGAACATTGTTAATGCCAAGATAGATTGCAAGAGAGAAACCGTGAGTGTTATTTTTGGTGATGTGTCTCAGGAGTTTAACTTTTCCAAGTTTAGTAGACAACCCCGTAATAAAAATTATCTAGTAAGCATGAAATAATTGGTCTTGCTTCTATTTCCGTTCCTCCTACTGATCCACTAGAACAATATTTGCTAAACCACAAAAATGATATGCACTTGCGTGAAAGAAATGAAATAGATAAAAATTTCTTTGAAACAATTTGCCTATAGAAATTCTAGGAGGTCCGCCTCCACCTAAAGTTGATCATGTGTTTCAATTAAAACAATTGCCCGACACTTTGAAGTATGATTATCTCGATGAGAAAAAGATATATCCTGTTATTATTAGTGCTAACCTTTCAGAACATGAAGAAGAAAGATTGTTAAAAATTCTAAGGAAGCACCAGGCTACTATTGGATACACTCCCTATGATCTTAAGGGAATTAGTCCAATTAAAAAAGGTTCTACCAAGTATTATTGTCATGTTGTCATCCTTGGGCATCTCAAGAATAACAAAGTCTGTTAAGATTGTAAAATTTGCAACAACAACGGGCACATCCTCACGAACACCGATAGGTATGGCAGTTGATTTTTCAGCCATTTGCAAAGATATTTCAGTAGGTGTGAGTTTATTCAAGTCAAGTCTTTCATATAAAGAGAAAGGCATAACACTAACACCAGCTCCGAAATCACATAAAGCAGTTTTGTCATAATTTCTTTGAATGGAGCAAGGTATAGTTGGTATTCCAGGATCTCCAAGTTTTTTAGGTACTCCATCCTTAAAAGAATAATAAGCAAGGATGGTGGAGATTTCAACTTCAGGTATCTTTCTTTTATTAGTGATGATGTCTTTCATGTATTTAGCATAAGGAGGCATCTTTAAGATATCAGTTAAGTGGGTACGCAGAAAGACTGGCCTAATCGTTTCAGCAAAGCGTTCAAATTCTTTATCATCCTTTTTCTTAGATGATTTAGGTGGAAAAGGCATGGGTTTCTGAACCCATGGCTCTCTTACTTTACCATGTTTTCAAGCCACAAAGTCTTTTTTTATCATATCGTTTGTTTTTAGGTTGTGGGTTATCAAGATAAACAACATGTTCTATTTCTACATCATTATTATCTGGTTCTTTATCATTACTAGGTTGAGTATCCTCATGAACACGACTATCATTATCATTATCACTAGGTAGATGTTCATTACCAGTTGAGTTTCAGCATCAGAAATAGAAACATCATTATCATCAGGAGGTTCTTCTATCTCAGGTTCACTAGAAGCATGCAAAGTCCTATCATTTTTATTTTTATTTCTCTTCTTAGAAGGACTAGGTGTATCAGCATTAATTCCTTGAGAGTCTTGTTCAATTCTTTTAGGATGACCTTCAGGATAAAGAGGTTCTTGGGTCATTCTACCTCCTCGAGTTACTACTCTAATAGCATGATCATTCATAGTATTATTCATTTCATCAAGCAATTCTTTTTGAGATTTAGCAACTTGTTCTAACCGAGTTTGAACAATAGAGGCATGTTTTCCTACACCTCTAACATCATTATTGATTCTAAATAACAAGTCACTCAAGCAGGCAATCATATCAGAATTATATTTCAATTGTTTCAGAACATTTGCATTGAAGTGATCTTGTTTCCTAATGTAGTTATCAAACTCATATAAGCATTGACTAGGATTTACTGTAAGGAATGTCACCTTCATCAAACTGTAATAAATATTTACCTCTACCACTTGTGTAGGTTGTGGTGAGTTAAGTCCATGTATTTCTTCAATTGGTGCTAAATTCTTAACATCCTCAGCCTTAACACCTTTTTCCTTCATGCATTTCTTTGCCTCTTGCATATCTTTAGGACTGAGAAATAAGACACCCCTCTTTTTCGTAGTGGGTTCAAGTGGTGGTTAATGAAGAGTCCAATCATCATAATTTTACAATATATTATTCAATAGTTCCTCATCTTGTTCAACAGTTCGTTCCCTGGAAACACAACCAGCACAACTATCTAGGAGGTCCCTAGAAGCATCTGCTAGTCCATTATATAAGATATCAGCTATTTCATTTTTCTTAAGTGGATGATCAGGTAAAGCATTAAGCAATTGGAGAAGCTTCCCCCAATCTTTTGAGAGAATATATTCTTCAATTTGCACAAAGTTAAATATTTCCTGTAAGGCAACTTGTTTCTTATGAGCAGGAAAATATTTTTTAGAGAAGTAGTAAATCATATCCTCGGGACTATGCACACAACCAAGAGTAAGAGTATTCTACCATATCTTAGCAACACCCTTTAATGAGAATGGAAATAATTTATGAATATAACATTAGAAAATCTTCTCATCATTAGCAAATAGGATAGCTATATCATTTAGCTTAGTAAGATGTGCTACCATAGTTTCAGTTTCATAGCCATGAAAAAGATCAGATTTAACCAAAGTAATTAACTCTCAGTCGACAGAGAATTCATAATCCTTATTGGTAACAAAGATAGGTGAAGTAGCAAACTTATGATCACATTTCATTTTAGCATTTAAAGTCTTTTCTTTATACTTGCATTGTAGTTTCTTAAGATCATTTCTATCCTTACAAGCAAGAATCTCTCTAGCTATTTCTCCATCCAATGCATAACCTACAGGTATCTTAGGCATTTCAAATATAGGAGAGCTAGGCCTAATAGGTGTTTCATAATTATCAGTTTTAAAGATCTCATCAGTTTCAACAGTTTCATCAGTTTTAATGATTTCATTCTCTTTAGATCTAGCAATTAGTTCACGAGAAATTCACCTAGTGGCACATTATCATCATGCATTGTACTAGCATCATCATAGGCATCATTCATAATAGAAGTAGCATCATCAGTATCAGGATTAATAGCTGGTGGTGGTGTTGCAAGTTTACTCATAACAGAAGGTGAATCAAGTGTAGAGTGTGATGGGAATTCCTTTCCTCCCCTCGTCGTAGAGGGAAAATCTTGGTTTTAGTATCCTTCAGATTCCTCATAGTGATAAATTGATATAAATCCCAAGTGACTCAACATATATAGCTGCTCCCCGGCAACAGCACCAAAAAAGGTCTTGATAACCCTCAAGTATAGGGGATCGCAACAGTTTCGAGGGTAGAGTGTTCAACCCAAATTTATAGATTCGATACAAGGGGAGACAAAGAATATTTGAGAGTATTATAAGTTGAGTTGTCAATTCAACCACATCTAGAGATAAATATTTACAACAAAGTGATCAGTAGCACAGTAATATGCTAGTTTGATAGAAGCAGTGATAGTAACAATAGCAGTAACAGTGGTAGTAATAGTTTGTAGCAAGTGCAATGGTAACAACAACAGTATTAACTTCGCCAGAGCAATAAGTGGAAAACTCGTAGGCACTGGATCGGTGTATTCGTTGGGTAATATTCATCATATAACAGTTATAACCTAGGGCGACACAAATATAGCTCCAGTTCGTCAATGTAATGTAGGCTTTTGTTCCGTAAATAGTCATATGTACTTATGGAAAAGAACTTGCATAACATTTCTTGTTCTACCCTCCCATGGCAGCGGGGTCCATAAGGTAACTAAGGTATATTAAGGCCTACTTTTCATAGAGAACCGGCACAAAGAGTTAACACATAGTGAATACATGCACTTCTCAAACTACGGTCATCATCGGAAAGTATCCCAAATATTGTCACTATGGGGTTTACGGATCATAACACGTACTAGGTGCATATGACTAGGTAAGATCGGATCAAGAACATTGATATAATGGTGATAGCATAAACGGTCCAGATCTGAAATCATGGCACTCGGGCTCTAGTGACAAGCATTTAGCATGGAAAAGTCATAGCAACATCAATCTTAGAACATAGTGGATACTAGGGATCAAGCCCTAAAAAACCAAACTCGATTACATGATGAATCACATCCAACTCCTCACCGACCAGCAAGCCTATGAAGGAATTACTCACTCCTGGTGGGGAGCATCATGGAATTGGTGATGAAGGAGGGTTGGTGATGATGAAACCGAAGATGCCCCTCTCCGGAGCCGCAAACGGACTTCGGATCTGGCCTCCGATGAAGAATAGGAGGTAGCGGCGACTCCATATCGTGAAACACGATGAAACTTCCTCTCTGTTTTTTCTCCAAAAATAGGTTTTTATAGCACCGGAATTAGGGTCGGGGCCCCCACGAGGCGAGCACCACCCACCACGCCGCACCAGGGGGGCTAGCGCACCCTGGTGGGTGTTCCTCACCCTGGCCCCCTTCTTTGGTGGCTTTTGGCTCAAAATATTCCTCAAATATTCTTAAATAATTCTCAAAAAAGTTTTGTTTCGTTTTGAGAACTTTTATTTCTGCACAAAAACAAAACCATGTTAGTTTTGCTGAAAACAGTGTCAGTCCGGGTAAGTTTCATTCAAATCGTGCAAATTAGAGTCCAAAACAAGAACACAAGCGTTAGGAAAAGTAGATACGATGGAGACGTATCAACTCCCCCAAGCTTAAACCCTTTCTTGTCCTCAAGCACTTCAGTTAAAAAACTACAAGTGAAAAATTAAAACTTTTACGAACTCTTCTCTTCTTGTTTACATACATATGCTTAAGTAGCACCCATGTTTTCAGCAAAGATTATGACTAACCATGTCACCAATAACTCTTAGTGATTATATAAACTCATATCAATGTCACAAGGAACTAGTGAGAAATAATAAAATATCTCAAGTGCAAACATTTATCAAAACAATCATGATATAACATGAGAACAGTGGTATCTTGCTAGCCCTTTCTGAGACCACAAAACATAAATGAAGAACACCTCCAAAAATCAAGCAGCGACTAAAAATTGTAATTCATGGCAGAAAAGATCCAGTCATGATGCATCCAACATTCACTATAAATAATGCATGAGGATGAAAATAGTGCTCTCAGATCTGGCACTTATTTTAGAAGGTGATGACTCAACATTAAAGTAAATAGATAGTCCCTTCGCAGAGAGAAGCAGGGATTTGCAGAGGAGTCAAAGCTCAAGGCTTAAATAAGAGATAAATATAATTTTGAGAGGTACACCCTTCCTTTCAAGTTTACGACCAATATCTATCAATATCTTCCATGTTAAACAAATTAGCGGTGGTTCTCAAGCGGCAAAAGTGAAGATTTACTCCCTCTCCACCAACAAACACACTCCATGATGAGCCAAATCCATGGGTACCGTAGTACCAACAACATACCCTAGGGAGTTTTGTTTAATTATTTGCATTTCTTTTGATTTTGGTATTAGGAATCCCTATTACCTCCCTTATCGTGCAAGGACGAGTGAATAAATACTCATCATGAGAATAACCCTCTTAACATGGAAGATACTGAACACCCCCTGTCGTTCCATGAGCGGTCGAGGCACACAAAATAGATGTTTCTCTTGAAAGTTTAGAGGTGGCACATGCAAATTTACTTGGAACGGTAGGGTAATACCGCATACAGGTAGATATGGTGGACTCATCTGGAATAACTTTTCTTTAAGGATGTTGATGCACAAGTAGTATTCCCGCTTAGTATAGGTGAAGGCTAGCAAATGGATTGAGAAGTGGCCGGCTAGAGAGAGAAGATGGTCATAAGCATGCATTATTAATAATAAACATTGAATGCTATCATCAGTAGGATATGGATACCATGAAGATAAATATCATGAAGTCTATGTTGGTTTGATTCGACTACATGCGTGAACATGTTCCAAGGCAAGGCACTTGAAATATTCAGAGGAGGATACCATATCATCATACTACATCACAACCATTTTAATGCATGTTGACATCTAAGATAAATCATTATCCACTCCCAGCTACTTGAGCTTGGCATGAGCAACTATAATCTCTAATTGTCATTGCAAAGATGTTTGATCATAATATGTTGAATCATGGATACTAGGTTAAACATATTTAGAGAAAAAAGAACAAGTTGAGTTCATACCTGCTTCTCTCTACCACAATCAATTCATCAAATATCGTCATTATTACCTTTCACTTGCATGATCGAATGGTATTAGAATAATAATAGTGCAAGAATGTCATGGACTAAGGTAGAACCTTCAAACATTTTATTAAATAGGAGAAGACAAAGTAATATAGGCTCTTTGTTAGATCAACAGTAAAGTATATGAGAGCCACTCATCATTTTCATCGCGGTCTTTGCCTTGGTATGACTCGATAAAAGAAAGAGAATTCCAAAGAAACACACTAAAATATTTTTGGAGTTTTTAGTTTTTCTTGAAGAAAACAAACAAAAGAAGGAAAAACAAATACAAGAAAAACTATTTACATGGGATAACTCACAACTAGCAAAAGAACGAATGAGAAATCTTTTTGTCTTTTCTGTTAATACTACATCTAACTAAGCTGAAAAGAAAAACCGAAAATAAGCAAGAAGTATTTTTGGATTTTCTCAAAGTTTTTTTTCAAACACATAAGAAGAAAGCAAGAAAATAAATCTAGCATGGATAATACAATGAAAAAGTGTGAACACCAACAACTGGGATGAAATGCGTGAAAAGGAATATAATGTCGGTGGAAATACGTACGTACTCCCCCATGCGTAGGATTTTGGCCTAGCTTGGTAATCACCATCCGTAGCCCAGATAATAGTCTGAGTCGATACGAGGTGGAGGTGGCACCCAAGCATCCCACTATTGGGGTTCCTCCTCAGCCGCTGCTAGGCTATTCTGGTTGGCGGTGATGTCATATGGCATAATTCTGTATACATTCTTAGAAAATGTAAACTTTGCACAAAGGAATTTGTAAGGATGTGGTGTTGGTCACACTCATCTGCGAGGAACTTGGTCAGCCCAGCATTTTCAACAAATTGAGCAAACTCTTGATAGAACCTAGCCTCCTCGATAAAGGGATTATGCGGCCATTCGCACGGGCGCACTTCCTCCTTCCACAAAGTGTTGAGGTCACTGCCTGACAATTCCCCAATGACTCCTTTAGCATTCTTCTTGGAGGAGTACTTCCTAAATAAATTCATATCATTTCTACAAAAAAAATTCTGAAAATTTTAGTCCACAAAAGTTTTGTCACTAAACTTAATAAGATTGATAGCAACTACTCATAAGGATGCCTAAAGACCATATCAGTGGTGCAGCGACGTGCTATACAAATGGTTTTTAACCCCTTTCAGCGACGTAGTTCCAAACCGTTGCCTTGCATGTGTGGGTGATAGGGGGTCCATCCCACACGATACGGCAAACCCGTCGGCGATGGTGTCCAACGAACACAAACATTTGGCAAAATGAAGCATATGGGATGTCCGCATCTATCACAGACGAGAGTCACCGATCAATCTTTTGAGATATGGTGGGCTTCCCATATGACACATCCTTGCAACTCGTCTGAGATCACACTAACATTGGGCGCATTATTCTGTAGCTCACCATTTACGATGTGCACCAAATCACAAACAGTTCGCGATTATGAAGCGTGTATGATAAGGGGTATATCACAAACACTTATACTGGACAAACCGTTGGCGATATTTAACTAAGACTAAACTTTAACCGTCATACAAGTACCGGATAGGTTTAAGGAACGTTGTACTCACGTCCGACAGAATAAGTATCACACGCGCTATTCTATGGTCCAACATTTGCGATGCATACTACATCACAAATGTTTCATCATTTTAAACTATGTGCGATAGAGATTGTATTGCCAACATTGCATTCGGTTGCACCGTTATATTATCTGAAATCACACACAGTTCACAAACGACAACTGTGTGCACGGTCACACAGTTTTTCTATCTGAGAAATGTGTCGGATCTTGTGGTATATCACAAATGTTGAGACTTACAAACCGTGTGAGGTGTAATGACCCGACCGCACTATAGCCGCCGCCCTATGCATGACTCCGACAGCCTCGGGCTCCCCCCTCTTGCCACTTGGCTGGCCTCGATGTCCGAGACATGCAATGCTCCTGTCCCCCTCCTCTGTCTCTCCCTCCTCTGTCCTGTCCTCGCATGTGCACAGCACCGCCCGAGCACGCCAGAGAGCGTGCTCACATGCGCGATGACCTAGTCCTCACCACTCCTTCTCTCCCTCCCCCCAAGTCATGGACGACATCCACCAATGCCCTGGACACGTTCACGCGCCCCCATGCCCTCCAGCAATGGCAGTGGCCGAGCCAGCGCACGAGCTCATGGTGCGCTGCCGCCCTCCCTATAAAACCTTCCCCGAGTGCCCTCATAGCTCCCTTCGCCCCTTCTATCTCCCTTGGAGCCCCTGGACCAGCCCCCTCTCTCTCATGTGCCCTCTTCCTCCAACAGCCGGCTACGCCCGCCTCGGATGTCCTCAAATTCAAGCTCCTCCGTGACTCCCTCCTAATCAAAGGTGCACCAGGGACCCCTCCAGCCCAACGAAGTTCCTCCCTCGAGCTTCATTCCCTTTTCCGTTGGCCGGAGCAATGGTCTCCATGCCGCCGTTGCCGACCTTCGCTGCATCCGAACCCCCGCTCATTCCAGTGCTCCCCCGTGGGAGAGAGGTAGACGAGACGGCACGCCTCGTTCTCCTGGTTCCGTGCATTACCAAAACTTCGTCGGAGGTGGATCGTAGCCTCCACAGTCGTCGTCGAGAGCCTCCCTTCCCCTCAGTCGGGCGCGAGACAGGAGGAGGAAGAAGCTGCCCTGTCAGCAGGCATGCTTGCCTATCTACCGGTTGGCGAGCCTAACAGGTGGGCATGGCCCTTTAAGTGGAAACGGACCCGGCCGGGAACCAACTTCACGCCGGGAAGGCGTATTACCCTGAATACGCCTTTGGCATCGCTAACGCCCCGCTAGGCTGAACAACTAGGCCGACCCAATCCCTATCCTACGCTCAGTGCACATCTTAGCTGGTTGGTGAGGATTTCTCCTTTTCTTTTTCAAGTGAAGCAATATAGTTCAAAATAAATTCTAGGTAACTCCAAATTTGATGATTCAAAGTCCCAGTTGTTCCTCCAATCATGCACTATCCAAAGAAATATCCTAATCATTTTTCCACATAACTTTTCTATTGTGTCCAAATTCAAATTCAAATTTGAACTATGAAATGCCCCACTTGTAATATCCACAGAGGACTCAAATCAACTCCAAATGGAGTGGTTCTAATTTCTAGAGCTCTTAATGGCATGCCCTAATTATCTAGCCATGTTGAACAATTTTACCATGCACCTATTCTGTTGGATTTAATAAATGATCCAATTTCCATTTATTTCATCTTTGGAAAATCATAGGAATTTCATCCCAACTCAAATCCAGTGAAACCACTTCCTGCATGTTTCTAAAACCATACCCTATTTGTTGGTACCATCAATTCCTTTTTAAAAAATATATATTTTCTTTGGACATCTTATAGGATCATCATTTCCCTCATTTCCACCATTCGAAACTTCTCCTTGACCCACATCGACCCAAATCTCCTTGGTTATTTTTCTCATGACCAGAGGTGTCCAAGAAAAATAAATCACCTATTTATAGAGCACTTCTATTTTCTTCTTGTTGTGTTCCTTATTGCAGTTGTTTCCGGCGATAGTTGATGAAGTAGATGAAGTTCTCGGAGTGGAAAAGAAGCGTGTGAAGACCTCGAAGACTTTGCTAAGCCAGGAAAGCAACCCTTTGACCATGACTAAGAACCCTTTTTATTTGCATGGCATATAACATGTTTTTCCGTGATGTTGATAATGTTGGTGAGGTACCCCCGTTTCGATGGGATGCCTCCGATACTTCACTGTTGATACTTGCATCATGCATGACCCTACCCTCCTTATGATGGTTATGCAGATGGGAGTAGATAGGATGCTTAGTACATGCTATGCAAATGGGATTAGGAATATGCATGGTGATGGAAACAAAATGATTTCAAAGACTTTTTGAAAACCCTGTCGGGTGCCACTAATGCCCGAGGGTAATGATGATGAGCTTAACCACTTGATAAAGAAGTGGTGTACGAGAGCAGGTTGTGTGTGTTTTCGAAAATGGAGAGTTTTAAGATTTGCTAACCGTCCCAACCTTACATGTAGAACCACTCTACCCCTATATGGGAAGGGGCTTTGTTGATTACCTTGTTAGGTACTAGAATAGAGCCCGCATTACTAGTGGCGGGAGTGACGAGGTCACTCTCGATATGGGGTCGTGCATGGTAGGGCGACCATGCGTTGTCTTTACAGTCACCGGGCACACCGTTGCGTTCCCTCATGGATGATACGTGTGATGTATATCATGAGGGATGGCACCAACGAGTGGACTCTTTGTTTGGTATCACTAGGGGAAAGGCATTGTTCCGGTGCTTACCTCAGCCATGAAATATATCGCAAGTCCTGGATGACACAGAAGTTCCCTGAGTCTTGTGGGTAAAGTGTGCAACCTATACAGAGTGTAAAACTATTCGAATAGTCGTGTCCACGGTCATGGACAGTTGGAGGTCCTGCTTAAACTATGTCCGATGTTTTCACAAACTTGGTATGTGTGTGTTGGTGACAAGGATGATACTTGAGTTGAGTCGGATGACTTGGTGATACGTCTCCAACGTATCTATAAATTTTGATTGTTCCATGCTATTATATTGCCTGTTTTGGATGTTTTACATGCATTAATATGCTATTTTATATTATTTTTGGGACTAACCTATTAATCTAGAGCCTAGTGCCAGTTTCTGTTTTTTCCTTGTTTTAGAGATTTGCGGATAAGTAATATTAAACGGAGTCCAAACGGAATAAAACCTTCAGAAGGAATTTTTCTGGAACTTAAGGAAACTACGAGACTTGAGAACCAAGGAAGAGGAGCCACCGTGGGGCCACAAGCCCTAGGGCCATGCCCAGGGGGGTAGGGCACGCCGGGCAGGCTTGTGGGCCCACAACAGCTCCCCTAACCCTAATCTTCGGCCTATAAATTCCCAAATATTTCATCATTATCAGAACAAGTCATGAAAAACACTTTTCTGCCGCCAGAAGCCTCCGTTCCCGAGAGATCCAATCTTGGAGCCTTTTTCGGTAATCTGCCGGAGGGGGATTCGATCACGGAGGGCATCTACATCAACCCCATTGCCCCTCCGATGATGTGTGAGTAGTTCACCACAGACCTTCGAGTCCATAGCTAGTAGCCAGATGGCTTCTTCTCTCTCTCTCTCTTTGCTCTTCAATACCATGTTCTTCATGATCTTCATGGAGATCTATCCGATTTAATACTCTTTTGCGGTGTGTTTGTTGAGATCCGATGAATTGTGGGTTTATGTTCAGATTATCCATGAATATTATTTGAGTCTTTTCTGAATTGTTATATGCATGATTTCATATCTTTTCAAGTCTCTTTGAGTTATTGGTTTGGTTTGGCCAACTAGATTGGTAATTCTTGCAATGGGAAAAGTGCTAAGTTTTGGGTTCAATCTTGCGGTGTCCTCATCCAGTGACAAAGTAGGGGTAGCGAGGCACGTATTGTATTGTTGCCATCAAGGATAACAAGATGGGGTTTTCATCATATTGCTTGAGTTTATCCCTCTACATCATGTCATCTTACCTAATGTGTTACTCTGTTCTTCATGAACTTAATACTCTAGATGCAGGCAAGAGTCGGTCGATGTGTGGAGTAATATTAGTAGATGCAGAATATTTTCGGTCTACTTGACACGGACGTGATGCCTATATCCATAATCATTGCCTTACATATCTTCTTAATTATTTGCTATTCTATCAATTGCTCAATAGTAATTTGTTCACCCACCGTAATACTTGCTATCATGAGAGAGGCCTCTAGTGAAACCAATGGCACCGGGTCTATTTTCCATCTTATACTTTCAGATCTAAAACCAAAAATACCAAAAATACTTTGCTGCATTACTTTTACCTATTGTTTTAATTTCCGTTTAAGCAATCTATCTCTATCAGATCTCATCCTTGCAAGTAACCTTAAAGGGATTGACAACCCCTTTATAGCATTGGGTGCAAGAGTTTGATTCTTTGTGTAGGTACACCTATTGGGGACTTGCTTGTTTATCCTACCGGATTTATACCTTGGTTCTCAAAAACTAAGGGAAATACTTATCTACTTTGCTGCATCAACCGTTCCTCTTCATGGAAACCAATGCATGCTCGAGAAGTAGCAAGAAGGATTTCTGGCGCCGTTGCCGGTGAGATCTACATCAAGCCTACCAAGTACCCATCACAAACTCATCTCTTGCATTTACATTATTTGCCATTTTCCTCTCGTTTTCCCCTCCCTCACTTCTAAAATGATTTTTAGAAAATACAAAAAAGATTTTCCTTTTTGTTTGCCCTTCTTTCGCTTGCTCTTTTGATTACTTTAACTATGTCTAACATCACCACATCCCCCTTGTCACCAGACTTTGAAGTTCTTTACTTCAAACAAAAACAAGGGGAAAATTTGAAGGATGCTTGGTATAGGCTAATGGAATCTTATCGTGTTTCCATTCTAAAGGGGGATGTAAAAGTTTTGCTTAGAAATTTTTACATTGGTTTAGCTTTGCATCATAGGGAGCTTTTAGATTTCGCTTCAAAAGGAAATTTTATTGAACTTGACACGAATGCTGCCTATGAAGTTTTAGAAGGGATTTTGGGGGTTCCTCCAACAAAAAGGGGGTTTACTTTCTCTCAAGAGGGAGGTCAAGTTCTCGACAAATTGGGTGACTTCCATAAGCACTTGGTCGAGTTACAACAATATCACGAACCCTTCAAACATATTAACGGGAACCTTAATCGCTTGAATACTTTGATTACCCTTTGCAATAAGCTTTTGGACATTTTGGACACCAAGATGGATCCTCCCCCTACAAGTTAGGGAAAGAGGAAATAACCTCTTGGATTTGAGAAGGTCCTCACAAAAGTTGCCAATACCAAAGATGACAATACCTAGATCTATTGCGTTTTTCCTAGCTAGGGGCATTAAACAATAGCGCCTGTTGGGAGGCAACCCAACTTTATTTTGCTTTTTGCTTTTTTGCTTATGTTTTGGTCTGTTTTTCACATTATTACTTCTGTTTTGATTGTGTTTTTTAGTTTTAAGTAGTGTTTGAGTCAAGTAAAACCTTTGGGGTGATCTATGGTAGTTGTTGATTTGATCTTTCTAAAAACAGAAACTTTTGCGCTCAGTCCAGGAATTTTCTAAACTTTTCAAAGTGTCAAATTGATCTGAAATGTCTACAAAAGATTGATATACAAATTTCCTTGATTGTCCTTATTTTGCAGAATTTTTAGAGTTCCATAAGTATTCGAAGTTTATAGATTGCTACAGACTGTTCTGTTTTTGACAGTTTCATTTTTCTTTGTGTTGTTTGCTTATTTTGATGTATCTATGGGTCGTATCGGGGGGTATGAGTCAAGGAGAAGTTAGAATACAATAGGTATTACAAAAATATAATTAAATAATTAGTTCACAACAGTACCTAAAGTGGTGATTTATTTTTCTTATACTAACGGATCTCATGAGTTTTGTGTTGAGTTTTGTGTTGTGAAGTTTTCAAGTTTTGGGTGAAGATTTGATGGACTATGGAATAAAGAGAGGAAAGAGCCTAAGATTGGGGTTGACCAAGGCACTCCAAGCCATATTCAAGGATACCAAAAAGCCTAAGCTTGGGGATGCCCCGGAAGGCATCCCCTCTTTCGTCTTCAATCCATCGGTAAATTTACTTGAGGCTATATTTTTATTCACCACATGATATGTGTTTTGCTTGGAGCATCTTGTATGATATGAGTCTTTGATTTTTAGTTTGCTACAATCATACTTTCTGCACCCATATTTTGAGAGACACACGCTGAATCGTGAATTTATTAGAATACTCTATGTGCTTCACTTATATCTTTTGAGCTAGGCAATGTTGCTCTGGTGCTTCACTTATATCTTTATAGAGCATGGTGGTGTTATATTTTATAGAAATTATTAAACTCTCATTCCTCACTTATATTATTTTGAGAGTTTCTTAAAACAGCATGGTAATTTTTTTAGGTTTTGAATTTAGTCCTGATATAATGGGCATCCAAGAGGGATATAATAAAAACTTTCATATTAAGCGCATTAAAAACTATGAGAAGTTTGATTCCTTGCATATAGTTTTGAGATAATAGAGATGGTAATATGAGAGTCTTGCTAGTGAGTAGTTGTGAATTGGAATAGATACATGTGCTAAAGCTTGAGATTCCCGTAGCATGCACGTATGGTGAACCATTATGTAACAAAGTCGAAGCATGATTTGTTTAATGATTGTCGACCTTTGTGTGAGGGTCGGGAGTGCATGATGGTTAACTCCTACTATAATCTCACCTAGGAGCATGCGTCTAATGCTTTGTTTGATAACTAGTATACTTTTGCAATAAGTATGTTAGTTCTTTATGACTAATGTTGAGTCCATGGATTATACGCACTCTCACCCTTCCATCTTTGCTAGCCTCTCTAGTACCGCGCAACTTTCGCCGGTACACCAAACCCTCCTTCCTCAAAACAGCCACCATATATTCCTCAAAACAGCCACCATAACAATATATTATGGCATTTCCATAGCCATTCCGAGATATATTGCCATGCAACTTCCACCATGTAGTTTTTCATGACTTGCATCATCACTTCATATTGCATATAGAGTCATATTTTTCATAGGTTGTATTTTTTCTTTATTGAGTTACAAGTAAATAAAAGTGTGCTGATTTTTCATTAATAGAGCATTGTCCCTTGAGAGAAAAGGATGATGGAGGCTATGACTCCCTCACAAGTTGGTATGAGTATCCGGACTTTACAAAAAATAAAAGAGGCCAGCGAGCCTAAACAACAAAAAAATAATAAAAGAGACAAAAGAAGCCCACCAAAATAAAATAAAATAAAATAAAAAAATAAAAAAATGAGAGAAAGAGAGAAGGGACAATTGCCACTACATTTTCCACACTTGTGCTTCAAAGTAGAACCATGATCTTCATGATAGAGAGTTTCCTATTTTGTCACATTCATGTAACTAGTGGATATTCATTATGCATGACCACTTAGTTTTATTTTTGAGCTTTCATACACTTATACCTCTAAGTGCATTTGTTGCATGGCAATCCCTACTCACTCACATTGATATCTATTGATGGGCTTCTCCATAGCCCGTTGATACGCCTAGTTGATGTGAGACTATCTTCTCCTTTTTCTCCTTGCACCTCCTCCATATTCTATTCCACCTATAATGCTATATCCATGGCTCACGCTCATGTATTGCATGAGAGTTGAAAAGGTTTGAGAACAACAAAGTGTGAAACAATTCCTTGACATGTTCATCGGGGTTGTGCATGATTTAGATACTTTGTGTGGAGAAGATGGAGCATAGCAAGACCATATGATTTTGTAGGGATAACTTTCTAAGGCCATGTTATTTCAAAAGGACACGACTACCTTGTTGGTGTGCTCGAAGTATTACTATTTTTGTGTCAATATTAGACTATTGTTTTGAATCTTATGGATGTGAATATTCATGCCACAATAAAGAATATTACATGGATAAATATGTTAGGTAGCATTCCACATCAAAAATTATGTTTTTTTATCATTTACCTACTCGAGGACGAGCAAGAATTAAGCTTGGGGATGCTGATACATCTCCAATGTATCTATAATTTTTGATTGTTCCATGCTATTATATTATTATTTTTGGATGTTTTATATGCATTAATATGCTATTTTATATTATTTTTGGGACTAACCTATTAATCTAGAGCCTAGTGCCAGTTTCTATTTTTTCCTTTTTTTGAGATTTGCAGATAAGGAATATTAAACGGAGTCCAAACGGAATAAAACCTTCAAAAGGAATTTCTCTAGAATGAAAGGAAACTATGAGACTTGAGAACCAAGGCACATGAGCCATCGTGGGGCCACAAGACCTAGGGCCGCGCCCAGGGGGCTAGGGCGCACTAGGCAGGCTTGTGGGCCCACGGCAGCTCCCCTAACCCTAATCTTTGGCCTATAAATTCCCAAATATTCCATCATTATCATAACAAGCCACGAAAACACTTTTCCTCCGCCAAAAGCCTCCGGTCCTAAGAGATCCAATCTTGGAGCCTTTTCTAGTAATCTGCCGGAGGGGGATTCGATCACGGAGGGGATCTACATCAACTCCATTGCCCCTCCGATGATGCGTGAGTAGTTGACCACACACCTTCGGGTCCATAGCTAGTATCTAGATGGCTTCTTCTAGCTCTTTGCTCTTCAATACCATGTTCCTCATGATCTTCATGGAGATCTATCCGATGTAATACTCTTTTACGGTGTGTTTGTTGAGATCCGATGAATTGTGGGTTTATGTTCAGATTATCCATGAATATTATTTGAGTCTTTTCTGAATTCTTATATGCATGATTTCATATCTTTGCAAGTCTCTTCGAGTTATTGGTTTTGTTTGGCCAACTAGATTGGTAATTCTTGCAACAGGAAAAGTGCTTAGTTTTGGGTTCAATCTTGCGGTGTCCTCACCCAGTGATAAAGTAGGGGTAGCGAGGCACGTATTGTATTGTTGCCATCAAGGATAACAAGATGGTTTTTTCATCATATTGATTGAGTTTATCTCTCCACATCATGTCATCTTACCTAATGTGTTACTCTGTTCTTCATGAACTTAATACTCTAGATGCAGGCAGGAGTCGGTCGATGTGTGGAGTAATAGTAGTAGATGCAGAATCATTTTTGTCTACTTGACACGCACGTGATGCCTATATGCATAATCATTTCTTTGGATATCTTCATAATTATTCGCTTTTCTATCAATTGCTCGACAGTAATTTGTTCACCCACCGTAATACTTGCTATCATGAGAGAAGCCTCTAGTGAAACCTATGCCCCTCG
This sequence comes from Hordeum marinum, assembly GCA_022496015.1. Lineage (NCBI taxonomy): Eukaryota > Viridiplantae > Streptophyta > Magnoliopsida > Poales > Poaceae > Hordeum > Hordeum marinum. The sequence goes on along the minus strand of CM039676.1, from coordinate 124,009,724 downwards.
GGTCTATATTCCGTCTTATACTTTTAGATCTAAGACCAAAAATACCAAACATACTTTGTTGCATTACTTTTACCTATTGTTTTACTTTCCTTTTAAGCAATCTATCTCTATGAGGTCTCATCCTTTCAACTAACCTTAAAGGGATTGACAACCCCTTTATAGCGTTGGTTGCAAGAGTTTGATTCTTTATGTAGGTACACCTATTGTGGACTTGCTTGTATCTCCTACTGGATTGATACCTTGGTTCTCAAAAACTGAGGGAAATACTTATCTACTTTGCTGCATCAACCGTTCCTCTTCATAGAAACAAACGTATGCTCGAGAAGTAGCACTTGGCATGATGGCTGAAAATGAGATGTTCAGGCGGTACTTGATACAAGTATGAGGACTTGGTGTGATGGTTGAACGTGAGATGCCCAACCCCTACTTATGCTGATACATGTTACTTGTTCACATGGATAACTGCCAATTGTTGATGCATGCTTACACAAGTTACTTGATCATGTCATTGCACTCAAAATTATCTTTCTGCAAACTTACCTGCTTAGTGCTATATCCTGCTTTGTTATGCCCTGTTCCAAAACATGGGTTGCTTGCGAGTACATTCAAAGTACTCATTCGCTTGACATTGGTTATTTTATTGGCCAAGCATGAAAGAACATGATATGATGAAGAATTCCTTGGTGACGAACATGAGAGCTTGGACGCTTCCCAGTCAGAATGCATGTAGGGTTAAGGAAGATGACATGGGTTCAAGCTATTGTGAAGATTTCCACTGCAAGCTACACGAAGTGAAGGTCTTAGCAGTAGAATCTATCAGCCCCGACCTGGACCAACTTGTCAGATTGTTGAGATTCTTTCCATGCCTGGAGAAGCCATATGTCGAGGTGATGCTCTTTGATGATAAATTTTAAACACAAGGGAATCTAATTTTGAAACCATGCAAATTGTAAGAGGTTTGTTGCGTGTCAAAGCACTAATACATTCTCTACTTTCGCAGAAACGGTTAGGCCCGATAGTGGACAATGTGATGGAATATAACAATCCCATCGAATGCCTTGATCTACATATCTCAAAAATTACCTTGAACTCCTATCGACGGACCTTACCGGTGATTATATTCGCCACGTTCTTTCTTGTGAGAGAAAGTGTGCTAAAGATAATGAGATTTTCCCTACATTTCTCGCGCAAAAAAGAATGGTTTGATGATCAGCTCCGACGTCTAGGATAGAATGGAAAACTCTCTGCAGAAGCACAATTTCATTTTGTAACTTCATTTGACAAACTATTCGGAAGTCCTAATGCCAAGCCCATAAATAACATGTCAGTGGCGGATCCCTTTGCAGAAATATTGAAGTTGCGAGACTAGTACTATATCAGTATGAACCTATCATATATGTTCATGTTCAGCTGATCAATGCGGGCGTCTAGGGCTACATGACAAAGTTTCTTGCATAAGCTGAATTTCATTTCTATTATCGGTTTGAACCTTGTAATATTTGAATTTGAGTATTGTAATGCTAGAATTTGAACCTTTGTACTATTTCTATCATTTGTGATACAACTATGCAAATGCCATCTTATGGGGGAGACTCTTATTTTGGTAGTACTATCATTTCCTTAGTATGCAATGGAGGATTAATATGTGGACATCAATATGCAATTGATGATTAATATCCGAACCTTCAAAAGCAGAACCACGACCAAGGGTATCCTTCAGGGCTCCAATGGCGCTCCTAGTGGTTGCCGACGACGAGCACTAGTTCACCATGCATGCCGTAGTGGACATGCCCTGTCGGTTCGTGGTGCACACCAAACATCCGATCTGGATGGAGAACTCTAGCGTAATGGACCTATTACTTGACAAGGACAATTACATAGTGGTCTGGTTCAACCTCGCATCCCACCACGTGCTGTGCTCTCACGTCCCTGCGCATGCTCTGTTTTCACGCCCCTCTGCGCGTGCTCTGACAGTGGTTAGGGTTGGCCCATGATCATGTTCAGGGCTCCATATGCATGCAGTCGCGCTATGCATGTTGCCCCATGCAGTTGCGTGCTCCATGACTGAATCACGCACTGCAAAAACTGCCATCCGGACGTGCCGGTTTTCCAGGACATCCGGCCCCCATTTATACCTGATACGTCTCCAACGTATGTATAATTTTTTATTGTGCCATGGTATTATATTATCTGTTTTGGACGTTTTATATGCATTAATATGCTATTTTATATTATTTTTGGGACCAATCTATTAATCTATAGCCTAGTGCGAGTTTCTGTTTTTCCCTGTTTTTGAGTATTGCAGATATGGAATATTAAACGGAGTCCAAACGGAATAAAATCTTTGCGATGATTTTTTCTGGAACAAAAGAGATCTACCAGGCTTGGAGTGCAAGGCAGGGACTTTGCCAGGAGGTCACAAGCCAGGGGGTGCGGCGACCCCCCTGGTCACGCCTGGTAGGCTTGTGACTCCCTGGTAGGAGTCCTAGCCCTAATCTTCGTCCTATAAATACCCAAATATTCCCCCAATACAAAAAATAGCTAATAAAATACTTTTCCACCGCTCGAAGCCTCTGTTCCCGAGAGATCCAATCTTGGAGCCTTTTACGGTAATCTGCCGGAGGGGGACTCGATCATGGAGGGCATCTACATCAACTCCATTTCCCCTCCGATGATGCGTGAGTAGTCCACCATAGACCTACTGGTCCATACCTAGTATCTAGATGGCTTCTTCTCTCTCTTTGTGCTTTAATACAATGTTCTTCATGATTTTCATGGAGATCTATCCGATGTAATATTCTTTTGTGGTGTGTTTGTCGAGATCCGATGAATTGTGGGTTTATATTCAGATTATCCATGGATATTATTTAAGTATTTTTTGAATTCTTATATGCATGATTTCATATCTTTGCAAGTATCTTCGAGTTATTCGTTTGGTTTGGCCAACTAGAATGGTAATTCTTGCAATGGGAGAAGTGCTTAGTTTTGGGTTCAATCTTGTAGTGTCATCACCCTGTGACAAAGTAGGGGTAGCGAGGCACGTATTGTATTGTTGCCATCAAGGGTAACAAGATGGGGTTTTCATCATATTGCTTGAGTTTATCCCTCTACATCATGTCATCTTACCTAATGCGTTACTCTGTTCTTCATGAACTTAATACTCTAGATGCAGGCAGGAGTCGTTCGATGTGTGGAGTAATAGTAGTAGATGCAGAATCGTTTTAGTCTACTTGGCACGGACATGATGCCTATATGCATAATCATTGCCTTGGATATCTTCATAATTATTCTCTTTTCTATCGATTGCTCAACAATAATTTGTTCACCCACCATGATACTTTCCTTCAAGAGAGAAGCCTCTAGTGAAACCTATGGCCCCCGGGTCTACTTTCCACAATATATTTTCAGATCTATAAAACAAAAATACCTTGCTGCAATTTATTTATTTATTTACTTTCCGCAATCTTTTACATCTATCTCTATCAGATCTAATCCTTGCAAATAACCGTCAAGGGATTGACAACCCGTTTATAGCATTGGGTGCAAGAGTTTGATTATTTGTGTAGGTGCATCCATTGGTTACTTGCTTGTTCCTCCTACTGTATTTATACCTTGGCTCTCAACAACCGAGGTAAATACTTATCTACTTCGCTGCATCACCCTTTCCTCTTCAAGGGAAAACCAACGCACGCTCAAGAGGTAGCAAGAAGGATTTCTAGCGCCATTGCCGATGAGGATACATAGCAAGTCAAGACAAGAACTCTCCCATCAACTTGCCAATTTCTGGCGCCATTGCCGGGGAGGATACACATCAAGCCTACCAAGTACCCATCACAATCTCACCTCTTGCATTTATGTTATTTCCCTTTGCCTCTCGTTTTCATCTCCCCCACTTCACAAATTTCTGTTTTATTCGCCCTTTCTTTTCCGTTTGCCTTTTTCTCGTCAGCTCTCTTGTTTGCTATGTTTGCTTGTGTTGCCGTGTGCCTTCTATTTGCTTGCATCTTTGCTTGCTAAAAATCTATTGATATGGGATCCTCATCCACTTACTAATCTTTTCAAAAGGCCAAATTATGATGAACCAGTTGCTAGTGAGTTGAGTGCACTTGATTATCTCAACGAAGTTTTGTTTGAAAATCATGAACCTGGAAATTTTGATGAACTGTTGAAACAAGAAATTTATAAGGTGATTCATGATACTTACTTGAATGAAAAGCATGATTGCCATGTTGTTAGTATGAATCCTCTGAATATCCATGATGCTAGTGATATGTAAAACTATAAGCTTGGGGATGCTATGCTTGATGAAGATGATATTTTTTGTTCACCAAGTTTTGGTAATGACATGTATGCTATAATTTATCATGAAAAGTAATTGCAATAATATCAAGTTTCCTCTCTATGTGTTCAAGGTTTTGAAGTTATGCTTGTTTTGCCTTCCTATGCTAGTTGATCCTTGCTCCCATAAATTGTTTGCTCACAAAATCCCTATGCATAGGAAGTGGGTTAGAATTAAATGTATTTTCCATAATATTCATGATGATCTTTTGCTTATCTCAACTACTACTTTTTATGTGAGCATCATTGAAATTGTTATGCCTAGCTAGGGGCGTTAAACAATAGCGCTTGTTGGGAGGGAACCCAATTTTATTTTTATGTTATGTTTTTTGCTTCTATTTTAGCCTGTTTACCACATTATTACTTCTGTAGTAATTGTGTTTTGGTGTTTTTAATTAGTGTTTTATCCAAGTAAGACCTTTGGGATTGTCTATGGTGGTTTTGTATTTGATCTTGCTGAAAAACAAAAATATTTGCGCTTAGTCCAGGAATTTTACAAATTTTTCAGAGTATAAAATGAGTCTGAAACTTTTACAAAAGATTTATATACAAATTTCCCAGGTTTTCCTAATTGTACAGAATTTTTTGAGTTACAAAATTATACAAAGTTTTCAGATTACTACAGACTGTTCTGTTTTTGACAGGTTCTATTTTCTTTGAGTTGTTTACCTATTTTGATGTATCTATGGGTTGTATCGGGGGCTATGAACCATGGAGAAGTTAGAATAGAGTAGTTATTACACAAAAATAAATAAAGAATGAGTTCCCAACAGTACCTAAAGTGGTGATTTATTTTCTTATACTAACGGATCTCATGAGTTTTCCGTTGAGTTTTGTGTTGTGAAGTTTTCAAGTTTTGGGTAAAGATTTGATGGACTATGGAATAAGGAGTGGTAAGAGCCTAAGCTTTGGGATTCCCAAGGCACCCTAGTCATATTCAAGGATACCAAAAATCCTAAGCTTGGGGATGCCCTGGAAGGCATCCCCTCTTTCGTCTTCAATCCATCGGTAAATTTACTTGAGGCTATATTTTAATTGTCACCACATGATATGTGTTTTGCTTGGAGCATCTTGTATGATATGAGTCTTTTCTTTTTAGTTTGACACAATCTCTCTTTCTGCACATATATTTTGTGAGATACACACATGAATCGTGAATTTATTAGAATACTCTATGTGCTTTACTTATATCTTGTGAGATAGGCAATTTTGCCCTAGTGCTTCACTTATACCTTTTTAGAGCACGGTGGTGTTTGGTTTCATAGAAATAATTTAACTCTCCTACCTTACTTATATTATTTTGAGATTCTTTAAACAACATGGTAATTGGTTTAGGTTATTAATTTAGTCCTAATATGATGGGCATCCAAGATGGATATAATAAAAACTTTCGTATTAAGTGTATTGAGTATTATGAGAAGTTTGATTCCTTGCATAAAGTTTAGATATAAAGATGGTAATGTTAAGAGTCATGTTAGAAAGTAATTGTGAATTTGTAAAAATACTTGTGTAAAGGTTTGAGATTCCCGTAGCATGCACTAATGGTGAACCGTTATGTAAGGAAGTCGGAGCATGATTTGTTTATAGATAGTGAACCTTTGTGTGAGGGTCGGGAGCACGCGATGGTTTAATCCTACCCACCTCTCTCCTAGGGGCATGCGTCTAATGCTTTGCTTTGAAGACTAATAGTCATTTGCAATAAGTATGTGAGTTCTTTATGACTAATGTGAGTCCATGGATAATACGCACTCTCACCCTTCCACCTTTGCTAGCCTCTCTAGTACCGGGCAACCTTCACCGGTACGATAAACCCACCTTCCTCAAAACAGCCACCATATATCTTTCCTCAAAACAGACACCATACCTACCTATTATGGCATTTCCATAGCCATTCCCAAATATATTGCCATGCAACTTCCACCGTTCCGTTTATTATGACACGCATCATCATTTCCATATTGCTTTGCATGATCGTAAGATAGCTAGCATGATCTTTTCATGGCTTGTCCGTTTTTTGATGTCATTTGCTATGATAGATCATTACACATCCCGGTACACGACCAGAGGCATTCATATAGAGTCATAATTTGTTCTAGTTATCGAGTTGTAATTCGTGAGTTGTAAGTAAATAAAAGTGTGACGACCATCATTATTAGAGCATTGTCCCTTGTGAGGAAAGGATGATGGAAGCTATGATTCCCTCACAAGTGGGGATGAGACTGGACTTTATGACAAACAAAGAGGCCATCGGATCCCAAATAAAAAAAGAGGCCTTAGATGCCCACCCAAAAAATGAGAGAAAAGAGAGAAGGGACAATTATACTATCTTTTTTCCACACTTGTGCTCCAAAATAGCACCATGATCTTCATGATAGAGAGTCTCCTATTTTGTCACTTTCATTTAGTAGTGGGAATTTTTCGTTATATAACTTGGCTTGTATATTCCAATGATGGGCTCCTCAAATTTCCCTAGGTCTTCATGAGAAAGCAAGTTGGATGCACACCCACTTAGTTTCCTCTTGAGCTTTCATACACTTATAGCTCTAGTCAATCCGTTGCATGGAAATCCCTACTCACTCACATTGATATATATTAATGGGCATCTCCATAGCCCGTTGATACGCCTGGTTGATGTGAGACTATCTTCTCCTTTTCCTTCACAACCTCTGCCATATTCTATTCCGCCTATAGTGCTATCTCCATGGCTAACGCTTATGCATTGCGTGAGAGTTGAAAAAGTTTGAGAAAATAAAAGTGTGAAACAATTGCTTGAATTTTCATCGGGGTTGTGCATGGTATAAATACATTGTGCAGGGAAGATGGAGCATAGCCAGACTATATGGTATTGTAGGGATAACTTTCTTTTGCCATTATATTTTGAAGAGGTACAATTGATTTGCTAGTGTGCTTGAAATATTATTGTTTTTATGTCAACATTAAGCTTTTGTTTTGAGTCTTATGGATGTGAATATTCATGCCACAATAGAGAATATTACATGGATAAATATGTTAGGTAGCATTCCACATCAAAAATTCTGTTTTTATCATTTACCTACTCGAGGACGAGCAGGAATTAAGCTTGGGGATGTTGATACGTCTCCAACGTATCTATAATTTTTTATTGTGTCATGATATTATATTACCTGTTTTGGATATTTTATATGCATTAATATGCTATTTTATATTATTTTGGGGACTAATCTACTAATCTAGAGCCTAGTGCCAGTTTTTGTTTTTTCCTTGGTTTTTAGTATTGCAGATATGGAATATTAAACGGACTCCAAACGGAATAAAATATTCGCGATGATTTTTTCTGGAACAAAAATAGATCTTCCAGGCTTGGAGTGCAAGGCAGGGACACTGCCAGGAGGTCACAAACCAGGGGGCGCGGCAACCCCCCTGGCCACGCCTGCCAGGCTTGTGACTCCGTGGCAGGCTTGTGACTCCCTGGCAGGAGTCCTAGCCATAATCTTCGTCCTATGAATACCCAAATATTCCCCCAATACCAAAAAGAGCCATGAAAATACTTTTCTGCCGCCAGAAGCCTCCGTTCCTAAGAGATCCAATCTTGGAGCCTTTTTTCGGTATTCTCCCAGAGGGGGTTTGATCACAGAGGGCATCTACATCAAATCCATTGCCCCTCCAATGATGCGTGAGTAGTCCATCATAGACCTATGGGTCTATAGCTAGTAGTTAAATGGCTTCTTCTCTGTCTTTGTGTTTCAATACCATGTTCTTCATGATCTTCATGGAGATCTATCCAATGTAATACTCTTTTGTGGTGTGTTTGTCTAGATCCGATGAATTGTGGGTTTATGTTCATATTATTCATGAATATTAGTTGAGTTTTTTTCTAAATTCTTATATGCATGATTTCATATCTTTGCAAGTCTCTTCGAGTTATTGGTTTGGTTTGGCCAACTAGATTGGTAATTCTTGCAATGGGATAAGTTCTTAGTTTTGGGTTCAATCTTGCGGTGTCCTCACCTAGTGACGAAGTAGGGGTAACAAGGCACGTATTGTATTGTTGCCATCAAGGGTAACAAGATGTTTTTTTTATCATATTGCTTGAGTTTATCCATCTATGTCATGTCATCTTACCTAATGCGTTACTCTATTCTTCATGAACTTAATACTCTACATGCAGGTAGGAGTCGGTCGATGTGTGGAGTAATAGTAGTAGATGCAAAATAGTTTCGGTCTACTTGACACAGATGTGATGCTTATATGCATAATCATTGCCTTGGATATCTTCATAATAATTCACTTTTCTATCAATTGCTTGACAGTAATTTCTTCACCCACTGTGCTACTTTCCTTCAAGAAAGAAGCCTCTAGTGAAACCTATGACCCCCCGGTCTACTTTCCATAATATATTTTAAGATCTATAAACCAAAAATACCAAAAATATCTCGCTGCAATTTATTTATTTTTTACTTTCCACAATATTTTACATCTATCTCTATCAGATCTAATCCTTGCAAATAACCGTGAAGGGATTGACAACCCCTTTATAGCATTGGGTGAAAGAGTTTGATTATTTGTGTAGGTGCATCCATTGGTGACTTGCTTGTTCCTCCTACTGGATTGATACCTTGGTTCTCAACAACTAAGGGAAATACTTATCTACTTTGCTTCACACTTTCCTCTTGAAGGGAAAACCATCGCACGCTCAAGAGGTTGCAATACCCATGACCATAGTCTCTTCACGCTTTTGATCGTGCCCCACATCAGAGTAGTTACACCATGGACGACGCATATAAAGAGGATGTCCAGCGGCGCTCCAATGGTGTTCGGCGTGCATCATGTGGAGACCCGCATGAGGAAGATAGACCTCATGGTGGTGTACACCAACGACCCAGGCATGGTGGTGTACTCCAACGACCCAGGCTTGCTGTGTATGACAAGTTCAAACAGGTCGGCTTCGACCTCGTTTACACCGGTGATCATGCCGGGCATGATAAGAAGGTTACCGTCGCCCAGTTGCACATGGGCGATCACGTCCTCCTCTACCACTACTGCCTGGCCACAGTTCCTTGCGATCGTTTCACCAGGTTTGTCAATAGCCCCAACTACAGGTTCGCTACGGTTGACAGCGCCAACAATCCAAAGGTGCTCAAGACTTCGGGCTTGCCCTTCCAGAAGCTTGTCAACATCCGCGGTCACTACAAGGTCTTCGGCAGTAATAAGAACATGGACTCCCATGTTGACCTACCCAAGGCCATCATCGACCCCTACTACGCTGACATGAAGGCTGAGTGCAACCAGAACAAATCTGTCTAGCACAGGGCCTGGGTGAAGAAATTGGATGAATTTCACCTCCAGACCGCGGCCAAGGAAGGGTACACATGCTACGAGATGTTCAGGCGAATCATTGACATGAGGAAGTGCCTCCTACCTGAAGACAACGAGGAATCGATCCACAAGCAGAGCGCTGGCGGCAAGCGTCACAAGAAGTAGCTGATTTGATGATTGTATCTCAATTCTCATACTCCCTCTATGCAGAAATGTTCATAGTTTTAGAGGGATAAGTTTATTATGCATGTAATAGTTTATTAAGGTGTGCGCCAATGTTATGTGTGTATTGGATGCTTAATTTGGTTATGTAATCATGTTCTTCTAAACAGAGCACAGATATTTTGTGGGTAGATTGAGCAAATCACATCGCATACGGAATAAACAACCAAAATCGTCAGTGATGATTTCATCAGTCCCTCACAGTTCGTTATCCGGAACCGTTTGACCACAACACATCCGAGTGGCATGTGTACATCACACACATCTAGATCCGAGAAACCATTTGTGTTATTTTTGCTTACCGCACATAGTTCATCCCAGTGAACTGTATGTTGTCTATCACACACATCTTGATCTATGTAACCATTTATGTTATTTTACCTCATCACAAACAGTTCATCATAGTGACCTGTATGCCTTCTTTCACACACGTGATCATCTAGACGATCGTTTGTGTTTTGCTTGATCAGCGCAAACAGTTTATTGGAGTGAACTGTATGCCGTGCATCGCACACACTTGTATTTTCATAAGCGTTTGTATTCTATTATATAGTTGCAAACAATTTATCTATGCCAAATTTTTTCCAAACATCACACACACAACTATTTTTTAGATCATATTTATGGATACGCCATCACACATAGTTTACGTCATTAGCGACAAAGCTTGCACTATACCGTTTGCGATTTGGTCATTGCACGCAATTTTATCAAAGGGTCTCCAATTGATGTGTCGTCTTTGGACCGTTATGTAGTAGTGTATCAAGCATTCAAACTACTTAGAACTCTAAGAATTCAACATGCAAGCTCATCTATAGCAGCACCAAGAGTAGCTAATTATTCTGAAAATAAACCACTAAATCAAAAACTAATTGGAGCAACGAGTGAGTTACATACCAAGAAGCAATCCCCTAAATTAGTTTCGAAGTGGAGCTTCGAGCAAAGAGATCGAAATCCACGGGTTCGTGAGCAAGAACACGAGAGAGAGAGGCAGATGTGATGAATTTTTTCAGGAGGTAGGAGACAACATGGTCTAAGGGAATAAGTGAGGGGACCCACGTGAGGCCCACCACCCACTAGGGCGCTCCTGTGGTGGCTAGCGTGCCCTAGTGTCTTGTGGGCACCAGGTGCACCCCCCTCTGATGTTATTTGTACCAAAAATTCATAGAGAGAAAAATCGTGTTAATTTTCTAGGACATTCCGGGAACTTTTATTTTTGGGACATTTTTATTACCCGGAGAAGTCAGGAAACAAGATAAACATGGCATTTTATTATATTTACCTAAGAAAAACAGAAAACCAAAAGTGGATATAGAGAGTTGTGTCTACTAAATCCATCAACTTCATACCTCTCAAAAATGATCCATTAATAAGGTTGATCAAGTCTTATTAATAACCACCTTTGATTAGCATGAAACTGAAGAACTTTTGTAAAACACTAAGTTACCTTAGCGAGGATGTGCATATCCCATATGACAATTATATCATATATTTTTTGGCAGCGGGTAGAGGTAGATGAAAGCTTCCAATAGTGAGTGTTGGAGAATTCTCAATAACATTTACACCAATCACTTGGAATTGCTTCTTCAGAAAGTGCACCGTATGCTCAGAACCATTGATATGAAAAGTGACTATGCTTTTATTGCAGTCAATAACAGCCCCTGCGGTATTAAAAAAGGGTCTACCAAGGATAATAGACATGTTGTCGTCCTTGGTTTTCTCAAGATAGTAACATTTGCAACAACAACGGGCACATCCTCACAAACACCAATAGTTATGGCAGTTGATTTCTCAGCCATTTGCAAAGATATTTCAGTAGGTGTGAGTTTATTCAAATCAAGTCTTCTATATAAAGAGAAAGGCATAACACTAACACCAACTCCCAAATCACATAAAGCGGTTTTGACATAATTTCTTTTAATGAAGCAAGGTATAATTGGTATTCCAGGATCTCCAAGTTTTTAGGTACTCCATCCTTAAAAGAATAATTAGCAAGCATGGTGGAGATTTCAACTTCAGGTATCTTTATTTTATTAGTGATGATGTCTTTCTTGTATTTAGCATAAGGATGCATCTTTAAGATATCAGTTAAGCGGGTACGTACAAAGACTGGCCTAATCATTTCAGCAAAGCGTTCAAATTCTTCATCGTCCTTTTTCTTAGATGATTTACGTGGAAAGGCATGGGTTTCTGAACCCGTGGCTCTCTTTCTTTACCATGTTTTCGAGCCACAATGTTTTTTTTATCATATTTTTTGTTTTTTAGGTTGTGGGTTATCAAGATCAACAACAGTTTCCATTTCTATATCATCATTATCTGTTTCTTTATCATTACTAGATTGAGTATCCTCATGAACATCACTATCATTATCATTATTACTAGGTGGGTGTTCATTACCAGATTGAGTTTCAGCATGAGAAATAGAAATTATCACGAGGAGGTTTTTCTACCTCAGGTTCACTAGAAGCATGCAAAGCCCTATCATTTTTCTTTTTGATCCTCTTCTCAGAAGGATTAGGTGTATCAGCATTAATTCCTTGTAAGTCTTGTTCAATTCTTTTAGGATGACCTTCAGGATAAAGAGGTTCTTGGGTCATTCTACCTCCTCTATTCACTACTCTAATAGCATGATCATTCATATTATTATTCACTAGTCATCAACATGTGCTTCGACGCGGTCTAGAGTTAAACAGTTCACTAATTGGCAATTTGTAAATCACATTTGCATATACCAAAATCATATGTTTTTAAATGTTTATGTTTAAAATGTTGTAGACAAAAACAATTACTTTATCTTCAGTTTTTCTATTTCTTAGGCTAGTTATTTTTGTTTTTATGCCGACTCTAAGAGACATGGCACTGAGACCCATTTAAGTTCGATGGAATGTAAACAAATCATAAGATGGGATGAGAAGATCTTTATTTTATGGATGTGCATTCTTACTATGAAAGAAAAAAATGTAAGTTAGAGTAAGAAATACACAAGAATTAATAAATGGGCATAGATTAAGAATATATGAGATGTTCCAACTAAGCAAAGGGTAAACGTGTATGTACTTTGCAAAATAGAATGAAATTGCCATGTTAGGAAGTGGATTCACACTCTAGAAGTTTTTAAACAATAGTCTTTTTTTCCTATTGGTTATTCCAAGCATAAAATTACCTTTCCCACCATTTAATTATTTTGCCCCATTGTAACAAATACTATTTACGAATAACACGGTCTCCACTCACTCCAACCTTGTATTCATTCGTCGACAGGCGTGATGACATTTTTTCTCATTATTGCAGCATATCACTACTCCTTTGTTGTCGTCTAGCTGTAGGGATTCAATAGGACGTCTCACATAACCTCACTCAAGCAAGGGTTTTTACGAACTGAACTAAAACACCAAAAACAGTTTTGAGTATTCAATGCCCCACAAAAGAAACCTTTCCACGACCATGCCATTGCTAGTGATGTTGCTTCGTTAACACATGCATGGGACGAGCCCTCAATTAGTTGCCTTACTTTAAGAGTCTCGAGCATCCCACATGTGAGAACAACATATTTTCCCAATTCTATAAGCCAAACTTTAATCAAGTCAGAAAATGATGGTTAACTTCGAAAGAAATGGTCAAGGTCATGTCCAGTATATATCTCGCCAAAATCAAGGCTCCAAAAATAAGGCAAACCAAATAGAATAAAATCATGTTGAATTTTACTCTGTAATCAAACCACAGAGGAATAATCAGTAAGGAAAACTAAGTAATAAACACAAATTGTAATTTAATATAGTATGTTATTATTTTCCACAAACAAAAATTGGTCTGGAAATATTAATGGGTTTGAACCGTATAAGTGAAGATTGTTATACTAAGTAGTACAAATAATCACTTTATACCCATGCCACCAAAATCTACTAGATGGTGATGGCATAAAAACACTTGTAAATAGGTAATATTGTCAAGTTAATGACGCATAACAACTTAAAGCTAGTTGAGTAGGCCGGTTCTGCTGCCACTTCTCTATAGCCTTTTTTCTCATGGAGGTGCCGAAGTTTCAAAATAGTTTTAAACCTATCTCCAATTATGCCAGCCGTACTGATCTCATGATGATGAAATAGGAAATTCGGTGGCTGGCATCCTTATATGGTAGAATGCTATGATGCTCAACACCTATATCTGTGAATGACCATATGTAACATCTAAATACTACAAATCAGTTATGTAAGAATTGTGCACTCTGTAGGCTTCTTCCCACCTTGAAACTCTGACAAACATCCCTAAGTACAAACTTGTTTCTTCTTTGAAAAACTGAAAACATACACACGTATGCTTCTAGAATAAGATTTAGAATTCTTTAAGTAGGAAATTTGAACTTAGTCTTATGAATTTACATGAGAAAGATTGAAATATGCATTGTCTGATTGCTAACAACACAAAAATTACAGTACTAATGTACATGAGAAAGATTGGAATATCCATTGCCGATTGGTAACAACACTAAAGTTAGAGCCGGACCTAAAATCTTGAGGCATACGTGGTCTATTCCAAGCTCATAAATAAATTACGTCTGTACAACATGTCTTAGGAATGAACAGAAAATTATGTGTTTGTCTACTGGATGCTTACCGGGTTGTAGTACAAACTGGTGATTACTCCCTCCGTCCGGAATTACTTGTCACACAAGTGAATAAAAATGAATGTATCTAGAACTAAAATACATCTAGATACATTCATTCTTATGACAAGTATTTTCGAACGAAGGGAGTATATACATGGTCTATAACAATATGGTTGTAGCGCATGTGTACACAAAATCCGAGTATATGTATGGCTACCATCCACAACTGGCCCATGGTGACACTTTTGGCTGCTCCCGCTGCGGGTGGATAGGCGCATGGCTAAAGGGGAAAAACAAGGCGACTTCTGCTCCATCTTGTGCCGATGAATCCATTGAAAGGAGGAGGCAATGTATGCAAATTAGATGTGTATTTTCTCTTTGTTTCTTTTTGTGCGGAAAGGGCATAGATGGATAGGAGTCCATCTCACATAAGTCACGTCCAAGGACATGCGTACATAAAATGCTATGAGTCCATCTCATGCAAGGCACATGGGTGGACCAAGGCGATCAGGCATCATCCAACGGTTGTTGATTAATCATTAATCAGTGTGATGGATGAAATTTTCTTACCTCTAGGATTAATGTAGAGCCTCGTATGGTGCATCCAATTAGTAAATATAAGATTTCATCAAGCAATCCATTTTGCGATTTAGGAACTTTTTCTAACTGAGTTTGAACCGTAGAGGCATGTTTTCCTACACCTCTAACATCATTACTGTTTCTAAATAACAAGTCACTCAAGCGGACAATCATATCAGAATTATATTTCAATTGTTTGAGAACATTTGCATTGAAGTAATCTTTTTTCCCAATGTAGTTATCAAACTCATATAAGCATTGACTAGGATGTTTATTATAAGGAATGTCACCTTCATCAAACTTTAATAAAGAATTTACCTCTCCACCTATGGAGGTGGTGGTGTGTTAAGTCCATGTATTTCTTCAATAGGTGGTAAATTCTTAACATCCTCGGCCTTAATACCTTTTCCTTCATACATTTCTTTGCCTCTTGCATGTCTTCGAGACTGAGAAATAAGACACCCCTCTTCTTTGGAGTGGGTTCAGATGGTGGTTCAGGGAGAGTCCAATCATCATAATTTTTTAATATATTATTAAATAGTTCCTCAGCTTGTTCAACAGCTCATTCCCTGAAAACACAACCAGCACAACTATCTAGGAAGTCCCTAGAAGCATCAGTTAGTTCATTATATAAGATATAAAGTATTTCATTTTTCTTAAGTGGATGATGAGGCAAAGCATTAAGCAATTGGATAAGCCTCTCCTAGGCTTGTGGGAGACTCTCTTCTTCAATTTGCACAAAATTAAATATTGAGTGAATTCTCATTTTTACCCTATATTTTGACATTTTTGACACTAATTACCCTATTTAGCATATTTCATCCATTTTACCCCATTTAGCAAAAGTTCTGCCAGAATGTACCATGTTTACAATTTTGTGATTGTTTTGCCCGGTAGGTCCCAATTGTTAGGTCCAGCTGGCATGTTGCATCGACGGTTTCTTCCTGACTAATTTTCCCAAGCTGAACTAGTCCTCGCAACTTCTACTGATAGGGCCTGGCCCGTTGGAGGTCACTTGCGTCACGTCCAATGCACAACCCCCGAGTCAGTCGCACACCACACGCACCTCCAGGCATTTCTCGCTTGCGTTGCTCGCCCCAACTCACCTGTCGAGGCTTCTGACCGAACACACCCGTCAGGTCTTGTCAGGCAGCAGTGACAGCAACGGCAACGGCAACGGCATCGGGTACTAAGGGACCAGCCATGTGATGTCATACCTCCTAGAGCAGGGTTCTATGGGCGCCACATCAAGGCAAGAAATGACCCCATGGGATACGATGGCTCTGTCAAACTCAGTAGCGTCGGCGCAGGCACGTCCATGTAAATGACCCTATCAGGCTCTGCTAGTTCTTCTTCCTTATTTGGAGACATAGCAGAGACCCCATAAGGCTGTGCACAGTTGATGGTGGGTCTATGACAACTTCTGATCTAACAAATCAGTGAGGGTTTTGAATAAACATGCCCTCTCAATAGTACCTCATTCCACATGATCTTGACAATCTCTATCCTAGCAATTTGGATATTCTGAAATTTTCCTGACTCATGCATTGGCGGGTTAGGCGTTTGATTCAGATATAATTAAGATGCTTATTAGAAGTTCACGTGTGTACATCTCACCCTTATGCAATAGACATACATTAATTTGAACTTACTTTATAACAGTTTGAATATTGGCAATTCTGTTAGTTCATGAGTTTGTTGAACCTTTGTCAGAATTGCTCTGAAATTAATTCGTTGGGGGTTGTAAGAGCTGAGAAAGGTGAGGGTTGAAAGGGTGTTTGTTCTGCTCCTTGTGCAGCTTGTCATTGACACTACCACCGTTTGGTGTATTCTATAGCTTGTGTAGCTGTGAACAAGTAAGGCAGTGGTCTGGGGTAGGATCGTGCATGTGATTCGAAGGAAGGCGAGCGATGTGGGCTGTGAATATTGGTGCGTGATGTGGTCTGACTCGGGCATTGTGTGTTGGACGCGAGTGACCTGCTCTGGTGCGATCATATCAGGTCGGCCCAGTCGGGAAAAGCTATGAGGACCGGTTGAGTGGGGAGAAAAATAGGAAGCAAAAACCCATTGATGTGGCATGCCTACTAGACCTGACAATTGGTATCTGCCGGTCAAAACGCTTAAAAAATTAAAGGATAAATTGTGGCAACACTTTTGTTAAATGGGGTAAAACGGATGAAATAACGCTAAATGGTGTAATTAGTGCCAGAAATTTGACAATAGGGGGTAAAAACGGAATTCACTCTTAAATATTTCTTGTAAGGTAGCTTGTTTCTTATCAGCAGGAATATAATTTTCAGAGAAGTAGTAAATCATATCCTAGGGACTACGCACACAACCAGGAGTAAAGTACTGTACTATATATTAGCATCACCCTTTAATAAACGAAAATAATTTGAGAATATAATAGTAGCAAATCTTCTCATCATGAGCAAATAGGGTAGCTATATCATTCAGCTTAGTAAGATGTGCTACCATAGTTTCAGTTTCATGGCCATGAAAAGGATTAGATTGAACCAAAGTAATTAACTCTAGGTCGACAGGGAATTCATAATCCTCATCGGAAACAAAGATAGGTGAAGCAGAAAACTTAGGATCACATTTCATTTTAGCATTCAAAGTCTTTTCTTTATACTTGCATAGTAGTTTCTTAAAATCATTTCTATCCTTACAGGCAAGAATCTCTCTAGCTATTTATCCATCCAAAGCATAACCTTCAGGTATCTTAGGCATTTCAAATCTAGGAGAGATAGGCCTAATAGGTGTTTTATAATTATCAGTTTCAAAGATCTTATCAGTTTCAGCAGTTTCATCAGTTTCAATGATTTCATTCTCTCTAGCTCTAGCAATTTGTTCATCAATAAATTCACCTAGTGGCACATTATCATCAAGCATGGTACTAGCATCATCATAGGCATCATCCATAGTAGAAGTAGCATCATCAATATCAGGATTAATAGCAGGAGGTGGTGTTGCAAGTTTACTCATAACAAAAGGTGAATCAAGTGCAGAGTGTGATGGAAATTCCTTACCTCCCCTCGTCATAGAGGAAAAAATCTTGGTTTTAGTATCCTTTAGATTCCTCATAGTGATCAATTGATATAAATCCCAAGTGACTCAACAAATATAGCTATGCTCCCCGACAAAGGTGCCAGAAAAAGGTCTTGATAACCCCCAAGTATAGGGATCGCAACATTTTTCAAGGGTAGAGTATTCAACCCAAATTCATAGATTCGACACAAGGGGAGCCAAAGAATATTTGAGAGTATTAGTAGTTGAGTTGTTAATTCAACCACACTTGGAGATAAATATCTACAGCAAAGTGATCAATAGCACGGTAATATGATAGTTTGATAGTAGCAGTGACAGTGACAGTAGCGGTAACAGTGGCAATAATAGTTTTGTAGCAAGTGCAATAGTAACAACAGGAGTAGTAACTTAGCAAGAGCAATAAGTGGAAAACTCGTAGGCACTTGATTGGTGTATTCGTTGGATGATATTCATCATATAACAGTTATAACCTAGGGTGACACAGAACTAGCTCCTCTTCGTCAATGTAATGTAGGCTTGTATTCCGTAAATAGTCATACCTGCTTATGGAAAAGATCTTGCATGACATATTTTGTCCTACCCTCTCGTGGCAGCGTGGTCCATAAGGAGACTAAGGGATATTAAGGCCTCCTTTTAATAGAGAACCAGAACAAAGCATTAACACATAGTTAATACATGAACTCCTCAAACTACGGTCATCACCGGAAAGTATCCCAAATATTGTCACTATGGGGTTTACGAATCATAACACTTAATAGGTGCATATGACTAGGAAAGATCGGATCAAGAACATAGACATATTGGTGATAACATAAACGGTTCAGATATGAAATCATGGCACTCAGGCCCTAGTGACAAGCATTAAGCATGGCAAATTCATAACAACATCAATCTTAGAACATAGTGGATACTAGGGATCAAGCCCTAACAAAACTAACTCGATTACATGATGAATCTCATACAACTCCTCACCGACAAGCAAGTGTCCGAAGCAATTACTCACTCTCAGTGGGGAGCATCATGGAATTGGTGATGAAGGAGGGTTGGTGATGATGAATACCAAAGATTCCCCTCTCCGGAGCCCCAAACGAACTCCAGATTCTGGCCTCCCGATGAAAAATAGGAGATGGAAGCGGCTCCATATTGTGAAACACGATGAAACTTCCTATCTGATTTTACCTCCAAAAATAGGATTTTACAGCGCTGGATTAGGGTCGGGGGCCCACAAGGTGAGCACTGATATCTACTACACAACTTGTTCTTTTAGACTCGAGTTGGGCCTCCGAGCGTAGAGTTTTGTATGACAATAGCAAATTTCCTCAAGTGGATGACGTAGGATGAAGATGGTCTCTCTCAAACAACCCTGCAACCAAATAATAAAAAGTCTTGTGTGTCCCCAACACACCAAATATAATGGTAAATTGTATAGGTGCACTAGTTCGGCGAAGAGATGGTGATACAAGTGTAGTAATGATAGTAGTTATTGATTTTTGTAATAATAAAAATAAAAAACAACAAGGTAGCAAGTAACAAAAGTGATCACAAACAATATGGCAATGGTTCAAAACAAGGCCTAGGGCCCGTAATTTTTCTAGTGTAATCTCTCAACAATGCTAATACAATTGGATCACATAACCATCCCTCAACGTGCAACGAAGAATCACTCCAAAGTTCTTATCTAGCGGAGAACATAAGAAGAAATTGTCTATAGGGTACGAAACCACCTTAAAGTTATCCTTTCTGATCAATCTATCCAAGATTTCATACTAAAATAACACCAAGTTATCCTTTTCGATCGATCTATCTAAGAGTTCGTACTAGAATAACAACATATGATACGCATCAACCAACTCTAATGTCACCTAGATACTCCAATGTCACCACAAGTATCCATGAGTTAATTATACGATACGCATCCAACAATTTCAGATTTATAATACTGCATCCAACACAAAGAACCTCAAAAAGTGCCCCAAGATTTCAATCGGCGAACAAGGTATGAAAATGTGCAATCGACCCCCATGCATAGATCCTCATGGTCACCGGAATCCGCAAGTTGACGCCATAACATATACCAAGTGAATCATTTGAATGCCCCAATGTCACTACGGATATCTTCATGCAATACATACATCAAGTTCTCTCAAATCCATCAAAGTATTCAATCCAATAATAACAAAATCGCAAAGGGAAAACTCAATTCGTCACTAAAAGATAGAGAGGGGAAAACACCATATGATCCAACTATAATAGCAACGCCCGCGATAGATCAAGATTGTGCCATCTCAAGAACAAGAGAGAGGGAGATATTGGAAACATAGCTACCGGTACAAGCCCTCAGCCCAGAGGTGGATTACTCACACATTATCATGGTGATAAAGAGAGAGTTGTTCATGGACAGGTGCAACCCAAAGAAATGGAGGCGATGGCAGTCATGGCGCTAGCGACGGGCGGCTCTGATGGCGATAGGCGGTGGCCCCTTGCCCCCCTTATTCCTTGGTATTGGTGGTGCAATGGAGTAGCCTTCGCCCTTCTTGGTGGCTTCCAAGGGAGAGGCAAATTCGTGGCTTTTGGTGGTTCTCCCGAAATTAGAGTTTTTCTCTCCTTATATGTGCCTCTATGGTGTTCTATGGCCCTCTGATGCATGGACCCTTGATTCAATGTCCCTTGGGAACCTATAGAACCTTACTAGGGACTCCTCGCATCCCTCATTTGTCCCCAAAGTTGTGGATTGGCCATATACATAAGATATGGTAAGAGTTGGACTCAATCACGTCATCAATTCTTGTAATCCCATAATCAGAAATTTTCCTCTAGTAAAATGGGTCCATAGATTGCATATTAGCTCCACTTTGGAGGAACTTGGAGTCCAGAATGAATGCCGTAAAATTCCTCATACTTTCCTAGTTTTATCCTTTTCCATTTGATGCCGTCTTCGGGGGTCAAACTGACGATCTGTAAAAACTGTTCGTGGACAGATTTCAGGAAAGTGAGAGTCCTCCTCCAACAAGGCTCATTTTGCATTTTTTAACAATTTCCAATTAATTCCTACACATCAAAGTGTGAAACAAGAACTTGTGCACTTTTGCAACTATTAATAGGTTAGTCACAATAAATCATAAAACCATAGTAAAAACATAGGTAAATATGGCATGAATACTTCATAAATTATCGATACGTTGGAGACCTATTAGCATCTTGAGGCTTAATTCCTTCTCGTCCTTGAGTAGGCAAATGATAAAAGAAATAATAAGTGAGAATGCTAGAATAGTGCATAAGTTTGATCACTGGTAATTTCAACCACTTCTCCTAGCATCATAAGAGCAACTCTTTCTCATAAAACTCATCATGATAAACTAACAACCAATTCACATGTTATGGTTCAAATAATGAATTCTCTTGAAAATTAACAACCTATGTTATTAGTCACCAAAAAATTACAATTCAACTTATTCTCAACTAAGTCTAAGTAAGAGCTCCACATACTCAATCATCATATAGTCTTCTATGATTGCTAGTACTCAAAGCATATTTTTAGAACAAATGGAATCCATCGAACACAGAGAAAGATAGGGGCTTAATTTTTTTCCTCGCAACTCATTTATCATAGAGATAATTGTCAACAATAATAAGTCAAAATCAAATATATTTGTCTGGTCATATGTGCCTAGATCTTTCCCCACCACATGATGCTTGCCAACTAGAGAATAATTGAGGTTGAAATGAGAATGCATACTATTGACTCTTGCATAAAAGTAAATACTGAAAGGTAAAATATAGGCCTTTGCAGAGGGACACAAGGATTTGTAGGGATGCTAGAGCTCAAAGCTTAAATCAGAGATAAATATAATTTCGAGAGGTGCACCCTTCCTGTCAACATTACGACCAAGAGTTATCAATATCTTCCATGTTAAACACATTAGTGGCGGTTCCCAAGAGGTAAAAGTAAAGGTTTACTCCCCCTATACCAACAAACACACTCCACGGCTTGCCAAATCCACGGGTACCGTACATACCAACAACATTCCTGGGGGAGTTTTTTTAATTATTTGCATTTTTTTAGTTTCAAGACTGGGAATCCCTATTACCGCCCCTCTCGTGCAAGTACGAGTGAATAAATACTCATCATGAAAATAACCCGCTTAACATGGAAGATACTGATCTCCCCCTGTCGCTGCATGAGCGGTCCAGGCACACAAAACAGATGTTCATTTGAAATTTTAGAGGTGGCACATGCAAATTTACTTGGAATGGCAATGAAATACCATATATAGGTAGGTATAGAGGACTCTCGTGGAAGAAACTTGGCTCAGGGATTTGGATGCACAAGTAGTATATCTACATAGATGAATTTTTGGCTAGAAAAAGGTTCTAAACAAGCACCACATGCTGGAGGATCCATAACAATATAACTTGTACGCAAATATACACAACCGTAACTCATTACGTTGTCTTCTTTGTCCACCTTCAACTATTTTTCTCAAGTTTGAAAATAATTAATGGCTATTCACAATCATAAAAGCTGTCCAACATAATATATTTGTATGTGAAAGTTCTCTTCCTTATACTAATCATTCACGAATTGCTTGTATGACCAATATTGTTATTGTCAAACTTCAATAGATTTTACTTTATAAACCAGATGTGAAGCTACTGTTGAGCATAAATCATATTGATAATTTCAGATTTATGATAATCAATTCATTCACAATTTACTCTTAGGATGTAAGTGAAGCACAAGAGTAAACATCAAACTACTCTGAAAGGGTATAAGTGAAGATTAATGAGTATTCAAACAATTAAGTACTATGTGAAGGCTCTCTCTGAATAAAGATTTTCAGATCTGAGTATTTTATTTAAAAAGCAAGAAAAAGAAAGTAGCATTCCAAGAATAGCACATAGCATGTGGACAAATAAAAATTTAGGCTCAACATCGGTTAACCAATAGTTGTTGATGAAGACACGTGGGATGCGTACCATCCCCAAGCTTATATGCTTGAGACTTCTTGAAATATTTACTTGGGGTGCCTTGGGCATCCCCAAGCTTGATCTGTCGTATCTCGTTCAATCCTCTCATATCACAGTTTCACCTATTCTCAAAAACATCATCCACACAAAACTCGAAAAGAACTCATGAGATAGGTTAGTACACATAAAAACAAATCAGCACTTCATGTACTTCCAAGACAAGTCACAAAATAGTTTGAAAACATCATCTACATTTTACTATTGTTTCCACAATTTGTATCTACCAATATAGGCTATGGAAACTATAGGATAAGTAGATAACAAAACTATGACAACAATTTGTCCAAACAGAACAGTCTGTAGCTATTTATTAAAACAACATATTTATGTAACTAATTGTTTTATAAAAATTAAGGAAATGATAAATATTTTATATTACAATATTGTGTAACAATTTCAGAAACTTTCCACTTTCCAGTAAAATATGAAAAATTCATACACTATAGAAAAAGTTTATGTTTTTACACAGCACATATCAAAACATGTAACTCAAGCATCCTAAGAGGCAATTATTGGAAAATTTAATTGAAAAAAATATTATAAATATAATCTGATAGAGAACAACAAATTATAATGATGCTCCAAGCAAAACACATATCATGTGACGAATAAAAATATAGCTCCAAGTAAGATGTATCGATAATGTTGGAGACGAAAGAGGGGAAGCCTTCTCGGGCATCCCCAAGCTTAGACGCTTGAGCCTTCCTTGGATATTACCTTGGGTGTTCCTTGGGCATCCCCAAGCTTAGGTAATTTCTTCTCCTTATTCAACTCATATTTGTATCTCACCCAAAACTTGAAAACTTCAATTACATAAAACTTAACAGAACTTCGTGAGATGGGTTGGTATAGTAAAGGTAGATTAATTGCTTAGGAACTGTCAAGAAAAGATTCATAATTATTATCACATAACACCTACTGTATTCCATCATTCCCACCATCTTTATAACCAAATATAATCTATGGAAACACTTGAAACAAGCAAACTATGCATGCAAAACACAATCTGTCAAAAATAGAACAGTCTCTGAAGATCAGAATGAACACCATACTTACCTGACTCTAAAAATTCTGAAAAATTAGGAAAAAACATATAATTTGCATATCCATTTTTTTAAAACATTAAGAAATTTTTCATGCTCCAGTAAAATCAGATAATTCATATACTGGACACAAAAGTTTCTGTTTTCGCACAGAATCAAACAAGCAAGTATCCACACTATCCCAAAGGCTTTACTTGGCACTTTATTGAAATAAAAGACACAAAACATGATTACGAAAGTAGCTTAATCATGTGAAAAACAGAAACAGAAAGTAAAAATGTTGGGTTGTCTCCCAACAAACGCTTTTCTTTAATGCCTTTTAGTTAGGCATGATGATTTCAATGATGCTTGCATAAAAGTAAAGAATTGAAACATAAAGAGAGAATAATGAACCACGTGGCAAGCACATTTAAGTATAACCCACTTCCTATGCATAGGGATTTTGTGAGCAAACAATTTATTGGAGCAAGAATCAACTAGCATAGGAAGGCAAAACAAGCATATCTTCAAAACTTTGAACACATAGAGAGGAAACTTGATATTATTTCAATTCATACTAGCTTATGTTCCTCCCTCATAATAATTCTCACTAGTATAATGAAAGAATTCAATAATATAACTATCACATACAATATTGTTTTCATAATTCACAGGCATAGAATTTTTATTACTACCCACACAAGCAAAATACTTCTCATTCAAAGTAGTGGGAGCAAACTCAACGAAATAACTATCATGAGGTACTTGATTACATAACCACTTTGAATATTAAAATCATGATGACAAGTTTCATGGTTGTCATTCCTCTTCATATCATACAAGTCATCACAATAATCATCATAGATAGGAGGCATGCCATTATCATAATAGTTTTTCTCATCAAAACTTGAGGACTAAAAATATCATATTCATCAAACATAGCATCCCCAAGCTTGTGGCATTGCATATCATTAGCATCATGGATATTAAGGGAATTCATACTAGCAATATTTTTATCATGCTCATCATTCAAGGAATTATCATCAAGTATTTTCATAATTTCTTCCTCTAACAATTGAGCACAATTTTCTGAGCCATCATTTTCATGAAAGACAATAAAAAAGACGAAGCAATTGATGCAACCTAAACTCCATTTTTTTGTAAAACCAAACTAGTGAAAAAAAATAAACTAAAGTATTTAATTACAAGATCTAAATATATACCTTCAAGCACTCACCTCCCCGGCAATGGCGCCAGAAAAGAACTTCATGTCTATTACACAACTTGTTCTGGTAGACTCGTGTTGGGCTTACAAGCGCGGGGTTTTGTAGGACAATGGCAAATTTCCCTCAAGTGGATGACCTAAGGTTTATCAATCCATGGGAGGCGTAGGATGAAGATGGTCTCTCTCAAACAACCCTGCAACCAAATAATAAAAAGTCTCTTGTGTCCCTAACACACCAAATACAATTGTATAGTGCACTAGTTCGGCTAAGAGATGGTGATACAAGTTTAGTAATGATAGTAGATATTGATTTTTGTAATAATAACAATAAAAACAGCAAGGTAGCAAGTAAAAAAGTGAGCACAAACGATATTGCAATTCTTGAAAATAAGGCCTAGGGTTCGTACTTTCGCTAGTGCAATCTCTCAACAATGCTAATATAATTGGATGACATAACCATCCCTCAACGTGCAACGAAGAATCACTCAAAATTTCTTATCTAGAGGAGAACATAAGAAGAAATTGTTTTTAAGGTACGAAACCACCTTAAAGTTATCCTTTCCGATCGATATATCCAAGACTCAAAATAACACCAAGTTATCCTTTTCGATCGATCTATCTAAGAGTTCATACTAGAATAACATTATATGATACGCATCAACCAACTTTTCCTCCCTTGGTGGTTTTGGAAATTAATAACAAAATATATTTCATTGAACTAATGTTTCTACTAAGTATGTTTCAGGAAAAGTTCAGTGATGGGTTGACAAAAGGATTGTGGAATACCCCAAGATGCAAGGAAATAGATTGGCAAAGCTTCAAGAAAGAGGACTCAACATTTTACCTTTGTGATAAATCACTTTGAATCCTTAAAAAAGCCAATACTATTAAAAGGGGGTAAGGTACTGTTGCTGAAAAAACGCTCATACTTGCACAAGTGATAGTTACCACATACACCCAAAAGCTCTTCCACAAAAGTCCTTCCAAAGCCAAATATCCAAAATCAGTGCAACCAACACTTTCCACTCGGTGCCACCGATTCTTAGCCTCAGGCAGACTCATCCAAACCCTAGCCTTTCCATGCAACCGATTCCATTTTGGTGCCACGGAGTATGGGTTTCTAACGTCCTGTTATGCAAATTCAGAAAATCGGTCCCACCGAGTTTGTTGAATCGGAGTCACCAAGTTTGACAATTTGACCATTGGTCACCTTATCGGTGTAACCGAGTTGCGTGTATCGGTCTCACCGAGATTCAAAAGTTGCTACCACCATTGAGGCAACTTGGTACCAACGAGATTAACACATTGATGTCACCGAGTCTGACTTATTAGGTGTAATGGTTGGATTTTTGGAGATGCCTATATATAGACCTCCACTACCACTGACTCACAAGAGAAGCACTCAGAATAGTTCCCCACTCACCCTACTGATTTTCTGAGAGAGAGCCACCTACTCATGTGTTGAGATCATGCCATTCTATTCCTACCATATGAATCTTGATCTCTAGCCTCCCCAAGTTGCTTTCCACCCAATAAATCTCTTCCACCAAGCCAAATCTATGAGAGAGTGATTATGTGTTGAGGAGTCTATCATCTTGAAGCACAAGAGCAAGGAATTCATCGACATTATCGAGCCTATTACCTTTTGGAGGTTGGTGCCTCCTAGATTGGTTAGGTGTCGCTTGGGAGCCTCCTACTTCGTGTTGTGGGGTGAATCTAGAAGTTTGTAAGGGCAAGGAGATCGCCTACTTCTTGAATATCTACCCCGGGTTAGTCTAGTCCTCTGTGGACATAGGCCATCGTGGTATAGTCAAGGTTGCTTCTTCGTGGAACCTCCGTGGGTAGAGCCCTCCATGGAGTCTTGCGACTGTTACCCTCTGTGGGTTTAAGACTCCATAAACGTGGATGTACGATAGCACCACCTATCGGAACCACGGGAAAAATCATCATGTCACCAATTGTGTTTGACTTCCTACCCTTCCTTTACTTACATGCTTGTCTTTACTTTTTGCTGAATACTCGTAGACATGCATGTGTAGGGTGTACTTGACTTGCTATGAATGCTAAAATCTGCCAAGACTTAAAATTGGGTAAAAGTAGATATTTAGTTGGTCAAGTAGTCTAATCACCCCCCTCTAGCACTAATTTCAATCCTACAAGTGGTATCAGAGCCATGTTTCCATTGCATTGGTTTCACAACCTAGGAGAGTATGGCATCTAGTGAGGTAAATTATCACCATAGAGGTCCGTACTTTGATGGCACTAATTTTGCTAGTTGGAAGCACAAAATGAAAATGCATCTACTTGGTCATAACCCCGCCATTTGGGTTGTTGTTCATGTTGGATTGCAAGGTGAATTCTTTGCGGGTGGAAGGGAACTGGATCGCGAAGCGAGTGCGAAAGAATTGAAGATGTTGCAACTCAATGCTCAAGCCTGTGACATTCTCTTCAACTGCCTATGCCCCGAAGAATTCAACAAAATCAGCTGTCTTGAGAATAAAAAAGAGATTTGGGATACTTTTGTTGATATGCATGAAGGTACCGAATCTGTGAGAGAATCCAAATTGGATGTTCTTCAAAGTCAGCCTGACAAGTTCAATATGAAGGATGGTGAACGAGTCGCTGAGATGTACTCTTGGCTATCTCTCATCACCAATGATATTGGCGGTTTAGGAAGTGAAGAAATGTCCGATAAATTCATCATCAAGAACATACTTCGAGCTTTGGATGATCGATATTACACCATATGCACATTGATCCAAATGATGCCTAACTACAAAGATCTCAAGCCAATAGAAGTGATTGGATGGATTGTTGCTCATGAGATGACACTCAAGGACAAGGAAGATCTTCACCACAAGTCTAGTGGTGCTTACAAAGCCACAAGTGATGCTCCCGCTACCTCAAGCGACAACCTTGTCACAAATGAAGAGATAAGCCTCATGGTCAAGAAATTCAACAAGTTCTACAATAATAGAAGCAAAGATCAAAGCTCAAACTCAAGGTATGAAGAGAAGTGTTCGTCAAGTCGTGACCCAAAATGCTACAATTGTGGGAAGCCCGGACAGTACTCCAATGAGTGCACGGATCCTTACAAAAGGAAAGAAGAGTCACCAAGAAGACGAAGCTCAAGAGACGAGTCACCTCAAAAAGAGAGAAGGGGTAGGGATGATCGTTATGAATGAAGACCCTCAAGGAGAAGTAGGGACTCAGAGAAGAAGGACAAGTACACCAAGAGCTACTCAAGAAGGAAACATGAAACTTATGTTGGTGAATGGGTTTCCGGCTCCGAATCCGACAACCACTCCGAGAGAAGCTACCACTCCAATTCGGACTATAGTCAAGATGAAGGTGTTGCTGGACTTGAACTAGTGACAACCGACTCCTATGACATATTTGATTCACCAAATGAAGGGAGTGCATGTTGCTTCATGGCTAAAGGCCCCAAAGTATCACACCCCGAGTATCTTGATTTCAATAGGGATGGAGATGACTTGTTAATTGAAGATGACTTGCTATTTCAGATCCAGGCACCCGTAGCTCTCATGGGCTGCCTAAAGATGCTACAAGGACCAGGAAGAGACTGAATTCTAATGAGGAGGATTCAGATTTTGTGCCAGAGGAGGTTCTTCCTAAGAAGCAAGAGATGAAGTCAGCCAATGAGGCCACCTCATCCAGGAGGGTTGTCAGCAAGACTTATGCACCTCTAGAGACTATGAGAGCACCTGAGAGTGCTAGGGCTACCATGACTATTGAGCCCCCAAGGAAATCTTTGCCTAAGATGGCAGGAGAGAAGAAGGCCAGGAAGAGAATCATTCGTGTTGTTGGTAGGCCTACCCTAATGTTTGAGGATCTAGAGGAGGTTTTTGGTGTTGCTGCTGAGTAGGAGGCAGAAGAGCATGTTGTTAAGGCCCCTCCCAAGAGGAAATAGAAGAAGTTGTTGGAAGATGCTATGCCAAAGTCAGGACCCTCCAAGAGCCCCAAGGCTGCACCTAAGAAGTTTGTTGTAGGGAAGTCCAAGAGGACTACTAGAGACATTCCAGCTGCTGAGAAGAACAAAGGATCAACTTTCAAAGAAGCTGATGATGATGGTGCTATGACATCTTTGATGAAGCTTAGTGTCGTGGATTTATCACGGCAGATGTCCGGGTGAACGGACTTGGATTCGAGGCCATCGCTAACATGATGGACTCAAAGGGGTTGGCTGGGACGAAGGACACAAATTTACCCAGGTTCGGCCCCTCAAGGCGAGGTAATAGCCTACGTCCTGCTTGTGCTTGTATTACTTGTTGTATCGATTACAAGGGAGATAAAGCTTGACCTAGTTCTCGATCACCTGGCATCTAAGTCACCTCGGGTCTAACTTTATATAGGAGGTAAAGACTCCAGGTCATACAAGTTGTAATCGACTCTCATTGTCTATCCGAGTCTTCCTCTATCTTCCCTGTCAAGTTACCTCTGGGCGGCTTACGCACCCGGGTCTTCTCTGTCACCTGGTGGCCCACGCCATGAGCCGCCTATCTTCCTGGGCCGTAAGTCTCACGGCTCATTCTTGGGCCGGCTCATGAGCCGTCAGTATAACCCGGACCCCTTTAGGCAGGTCATACCATGGGATTATATCCCCAACATTAGGCCCCAGGTTGATTTGAGCTTGCTCACTTCATCCTTTTCTTCTACTCCTTGGCGAGTCGCCCGGTGATGACCCGCCGTGACGTCACGTGGGCTCTGCAAAAAATTCGCTGACGTACCAACAAATCTTTTATTAAATGGTCAGCCCGAAAATCGAGGCGTCTGCCTCGGTCGAATGATTTATGTCGCCTGGATTGTCGTGCCTGCCCGTTTTCCTTTTAAATAGGACCACTGCGGGTGGCATTTCCTTTTCCCCCGCTCGCACTTCCATCTTCTTTCTCTCTGACACTTCTGCTCCTGCTCCGGCGCCGTCCTCGTCTCGCCGTCGACCGGCTGTTGCATCAACCTGTTGCAGACTAGAGTTCATCTTGCGCTCGTCACACCGTCGCCGGTAAGTCTTCTTGCCGTAGATCCATAGCCATCTCTAGTAGGGTTTCTACAGAACTTCGCCACCGCCGTCGTTTTAGAGCTCGAACTCCACTACCGCCGGCCACGCTTTAGCATACGAACTCCGGGCCGTCGCTCGTCTTCACGGTGCCGCTGGGTAAGAAGCGGTAAACAAGAACACATAGATTGATCCTTGCTCTGATTGCCATTTTGGATTTCGTCCACTTCGCCTGTTCGTCCTTAGGTCTGAAAATAAAAGGCATTTACCCTGTTTTTGTAGATCCGTCCTTTTAGCTGAACTTTATGAAATCTGTTTCCTGGGACTTAGCCGATTTTCGCTCCTCCTCCTCCTTTCTTTGTTGACCCGCCAGGCCTCTCTAACTCTCATCAGCCAAACCATGGCATATTATTTGTAGAGCCCTTAAAATTGTAAGTCGTTGCAGATATTTGTTTGCTCTTGACTCGCCGTACTTTTAATTTGCATAGTCTTTGAGCCTCCAGCATGTCTTGCGCCTCCAACTCATGCAACTGGGTCGGGTCTTGCATCACGGAGGAATTCTTACTGGATTTTGTTCACGCGGGTACCCTTCCTTCCAAGGAGGTTCTTAATTGGTAGGCCCCGGGTGATGAAATGTGGCCCACTCCTCTAGAAGGCGAAGTAGTGGTCTTCTCTGACCATATCGAGTGAGGATTCATGCCTCCCGGCTCAAAGTTCTTTCGTGATGTCCTTCACTTTTACAAGCTTCACCCCCAGGACTTGGCCCCCAACTCTGTCTCAAATATATGCAATTTTCAAGTGCTCTGTGAAGTCTATCTGCAAGCCAAGCCGTCTGTGGGGTTATTTCAAGAATTCTTCTATGCCAACCGGCAAACTGAGATGAAAGCCGGTCCTAGTCTTGAGCTTGGCAGGATCTCCATCCAACAGCGTAGGGATATTACTTTTCCGATCATGCAGATGCCGAGCCATCCAAAGGACTGGAACAAGACTTGGTTCTAATTCAAGGATACCTCTCCTGAGAATGAGCGTCCATTGCCGGGTTATCGTCCCTCCGGCTCAAGACAACTTCAGAGCTTCCTGACTGGCTATCAGCTTCGGAACGTACAAGGTACAAGCCGGCTCACGCCAAGATCAAGGCCCTCATGGCCAATGGTTTAACCGGACTGGATTTGATCCGCTGTTGGATTTCGTAGCGGATTATGCCCTTAAGTCATAGAAGGTGGCTCATGTGTGAATACGAAGGCAAGTATGATAGTTCATTATGCTTCAGCCAATCAACACTGACAAAGGATGATATCACCACCGTCATCCGGAGCCTTGTCCATGAAACATCCAGATCATGCAGCGCCATTGGCCTGGCGCCTTTTAACGCCAAAAATCCGGCTCCAGATGTAAGGCGACTCGTCACCCCTTTTTCTCCTTGCCACTCATACCTTTCTGACTCATTACCATTTAACCGGTTTACCTTTCCAGGCCAACTCTGATTTTTGGAAGAAAGCATATGTTCCTCCCTTGAAGAAGCTCAAGAAGAAAGCTTCGGCTAAGAAGTCCAAGCAGACAGCCCCACAAGAAGGATGGTTTGACCCACCGCAATCGTCCGACTCAGAGGTAAACCTTGTCTGCTTTCTGCGATTTTATTATCTTATTTTACTTACACTTGTTTTACTCATAGGATGATGTTGAAACAAGCCGCGCTAACGCCCTGGGGTAATCTACACTTCTTCCGGCTCAGAATGTTTTGTCCCCCGGAAGCCGCGGCGGGTTATTGGAAAAGATCCACTTTCTCATCATCTTGCTTATCTGGCTCCCGACTTTCTTTTGAAAAAGAAACAACAGGCCGAGTGTTGCCAGACCCGGAGCATTGGTTCTACTGACCTTATGTCCGGCTTGCCAAACTCGCCAGCTCCGAAGAAACGCCCCGTAGAGGTACGTATCTCCGTTTCACTAAGTTTACTTCACGACCTCGACGCTGTCTCATCTTTCTTGAACTGTCTCTCAGAAATCACCCTCTTCCGGTGACTCTTCGGCGATTGCTCTGCCGCCTCCCAAGATCAACCTATTGTAAGTATGCTATGACATCTGGCTCTTTATGCAGCAGTAGTTTCCTTTGGATTCTGATCCTCATATTTTACAGTGCTCAAGCCAAGCGTCGGAAAACCAACAAGTCCTCCCCCGGCCCTGCTGCCCAAGAGCCAGAGCATTCAAAGCCGGATGACTCGTGGCCGGCTGAAGATATCCCAACAGCTTCTGCAGAGCCGACCGCTGATGACATTGTCCCAGGTAGTCCACCAAAGAATCCTTCTAAGTTGTCGAGCCCTGCCCCGACGGCTAAGGACACGACTAGCCCAGAAGTTGAAATCATTGGCGCTGGTCTGCATTCTCCCCCGGCTCACGTGCTGACCAAACGGGGTGAAACAGCTGAAGCTTCTAGGAAGCTAGAATTTGAGCCTTCTGCCTTGGAGAAGATGGCAACTGAGGAGCTTCATGCTGGCTACATGACCCGCCCATCCACCAGCCGGGACCTGGAGCTCCTACTGGTTAACCTCATGAAGAGGAAGTATGAGGTATTCTTTTCCTCCTTATATCCCTACATAGCCCCCAAGTGTCGGCTTAATCTCTCGACATATTGAGCCGTGACTTTGCATAGTTATCTTTTAGATAAAATTATTCTGTAGAAGATAATCAGAAGAGCCGATAGTAGCCCCCAAGGTCCGGCTCAAACTTGTTCAAAGGGACTCTTCATAGTGAACTTCTGAAAAATAGACATTAGCCCCCAAGTGTCATGCATATTGCCTGCAATCTGTTTGAGACTTATCCATTTTACTCTCTTCTTTGAAATGTTTGCAAGAATCCTTGACTGAAGCCGGGTCATAGTTGGCCGGCTTAAAGACCAACCTGGTTGATCAACAGGCTGCTCAGAGCACCATCGATGATAAATTTCGGCTCTTGACCGAAGAGCTGGTTAAAGTCAAGGTGGAGTTAGTCGCTTTCAGAGAGTCTGCCGTGTCTGAGAAGGCCATGCTGACCAAACGGGCGAACGATGCTGATCGGCGGTTGATGATCGTCTCTGACGAGCTGCAATCCTTGAAATGCCATATCACCAAGATGACAGTCGCCCTCTTTGGTGAGCTCTTGACAACTTTTCCTTAATTGCTGCCATAACATCTGAAATGGTGACTTATCATGAAAACCTCTGGTTTATACATGTCCTAGAAGCCGTCAACTCGCGTCCGACAGCTTACTGCCTCCGAAGGCTATCTACACCCTGGCGGAGCAGTTCTACTGCGGCGCGATGTTCACCATCTAGTCTGTTCAATACAAGGACAAGATCCCTTGAACTCTCAAAGGGGTCTCGGAACTTTTATCCACCACGCTGAAGCAGATCGCTGAATTGAAGAAATCAGCCGCCTACTAGGGAGCAATCGCAGGCATAAGCCGGGCTCTGGCCTTCGCTCTGCAGCTTACTCCGGCTGATATGATGGAAGGCTTCCCCTCCAAGAAGGATGACGGCTTTGAGTTCACAGAAGCCGACTACATCCGGTGCATCAAGGACTCCAGGCTTCTGGTTTCCGTCTTAGCAGAAGAGGCTGACCTGGACACTTACCAGGCGGCTTATGATGCTGACCAGAAGAGAGTTCGTGGCCCACTCTATGAATGGAAGGACTTGACGCCCACCCGCAGTAAGGACCTCTTCGCTTCTAATCTTGACCTGTCTCCCTTCTTTGAAGAAGGGACTTTTGAAACTCTAGCTGACTGCAACTAGAACTTGGACAACCTTCAAATCCAGGCACCCAAAGAGCTGGAGCAGGATGAGCCGCCGGCCAGTTAATTAACTCCACTTTTTAATAGCCGGCTCTCCTTAACTTGTCGTAGGGGACTTGAAAGATTTGATCAACACTTTTGGGCTCTACATAGAGCGTTTGTAATATATTTCCTGTGACATTTTCTCTGCTGATCTTTTTACATGAGAAAAATCCGGCTTCCAAAGTGCTATCTTCCTTGTATGCATTCCTGACTTGTCGTCCTTTGTCTCCCCTTCTTGGGTCGAGAGTCGGACGAAAGGACTTAACAATTTTCGTCCATGGCTAACCATGTTAATCAGAGTTTTGTAGCATAAAGCCAGTTAAGAAGCATTATGAGCTGTACCCAAAGGTAATAATATGGCGTAAACGCCGGCGGAAAGCGTTAGAAGCTGTACCCGAAGGTAAGAAGCTTCCCTCGCCGCGGCTAATTTTCCATAGCCGGATTTTTGTGCCATACGGCCGGCTAATAGGCATTACAAGCTATACCTGAAGGTAAGAAGCCGTCGTTTGCCACAACTAATTTTACTTAGCCGGTTTTACGTGGCATGAAGCCAGCTAATAGGCATTATAAGCTATACCCGAAGGTAAGAAGCTGTCGTTCGCGGGTTATTAGGTGTTAGCTACCCGTCGGTAAAAAAACCCTCACAACCGCGGCAAAACGTGTTAGCCGGAAACTTGGCATAAAGTCGGCCGATAGGGTGTTAGAAGCGATACCCGTCGGTAAGAAGCCCCCTTCAGCAGTACGGCATAAAACACCGACGGATAGGCGTTAGAAGCTGTACCCAAAGGTAGGAAGCCGCCCTTTCCACGACTCATTTTCCTGAGCCGGTTTTTGTTTGTGGCATACCGCCTGGTGCCGCGACTCATTTTCCCGAGCCGGGATTTTGTGGCATAATCGCCTGGCGCTGCGACTCATTTTCCTGAGTCGGACTTTTGTGGCATAGCGCCTGGCTAATAGGCATTATAAGCTATACCCGAAGGTAAAAAGCCGTCGTTCGCGAATCTCAGTTGGTACATCAACCGGACCATTGTTTAACCTTCTCTCATATGAGGATGTGTAAAATAGTAGGGACTTCACTTTTATAGTGATACTTCTTTATTTATTTATATAACTATGACATGTACAAAGATAGTGTATAGTGAAGGGTCTCTACACCCTCAAGTGAAATAAGGCCGGAGATGCGCGATGTTCCACGGCCGGTGGGTCTCCTGACCCGCCGTATCTGAGTCATCTCGGATATCGATGAGGTAATATGAGTCGTTGTTGAGATTTCTGCTGACTACAAAAGGTCCTTCCCATGGAGGAGAGAGCTTATGCATATTTGTCTGGTCCTGAATCAGCCGGAGCACTAAGTCGCCTTCCTAGAACGTCCGGGTCTTGACCCTGCGGTTGTGATAGCGATGCAGGTCTTGTTGATAAATCACCGACCGGGCCGCTGCTAGCTCTCGCGCCTCTTCCAGAGCACCCAATGCGTCTTGACATGTCGTCTCATTGTCCGTCTCACCGTAAGACGCCACTCTTGGCGAGTCATGCCGGATGTCACTGGGCAAATCTGCCTCGGCCCCGTACACCATAAAGAAAGGCGTGAAACCCGTGGATCTGTTAGGGGTGGTCCTGATGCTCCATAAGACGGAGGGTAATTCTTCTACCCAACACCCGGGCGTTCGCTGCAAAGGAACCATAAGCCGCGGTTTAATCGCTCTTAGAATTTCCTGATTGGCATGCTCCGCCTAACCGTTGGATTGTGGATGCGCCACTGCTGAAACATCAAGCCGGATATGCTCTTCGTCACAGAATTTTTTCATAGCCCCCTTGGATATATTTGTACCACTATCAGTGATGATGTTGTGTGGATAACCAAAATGGTAGATCAACTTTTTAATAAATAAAACCGTCGTAGCCGCATCACATTTGATGACCGGCTCTGCCTCTACCCACTTGGTAAATTTGTCCACCGCCACCAGGAGGTGTGTTTTCTTATCCTTGGATCTCTTGAAAGGTCCCACCATGTCAAGCCCCCAGACCGCAAACTGCCAAGTAATTGGTATCATCCTTAACTCTTGAGCCAGAATATGAGCACGCTGGCCAAACTTCTAACAGCCGTCACACTTACGGACTAGGTCCTCTGCATCTTTATGAGCCGTCAACCAGAAAAACCCGTGCCGGAAAGCCTTGGCCACCAAAGACTTCAAGCTGGCGTGGTGTCCACAATCGCCAGCATGGATTTCATTCAAGATCTGCTGGCCCTCCTCTGAATAGACGTTAAGGTCTGTGTAGTCCACACACATATGCCATGTGCCATTATTTTTGAGCACCAGCACCGGGTTAGCCAACCATTCCGGGTGAAAAACTTCAACGATAAAACCCGCTGCCAAAAGACGGGCAACTTCTTCCCCAATAGCCTTGTGTCTCTCCTCATTGAACCGCCGCAAAAACTGTTTAATTGGCTTAAACTTTGGATCCACATTAAGGTTGTGCTCAGCAAACTCTCTCGGTACACCCGGCATGTCAAAAGGTTTCTATGCAAAGATGTCCCGATTCTCACGGATGAATTTGATGAGCGCGCTTTCCTATTTGGGATCCATCTGAGCTCCAATGATGAACTGCTTAGATGAGTCGCCCAGAGTGAATTCTACTGTCTTGGTATCATCCGCTAAAAACATGAGGGGAGGCTCAACCTTCGTGGTGGGCTTTTTCAGCGGGGTCCTATCCTCCGGATCAACATTCTCCTTACAGAACTTAAGTCCCTCCTGGGCGCAACTGGACTCTACGTAAGCCGCATCTTCTTCTTCACACTCAATAGCCGTATTTCGGCCACCATGAATGGTAATGGTATCGTTTAAGCCGGGCATCTTAAGCTGCAAATAAACATAGCAGGGCCTAGCCATGAACTTAGCATAAGCCGGCCGTCCAAATAACGCATGATAAGGACTCTTGATCTTGACCACCTCGAACCACAAGGATTCCACCCTGTAATTGTACTCATCACCAAAAGCCACTTCCAACGAAATCCTGCCCACCGGATACGCCGACTTACCCGGCACCACACCATGAAAGACGGTGGATGAAGGTTTTAAATCCTGGTCAAGCAACTTCATCCGCCGGAAAGTGTCATAATAAAGGATGTTTATGCTGCTGCCGCCATCCATAAGCACCTTGTTCACCATATATCTGCCCACCTGGGGGGCCACAACCAAAGCCAGCCGCCACGGGTCATTGACATGCGGCAGGTGATCTTCTCGGCTCCATCTTATGTCATATTCAGACCACTTTAAGTACTACGGAAGAGCCGGTGCAACCGCACTAACTGCCCGCTTACGTAACTTCTGATCCCATTTATTGAGACTGGTCGTGAAAACATGGTATTGCCCGGAGCTGAGCTGCTTCGGATTACTCTGATAACCAGACTGATTACACTGTTACTGTTGTTGTTGATTATTGTTACCAGAATGCGGCTGGTGTCTCCCCTGATTATCCTGACCTGGATGACTAGATCCTAAGCCGCCGGAACCAAACCCAGCTCCTGCCCCGCCATGTCCTGAGCCGCCTGGTGGGCTACCATCTCGATTGTTAGGTTGTGTGAAATACCGCTAGTACTTCTGCATGAAATTGCAATTCTCCCATGTGTGGTTTGCTGGCTTATCAGGCAGACTGTGATTAGGACAAGGTCGCTTAAGTAACTCCTCCATGTTCGAGGAAGAGTTATCCTTGCCAAAAGGCAATCTAAACCTCCTATTTGCCTTTGGGGTAATTTTGCTGGGTGTTTGTATTAGCCACCAACTCTAACCCGGCCTCTGGATTCTTACGCTTGCTCTGGCTACCATTGTTTGCTGCCCCCTTGCCTTGATTGCTCTTCTTACCTTGGCCAGCCTTCTCATCATCAGAACCCGGATCCTTCATGCTGTTAGAGTCGGCATATTTCGTGACAGCCGTCATGAGCTCTCCCATGTCCTGACACGTACGTTTGAGCTAACCAAGTTTCTGCTTTAGAGGAACAAAGTGGCAGTTCTTCTCCAAGATCAACACCGCTTGGGCCGCCATGATATGCTCTGATGAGTGGATGATTGTCGAGACCTGCCGTACCCAATGATGGGCCGACTCGTTCTCCTATTGGACACAGTGATCAAGATCCACAATGTTCATAGGCTGCTTGCATGTCCCTTGAAAGTTTTTAATGAACCGGGCCCTTAGCTCCGCCCATGTACTGATGGTGTTAGGTGGTAACCCCTTTAGCCACGTGCGAGCCGGGTCTTCAAGCATCATGACAAAATACTTGGCACAAACTGCCTCACTGACATCCAACATCTCCATGGCCAGTTCATAACTTTCCACCCAGTCCTCCGGGGGTAAATCAGTGGTATAATCTGGGACTTTGCGGAGCCCTTTGAAGTCTTTCGGCAACCGTTCGCTCCGCAGAGCCGGTGACAAACACGGCAGCCCTACCGTCCTAGAGTTTACTCCTGCCCCTACCAAAACGGAAGACACGAGCTCCTGGTAAGCCGGCCTAGCTAGCGCCTCTTGCGGGCTTCCCGCATGGTTTACAAATGTTGGCGTGTCTCTACCCGGCCAGTGACCCGTCGGAATCTCTCTGTGCCAGTTGCTGCTGGAATCTGCTAGTAACTCGTAGCGCCGGCTAAAGCTGCGGCTGGGGAGAGGGGTTGAATGAATACGGCTCCGGGTATGAGTATATTTCTCCTGCTCGGCCACAGCCGTCTGCAGGTACCCGATGGCGTTCCGCACATCCTCCGCAACGGTTGCTTCATCCGGGATAGGAATCATCTCAAGCCGGGTGGACGTTGCCACCATATTATTGGCTGGTTAGAATAATGACCCGCCGGCGTTGGAAAGCCCCCAAGTGAAGCTTGGTTACGCCGGGTCGGATGAGTTGCTGGCCGCTCCGTCGGGCGGCTTTCGGGCGTGTCTGTTACTCGCCATGCACCAGGAGTATTGAAGAGGTACCTTGCTTCATAGCGCTATGGTAGACGGGATTGATGCCTCCTCCGATGTACCGCTGCTGCTGATATTTGCTCCATCCCTAGACGAAAAGCATCTGCCTTGATACGTTTTGCCTCTTCTTCCATCTGGATCTTTATCTTAGCCATCCTTTGCCGCTCCTCCGTCATTCGTCCCTTGATCCTTGCGATCTCTAAATTCTGAACTGCTTGATTATCTGGTGTGACCTCAATGGCCATTAAAGCCGCGAGCTCGTCCATCAGCTCCACAAGAACTTGAGCCGGCGGCGGCGGGTTATCACCCAAGGTGGCAGCTCCCGCGGCTCTACTACTCGTGCCTGGGGCTGACCCCACCATGAACACTGCAGCATGAACCGGAAGCCCAAGATCATCAGATTCAGAGCGATCTGACTCAGGGCAGATGTCGCCATAGCCCCCAAGGCCACCGTTGTAGAGCTGGTACACCGACTCCATCTCTCCACTTGAAGATTCGTCCTCTAAATAGACGAGAGTTTCTTGTGATCCGGAAGCTTCCAGATCTGTACCTTGAGTGAAGCCTATGTAGACATGCTTCTGACCCGGATTAGCACGAGCAGAATGCATGTTACGCGCAGGTTGCAGACGCCAAGCCGGCTCGATGATGTCGGTGTAGACGTTCGTCCCGGGTGTAGATCCATCAACCTTTCCGATGAATACGTGGATCCCTCTGAAAGGAACTCGGAATCCATACTCCATGGACTCAGCATCAAGCCCCCAGCCGACATCGTCGATGTAGAGCCGGCTACGGTGACTCTAGTTGATCCTTCCGACCACGTATCCTTCGAGCCCCGGGAGAGAGCCCTTTGAGAACTCAACACCACCAACGTTAGCCCCATGGTGGGCACGAACTATCGTGGATTTATCACCTCAGATGTCCGGGTGAACGGACTTAGATTCGAGGCCATCGCTAACGTGATGGACTCAAAGGGGTTGGCTGGGACGAAGGACACAAATTTACCCAGGTTCGGCCCCTCAAGGCGAGGTAATAGCCTATGTCCTGCTTGTGCTTGTATTACTTGTTGTATCGATTACAAGGGAGATAAAGCATGACCTAGTTCTCGATCACCTGGCCTCTAAGTCACCTCGGGTCTACCTTTATATAGGAGGTAAAGACTCCGGGTCATACAAGTTGTAACCGACTCTCATTGTCTATCCGAGTCTTCCTCTATCTTCCCTGCCAAGTTACCTCCGGGCGGCTTACGCACCCAGGTCTTCTCTATCACCTGGCGACCCACGCCATGAGCCGCCTATCTTCCTGGGCCGTAAGTCTCACGGCTCATTCTTGGGCCGGCTCACGAGCCGTCAGGTATAACCCTGACCCCTTTAGACGGGTCATACCGCGGGATTATATCCCCAACACTTAGACCTCACCTTCCTAAACATAATGCCAGCCATCCAATTGCTGAGCATATGAAGAAGAGTAAGGATTATGGTTTGAGGGCATGGGGAGCTATTGATCCATATGCCCAGAGGATAAAAACTGATGTGGACTATAGGTTCTACACCAAGGAACAACAAGATTTCTATGAGACAATCTTTCTTGACAAAAGTCCAACTGTCAGTGATATGAGATATGTTGACTGGAAATACATTAAGGCTAATGAGAACTATTTCCCATGTGTTCAAGACAACTTTCACTGCATTAGACTTGATCAGTTTGTTGGCAAAGAGTTTACTGCTTGGAATGATGAGATGATAATGCAATTCTACTCCACTGCTCACTTCTATGGAGATGGCAGGATAGTGTGGATGATTGAAGGAGCAAGATACGAGTCTACAATTGATGAATGGGCTACCATCTTAGGAGTCCTAGAGGTGCAAGATGGTGACTTGGATGTCTACTCTGAATCCAAGGAGAGCCATAATGCTATGAAGGATATGTACAATGCTATCCCTGCTGCTAACTTGCAATCACAAAAGTTAGGATCTATTTACTTCCTCTAGGATGGCCTTTGTACCATGAACACCATCTTGAGGCATACATTGATGCCTAAGTCTAGAGATGAGAAGCTGATTCGAGGATACTCTGTCAATATGTTGATCCATCTTCACAGTCAAACCAGGATTCGAGTGATGGACTTGATTGTAGAAACTGTGAAGAGGGTTGCTGCTGACCAGAAATGCTCATGCATCTATGCACCCTACATTTAGATGCTCATAAACTCCAAACTTGAGAAGCATGTCTTCGCTCTAGATAGACCCCACTTGCCACTACAGCCAGATTTCGAGGACAATGTTGTGGTGATGGACCCAGACCATCCCACATCATCTGCAACTCAAGCTTAGGCACTGGCAGAGCAAAGGAAGCTAGAGCCATTAGTGCTCAGGTCCCTAGATCCAGGAACAAGCAGATGGATCTCTTGATCTCCACTATCATGGAAATGAACAAGGACATCAAAAGCATTATGGATAGTCAGGAGAGCCTTGTGAACATCTTTGAGGATAGGGTGAAAACACTCAATGACAAGGTGGATGGGCTGACCAAGACCATCAACGAGCTCAAGAAGGAAGTAGATGAAGCTTCTATCCGTCACACCTCTTCGGAGTATTATTCTTGTGATGATGATGAGGATAGTGCACCTATCAGGACGACTGCCCAGTACAAGACACAGGCCAGGACACCTATAGTGCCAGCTCTGGAGACGAGACCTTCATTTTCTGCTCCTGCCGCAATGACTTCAGCTCCATCAATTCCTCCAGTGCCTCTAGTTGCTACTCCAACTCCATCTAGGACATCAACAAAGTTCTTCGCCGACGCAGTTCTCTCGAATCCGACATCGACCACCTGAGGAGATCAGCCACAGAAGGACGATTAGCAATATCTCTTCGAAATTTTTGGTAACTTGTTGCCAAAGGGGGAGAAGTTGTATATAGATCTAGGCTTCGAGTGAGACAGCGTCTGGTTTTTATGTTGTTTTATAAAACATTTGATTTATTTTGGTTTGGATGTGATATACTTTTGGTTATGTTTGATGATACACTTTAATGTGTATTGCTACTATTTCCTATCCTTTTGATTGTTATGTGATGATCATTCTCTTTGCTTAATGTGTTGTGCTATGTTGGTAACTCTTATTACTCTCGCACACCAACAAGATGTATGTGACATGGAAAAAGTTCCCCATATACCTATTCGATTGTACATTTGCATTCAAACACAAATTTAAAAACAATGCACAAATTTAGGGGGAGCTCTTGCTTATCACATACTTCTCAAAGCGACGATTATATTCATTGATTATATCATATGCTGAAGCTTTGATCTATATATTGTCATTAATTACCAAAAAGGGGGAAATTGAAAGCTCATTTACTCCCTTGGTGGTTTTGGTA
Source organism: Hordeum marinum (assembly GCA_022496015.1). NCBI lineage: Eukaryota > Viridiplantae > Streptophyta > Magnoliopsida > Poales > Poaceae > Hordeum > Hordeum marinum. The sequence continues at coordinate 123,967,216 of CM039676.1, read as the reverse complement.
ATTAATAGCAACATATATGTCATTGAACTAATGTTTCCACTAAGCATGTTTCACGAAAAGTTCAATGATGGGTTGGCAAAAGGATTATGGAATACCCCAAGATGCACGGAAATAGATTGGCAAAGCTTCAAGCAAGAGGACTCTACATTTTACCTTTGTGAGAAATCACTTTGAGTCCATAGGAAAGCCAATACTATTAAAAGGGGGTAAGGTACTGTTGGTGAAAAAATGCTCATACGTGCACAAGTGATAGTCACCACATACACCCACAAGCTCTTCCACAAATGTCTGTCAAAAGCCAAATATCCAAAATCGGTGCAACCAACACTTTCCACTCGGTGTCACCGATTCTCAGCCTCAGACGGACTCAGCCAAACCCTACCCTTTCGGTGCAACCGATTCCATTTCGGCGCCATCGAGTTTGGGTTGCCAACTTCCTATTACGCAAATTCACAAAATCGGTCCCAACGAGTTTGTTCAATCGGCATCACTGAGTTTGGCAATCTAACCGATGGTCACCTTATCGGTGCAACCGAGTTGTGTGTATCAGTCTCACCGAGATTCAAAAGTTGCTACCTTTGAGGAAACTCGGTACCACCAAGATGAACACATCGGTGTCATCGAGTCTGACTTATTAGGTGTAATGGTTGGATTTTTGGTGATGCCTATATATACCCCTCCACCACCACTCACTCGCAAGAGAAGCACTTAGAACAATTCCCCACTCATACCTACTGATTTCTAAGAGAGAGCCATCTACTCAGGTGTTGAGATCATGCCATCTCATTCCTACCATATGAATCTTGATCTCTAGCCTCCCCAAGTTGCTTTCCACACAATCAATCTCTTCCACCAAGCCAAATCCATGAGAGAGTGATTGTGTGTTGAGGATTCTATCATCTTGAAGCACAAGAGCAAGGAGTTCATCGGCATTATTGAGCCTATTACCTTTGGGAGGGTGGTGCCTCCTAGATTGGTTAGGTCTTGAGTGGGAGCCTCCTACTTCATGTTTTGGAGTGAACCAAGAATTTTGTAAGGGCAAGGAGATCGCGTACTTCGTGAAGACTTACCCCGAGTTAGGCTAGTCCTCCGTGGACGTAGGCCATCATGGTATAGTCAAGGTTTCTTCTTCGTGGAACACTCCGTGGGTAGATCCCTCAGTGGACACTCGCGACCGTTACCTCTGTGGGTTGAAGAGTCCATAAACATGGATGTACGATAGCACAACCTATCGGAACCACGGGAAAAATCATCATGTCACCAATCGCGTTTGATCTTCCCACCCTTCCTTTACTTACATGATTGTCTTTACTTTCCGCTGCAATACTCGTAGACAGGCATGTGTATGGTGTACTTGACTTGCTATGAATGCTGAAATCTGCCAACACTTAAAATGGGGTAAAGTATATTTTTAAGTGGTCAAGTAGTCCAATCACCCCCCCCCCCCGTCTAGCACTACTTCCGATCCTACAAACTGTAACGTCACCTAGATACTCCAATGTCACCACAAGTATCCATGAGTTAATTATATGATACAAATCCAAAAATTTCAGATTTATAATACTCAATCCAATAGAAAGAACCTCAAAAAGTGCCCCAAGATTTCAATCGGAGAACAAGGTATGAAAACATGCAATCGACCCCTATGCATAGATCATCATGGTCACCGGAATCCGCAAGTTGATGCCATAACATATACCAAGTGAATCAATTGAATACCCCAATGTCACTTTGGATATATGCATGCAAGAGATAGATCAAGTGCTCTCAAATCCATAAAAGTATTCAATCCAATAATAACAAAATCGCAAAGGGAAACTCAATTCATCACAACAAGATAGAGAGGGGAAAACATCATATGATCGAACTATAATAGCAAAGCCCGTGATACATCAAGATCGTCATCTCAAACAAGAGAGAGGGAAAGATTAGACACATAGCTACCGGTACAAACCCTCAGCCCAGAGGTGGATTACTCACACATTATCATGGTGAGAAAGAGAGAGTTGTTCATGGAGAGGTGCAGCCCCAAGAAATGGAGGCGATGGCGGTCCAGGCATCGGAGATGGGCAGCTGCCCCTTGACCCCCTTCTTCCTTGGTATTGGTGCTGTAATGGAGGAGTCTCTCCATTTCTTGGCGGCTACCAAGGGAGAGGAAAATTCGTGGCTTTTGGTGGTTCTACCGAAATTAAGGTTTTTCTCTCCTTATATGCGCCTCCATGGTGCTCTATGGCCCTCCGATGGATGGACCCCTGATCCAATGGCTCTTGGAACCTCAAGAACCTTCCGAGGGACTCCTCACATCCCTGAGTTGTCCCCAAAGTTGTGGATTGGCCAAATACATCAGATATGGTAAGAGTTGGACTCAATCACGTCATCAATTCTCGTAATCCAATAATCAGATATTTTCCTCTGGTAAAATGGGTCCCCAGATCATGTGTTAACTCTATTTTGGATGAATTTGGAGTCCAAAATCAATGCTATAAAATTCGTCACACTTTCCTAGTTTTAGCTTTTTCCATTTGACGTCGTCCTCGGGTGTCAAAATGACGATTTATAAAAATAGTTCGTGGACAGATTTCAGGAAAGTCAGAGTCCTCCTCCAACAAGGCTCATTTTGAGTTTTTTTTGACAATTTCCAATTAATTCCTACACATCAAAGTGTGAAACAAGAACTTGTGCACTTTTGCAACTATTAATAGGATAGTCCCAATAAATCATAAAACCATGCTAAAAAATAGGTAAATATGGCATGAATACTTCATAAATTACCGATACGTTGGAGACGTATCAAGCAGCACCCACCAGGCCGCGCCAGGGGGGCTGGCGCAACCTGGTGGATGTTCCTCACCCTGGCCCCCTTCTCTGGTGACTTTTGGCTCCAATATTTATCAAATATTCTGAAATAATTCTCCAAAAAGTTTTGTTCCATTCCGAGAACTTTTATTTCTGCACAAAATACACACCATGATAGTTCTATTGAAAACAGCATAAGTCTGGGTTAGTTTCATTCAAATCATGCAAATTAGATTCCAAAACAAGAACAAAATAATTAGGAAAAGCAGATATGATGGATACGTATGAAAAGTGCCCAAAGAAATTATGCTACTACTGAAAAAGAATTTTCAGCAGTTGTGTTTGCTTGTGATGAATTTGGATCTTACATCCTTGATTCCAAAGTTATTGTTCACACTGATCATGCTACTACAATATATCTTATTAAAAAGAAATATGTTAAACCTAGACTCGTTTGGTGTGTTCTTTTGCTTCAAGAATTTTATTTAGATATCACTGATAGGAAAGGAGCTACTCCATCCGTCCAGGTGCGTAAGGCGTCTAATGATAATGTAGTATTCCATATATATAAGGCATCATTCATGAATAAACCTCATCATTTCTTGTGATCATTAATATCCATTTTGCATGCTAATATTTTCATTGGTTGGTACATTTAATAGGATTTGCATGTTGCTATTAAGAAATTAATGACATAGAAAACCAACATTGTGGTTGGCTCCTCCCATTTTTCCAAGTGGGGCAAATAGAAGTTATTATTGCCATTGATTTTTATTTTACTATTCTTCATCCAATCTTCATGCACCTAGGTTACGATGCAGCTCCTTAGATGCCCTATGCACCTAGATTGAGGGAGTAAGAACTCCGTAGCTGATAACTTGTCTAGGTTAGAAAATATTCTTGATGACCCACTACCTATTGATGATAGTTTTCCTGATGAATTATTATCTTCAATAAATGTTTCTCAAAACACTCCTTCATATGATGATTATGCTAACTACATCATCGCTAAATATACATACCACCTAGTTTCACATACGAACAAAAGAAAAATATTCTTCTATGATTTAAGACATTACTTTTGGGATGACCCACATCTTTATAAAGAACGGATAGATGGTATTATTACACGTTGTGTAACTAAGCATGAACATGAAAAAATCCTACGAAAATGTCATTCTGAAGCCTATGGAGGACATCATGCAGGAGACAGAACTGCTCACAAGGTATTGCAATCTGGTTTTTATCAGCCTACTCTCTTCAAGGATGCTCGTAAGTTTGTCTTGTCTTGCGATGAATGTCAAAGAATTGGTAATATGCATGAGGAAATGCCTATGAATTATTCACTTGTTGTTCAACCATTTGATGTTTGGGATTTTGACTATATGGGACCTTTTCCTTCCTGTACTGGGTATACTCATATTTTGGTTGTTGTTGATTTTGTTACGAAGTGGGTAGAAGTTATTCCAACTAGTAGTGTTGATCATAACACCTCCATTAAAATGCTTAAAGAATTTATTTTCCCGAGGTTTGGAGTCCCTAGATATTTAATGACTGATGGTGGTTCACACTTTATTCATGATCCTTTTTGTAAAATGCTTGCTAGATATGATGTTAACCATAGAATTGCATCACCCTATCATCCTCAATCTAGTGGTTGAACTTAGCACTAGAGAAATAAAATTAATATTGCAAAAAACCGCCAACAGGCCTCGTAAGAATTGGTCTAAGAAACTAGATGATGCACTTTGGTCCTATAGAATAGATTATAAAAATCCTATGGGTATGTCGCCATACAAATTGGTATATGGGAAAGCTTGTCATTTGAATCTAGAGTTAGAACATAAATCATTTTGGGCAATTAAAGAACTCAACTATGAATTCAAACTTGCCAGTGAAAACATGTTATTTGATATTAGCTCATTAGACAAATGGAGAACCCAAGCTTATGAAAATGCCAAACTATTCAAAGAAAAAGTTAAAAGATGGCATGAAAAAACAATCCAAGTGGGAATTCTAAGTTGGAGAATATGTTGTTTTGTACAACTCTCATTTTAGATTATTTGCAGGAAAACTTCTTTCCAAATGGGAAAGACTACATGTTATCGAAGAGGTTTATTGCTATGGAGCTATCAAGATTAATAATGATGAAGGTACTAACCCAAAGGTAGTCAATGGACGAAAAACTCAACAATATATCTCAAGTACACCTATTAATGTTAAAAGAAATATTATCCAAACCATAACACCAGAGGAACACATAAAAGAAACCTTCGGAACACTCTAGAATCCTGAAAAAGAGGAGGTACGTGATACTCTAAGTAAACAGACTCCAAAAAATCCGCAAAAATATTTTCTGTCAGTTTTGGAATATTAAAAAAATAGGAAAATAAGAAATAAACAGGAAAGCAACCGAGGTGAGCATGATATACCAGGTCGCGCCTGCCCTCCCTGGCACACCCTGGTGGGTTGTGCCCTCCTCGGGAACCTTCCCGAGTCCGTTTTCCTTCCATATTCTCTTTTCCCAAGATAAAAATTTCTCTATATATACCCCCGATTTTTTTGAGCACCGCATTGTAGAAAACTCCCATGTTCTTGTTTTGTATTGTATTTCTGACAGATATAAAAATATGTCGTCTCAAGATTCACGGGGGGAGAGCCATGTTGTTGACTATATTGCAAACCCTAAGGTCTTAGGAGAGGTTGATAGTTATGGATGGACCAGGATGGGGAAGAAGACGCCAACATGAAAGAAACAAGGGATGATTGTTCTGAGGAAGAAGATGACCCACTACCTAAGCCTGGAGACATGCATGTGGAATTCAAGAAGTTAAGTCTCCCTAAAGGACACAAAACTGAGGTTCAATTCATTCCATCTTGTTTTCTGCATGAGAGAAAGGCGACATTATTCCAAAAGTTATTAAAGCTTGAGTTATAAAATGACGATCTAAGGGAGGAAATTTTTATGCTCAAGTATAAGCTAGAGAAGAAGGCTACCTCATCACCATCGCCTTCATCATCTTCACCACCAAAGGAGACTTGAGTACACGGGTATGGGCACTCCCCTTGGCTTCAGCCAATCTTGAGGGAGATGCCCCAATATCTTATCACCATAACGTTTATTTACCTTTACTTATTTTATTTCGATCCTTAGCTATTTCATGATTTAGTTGAATAAAAGTTTAGTATGATCTATTTTCGAGTGGTAGTTTCGTGATCTATCTATCTATATTTCGGCGCACTAGGATTTGGGTACCCAGTGCCCCCGACTTATGCATGGACAGAAGTAGCATAACCATTCAACACAAGTGCAAGCCAAACCAGCATCCAGATCCAAGACTCTGGCAGAGGCGACCTACGGAGCCTAAGCAACACCGGCAAGGTCAATGCAACAGCCCAGGACGGGCCCGGACCATGCCAGGCATATCCCCGGTGCCTACCGGGTACCGAGGCGCGTACACCTTCAGGAAGACCCGAGAAGCCATTCCCCGGCAAGCATGAGCCGATCAGCCACTGCTCAAGCGCATCGTAATGCCAATCACTTGTCGATGCGGTGTCAAGCCCCCTGGTGGCTAAGTGGCTCTCATTACGCACGTGGTGACATGATGGAAGACAGATTATGCCCCCTTGACACCCGTCCAAATGCCTGTCAAGATGTGGTACAATAGTTAGCTAAAGCAATGGTAGAAGCCTGTCGAGAATGCGTCCCCGCATGCCACCTAGACTAGCATTTATGGCATTTTGTCTTGAGTGCTAGAGTTAGGTATGATGGCCCTGTTAGCTATCTAATCATCACACAATGTATGTTTTGCCATTGTGGCTGCCTCGTGAGCTATAAAGGAGGCCCAAGGCAACCTAGCTAAAGAGTCAGACATTTGTACACTTGTACTCATGAAGCAGCTCCCCCGAAGGAAACCCTTGCCGGTTTGAGTGTCGCGTGTGCTTCATGTTCCTCTAATCATTCCACCAAAGTAAGAGTAGGGTTTTACGCTTCTCAGCGGCCCGAACCTGGGTAAACCACCAATGTCTTCATCGTCGTGCTTCCTCACTACCTCCACTCTTTGTGCATGCGACCTCGCGCCTGCCAAACCACAAAGGCGACTGTGGCCCCATAGGTGATCGAGTGAATCATGTCCAAACATTTTTGGTGCACCGGGTAGGGTTGTGTCATTTGTGCGAATCTGAGATCATGAGCAGCGTGTCGATCTTCATCGCCATCTTCTTCATCCATGGCTCCCAAGAAGAAGTCCGGCGCGACCACGCATCCCTCCACTTCGGAGGCCCCCTCGAACACAGTTGCAGATGGCATTGGCGCCACAGCAGTGGAGAGTGAAGTGGGTGTCATCGGCAATGCAGCTGGCGCAGGCGGCGCCACCATCATGTCCCCCGCAGCCGAAGTTGGAGTAGGGTGCACCGGAGAGGAGCAACAGCAGCAACATCCTAGTGAGCTCGACCCTAGTGTCGCAGGCAGAGGAAATGATCTGTCTCCACCTCCTCGTTGCACTGAAGGACGTGTCCGCCACAACGGCCCCCAATCAGGAGCAAGCCATGATCCTCCAGCTGCGCCGTCCACTAGCACAGGCGCGCAGCTACTGGGTGCACACCTTGCCCAGAGCAAGATGGAGCATCGAGTGGGGTCACAGACCCACAGGCTTGGCCTCCCCCACATCAGATCGCCCCAGCGAGCGGTGCACGATGACAAGAACACGGAGACGCCCTTCCTGAGGAGTCGAGTGACATCGCGGTCTGCCTCTCTAGCCATGCCAGACACAACAGCGGAAGCGATGGCGCGGGCCTAGATGCTTCTAAATTTCCCGCTGACGGCTGACTAGATGTATGAATGGAGAGCCACCATCCAGAGCTTGATCGCCTTTGTCGACGGAAAACAAATCCCAGCATGCAGAGTCGTCACGGCGCACACGAATGGCGATGGAGGCCCAGGCTGGCGGTTGTATCGAGGGGGCCATGCCGATGATCTAGTCCCGTCCATGACAACAGGACCAGAGGAAGCCACAATGAACTTCGCATGCTGACGATCTTGACGAGGCATCTATGGCCTCGTCTGGTCCGTGCGACCGCCAGGACCAGCGGCGTGTCCTGAAAGACCGGTTGAAGGAAGATGCATGCATCACCATAGAGCGACATCAGGAAGCACACCGTCAATCTGACAGGCGCAACGAACCAGATGTTGGCGACCCCGCGGCCAGTGCTGGTAGGTATCTTCCTTATGAGGTTGGGTGCCCTGCCTTCACTTGTGAGTTGTGACAGGTCCGCTGGCCATCAGCTCGAGCTTTCAAGCCTGAACTGACGAAGAAATATGACGGAAAGCTAAACCCGGCTGAATTCCTGGGCATCTCTACAGTAGCCGTTCAAGCTGCTAGGGGAACAAATGAGAAGGTGCTCGCCAACTATTTCCCTTTGGCACTCAAGCCAAATGTGAGATCGTGGCTGATGTACCTGCCGGAGAACTCCATTTCATCATGGGCTGACTTGTGCAACGAGTTTGTCGGCGCCTTCACAGCTAGCCACTAGGAGTCAGGGTAGCCCAACGACCTGCAGGCCCTTCCATAGAAGGAGGGAGAAACCTTGCGGAAATACATCCAGAGATTCAGTCGAGTGCACCGCAGCATACTAGACATACACCCCGCGGCCGTGATTACCGTGTTCCACTCGAACATGTGGAATAGGAGGATGCATGCCAAGATGAATGTTAGACTCCCCAAGACCGTCAATGAGTTGTACACATTGGCGGACAAGTGTGCTCATGCTGAGGAAGGAAGGCGACTACCTAAAGAGGAGACTGTCATCGAAATCGATTCAGACGACAACGATGCCCCTGGCTCAAAGGCGAATAGCCGAAGGCGTAATAAAAAGTGTAAGGGAAATGCATTCTTGGCCGTTGAGAGCTCTGGTCATATCAGCATAGGCAAGAAAGCCAAGGCCATAGCCCCCGACAAGGGAGGTTCCGCGTGCGCTGATTGCCGGGAGGCCGCTGCTGTAGAGAAAACCGAAAAGTCCAACGGGCCATACTGTAAAATCCACTGCATCAAAGGTCATGATCTCCAAGAATGCCGCCAAGTTGAGTAGCTTGCTGAGAAGCAGAGGGTTGAATACGAGAAGCGTGATAAGGAGAAAGGCCGAGATGGTGCTGTCGGGAAGGGCCATGGCGGTAGAGGAGGTCGCCGCGGCAAGACCCCACTGAAGAAGTAAAGACTAGCCAGAGGCCGTGAGAAGAAAGAAGGATATGATATGAGTGATGATGAGGATTATGAATAAGATTCTAGTGATTGAGAATTCCAGAAGGCAACTAAATCCATGTGTGTTGAAGGGGGTGCGACCTTGAATTCCTCTCATGTGGGGGCCCCGACTCATGAGTCCTGGTCACCGAATGCACATGTACAGTGATCCGAGAGATCAATGCTCATTGAACACACAAAAGCTGAATAACAAGAGTCTTACATCCACATTTAGCGTCTTACACAAATAAAGACCATGGAGGTCTAGTCTTACATAGATAGGGCCACAAGGGCCAAACACTTAAACAGAACAAACATCGGAAATCTTGATCGAATGCGAGAACCCATTGCCATCTGCCTTAACCTACAAGCATTCTGACTAGGAAGCGTCCTAGTTCGCATGTTCGTCACCAATGAACTCTTCACCATACTCCTGTTCTTCCATGCCTGGCCAATTAAATAACTAGTGGCAAGCCAATGAGTACTTTGAATGTACTCGCAAGCAACCCAAGTTGTGGAACGACGTAATAATGATGCATGATATATCACTAAGTAGGTAATTTGTGGAAAGCTAATTTTAAATGCAATGAGATGATCAAGTAACTAGGTAAGCATGCATCAACAGTTGGCAGATATCCATATGAACAAGTTACAGATATCATCATAAATAGGGGATTGAACATCTCATGCTCAGTCATCACGTCAAGTCATCTGACTTATCTCAAGTGTCATCTCTGTGTCATCCACACACACCAAGTTCTGCGAAAACATCTGGACATAGTTTGAGCAGCACCACCCAACTGTCCTTGACCGTGGACACAACATATTCAAATAGTTCTACACTCTGTAGAGGTTGCACACTTTACCCACAAGACTCGGGGAACTTCCATGTCATCCACGACTTGCGGTATATAACATACCCGAGGTAAGCACCCGAACAATGCCTTTCCCCTGACGATACTAAACAAAGAGTCCACTCAATTGGTATCCAACCCACATGATGTAGATCCCTCGTAGCATCCATGGAGGGACCAACGGTGTGCCCGGTGCCTGTGAAGACAGCGCATGATCGCCCATACCGGCACGACCCCGTATCGATAGTGACCATGCCACTCCCGCCACTATTAATGCGGGCTCCTTGCCAGTACTCACCAAAGTAATCAACAAAGCCCCATCACATAAGGGGTATCATGGTTCTGGATGTAAGGTTGGGACGGTCAACAAATCTTAAATCTAATCCGTTTTTGAAAACACACACTCACTTGCTCCGGCACACCACTTCTTTCTCAAGTGGTTTCCCACCTCATCATCATCTCCCTTAGGCATTAGTGGCACTCGACGGGTTTTTTGAAAAGGCTTTGACATCATTTGTGTTCCCATCCCCCTGCATATTCCCGATCCCACTTGTGTAGCATCTACTAGCAACCTAACTACTCCCGCCCGCACAACCCACATAAGGAGGTAGGGTCATGCACGATGCAAGTATCAACAAGAAAGTATCGGAGGCATCCCACCAAAGTGGACACCACATCATCATGATCAATACAACAAAAAAGGTGATATATGACATGCAATAAGAGGGTTCATAGTCATCGTCAAAGGGCTGCTTGCCTGGCTCAACAAAGTCTTCAGGTCCAACTCCCTCGTCAATAGCGCAATCTATTGTCGTGATAAATAGCGATAAAAATAAGCATCACACAAAAATAGAGCACACAGAGCTAGTGTCAAAAATGCTACCCTACTCTGATAAATACTAAAAACTATACTAAAAATATTTGTGTAAGGTTTTGCTATGAAACACATTTTTGAAAACTATTTAACAGAAGCAAAAAGGTGCCACAAATAGGTTTTAAATTAAATCAGTGCATAAAACGTTTTCAATTTTTTTCAAAAATGGCACTATTAAATTCTATGGAATATTCTAGGATTTTAGGTGAAAAAATTATTGTCATTGGATTCATTTAATCTTGTGGGATTTTTAGAAACACCCATAGAAAAAAGAAAAAGAAAAGGGAGAAGAAGGCCTGTGTGCCTGGGCCAGAGGCAGCCAGCAACTAGGCCGGCCCAGCTGGCCAGCCAGCCAGCCACGCGCGTGGCCAAGTTTAAACCTGACGCACGGGGCCCGGCTGTCAGCGACAGCGAGGGGAGAGAGGGAGGCGAGGTAGAGGCCGACAGGTGCGGAGCCCCTGTCGAGTTCATCTCCTACATCGAGACCGAGGGTGGAGAAGCTCACGGGCGGTAGTGCGGGGCACGGCGATGGCTGGCGAATGCGGGAAACGGGCTCGGGGCTGAGTTGTCCTTCCGGAGGAGGTTGAAGGAGCGCCGGAGGTACTCGGAGTCACCGACGGCGAGCACCCGCGTCGGAGGGAGCTTCAGGAGAGATCATCGGGGCCACTCCATGCTACAAACAGGACGGGGTTGAGAGGGAAATACGTCAAGAGGGCAAGGGAAGGCTAGCGGGAGGGAAATGGGGACCGGAGGGGCTCCCTACCACGAGATCGATGGCAACCCGAGGCGGTGGTGTCGAGCTCGATCCCGAGCACAGGGTGAGAGGGAGGGGCTCGGGCTCTGCTGGCGGTCGATGCGGGTGGAGAGTGAGCCATAGGAGGGGAGAGAGAGGCCCGAGAGGCTTAAATAGAGGGGGGACGGAGCACCATGGACTCGTGCACCGGTGAGATCGTGGCCGAGGCCAGAGGGGAGAGAGAGCTCGCGGGGCTGCTCGGGGGCGTTCCTGGGGTCGGTCTAGGCCTGCGAGAGAGGGAAGACAGAGAAGGGGGCGCACGCGTGCGAGCCCCATAGTTGGCAGAGTGGGGCGACGTCGAGCACGCACGGCGAGGGGTGAGAGAGAGCCAGGGAGGAGGGGGCCGACACTTTGGAGCGTTACAGACTTCGAGGGCACCTCGGGGGACAGCTTTCCCCATCCCAAGGCTGTCGGGTGCCCTCAGGATGCTGCTGCTATAGTGCGGGCATGCACTGTAGCGTGCTCCAGAGCATGCCATGGCATGCTTGTATGATTTGGACACGCTCCTGCATGTCCACTAGCTCTTGGAGGATCTGAAGGTGCCCTAGGAGCTAGGGAGCTCTAGGGAGAAAATAAAAGAGTGGGGGAGAGGTAGAAATATTCCTGCCATGGTGAAACATAGGGTAAAATGGGGGTTTTACCCCATCTATTATTGATCTAAGAGTGTAGGATTCTTACTGGAGGTGTAAGATGTGAGTGAGTAACTATGGTAAAAGATTTAGAGCAAGAGGAATAGTAAAAATGGTGAAAACAATAACTTTACCATTTCACCAGAAGGTGTTTGATGGATGTTTGGGCAAGATAAATTTACCCACTTACTGTGATATTTAACAGGATCAAATGGTGGGTAAAAATAAGATGGATCACCAGGTTTGAGCTCAACTGGGCAAAGTTGAGAATAGAAACTTTGTGAACCCTAGAAACTAATAGGATCATGTTTATATAGATCCAGTCATGCTAATCTAATCCCCTTGATGCACCACTTAGTGTAGCATCATTATTTGGTGATTAGAATATGTCCACAAAGTTTGGGGTCAAGGGAAGAAACTTCACAATGTAAACTTACTCAAATTTGAATCTGGAGAGGGAGGGTTTTGGGATGGTTTGATGAACCAAATTAACTTGGATTGAGATGAGACTGGAATTTTCTTGGAATTTATTGAGAATATTTCTTATAGAAATATTTCAAAAACTTGATTTGGACAAAAAGGGTTTTGAGGGGTTTTGCCCATGATTGGAACATGACCATTAGTTGAAACTCATATATATGGAAAATATATGTCCACTGAGTCTCCCTAAATTTTCTCAATTTTTTTGGAAGTATTTAAATAATTTTCCCTATGAAAAACCGTTTCTAGCCTTAAGAAAAAGCCTTTAACTATAATATAAAACTAATCTTTAAAATTAATATTTAGTGGTTTTGGGAAGTAATATATATAGTCGGGTTGAAGTAAAGCCTTTGGGGAAAAAGGATCCACCCAATTTGAGGACTTGCAGTGCAAACCTCAACTTAGGGGTTTTTGAAAACCTAGTTTGAATAAATCCTTTTTGGGCAAAATAAAATTTGATAAACATAATTTTTGGCCACTATTCACATGGCATGATCATTGGACAAGTGGTTCGGGTCAAGGAAGATCAATATGAAGAGGGATAGAATCTAAGAGTGCCATACACAATAATCAACAAGCAAACAAGCAACCATTCAAACAAGCGCAAGCATTGAAAAAGTTTTAATTGGCTCCAAATTTTATAAATCCAACATAACAAGGTGATACAAACACAGGATGTGACATCGCATCGCCAGCTCAAGAAGTGGGCGTGTGAGGTCAACGTTGTGGAGCCACCTGCAAAATCAAGGCCACTCAAATGGTCCCGCATGCGTATCATCTTTGATGAAGAGGATCATCCTGACCGCACCACTACGGTAGGATGTTTTCCGTTGTTGGTCTCCCCAAAAACCGCAACCTCATAGTAACCAAGATGTTAGTTGACGGCGGGGCATTGTTGAACTAGATCTCCCCTAAAGTGGTTGAAAGGCTATAGATCCCTAATGGAGAGCTCAAAGCTATGGATACGTTCCAAGTAGTCAACCCTGGCAGGAGCCAACCCAAGGAAAAGATCACTTTGCCCGTAACGTTTGGCGGGGAGTTGAACTATCGGATTGAGAAGGTGGCTTTTGATGTGGTCAAACTCCCTCTGCCTTATAATGGAATTCTTGGTCGACCAGCCCTGGCAAAATTCATGGTAGCGTCCCACCATGCTTACAACACTTTGAAGATGCTAGGGCCCATGGGAATCATCTCCATCCCGTTTGACAAGAAGGATGCAGTTATATTTGTGGATAAGATATATTGAGATGCGGTAGCAGCTGAGGTCGTGGAAACCCCAGCTCCCGCCAATGAATCGAAGAGAGCAAAAAATCCTAGCAGGGACGCCGACAAGAACTCCGGGAAGTGCGCCTCTTCGGAGTGCACTCCACCAGACAATGACCTGTCAGAGAGTTCCGCTAAAAAAAGTCCATGGTCACTTATCCTGTACAAAGAAGATCCCGGTAGGGCAGGATGGCACCGGTGGTACGTTCACCATCAGTAGCGACCTTAATGACAAATAGGAAAGCACGCTTGTTGCCTTCCTGTGGGCGAATGTCGATGTGTTTGCTTGGCAACCATCTACATCCCTAGTGTTCCTAGGGAAGTAATTGAGCACCACCTTGCCGTCTACCCTCATGCCAGGCCCGTCGAGCAAAAAGTCTAGAAGCAAGCCTTGGAGCGGCAACACTTCATTGTCGAGGAAATCAAGAATCTCGAACCAGCTGGTTTGGTTAGAGGAGTATTGCATACAACTTGGTTAGTCAACCCATTGGTGGTGCAAAAGGAAAATAGGAAATGGAGGCTTTGCACAGATTTCACTAACTTGAACAAAGCATGTCCCAAGGACCCTTTTTCCCTTGTCGTGCATCAATCAGATTGTTGATTCCACTTCCGGGTGTGACTTGCCTTCCTTCTTGGATGCATACTCCGGATACCATCAGATATTCATGTCCGAGGAAGATGAGGAAAAGGCTGTGTTCATAACTCCATGTGGCACGTACTGCTTTGTACGTATGCCCTTCGGGTTAAAGAGTGTTGGGTCTACCTTTGCAAGAGCTGGGCAGATTGGATTTGATACTCAGTTGCATAGAAATGTGGAAGCTTACATGGATGACATAGTAGTCAACAACAAAGATGTGTGGACCCTGACTCGTAAGTCGTGACCACCGAATGGACGTGCAGAGTGATCCCAGAGATCAATGCTCACTAAAAACACAGAAACCGAATAACAAGAGTCTTACATCCATTACATACCGTTTTACCCAAATATGGCCTTTATGTCCAAGTCTTCATCTATTGCAACGGAAATTTTTGACGATAGCGTGAACCCATTGCCATCTGCCTTAACCCTACACACATTCTAACTAGGAAGCATCCTAGCTTGCACGCACGTCACCATGGTAATCTTCATCACAACCTGGTCTTTCATGCCTGGCCAATAAAATAGCCAGTGGCAAGCCAATGAGTCCTTTGAATGTACTCGCAAGCAATCCATGTTCGAAACAAGGCAATAACAAATCATGATATTGCACTAAGTAGGTATGTTTTGCAGAAAGCTAGTTTTGAGTGCAATGACATGATCAAGTAACTTGCGTGAGCATGCATCAACACTTGGCAGATATCCATATGAAAAGATATAGATATCGACATAAGCAAGGGGTTGAACATCTCATGTTCAACTATTTCATTCAATTCCTCCGACTTAGCTCTAGTACCACCTGCACACCTCAAGTTCAGTCATCATGTCAAGTCACTCGTCTCAACCCAAGTGTCATCTTTGTCACCAACTTACACCTGTTTGTGAAAACACTGGACGTAGCACAAGAGCGGTCATCCAACTATCCTTGACCTTGGACACATCTATACGAATAGTTTTACACTCTGCAGAGTTTGCACACTTTACCCACAAGACTCGGGAACTTCCATGTCATCCACGACTCGCGGTATATAACATACCGAGGTAAGCACCCGAACAATGCCTTTCCCCTGCCGATACTAAACAAAGAGTCCGCTCGATTGGTACCCATCCCTCATGATGTACATCATACGAGCCTCACTCCAGATCGTACCATCCATGAAGGGACCAATGGTGTGCCCGGTTCCTATAAAGATAGCGCATGATCGTCCTTACCGGCACAACCCCATATCGAGAGTTACCATGTCACTCCCGCCACTAGTAATGCAGGCTCTATGCTAGTACCCATGAAAGTAATCAACAAAGCCCCATCCCATAAGGGGTATCGTGGTTGTACATGTAAGGTTGTAATAATGGTCGCAACTTACACCAATCCATTTTTGAAAACCACACACACTCCCTTGCTCTGGTACACCACTTCTTTATCAAGTGGCTACCTAGCTCATCATCATCTCCCTCGGGCATTAGTGGCACCCAATAGGGTTTTCGAAAAGTCTTTGGAATTATTCTTGTTTCCATCACCATGCATATTTCCATCACCACTAGCAACCTAACTACTCCGACCCGCACAACCCTCATAGGGAGGTAGGGTCATGCACGATGCAAGTATCAACAAAAAAGTATCGGGGGCATGTGCTACCTCTTGAGCATGCGTTGGTTTTCCCTTCAAGATGAAAGGGTGATGCAACAAAGTAGATAAGTATTTTGCTCAGTTGTTGATAACCAAGGTATCAATCCAGTAGGAGGAACAAGCAAGTCACCAATGGATGCACCTACACAAACAATCAAACTCTTGCACCCAACGCTATAAAGGGGTTGTCAATCCCTTCACAGTTATTTCCAAGGATTAGATTTGATAGATATAGATGTAAAAGATTGCGGAAATTAAAAGGTAAATAAATTTCAGCAAGGTATTTTTTTTATTTTTTGTTTATAGATCTGAAAATATATTATGGAAAGTAGACCCCGGGGCCATAGGTTACACTAGAGGCTTCTCTCTTGAAGGAAAGTATCATGATGGGTGACCAAATTACTGTCGAGCAATTGATAGAAAAGTGAATAATTATGAAGTTATCCAAAGCAATGATTATGCACATAGGCATCACGTCCGTGTCAAGTAGACCGAAACGATTTTGCATCTACTACTATTACTCCACACATCGACCGACTCCTGCCTGCATCTAGAGTATTAAGTTCATGAAGAATAGAGTAATGCATAAGGTAAGATGACATGATGTAGAGGGATAAACTCAAGCAATATGATGAAAACCCCATCTTGTTAACCTTGGTGGAAACAATACAATACGTGCCTCGCTACCCCTACTTTGTCACTCGATGAGGACACCACAAGATTGAACCCAAAACCAAGCACTTCTCCCATTGCCAGAATTACCAATCTAGTTGGCCAAACCAAATCAATAACTCAAAGAGACTTGCAATGATGTGCAATCATGCATATAAGAATTCAGAAAACACTCAAATAATATTCATGGATAATCTGAACATAAAACCACAACTCATCGGATCTCGACAAACACACCGCAAAAGAGTATTACATTGGATAGATATCCATGAAGATCATGAAGAACATGGTATTGAAGCAAAAAGAGAGAGAATAAGCCATCTAGCTACTAGATATGGACCCGTAGGTCTATGGTGGACAACTCACGCATCATCTGAGGGGCAATGGAGTTGATGTAGATGCCCTCCGTGATCGAATCCCCCTCCGTCAGATTATCAGAAAAGGCTCCAAGATTGGAGCTCTCGAGAACGGAGGCTTCTGGCAGCGGAAAAGTATTTGCGTATATCTTTTTGGTACTTGGGGGATATTTGGGTATTTATAGGACGAAGATTAGGGCTAGGACTCCTGCCAGGGAGTCACAAGCCTGCCACGCGTGGCCAGGGGGGTGGTCGCGCCCCCTAGCTTGTGACTTCCTGGCAACGTCCTTACCTTGCACTCCAAGCCTAGTAGATCTCTTTTTTTTCCAGAAAAATCATCGCAATGATTTTATTCCGTTCGGACTCCGTTTAATATTCCATATCTGCAATACTCAAAAACAAGGAAAAAACATAAACTCGCACTAAGTTCTAGATTAATAGGTTAGTCCCAAAAATAATATAAAATAGCATATTAATGCATAAAAACATCCAAAACAGATAACATAATAGCATGACACAATAAAAAAATTATAGATACGTTGGAGACGTATCAGCATCCCCAAGCTTAATTCCTGCTTGTCCTCAAGTAGGTAAATGATAAAAAACTGTTTTTTATGTGGAATGCTACATAACATATTTATCCATGTAATATTCTCTATTGTGGCATGAATATTCAGATCCATAAGACTCAAAACAAAAGCTTAATCTTGACACAAAAACAATAATATTTCAAGCATACTAGCAAAGCAATTGTATCTCTTCAAAATATAATGGCAAAATAAAATTATCCCTAAAATATCATATAGTGTGGCTATGCTCCATCTTCCCCATGCAAAGTATTTATATCATGCACAACCCCGATGACAACTCAAGCAATTGTTTCACACTTTTATTTTCTCAAACTGTTTCAACTCTCATGCAATACATGAGCGTGGGCCATGGATATAGGACTATAGGTGGAATAGAATATGGTGGGGGTTGTGAAGGAAAAGGAGAGTATAGTCTCACATCAACTAGGGGTATGAACATGCTATGGACATGCCCATTAATAGATATCAATGTGATTGAGTAGGGATTGCAATGCAATAGATGCACTAGAGCTATAAGTGTATGAAAGCTCAAGAGGAAACTAAGTGGGTGTGCATCCAACTTGGTTGCTCATGAAGACCTAGGGCAATTTGAGGAAGCCCATCATTGGAATATACAACCCAAGTTATATAACAAAAAATTCCCACTAGTAAATAAAAGTGACAAAATAGGAGACTCTCTATCATGAAGATCATGGTGCTACTTTGGAGCACGAGTGTGAAAAAAAGATAATGGCAATGCCCCTTCTCTATTTTCTCTCATTTTTTCTTTTGGTGGGCATATAAGGCCTCTCTTTTTTATTTGGGCTTTGCTGGCCTCTTTTATTTTTCATAAAGTCCGGAGTCTCATCCCCACTTGCGAGAGAATCATAGCTTCCATCATCCTTTCCTCAAATGGGACAATTCTCTAATAATAATGGTCATCATACTTTTATTTACTTACAACTCAAGAATTACAACTCGATAACTAGAAAAAATTATGACTCTATATGAATGCCTCCGACGGTGTACCGGGATGTGCAATGATCTAGCATAGCAAATGACATCAATAAACGACAAAGTAATATGAAAATGATGGTGCGCGTCAGAATAAATGGAACGGTGGAAGTTGCATGGCAATACATCTCGGAATGGCTGTGGAAATGCCATAGTAGGTAGGAATGGTGTCTGTTTTGAGGAAAGATATATGGTGGCTGTTTTGAGGAAGGTGGGTTTATCGTACCGGCGAAAGTTGTGCGGTACTAGAGAGGCTAGCAAAGGTTGAAGGGTGAGTGTGCATATAATCCATGGACTCACATTAGTCATAAAGAACTCACATACTTTTTGCAAAAGTCTATTAGTCATCGAAGCAAAGCATTAGACGCATGCCCCTAGGGGAGAGGTTGGTAGGAGTAAACCATCGCGCACTCTTGTCCCTCACACAAAGGTCGATAATCTATAAACAAATCATGCTCCAACTTCCTTACATAACAGTTCACCATACGTGCATGCGACGGGAATCACAAACCTTTACACAAGTATTTTTACCAATTCACAATTACTTCCTAACATGACTCTTAACATTACCATCTTTATATCTCAAAACTTTATGTAAGGAATCAAAAATCTCATAATACTCGATGCACTTAATATGGAAGTTTTTATAATATCCCTCTTGGATGCCTATCATATTAGGACTAAATTCATAACGTAGACCAATTACCATGCTGTTTAAAGACTCTCAAAATAATATAAGTGAGGTACGAGAGTTCAATTACTTCTATAAAACCAAACACCACCGTGCTCTAAAAAGGTATAAGTGAAGCACTAGAGCAAAATTGCCTATCTCAAAAGACATACGTGAAGCACATAGAGTATTCTAATAAATTCACTATTCATGTGTGTCTCTCTCAAGAGATGTGTGCAGCAGGGATGATTGTGGTAAAACAAAAATCAAAGACTCATATCATACAAGATGCTCCAAGCAAAACACATATCATGTGGTGAATAAAAATATAGCCTCAAGTAAATTTACCGATGGATTGAAGACGAAAGAGCGGATGCCTTCCGGGGCATCCCCAAGCTTAGGATTTTTGGAATCCTTGGATATGACTTGGGGTGCCTTAGGAATCCCCAATCTTAGGCTCTTTCCACTCCTTATTCCATAATCCATCAAATCTTTACCCAAAACTTGAAAACGTCACAACACAGAACCTAACAGAAAACTCGTGAGATCCGTTAGTATAAGAAAATAAATCACCACTTTAGGTAGTGATGTGAACTCGTAATTTATTTATTTTGGTATAATACCTACTGTATTCTAACTTCTCAATGGTTCATACCCCCGATACAACCCATAGTTACATCAAAATAGGTAAACAACTCAAAGAAAACAGAATCTATCAAAAACAGAACGGTCTGTAGAAATCTGAAATGTTCGTATACTTATGTAACTCAAAAAATACTGAAACATTAGCATAGCTTGGGAAATTTGTATATTAATCTTTTGTAAAATTCCAGACTCATTCGACGCTTTGAAAAAATTATAAATTTCCTGGACTTGGCGCAAAAGTTTCTGTTTTTTAGCAAGATCAAATCAACAACCACCATAGACCATCCCAAAGGTCTTACTTGGATCAAACACTAATTAAAACACCAAAACACAATTACTATAGTAGTAATAATATGGGAAACACTCAAAAACTTAAGAAAAACAGAACATAAAAATAAAATTGGGTTGCCTCCCAACAAGCGGTTTAACGCCCCTAGCTAGGCAAGACACAAAAGATCTAGGTGTTGTCATCTTTGGTATGCAATACAAAACTAGCTCTCATAATAGATTCATAAGGCAATCTTATTTTATTTCTAGGAAATTGTTACATGCCTTTCCTTAATGTATATTGGAATCTAATATTTCCTTCTTTCATATCAATAATTGCACCTATCATTCTAAGGAAAGGTCTACCAAGAATAATAGGACATGTAGGATTGCAATCTATATAAAGAACAATGAAATCTACGGGCACATAATTCCTATTTTCAACAATAATAACATCATTAATCCTTCCCCTAGGTTTCTTAATAGTGCAATCCACAAGATGCAAATTTAAAGAGCAATCATCAAGATCATGGTAACCTAGCACATCACATAAAATTTTTGGAATTGTGGAAACACTAGCACCCAAATCACACAAAGCATGGAACTCGTAATCTTTAATTTTAATATTAATAGTAGGCTCCCACTCATCATGAAGCTTTCTAGGGATAGAAACTTCAAACTCAAGCTTTTCTTCAAAAGATTTCATCATAGCATCAACGATATGTTTAGTAAAAGCCTTATTTTGATTATAAGCATGCGGAGAATTCAACATGGATTGCAACAAGGAAATACAATCAATCAAAGAGCATCTATAATAATTCAATTCCTTGTGATCCAAAAGAGTGGGTTCATTGCTTTTTAAAGTTTTGACCTCTTCTATCCCACTTTTATCAATCTTAGCATTAAGATCTATAAACTCCAAATCATTGGGATGACTTTTAACTACAGTTGACTTATCTCCAGTCCCATCCTTATCAAGATTTATATTGGAAAACAAAGATTCAATAGGAGTCACATCAATCACTTTAAGATCTTCATCATTATTATCACGAGAACACACCTTTTCAAGCCATTCACGCTTAGCATGTATTCTAGCGGTTCTTTCCTTAGTTTAATCAATAGAAATTCTCATAGCTTCTAAAGTCTCATTAATATCATGCTTGGGTGGAATATATATAACTTTCAAAGAATCAATATCAAGCAAAAGTCTATCAATGTTCCTAGCCAAATCATCAATCTTGAGCAGTTATTCTTCAATCGGAGCATTGAAAACCTTTTGTGAACCAATAAATTCTTTACCAATATTCTCAAGATCATAGGGCATCTTATTATAAATACAATAAGAATTTATGTAGGAATTACCATCATTATTAGAGGAATTACTAGGAAAGAGCCTAGGGTTGAAATTACCTCGATACGCGTTATTACCAAAATTGTTCCTACCAACAAAATTCACATCCATAGATTCATTATTATTTCCAATCAAAGAATCAGAGGCATATCATTAGGATAAATAGGAGCACTCTTACTATCAAACAATTTCATCAATTAATCTATCTTTTCGCTCAAAGTATTTATTTCTTCTATAACATGCACCTTTTTACTAGTAGGAGATCTTTCGGTATGCCACTGAGAGTAATTTTCCATAGAATTATCTAGGAGTTTAGTAGCTTCTCCTAATGTGTTCCATAAAAGTACCAGCTGTGGCGGAATCTAAAAGATTCCTAGATGCAAAATTCAATCCCGCATAAAAAATGTATAATCATCCATAAACGCAAAACATGCGTGTGGCAATTTCTAATCATTCATTTCATCCTCTCCCAAGATTGTGCAACATGCTCATGATCAAGTTGCAAAATTCATTATGTCATTCCTAAGGGAGATGATCTTAGTGGGCAGAAAGTACTTGGAAATAAAAGTATCTTTACACTTATTCCATAAATCAATACTATTTTAGGCAAAGATGAAAACCAAGTTTTAGCATGATCGCATAGTGAGAATGGAAATAGCTTCAATTTAACAATAACATTATCCACATCTTTCTTCTTTTCATATCACACAACTCAATGAAAGTATTTAGATGGGATGCGGCATCTTCACGAGGAAGGCGAGAAAATTGTTCTTTCATAAGAAGATTAAGCAAAGCAGCATTGATTTCATAAGATTCTGCACTAGTGGCGGGAGCGATCGGAGTACAAATAAAATCATTACTATTAATATTGGAAAAGTCACACAACTTGGTATTCTCAGACATCATGACAAAGCAAGCAATCAAGCACACAAGCATCCAAAAGGCAAACGAAAAGGCGAAAAGAAGAAGGGTGAATAAAAAGGCAAATCTTTTTGGTATTTTCTGAAAATCGTTTTAGAAGTGGGGGAGAGGAAAACGAGAGGAAAATGGAAAATAATGTAAATGCAAGAGATGAGTTTGTGACAGGTACTTGGTAGGCTTGATGTTTATCCTCCCCGGCAATGGCGCCAGAAACCCTTCTTGCTACCTCTTAAGCGTGCGTTGGTTTTCCTTTCAAGAGGAAAGGGTGATGCAGCAAAGTAGATAAGTATTTCCCTCAGTTGTTGAGAAAGAAGGTATCAATCTAGTATGAGGAACAAGCAAGGCACCAATGGATGCACCAACACAAACAGTCAAACTCTTGCACCCAACGCTATAAAGGGGTTGTCAACCCCTTCATGGTTATTTGTAAGGATTAGATCTGATAGAGATAGATGTAAAAGATTGCGGAAAGTAAAATGTAAATAAATGGGAAAATTTGGTTTTTGCCACTTTAGCTTTTGCCAATTTTCCTAATGCCACTCGGGATTTCGACATTTCACTTTTGCCAATTTTTTGTTTATGCCACAGAATGGCAATTGTGATAATTGTCAAAAGCTAAGAATGGCAAAAGTAAAATGTCAATATGTAGAGCGGCATAAGGAAAATTGGCAAAAGCTAGAGTGGCAAAAACAAATTTTTGCCTAAATAAATTGCAGCAAGGTATTTTTGGTATTTTTGGCTTATAGATCTAAAAATATATTGTGGAAAGTAGACCCGGGGCCATAGGTTTCACTAGAGGCTTCTCTCTTGAAGGAAAGTGTCATGGTGGGTGAAGAAATTACTATCGAGCAATTGATAGAAAAGCGAATAATTATGAAGATATTTAAGGCAATGATTATGCATATAGGCATCACGTCCGTGTCAAGTAGACCGAAACGATTCTGCATCTACTACTATTACTCCATACATCGACCGACTCCTGCCTGCATGTAGAGTATTAACTTCATGAAGAACAGAGTAACGCATTAGGTAAGTTGGTATGATGTAGATGGATAAACTCAAGCAATATGAGGAAAACCACATCTTGTTACCCTCGATGGCAACAATGCAATATGTGCCTCGCTACCCCTATTTGTGATTGGGTGAGGACACCGCAAGATTGAACCCAAAACTAAGCACTTATCCCATTGCAAGAATTACCAATCTAGTTGGCCAAACCAAAGCAATAACTCTAAGAGATTTTCAAAGATATGAAATCATGCATACAAGAATTGAGAAAAGACTCAAATAATATTCATGGATAATTTGAACATAAACCTACAATTCATCGGATCTCGACAAACACACCGCAAAAGAGTATTACATCGGATAGATCTCCATGAAGATCATGAAGAACATGGTATTGAAGCAAAAAGAGAGATAATAAGTTATCTAGTTCTAGCTATGGACCCGTAGGTTTGTGGTGGACTACTCATGCATCATCGGAGGGACAATGGAGTTTATGTAGATGCCCTTCGTGATTGAATCCCCCTTCGGCAGATTACTAGAAAAGGCTCCAAGATTGGATCTCTTGGGAACAGAGGCTTCTGGCAGCAGAAAAGTATTTGCGTAACTCCTTTTGGTTTTGGGGGAATATTTGGGTATTTATAGGATGAAGATTAGGGCTAGGACTCCTACCAAGGAGTCACCAGCCTGCCAGGCGCGACCACGGGGGGTGTCCCCTAGCTTGTGACTTCCTGGCAAATTCCTTGCCTGGCACTCCAAGCCTGGTAGATCTCTTTCGTTCCAGAAAAAAATCATCGCGAAGATTTTATTCCGTTTGGACTCCTTTAATATTCCATATCTACAATACTGAAAAACAAGGAAAAAATAGAAACTGGCACTAGGCTCTAGATTAATAGGTTAGTCCCAAAAAATATAAAATAGCATTTTAATGCATATAAATCATCCAAAACAGATAATATAATAGCATTACACAATCAAAAATTATAGTTACATTGGAGACGTATCAACATGCCACGAAGTGGTCACCACATCAACATGATCAACATCAAGAAAATAAGTGCTATATGCCATGCAAATAAAAGGGTTCATAGTCATGGTCAAGGGGATGCTTGCCTAGCTTATCCAAGTCTTTGAGGTCTTCACATGCTTCTCGTCCATGCCGAGCACTTCATCTACTTCGTCAACTATCGCCAGAAACAACCGCAATAAGCAACACGACAAGCAGAAAATTAAAGTGATCTAAAAATAGGAATTTTACTTATCTTGGGCACCTCTGGTCATGAGAAAAATAACCAAGGAGATTTTGGTGGATGTGGGTCAAGGGGGAGTTTTGAATGGGGGAAATGAAGGAACGATGATCCTATGAATTGTCAACAGAAAATATTTTGTAAAAATGAGTGGATGGACCAAACAAATAGGGCATGATTTTAGAAACATTTAGGAATTGGTTCTACTGGATTTGGAGTTAGCATGATTTCCTAGGGGTTTTCAAAGTGAGCCATTCATGAAGAATCGATTAAACAATCCACATGACAAATAAAATATATGAAAAAATGTTCACATCTCAGCTCATGAGCTTATATACCCCTAGGATTTTTAATAACTCCATTTGGGGCTATTTGGAATATTCTAGGAATTTTACATGGTGGTATATATAATAAAGGAATGACCAAATCATTGATGGAAGATAAAATATTATGGGCAAAGATGTGCAATGCACATATTTGGATATAACACATGATTTTAGAAGTCTATAGAAATTTGAATCAATTGAATTGGACTTCTTATGATTTTTCTATGAATTGTTTAGTTACTGAAGGAAATAAAAACAGAAAAAGGGGGTATACCGAATAGGCTATAATGCGCTCGGGGCACTGGACAACAGCTAGGCCGGCCCATCTTGTCGGCCGCGCACACGCAAGGCCACATCGGAGGCGCACTTGCCTAGAGCCATTTCGGCCATGGGGGAAACATACTTCCCCAGAAGGTGCATCCACTTGAACGTGGGGGCCCGGGGCCGTAGCCACTGACAGGCGGCCCCTTGTTGGCAGGTTCTCCTCCCTCCTCCCGCTAGAGAATGGGAGGGCAAAGGAGTCCGACTGGCGAGCGATGGTGGTTGCCTCGGTGGCTCCGGCCACCTCTGGTGGCGTTCCAGCCATCGGTGGGCTCAGGGCGTCCCGTCGCACCCACCTGGTTGGTTCTTAGCCTCAGGAAGAGTCATGAGCAAGCGCAATGTTGGCCGAGGCGGAGAGGCCAACGACGGCGGTGGACACGGCGTCCCGGTCACGGGGAGGAGGGCATGAGGATCGGGGGTGGACCATGGAGATGTAGTGGTGCACCGACAATGTTCAAAAGAGAGTGGGGGAGCTCGGGGGAGATCTAATTGGAGAGGAGGCTGAGGTAGCAATGCCGGCAATGAGGTGAGGAGGAGGGCATGGGAGGGCAAGGGAATGGGTCTAGGGCTCCACGCGCGCGAGAGAGAGAGAGGGAGTGAAAGGAGACGAGAGGGGGCTCGGGGAGAGCCTTAAGTAACCCCAGCGCCGGCACCGTAGGCCATGTCTACGGCCGTGTCCCGGACCGTGCCAGAGGCCAAGGGGGTGAGCTAGGGCGTGTCTTCAGGGCTCCATGGGTGCGGTCCATGTCGAGTGAAGTAGCGAGAGAGAGAGCCAGGGGAGTTAGAGGCTCGCGCATGAAAGGTCGCCCATTGGCACTCTCGAGCGGCCGGAGCGTTTCCGAAGGAAGGCCGGAGGAGGGAGAGAGAGGAGGGGGACAAGAACATTGTGTCCCGGACGTCGAGGTGGTCCTACTTGTGAGAGGAGGGGCCTCGAGATGGTCGGGAGGTGGGGATGGGCGCCGCTATAGTGCTCTGGTGCACTACAGCATGCTCCAAAGCGTCCAAATGGCATGCCACGGCATGCCATTGGTGTTTGGACGCGGCCACCAGTGTCTAGAAGGTCTAGGAGGGAGTATACAATGCCTATTTGGCCTTGGATGCTCTGGGGGTTCAATAGATTAGAGAGGAAATGGTGACAGAGGTGGAATCTTCCCGTCCAGGGGTGGTAAATGGGGGTTTTACCACATCAACCTTTGAGAAATGGCCATGCAAACTCTACTGGGGGTGCACAGTATCTACAAGGGGTTGTGGTAAAAATTTGAAGTGAAGGAGAACAGAGAAAGGGGGAAACATGTTTTTACCAAACATGTAGAAGGTGTTTGATCAAATATTGGGCAAGAAAATGGAGTTGTTTGACCTGATTTTTAACAGGGTCAGGTGGTGGTGAAAAATAAGGTTGATCACCAAGTTTGAGCTGGTTTGAGAAAATTTGACAATATAACTTTGTCAAACCCTAGAAATCAAAAGAATCAGATTTCTGTAGATCGAGGCATTCATTTCGCTTCCCACAAATCCCCAACTTGGTGTGGTACCAATGATGGGGTTTAGATCATGCCCACAAAGTTTGGGGTCAAGGGAAGAAACTTCACAATGTAAAGTTGCTCAACATTGGTTCTGGACAAGAATTGTTTTGGAATATTTTGGTGAAGCAAATCAATTGGGATTGGGATGAAACTTTGAAAGATCATCACACATGACATGTGTGTCTTGATGGAATTTTTCTGGAATTTTTTAAGAATATTTCTTATAAACATATTTCAAAAGCTTGATTTGGGTAGAAAGGGTTCTGAGGGTTTTTGCCCGTGATTTTGAACATGACCATGTGTTGAAACTCATTTATATGGAATATATGTCCACTGAGTTTCCCTAAAATTTCCCAAATATTTTTAAAGTATTTAAATAAATTTTCCCTATAAAAGACCATTTATGGCCTTAAGAAAAAGCCTTTAAATAAAATAGGAAAATAATCTTTAAAAAATCATATTTTGTGTTTTGGGGAATTCATATATATAGTAGGTTCCAAATAAATCCTTTGGGCAAAACAATCCACCCAATTTGAGGACTTGTAGTACAAACCTCAATTCAGTGGTTTTGGAAAACCTAATTTGAAGCCAAAATAATATTTTATAAAGATAGTTTTATGTCCTATGCACATGGCATGATCATTGGGCAAAGATTTGGAGCAAGGAGATGAGTTTTGAGAGTAGGAGGGATTTTATGAATATAGACCACCCATAAGCAAACAAGCAATCATCAATCAAGTCAAGCATCACAAGCACATAAAAAGTTTTAATTGGCCGTAGTTTTTGAGTCAAGTTAACTTAGTCATGAGGCAAAACACAGGGTGTGACAAAAGATGAAGCAACTCTCATACAAGACATGGAAGAAACCTTTATGAACTTGCGCAAGATCAATTTGAAGCTCAACCCTGAGAAGTGTGTTTTTGGTGTCCAGTCCGGCAAGCTACTTGGGTTCTTTGTGTCTCACCGGGGAATAGAAAGCAATCCCGACAAGATCAAAGCAATCGAGCATATACAAGACCCTAAGTACGTCTAGGATGTAAGATGCTTGACCGGATGCATTATTGCGTTGAGTAGGTTCATTTCCAAGTCTGCTAAACGCGTCCTGCCGTTTTTCAAGATTCTGAAGAAGGCTGACCTGATGAAGTGGACCCCAAAATCAGAAGCAGCGCTATAAGATCTGAAGGCTTAACTTTCCTCTGCTCCCACCTTGGTCATGCCTAAACCGCAAGAGCCATTCCTGCTATACTTGGAGGCAACAAATCAAGGGGTTAGTGTAGCGCTGGTGGCGTGACGAGGAGTGGATGAGGATGCAGCCGTTGCGACTGATGCTGTCGGGGGCAAAAACGATGCAATGACCAATGTACTTTGTTAGCTCCTTGTTACAAGTGGCTAGGTCAAGGTACTCTAGAGTGCAAAAGCTGATCTTCGGCCTCATCATGGCCTCGAGAAAACTGCACCACTACTTCCAAGGCCATGAGATCAGAGTTGTCACCTGCTTCCCACTTCAATGCATATTGAGGAACCCCGAAGCCACTGGCAGGATAGTTGAGTGGGCGCTAGAGCTGTCGAGTTTTGGATTGAAGTATGAGAGCACTTACACAATTCAGAGGAGGGTGTTGGTGGAGTTCATTGCAGAATGGACACCCAGGCCAGACGAAGAGGTTCCAGAGACAATTCTACCCAGCAAAGAAGCGCCTAAGGATTGGATCATGTATTTTGATGGTCCTTTCTCACTCCAAGGCGCTGGAGCAGGTGTGGTCCTTGTCACCCCCGCTAGAGAGCACCTCAAAAATTTGTTTCAAAAGCACTTTCCTAAGGAGGAAGCTACCAACAGGGGCTCCTTGCTGGACTCAAAATCGTAGTGGAGTTTGGAATCAAGAAACTGATCATCCGATAAGATTCGCAACTCGTGGTGAAATAGGTCAACAAAGATTATTAGAGTCCGTTGATGGAAGCATACGTGGAAGAGATGAGGAAGCCGGAGGAGCACTTTGATGGATTGCAAGCAGAGCATGTGCCGCATGTAGAAACCAACATCGTTGATCATCTATCAAAGTGTGCCGTGTAGAAGCTTCCTGTGGAACCTGGAACTTTTGTCCTCCACCTCACTCAAACATGAGTGTCCCCATCAACGATGACCAGGAAAAGGAGAAAGCTGAACTCCGATAAGCATTTCACGGTAGAGCTTCCTGAAGCTGCTGGCACAAAGGCTGCCGCTGGTAGTCCCATTTCGGTTGGTGAGCAGGTCCGTCCTGCAGAACCTCGGGTTCTTACGGTCGAGGTAAGCGCTCCCACGGATGAGGAGATGCCTTTAGTCCTTGTTGTTGAGCCGCATGCTCCAACCTAGGCAAAACATATAGTCCACTTCCTTCAAACAAGAGAAGTTCCCAAAGAGCAAGAAGAAGCTGAAAAAGTAGCCCGTCAGTCAAGTATGTACCAGTTTTTCGATGACACCCTGTACAGAAAAAGACCAAACGGTGTGAAATTGAGGTGCATTTGCCGGGAAGATGGACTATAGCCGTTGGCAGAGATTCACGGAGGCGTGTGTGGGTCTGACATTGAATCAAGGGCCCTTGCCGGAAAAGCCTTCCGGCATGGTTTATATTGGCCCACTTCCCTCCATGATACAACTGAGCTGGTCACCAAGTGGGAAGCCTGCCAGTTCCATTCCAAAAATATCCATCAACCAGTGGAAGCTCTCTAGACGATCCCTTTATCCTAGCCATTCTCGGTCTGAGGGCTCGATATTTTGGTCCCCTTTCCCCACGCCTTTGGGGGCTTTGAGTTCTTGTTCGTAACAATCGACAAGTTCACAACATGGCGTGAGGTGGAACCAGTGAGAAAGGTGACCACGTAGTCAGCTATCAAGTTCATGAAAGGACTGGTGTGCCGGTTTGGAGTGACCAATAGAGTGATCACTAACAATGACACCCAGTTGAGGAGTCGTGCCTTCATGCAATACATCCAAAGCATTGGAAGCAAGGTCTCCTTCACTTCTGTTGCCCATCCAAGAAGGAACGTGCAAGTCCAGTGGATAACTACTGAAGTGTTGCGAGGACTCAAGACATGAACTTTTGGTCGACTGCGAAGAGGTGGCAAGCGTTGGATAAATGAGCTACCAGTGGTTCTTTGGTCCTTTTGACTGACACCAAATCGAGCCATCGGCCAGACGCCCTTCTCCCTAGTGTATGGGGCGGAAGCAGGTCACCACGAGTACTTGCCTACGGTGAAGTAGAGCAAGAGCAGCTACAACATGATGTTGCCATCCTCCTTGAGAAATATCATCTCTGGCCTTGTGCATGTTGCACGCTACTAGCAAGCCCTATGACGCTATCATAACCGTAGAGTCAATGACTAGAGCCTTGAGGAAGGTGACCTTGTCCTTAGGCGTGTTTAGTCTGCCAAGGGTACCAACAAGTTGACGCCAAAGTGAGAAGGCCCTTACCGAGTAGCATGAGTCACCAGACCTGGCGCAGTCCGTCTAGAGACCAAAGATGGCACCATAGTGCTTAACTCATGGAATATTGAGCATCTTCGTAAGTTCTACACGTAAGGCATGGCTCCCAGGCTCAGTCCCTAGAAGCCACCTTTTGTACAAGCCTTGCCGCAGTTGTATGTAACCCTTTGTACAATGCTAGGCATAGATCCTATGCAAGCAATACTAAAGCTAGGGTTTGCAACATACCATTGAATTGTATGTTTACTATGCGTTTTATGATCACAATGTTATCACTTTTAAGTTCTAGAAATTTGCTAAGAGTACTTGATGAGCCTATAATCCTTGTTGCCGCATTCTCTCTCTAGAGGACAGAGGCCTCTTGGCCTACGTGTTTAACCATCAGGTAAACAAGGAAGGAGCGCGAAGAAACAAGGACGACGACCTATCATACTCCAAAAAGGGATACTGTTTGAAAAGATAAGTCTAATCGCATATCCTAAGCTCAATGTCATTTGCTTCCTTACGGTAATCTTTCCTATACTTTTGACTGTGTATAATGGAGTCCTACAAGCAACAGAAACCCTTGTCAGGACGAGCCGTCCCCCAGCTCCTGTCACTTATCAGCCCGATACTGACAAGGAGCCTTGCCAGGGAACGATATCAGCCTGCTGCCGGGGGATCACTCCCCCTTTGGCGCTCACGGTTGGTCAGGACCCGGCAAATAGTTCTATGCGACAAGGACAAACATTCTGGCACAATACAAACAAAGGGAGAAAGGAATAGTACTTAAGGAAGAGAAATAGCACTCTTTCATTCATTTTCAGTACAAAATGGATAAAGATTAGATTACCCTTTATTTGACTTTCTCCCCTCGGAACATACTACTAAAGGGGAAAAGGACAAAAGGAGGGCCTCAGCAGAAGCCCAGCCTGACCCCGTCAGGACTAGCAGGGCATGGATCGGCAGGACCAATGTAAGGGAAAAGCAAGCTGAAGTCCACGAGCCTGCCAGGATCCAGCTGGGGGAGAAGGCGGTCGCCCATCTCCACCAATCCCACTACCCATGTTCGCGGGCGAACAGGTAACCGCCCCATTGCTCCAGTCCCTAGCATTGCGTTCCTGCCACTCCCCACGTCTTTAAGCCATGCACACCCACCGCAAACTCGCCGTAATGCATGCGACACACGTGGCGGAAATGGCCTGAGGTAATGGGTAAGTGCTGACTTGAAAGTTGACAGTTACTCCCTCACATTGCATGCACGTGCATAAATTTTGGGCCTGACCCAACGATGCTGCACGAGCATGTTTGGGCCAGACCTGGGGGCTCCTGTCGATGCACTAGGACTGGAGACCTAGTGCCTCTGACTTATGCACACGCAGTAGTAGCAGAACCCGTCAACGCAAGTGCAAACCAAACCAGCATCTAGATCCACGACTCCGGCAGCGGTAATCTACGCAGGCTAAGAAAGATCGGCAAGGTGAATGCAATAGCCCAGGATGGGCCTGGACCATGCCAGGACGTCCCTAGTGCATGTCGGGGACCGAGGCGTGTACACCTTTAGGAAGACCTGGCAAGCACGAGCCAATCGACCACCACTCCACCAAATTGCAATGCTAGTCACTTGTCGATGCGGTGTCGAGCCCCCAGGTGGCTAAGTGACTATCATTAAGCACGTGGCGACATGCTGGAAGACAAATTATACCCCCTTGACACCCGTCCAGAGGCGTGTCAAGATGTGGTGCAATATTTCGCTAAAGCGTTCGTAGAAGCCTGCAGGGAATGTGTCCCCGCATGCCATCTAGACTAGCATTTATGGCATTCTATCCTGAGTGCCAGAGTTAGGTATGATAGCACTTTTAGCTATCTAATCATCAGACAATGTCTGTTTTGCCACTACGGTTGCCCCTTGAGTTATAAAAGGAGGCCCAAGTCAACCTAGCTAAAGATTCGGACCTTTGGGCACTTGTACTCACATAGCACCTCCCCCGAAGGAAACCCTTGCCCTGTTTGAGCGTTGTGTGTGCTTCCTGTTCCACTGATCAATCCACCAAAGCAGGAGTAGGGTTTTACGCTTCTCAACATCCCGAACCTAGGTAAAACACCAGTGTCTTGATTGTCGTGCTGCCTCATTACCTCTGCTCTTTGTGCATGCAACCTCACCCATGCCGAACCACAAAGGGGCCCATGGCCCCATAGGTGATCGAGTGCATTGTGCCCCAACACTATGTAATAAAGTTTAGTTTGAGCTTTTTCTTCTTTACTTTCTTGTTGCAATCAATGTAAAAAGAAAATAAATGAAAAGGAGCATATACTAATATTATAGTAAGTAATGACATCACATAAGGGAAAGTATAAGTGGTAAATTTTATTGGAGATTAACGAACATAACATTGGTCAATGATGCAATTCATGAAATAATTAATTAGGGAAGAGAAGATTCACATGCAAATACAGTATCTTGGACATCTTTTATGATTGTGAGCCCCCATTAAATATTATATGCCAAAATTGTTGACGTTGGACAAGGAAGACAACCCAATGATTTATTTTTGGTCATATTCAGATCGAAGTTATATTGTCATAGATCCTTCAACATGAGGTGCTTGCTCAATATCTTTGCTATCCAAAAATTCCGCACTAAGTAGAGATACTACTTGTGCATCCAAAAATCATAAACCCAAACTCATGTTTTGAGAGTCCACCGTACATACCTATGGATTGAGTAAGATCCTTCAAGTAAGTTGTCATCGATGCACTAAGGAAATACAAATTTCTTCTAAATGTGTTTGATCCATCAATGTAAGAGAAAATTGAGCATTGTACGAACTTGTGATGGCAAAGTAAAAGAAGCGACGGACTGCATAATAAAGGTTGCTATCACAAGGGTCAATATAACATGACGTTCTTTTGCATTAAGGGATCTGGCATAAGAACTAAAAAGCACATGAAAACTTCTGCTTCCCTCTGAGAAAGGTCTATCTTTTACCTTTATTTATTTACTTCTATGCAAGAGTCAAAATATTCTTCCCTATTCCTTTTTACTTTGTCTTTTTGCAAGCATCATGTTGTGCGGAAAGATCTAGGCACATATATTCAGTTGGATATGAGTGAACATGAGTTATTATTGTTGACATCTCCCTTGAGGTGAATACATTGGGAGGCGAAACTATAAGCCCCTATATTTCTATGTGTTCGGTTCAAAATTTTTGCTCATGGGTATGTTGTGAGTGTTAGCAATCATATAAGATTAAATGATGGTTGAGTATGTGGACTTGCCAAAAGGCTCCAACACGAGACCCTTCCTGAAAATATGATGAATTGTAGTTGCAAAGTTGACTGAAAACATAGTCTGCGAAGGGCCTATCTTTTACCTTTATGTATTTTCTTCTATGCAAGAGTCAAAATATTCTTCCCTATTCCTTTTTTTTACTTCTATGTTGTGATGAACTGTTACTTGTTCATGAGAAGTTACATAATAAAAGTTATATGAAAAATTCGTATGACAAAGTTTGTTTCTACTATGATAATAAGCTTGATGCTACTATGTCCATATTTTGTTTTTATCGACACCTATCTCTCAAGCCATGTGGACATGTTCTTTGATATCGGCTTTCGCTTGAGGACAAGCGAGGTCTAAGCTTGGGGGATTTGATACGTCCATTTTACATCAAGATTTCCTATTGTTATTTATAATGTTTTTATGCATAATAATGCTTTCTGGAGTAATACTAATGCCTTTTCCCTCATAATATACAAGGTTTACACAAAGAGGGAGAATGTTGGCACCTGAAATTTTGGACCTAAAAAAGCATATCAGAGATACCTATTATGCACATCTTCAAATAATATGAAACTTCACGAAGAATTATTTTGGAATATAAAAAAATACAGGAGCAAATAACCACTGGAGCGGGCCACCTGGTGACCATAAGACACCAGGGCGCGCCACGCCCCCCAAGCGTGCCCTGGTGGGTTGTGCTCGGCCCATCCCACCTTTAGTGCCCATCTTCTAGTACTTGAGGTGTTTTTACCTAGGAAAAATCAATAGCGGAATTTTGGGACGAAACGCCGCCGTCTCGAGGCGAAACTTGGGTAGGAGCACTTTTCCCTTTGGTGGAGCGATTCAGTCGGGGAACTTCCCTCCTAGAGGGAGAAATCGAATCCATCATCATCACCAACAAGCCTATAATCTTTGGGAGGCTAATCTTCATCAACATCTTAAACAGCACCATCTTCTCTCAAACCCTAATCCATCTCTTGTGTTCAATCTTTGTACCAGAACCTCAGATTGGTACTTGTGGGTGACTAGTAGTGTTGATTACATTACGTAGATCATTACTATATGGTTTATTTAGTGGAAGATCATATGTTCAGATCCATCATGCTATTTAACACCCCTCTGATCTTGACCATGAATATCATTTGTGAGTAATTACTTTCGTTCTTGAGGTCACGGGAGAAGTCATGTTGCAAGTAATCATGTGAAGTTGATATGTGTTCGATATTTTGATGATATGAATGTTGTGATTCCCTTAGTGGTGTCCTGTGAACGTCGACTACATGAAACTTCAACATATTTGGGCCTAAGGGAATGCATTGTGGAGTAGTTATTACATGATGGGTCGCTAGAGTGACAAAATCTTAAACCCTAGTTTATGGGCTATTTTGTAAGGGGCTCATTTGGATCCACATGTTCAATGCTATCGTTAGATTTTATCTTAATACTTTTCTCGTAGTTGCGGATTCTTGTGAGGGGATTAATCATAAGTGGGAGGTTTGTTCAAGTAAGAACAGCACCCAAACACTGGTCCACCCACATATCAAATTATCAAAGTAGCGAACGTGAATCAAACCAACATGATGAAATTCCCGTGTGCCCTCAAGAACAGTTTGCTTATTATAAGAGATCGTTTTGGTCTGTCCTTTGCCACAAAAGGATTGGGCTACCTTGCTGCACTTTATTCACCGTTACCATTACTTGCTCGTTACCAATTATCTTGCTATCAAACTACATGTTACCTACAATTTCAGTGCTTGCAAAAATTACCTTGTAGAAAACCACTTGTCATTTCCTTCTGCTCCTCGTTGGGTTCGACACTCTTACTTATCTAAAGGACTACGATTGACCCCCTACACTTGTGGGTCATCAACGTCCCTATGTGAAGTGCCTTTTATTTAATTTCATGTTATTTACCTTTATTGTTGAGTCATCAGCTTCTCATTTAAGCACCAGTCCTGAGAGCTCTATTTTCATTTTTATGCACTGAGTCTAGTTAATGTTGCATGTGAGTATGACTGGATCTCTTCTACTCTGGATTACAATGATCAGTCACTCCTTGAACCTCAAAGGTGCTCTGTAATTATGTTTTGCAGTCTGAGAATGGGATAGGAAGATAACATGTTATCATATTATATCATGATTGTTTTGGAAATTTCTTGGCATCCGATATATCTTATTATTGCTCGCTAGTTGGTTATGTTATTGTAATGAGTAAAATTGAAACCTAAGTGTTATCATTCACATGGTTAGTTTATAATGTTTGCTGAAAACTTAAACACTAGTTGAGCATATATACAACAACGAGAACAAAAGAGTTTGTAAAAGTTTTCTTCATCACTTTCAGTTTGTCAACCGAATTGCTTGAGGACAAGCAATGCGTTTATCTTTGGGAGTTGATACGTCCCAAACGTAAATACTTTTCCAAACACTTGTGCTCTTGTTTTCGACTCTAATTTGCATGACTTGAATGAAACTAACGCGGATGGACATTGGTTTTAGCAGAACTACCATGGTGTTATTTTCTTGCATGAATAAAAGTTCTCGGATTGGGATGGAAATTTATGAACAATATTTTCATAATATATAGAATATACTGGCGAAGAGACCTCTTTAAGAGGGGGCACCCAGGAGCCATGAGCCCAGGGGTGCGCCCACTCCCCCAGGGCGCGCCATATGAACTTGTGGCCCCTCGAGCCTCCGTTTGCCATAATTCCAACTCCATAAGTACCATGTTATAGAGATAAAAATTAGGGAGAAACTTTAATTGTGTTTTATGATATGAAGTCGCCCCCACCTCTCGTTCATCCTCGGGAGGGCTCATTTGGAGTCCGTTTGGATCTCCGGAGAGGGGAATTCCTCGATGTCATCATCACCAACCCTTCTCCATCAATAATTCCATGATGCTCACTGCTAAGAGTGAGTAATTACTTCATAGGCTTGTTGAACGGTGATGGAGTTCAATGATATTTGTCATGTAATAGAGTTCATTTGTTAGGGCTTCATCCCTAGTACCCACTATGTTCTGAGATTGATGTTGTTATGACTTTGCTATGCTTAATGCTTGTCACTAGGGTCCGAGTGCCATGATTTCAGATCAAAATCTATTATTTTTCACAAGTATGAGAGTGTTTTGGATCCTATGTTGCAAGTTGTATGAACCTATTATGTGTTATGATCCATAGAATCCAAAGGGACAATAGTTGGGATCATCTCCAGTGATGACCATAGTATGAGGAGTCCATGTATCCACCATGTGTTAATGCTTTTTTCCGGTTCTCTATTAAAAGGATGCCTTAATATCCCTTAGTTTCCCTTTGGACCCCGCTGCCATGGGAGCGAAAAAAGATGCCATCCAAGTTCTTATTATAAGCACGTGTGACCATATACGGAATACATGCCTACATTACCTTGAATAATTGGAGTTCTGTGTCGCTCTAGGTTGTGACTGGTACATGATGTACACAAATATCCATCATTGATCCAGTGCCTCCGCTTTTCGCATATTGATCTTTGCTAAGTTACCACTACTCTTGATGTTGTTACAATCACTACAAACTGTTACTGTTACTATTCCTATTACTATTGCTGATGTGCTACTAAACACTTTGCTGTAGAAACAAATTTCAGGTGTGGTTCAACTGACAACTCAACTATTAAGACTCATAAATATCCTTTCGCTCCCCTTGTGTCGAATCAATAAATTTGAGTGAAATACTGCCCTCGAAGACTGTTGCAATCCCCTATACTTGTGGGTTATCAGGTCCCTCGAGTTAGTGAGAGGAAGAGAGACAGTATGTGGTGTGCTTGCCTTGCTAGGCTGGCTAGTCGGGCTTCGACTTGGCTAGCTGGCTTGGCCAGACCTTTTCATTTTTCTTTTAATCTTCTATTTATGTTTTCTTCCTTTTCTTTTTTGTTTACTTCTCTTGATTTAAATAGGCTTTGAATTTTCATTTTCTTCCAACAGTGAAATTTTTGTAAATTCCTAGTGGAGTGTTTTTGACTTGATACACATTTCATTTTCTCACCTTGGGAAAATAATTCATGCACTTATATTTTCCTTTTGAATTCAAATTTGGTTTCAAAACCAAATATGTTTCAAATTCATTTTAGAAAATTGATAGGGAGTATAGGTCATTATTTGGAATTATGAATTTAACATTCAGCCAAAATAATTGTAATGTCGTTTATTTAAATAATTTCCCTTTCAACTTTGGTTCGATTCCAATAGGTCCAATCCAATTCTTGGAAAAATTATGTTGGCTTGAATATCTGTTGGGTCTTATTAGGGATAGCCTTATGCCCAAATAAATATTTCAAATAGGTTTGGTTTCAACTAATCGCTAGCTAGGCTTCACTAGTTGCATTGGGGTAACCCTTTTGATCAAACAATCAACAAGCTTTAGCAAGTAATCAAGCAATGGGGTTTTGTTTGGGAAATTTTAATTCCTAGTCAAATTTTTAGCATACCATATTTGGGAAATATCTAGGATGTGACACTCGCTGACCAATTGTGCGTCGTACCATACCAACCCAAAGGATACGAAGGAAATTGTGTGTCAAGTACATGAGTTACTTGAAAAAGGTTATATATGTGAATCCATTAGTCCTTGTGTTGTTCATGTGATTCTAGTTCCAAAAAAAGGATGGTACATGAGGTATGTGTGTTGATTGTAGAGCCATTAAGATTATTACTATTCGAAATCGCCATCCTATTCCTAGAGTAGATGATATGCTTCATGAATTAAGTGGCTCTACCATTTTCTCCAAAGTTGATTAGTGTAGGGACACTATCAAATTTGTATGAAATTAGAAGATGAATGTGAAACAACATTTCAAACTATGTTTGCATTATATGAGTGGTTAGTCATGCCTTTTGGGTTAACTCATGCACCTAGAACATTCATGAGATTAATAAACAAAGTTTTATGTGCTTTCATTGGACAATTTGTGGTAGTCTATTTTTATTATGTACTGATTTATAGCAGATCTTTGGAGGAACAATTGGAACATTTATAGGTTGTTTTTATTGCTCTATGTGATGCATGTTTGTTTGGTAAACTTGGAAAGTACACATTTTGCACCGACTCGGTATATTTTTTTAGCTATGTTGTTACTCCACATGGGATTGAATTTGATAAAGCCTAGATTGAAGCGTGAGAGTTGGTCGCAGCCCAAAATGGTTACACGGGTGAGGATTTTTCTTGGACTCCCTAGTTTCCATAGGCGTTTTCTAAGAGATTTTTATACCATTTTTGCTCCACTCAGGGAGCTAACAACAAAGGATGTGCCTTTTGTTTGGGGTACCGCATAGGAGAAGCCTCACGATTTAGAAACATAAATTGACAGATGTTCCTTTACTCCAACTTCCTGATTTATCAAGACTTTTGAGCGTTAATATGGTGCTAGTGAAATTAGATTAGGAGTTGTGTTATTACAAGATGGTAAACATGTTGCATACTTTTCTTAAAAGTGAGTTGGCCTAGTCTAAATTATTATTCTACTTATGACAAGGAATTATACGCTCTTGTTCCGACTTTGGAAACATGGCCACATTATATGTGGCTGAAAGAATTTTTTATACATTCTGATCATGAATCTTTGAAATGCATTAAAAGTCAAGCAAAACTGAAACTTGGACATGCTAAATAGGTTGAATTTATTGATACTCCCCCCTATGTCACTAAATACAAGAAGGGTAAATAAAATGTTATTGTTGATGTATTGTGTTGCTGCTATACTATACTTCCAAAACTTGACTTTAAAATATATATTTTTGGAGACCATCAAAGTTCAATATATGCATGATGCTAAATTTAAAGTTGTGATGTAGAATTGTAAAAAGGAATAACTTGTAACATGTATGTCATTAATGATGGATTTGTGTTCACAAATTTCTTTTGTAGCTTTACATAGGTTACATAAGTGTTGGGCCACCTTATTTATTGGCAAGACTGATGCATTATTAAAATACCTCTTTAGAGGTTCTTTTTAGAGTATGTATTGTAGAGGAAAAAAATTTGGAGGGATTTTAGTCCCATCTTGCTAAAGGTGGACGAATTTCACTCTCTTTTCTCCCATAAATACAACCCTTAGGTCGTCGATTTAGACTTGGGTTTTATTTTGACTAAAGTTCGCCATAGTTGCAACTTACTTACTTTGTTTGTGTCCAACGACCAAGTCGAGACGTTTCAAACCCCACTTTCATTATCAGCAAAGCTTTCATCTTAAATTCGAAGTATCCAAATTACAATATCAGTTTATTGCTTGTTCTTCATTTGCATGCAAGAAATAGACCCTAGTGGTCAGGTTGACCTTGCTCCAGCATGGTCAATAACCTCTTGGAGTTGGTTCAACAATTGCTAACTTGCACTCTCCACATGTTCTTAGTTGGATCGATCAACGTCCACATCCACAAAAAATGATAGTTGCCATCTCATCCTGTGAAGGAGTCCAGACCTACACCTCTATCACTCGATGAAAGCTAGATAGTATATCCTTCTTTGTGTGTATGTGTGTGTTCTTGACTAAACAAGGATTAAATGGATGCTCTTTACAAATATTATGGGGACACCTTTCTGCAGCTCCTGCCAGTTAAATTCGCATGTTATCAATCTCCCTCCTAAGAATCTAAGTCACCTTGAGTCTGACTTTACCATGGAGAAGCTCAAAGATGTAGTTGACAATTTGGATTCCAAGAAGGCTTCAGGTCCTAATGGTTTTACGGGCTTATTTTACAAGAAATGTTGGGGGACTATTTGCGAGGGCCTGCTATTCGCCATCAACCAGTTGCACTCTTGCAAGGTTGATCTAGGGAATCTCGTGAATTCGGCCAACATGCCTTGATTCCGATGAAATAGGGGACTTCTAATGCGATGGATTTCCGACCTATTAGCCCCATTCATTGTATTGCTAAGATCCTGTGCAAATTGCTTGTGAACATGTTGGACCCCGAGCTAGACTCCTTGGTGTCTCACAACAAAACTGCTTTTATCAAAAAGTGATGCATCCATGAAAACTTCATATATGCCCAACATGTCATCAAACAGGATCATGTCAAGAAGATGCCCACCATATTTTTGAAGCTCGGTATTCCAAAGGCTTTTGACTCCCTGGTTTGGGGCTATATGTTGGACATCTTGCAAGCCTTTGTGTTCGGGCAACGGTGGATGGATCTCCTCTCCATTGTGTCGAGAACATTTTCCTCTTGGATGTTTCTAAATGTTTCCTTTGACCAACCCTATTATGCATAAATGTGGTCTACGTCAGGGAGACCCCCTCTACCCTATGTTGTTCATCCTTTCCATGGAACCCCTTCAGTGCCTGCTAGACCTTGCAGCCGAGCACACGATCTTAACTCCACTAGCCCCGAAGACAGCCAGACCATGAATGAGTATGTATGTTGATGATGTTGCTCTCTTCATCAATCCAATAAGCAGTGAAATCGGGGATGTACATGTAATACTTGACAGATTTTGGAAAGCATACGGACTTATGATAAACATCAGCAAGTGTGTTGCCTATCCGATCAAATGTGAAGATCTTGATTGTCATAGCATATCCTAGGATTTTGGTGGTGCGTTCTCCCTTCCTTGTTGATACCTTGGCCTATTGTTAGGATTCCATGGGCCTCATCGAATGGATCTGATCCACATCATTGACAGAATGTCTGGGAGGCTAAAAGGATGGAAAGGGAAGTTCATGGCGAGGTTGGACGGTTAACCTTGATCACCTCAGTTCTAACTTCCATGGTTACTTATTTTATAACTTGTTGTAATGTGGATAAGATGGTGATAAAGAGATTTGGCAAGCTCTATAGAGAATTCTTGTGGACTACAGACGAGGAGGCAGGTGAGAGCAAGAGTCTTGTTAGTTGGAGGGGAATTTGTGCCCCCAAGCAGGTTGGTGGCCTTAGAATCAAGAACACTGAATGCTACAACAGAGCACTTCGGCTGAGATAGGGTTGGCTTGAATGGAGCGATGACTTGTAGGGATCGAAAGTAGGTCTAGAGGGGGGTGATTAGACAACTTGACCATATAAAAACATAACCTTTCCCAAGTTAATTGGTTGGCAGATTTTAGAAATTCTAGCATATCAATTTCACCCTACACATGCATGTCTACGAGTATTGCAGTGGAAAGTAAATACAAGCATATGTAAGAGGATAAGAGTAGGAAGATCAAACACAATTTGGAGATACAAAGACTTTTTTCCCGTGGTTCCAATAGGTGGCGCTATCGTACATCCACGTTTATGGAGACTTCAACCTACGAAGGGTAACAGTCGCGAGAGTCTGCGGAGGGATCCACCCATGAAGGGTTCCACAAAGAAGCAACCTTGTCAATACCATGATGTCCTACATCCATGGAGGACTAGCCTTACTCGGGGTAGATCTTCACGAAGTAGGCGGTCTCCTTGCACTTACAAACTTCTTGGTTCAACTCCACAACACGAAGTAGGAGGCTCCCAAGTGACACCTAACCAATCTAGGAGGCACCACCGTCCAAAAGGTAATAGATGCGATAGTAATGATGAACTCCTTGATCTTGTGTTTCAAATGATAGTCTCCTCAACACTCACAAATTTGTCTTGGGTAGAAAAGGTTCATTAGGTGGAAAGCAACTTGGGGATAAGAGAAATCAAGATCCATATCGTTAGAGTGGACGATCTTCACCTCAACACAGGGGTAGGTGGTTCTCTCTTAAAAATTTGGATATGGAAGTGTGGGTCTATTATGCGTGCTTCTCTTGTGAGTGGGATGTGGTGGAGGGGTATATATAGGCATCTACAAAATCCATCAGTTACAACATTATTGCCCAAATTAGTGAAACCGAAGTGAAAACTCGGTTGCACCGACTAGTGCAAAATGTGGCAACTTTCGCGTTTTCGGTGAGATTGATATAGGATTCTCGGTGGTATCGATATGAGTAGCTGAGGGCAGTTACAAAACTCGGTGAGGCCGATTCACAATTCTCGGAAATTCTAATTCTTGTAAATGAGGTAACAGGAAGTTGGTGACTGCAACTTGGTTGCACTGATATGGAACTTGGTAGTACCGAGAAGTGGGTCTTGGCTAGGGTTTCTGTCTATGGTTTTGACTCGATGTAGCCAATAGGATATTGTTGGTGGCATCAATTTTTAGTGGTAGGGTCTAAGACAAAATATTTGTGGCAGAGCTTGTGAGTGTTTTTGGTGTCTAACACTTGATCATTTTGATCATTTCATTCACCATTATTACCTAACCCCCTTTTGATAGTATTGGCTTTCCTATGGACTCAAAGTGATTTCTCACAAAGTAACATGTAGAGTCTTCATGCTTGTAGCTTGGACAATCCTATTCCTTGTATATTGGGGTCTCCTCACAATCCTTTTCCAATAACACATTGAACTTTTTCCTGAAATACACTTAGTGGAAACATTAGTCGAATGAAATATATGTTGTTATTAATTATTAAAACCACCTACGGAGAAGTCGTGCTTTCAATCTGCCCCTTTTTGGTAATTGATGACAACATATAGATCAAAGCTTCGATAGAGATATAATAAATGAATATCATCGTCGCTTTGAGAGGTATGTGATAAGCATGAACTCCCCCTAAATTTGTGCACTTTTTTAAATTTTCGTTTGAATGCAAATGCACAATCGGTTAGGATCACGGGTCACTCTTCCATGTCACATACAACTTGGTGGTCCACAAAAATTAATATGAGTGAATTACATAAGCACATCACACCAAACATTAAGTGAATGATCAACATATAGACATCTCAAAGATAGGCAATAGTAGCATCACACAAGACTATATGATCAAACACCGACAAAAGTTTGCAACACCAAACGATAAACCAGATCTTTTTGAAAAGTAGAGAGATCAAAATGCAACACACTCTCTCTCGAAGCCCTATGATCTATAAAATCTCCCCTTTGGCAATAAGTTACCAAAAAGTTCAATGTTATAGAGTTAATCGTCGCTCTGGCCATGATCTCCTCCATGAGACGATGAAGCTGCTCCGGTGGCTATCGATGGAGTCGAGAGAAGAGCATTCGTGAAGGCTTTGGCTGAAGTCCTCTGAGGTGGTGGTCGGTGTTCTGGGAACTGGGGTACCCAGACCTGCCTGCCTGCGGCCCAGGGCATGGCCCACCTCATCAGCCAGGCATGGCCTGGCAAGTCCCCACTCAAGAGAAGGCCCTCGTGAGGGCCTGAGCTCGCGAGGGAGGCATCATCGAGCCCAACGAGGACGGGCCTCCTCGGGCCCCCTTCGGAGTAGTGGAGATCTCTATGCAGCACCTGATCTCGAGTGGCCGGGGATGACACAAGGCAGGACAGGCGGGCGCCCGGCATGCCAGGCGGTGTAGTTTCCCCTTTGGTGCAAAAGGGGGCAAGGATGTACGCGGGTTACCAAAGCGTCCCCCAAAGGTTTCTGTTCTAGTGCAATGAAACCACGACCACGAGCCCGGTAGGAAGGATGGCATCGCCGAGCCCAACTCTGCATCATCATCAGCTACTTTGTAGGAAAAGACCACCTTTCATCACGATAAAGTTGTACTACTTTGCCCTTTCAAATTTGGCATGTGTGGGATCCCTTCCCGCCATAGCGATGAGGGAAGAGGACCTGAGGCACTATAAATAGAGGATAGGCTGCATCATAGAGGGAGACAACAAAATAGAGAGGCGACAGAAGAGATACAACACTACCCGGGTGCCCTCGCGAGGCAAAGCACCACTGTACTAGTTCATCCTCCAACATCCTCTTGAGGCAATCCACCAAAGCAGGAGTAGGGTATGACGCTTCGCAGCAGCCCGAACCTGGGTAAATCATCGTGTGCCTCTGCTTCCTCGTCATTGTGCGAGTTCGCCGTAGAAATCATCGAGTAGCAAGCTAGGTAGGGCGAGGCTGTAGGGGATCTTCGCAAACGCCCCTATGTTCGAACTTCTTGGGGTTTTGTGG
The DNA here is from genome assembly GCA_022496015.1 of Hordeum marinum. Lineage (NCBI taxonomy): Eukaryota > Viridiplantae > Streptophyta > Magnoliopsida > Poales > Poaceae > Hordeum > Hordeum marinum. The sequence continues at coordinate 123,922,473 of CM039676.1, read as the reverse complement.
AGCCTGAAATCCGACATTTGGTGCTAGGTAGGGGGCATTTCGAAATCTCCATGAAGCCTTGCTTTTCCCTAACCTCACCGCTCCGATTGCTAGCACCCAACAAGCTTCTTCCGGCCGTGGCGGACCTGTCTTCACCAACCCTTCACTACTGACCGAGACCGACGCCCGAGCGGCATAATGCTGGCGATCGGTATCAAGCCACCAGTGTCAAATCCACCGTCATCGCCCCTCATGCCGCCCAAGCACACGGCGGACAGGTGGTGCCCCTACACCGACATCGCGTTGCACCTATGTGGGATGCCTCGACGTGCATGATGCACTGTTGATGGCCAACGAGATGCTTGGCCACCGCCCGATGAATGGGGGCTTCGACGCATGGGTCAACTACATCACTTAGCTGGTTGGCGTCACGCGGAGGGCCATGGTCCCTCGCCATTCCTTGCGGCCGTAGGTGTCAGGCGTTGGGGGCTTGATTGCCGCGCCTGTCGCCCGGCCCGCCAGCGACGTGCCCCCTCAGGACCCGAACGAGCCCGAACGTGGCCTGCCGCACGCCGTGCTCCTTCTCCCCCAAATTCTGGTGACCGGTTACGGGGCGCAACCCGGCCCCGATGATGGATCACATGGAGAACACAATGGGGTGCCCCACACACGAACCGACCCGCACTATGGTACCTCTGTGGACCGTCAACAACCTGGGCTGACCAGGCGGGAGTGCAGCATCCTGCATAGGGAGCAAGCGGCTCAAGCATCCGTAGAAGCAAGCAACCACGACGAAGGTGCGTCGGATTGCCAAGGAAACAACCCAGGTCAGGAAATGCGCGGCCCACCCAATAGTGGCGGCAGAGGTAAGCAACTTCGGGGTGAGGCTAGCCATAGGATGGTCTACGGGCTGCGCATGCAGGGCGGCGCACCGCCATCAGAAGGAGGGGTCGTCCCTGGCGCCCTGCCGGACGGCTCAACAGGAGAACCGGGCCCTTATGTAGAGCCCAATGTACCAAGCTACATCGTACCTATGGACGGTGGAACGGACCAAGCGCCTGCCGCTGGCACCATCACCTCCAGGGAGTAGGGGGTACCCTGGGCGTCCCCCCCCCCCGAGCCGGGCCTAGGGGCTTCCTCCGATGGAGCACCTAGTCGGGACAACGCGAGCGGGAGAAAGAGGGAGGACACCCCCAGGTCCGCGGGGCACGGTGCAAGCCATCTCTCTCACGAGCAAGCAACACCGAGCCAAGCCCCGAGGCCTCAAGAGTAACGGACTAGGGGAGCAGCAAGACACAAGAAGCGCGGGCCACCCACGGCAACCCAAGCGCCGCCACAACCTCGGGAGGATGGGCCTCACTAGGCCCTCAAGACCTTGTCAGGCCGGCGCCCTGACACTTCATGAGGTGGCTTCATTGACAAAACACCTCTATGGCTGCGCCGGGTGCATTGTGCTCATGTTTGGGCCATGGGAGCGCAATCCCGTGGTTACGCGGGAAAAAATTCATTTGAGTTTGGGTCACAAAGGCATGCAACCGAGCAGAAATGCATGGGATGGCTCTTGACGGAGTTGGGAGCAACCGGGTCGTGCGCCTAGGGGCTTGCCCAGCTATCTATGGCCATGATACTCTCATGTAATAATGTGTGGGCTGTATATGCCCGAAGCCCCCCGAGGACGCGGAGGGGTTCCATCCCACACCCAAGTGGAAGCCCCATGCGCCGCCCTGGCGGACAACTCTGCCCACCCAATGGCTATGCCCACGCAACATGGATGCCCTACGCTCCGTGCTGGGGGAAGATGAAGACGAAGACTAGCCTAGGTGTTGGACACGGCAGTTGCTTGCTTCTTTTTGGTGTTTGAATTGCCATTTTTTGGAATGAAGTTTGAGAATTTTGGAACTCTATTTTTAAAAAAGAAAAAGGGGCGGGGACTTTTCTCTCATCATTCACTCGTTTTGTCAGGTATTGGAGTCTCTTTCTTTGAATTGGTGTTACGCAAACTCCCATGTGCTCCGGCCCTCCCCGAGGCACCTTGGAGCAGTATAGCAAGGCCCTCTCGCCTCAGGGACTTGCATCTCTTGGCGGTCGACCCCTACTCGGGGGTTTTGACCATAGCGCAGCGCCGCAGCATGGAGCCTCGAGAGGCTCCAGTGCTTCTTGAGGCAGCAGCCAGCCAGACGGTATGGAGGTTGCTCGAGCGTCAAAGGGGCCTCCTGAGCAACGCGATTCAGGAGACTTACCGGTCATATAGCCCCTCGTCCCTTGATGTCGTCCTGATGATCCGGTCTGTATTAGGAGTGTCGAGGCCCCATCCCATTGGTCTCGTCGTGGTGATCCATATGCCCCAATGGTGGTTGGGGAATGTGCAGGATTGGGTCATGTCGACGTAGAGCACTGCTTTGGAGTCAAGGGGGGTTTCATGGGCACCGCGCCCCGGAAACCTCATCAATCTCATGGCTCCATGCCCCTTGGTCATGTCCTGGCGATCCAGACGCCCCTTTTGGCTCGTCCAGGTGATCCAGACGCCCCAACGGTGGGTGAGGTATGGTCGTGGTTGAGTCTTGCAGACACGGAGTACCGAAAGGGCCCCCCAAACCACCACAACCAAGGAAGAAGCGCCCTAGGCGTAATCGTGGACTATCTGGACAACCCGGCCGCACCTTGCGTGGCACGAGATCCTCACCACCCTACAAGCTAAGTACACTACCAAACCAAGCAAGAGCCACCTCATCTAATGACGGCCCAAGGAAAGGATAACGGTTGTGCACACTAATGTGAGGATGCAGGTACTGCAGGCCACTACGCGCCGCTACCGAGACCCTTAAGGCGCAAGGAGAAACGGCACGAGGGGAGGGACCCTGCCATGACAAGTAGCAAGGCCACGAACCCAGAAAGTAGCGGCCGCGAGATTCCCCTCAGGAGATAACGCCTCGCGAGGGCCCTGCCGGCCGCCATCATCGGGCCGCATCGGCAACGGCGTCGAGCCCCAAGCAAAGAAACTAAGTCATGTCACGGCAAGCAGGCAACCAGCGATTTAAGAAAAGGGAGGACGAAGACAAAGGTAATACGAAAAAGAGTGACGCCCATAGGGGGTGAGTTCTTCTAAAAAAATTAAAAGTACCAGGAGAGGAAGACAGGGGAGGCCTAGGTGGAGGAGTCGTTGTCGTCGTCCGAGTCAGCAACCGCTGCGGCGCCAGAGCGGCCCTCCCTGCTGGAGGAGGGCACCTAGATGAACCACTCCACCAAAGACTCCATGTGAGAGCGCACCTCGTACCAGAGTGGCCTCTAGAGCCCCTCAAGCACCCATTCCCAGACGCGCTGGAGGTCGAGCCCCAAGGCGAGGCAGCGCAAGTTGGAAAAGATGTGCATCAAGGCAAGCTCAAGGAGGTCGCGCGTGTTGGCCTCGTTGCCTGCGTCCATGTGGGAGACGCTGATCTCCAGTGTCTCCACAACCCTAGAAAGAAGTCGAGATAGCCCCTGTTGCCGTGCGCACAGGGTAGCGCGGCGGCTTCACCGATGAACCGGCTCACTGCGTCGGTCGTGCGGTGGGCGATGTCAAGATACTGCTTGGCGTGCTGGGATTCCAGCATCTTGGCATGTGTCGCCTCATCCTGGGCGGCATGCATGGTGATACGTCCATTTTGCATCATGCTTTTATATGTATTTATTGCATTATGGGTTGTTATTACACATTTTGGTACAATACTTATGCCTTTTCTCTCTTATTTTAAAAGGTTTACATGAAGTGGGAGAATGCTGGCAACTGGAATTCTGGACTGGAAAAGGAGCAAATCTGATATACCTATTCTGCACAACTCCAAAAGTCCTGAAAATCTACGGAGAATTATTTTGGAATATATAAAAAATATTGGGCAAAAGAAATACATCAGGGGGCCCACCAGCCAACCACAAGCCTGGGGGCGCGCCCCTACCCCCTAGGCGCGCACCTGTGCCTTGTGGCCCACCTGGCAACCCTCCGATGCCCATTTTCTGCTATATGGAGGGTTTTGACCTGAAAAAATCAGAACAGAGCTTTTGGGGCAAAGCACCACCGTCTCGAGGCAGAACTTGGGCAGAACCAATCTAGGGCTCTGGGGGAGTTGTTCCACCGGGGAAACTTCCCTCTGGAAGGGGGAAATCGAAGCCATCCTCAACACCAACGATCCTCTCATCGAGAGGGGGTCAATCTCCATCAACATCTTCACAAGCACCATCTCCTCTCCAAACCCTAGTTTATCTCTTGTATCCGATCTTTGTCTCAAAACCTCAGATTGGCACCTCTGGGTTGCTAGTAGTGTTGATTACTCCTTGTAGTTGATGCTAGTTGGTTTACTTGGTGGAAGATCATATGTTCAGATCCTTGATCATCATTAATACTCATCTGATTATGAACATGAATATGCTTTGTGTGTAGTTATGTTTGTTCCTGAGGACATGTGATAAGTCTTGTTATAAGTAATCATGTGAATTTGGTATTCGTTCGATATTTTGATGAGATGTACGTTGCCTCTCCTCTAGTGGTGTTATGTGAACGTCGACTACATGACACTTCAGCATTGTTTGGGCCTAGAGGAAGGCATTGGGAAGTAATAAGTAGATGATGGGTTGCTAGAGTGACAGAAGCTTAAACCCTAGTATAAGCATTGCTTCATAAGGGGCTGATTTGGATCCACATGTTTCATGCTATTGTTAGATTTATTTTAATTCTTCTGTCGTAGTTGTGGATGCTTGCGAGAGGGGTTAATCATATATGGGAGGTTTTTTCAAGTAAGGGCAGCACCCAAGCACCGGTCCACCCACATATCAAATTATCAAAGTAATGAATGCGAATCATATGAGTATGATGAAAACTAGCTTGACAGAAATTCCCATGTGTCCTCGGGAGCGCTTTTCTTTATATAAGAGTTTGTCCAGGCTTGTCCTTTTCTATAAAAAGGATTGGTCCATTGTGCTGCACCTATGTTACACTTATTACTTACTACTTGCTACAAATTATCTTATCACAAAACTATTTGTTACCGATAATTTCAGTGCTTGCAGAGAATACCTTACTAAGAACCGCCTGTCATTTCCTTTTGCTCCTCATTGGGTTCTACACTCTTACTTATCGAAAGGACTATGATAGATCCCCTATACTTTTGGGTCATCAAGAATCTTTTCTGGCGCCGTTGCTGGGGAGTGAAGCGCCTTTGGTAAGTGGAATATGGTAAGGAAAAGTTTATATAGTGTGCTGAAATTTACTATGGAAAGTAATCCTTTGAGGGGATTGTTCGGGGTATCTTCACCTCGACTGTAAACACAAAGAGTTGTCCCTCAACCTACTAAACCTACTGAAAATATTTATTATGAAATTCCTTCGGGTATGATAACGAAACTGCTGGCTAATCCTTGTGCAGGAGATGGAAGACTACATCCTGATTTGCATCTAATCTATGTGGATGAAGTTTGTGGATTACTTAAGCTTGCAGGTCTGCCCGAGGATCACGTCAAAGAAGAAGGTCTTTCCTTTATCTTTGAAGGAGAAGGCATTGACATGGTATAGGCTATGTGATGATATTGGATCATGGAGCTACTACCGTTTGAAAATGGAATTTTCTATCATATGCATCTAGTTGATTGTGATTGGAATTATATTTATAATTTTGGCCTAGTGAAGGAGAAAGAATCGCACAATCTTTGGGTAGGCTTAAGTAAATGTTATATTCATGCCCCAATCATGAGCTCTCGAGATAAATTGTTATTCAGAATTTTTATGCTCGGCTTTCTCGTAATGATCAATCCATGCTCGATACTTCTTGTGATGGTTCCTATATGAAGAAGGATATTGACTTCAAATGGGATTTATTGGAAAGAATTAAACGCAACTCTGAAGATTGGGAACTCGACGAAGGTAAGGAGTCAGGTATGAACCTCAAGTTTGATTGTGTTAAATCCTTCGTACACACCGATGCTTTTCGTGAATTTAGCACTAAATATGGACTTGACTCTGAGATAGTAGCTTCTTTCTGTGAATCTTTTGCTGCTCATGTTGATCTCCCTAAGGAGAAGTGGTTTAAATATCATCCTCCCATTGAAGTGAAAGTAGTTGAATCTGTTAAAGTTGAAGAGGAAACTATTACTTCTAATGTTGATCCCGTTATTCTTGTTGCTTATATTGAGAAACCACCTTTCCCCGTTAGAATAAAGGAACATGCTAAAGCTTCAACTGTGGTTCATAAGAGCTTTAGTAGAACACCTACACCCTTTGAACAAATTAAAGTTGAACCTAGTATTGCTATGGTTAAAGATCTCTTGGTTGATAATATTGATAGGCATGTTATTAATTTTTGTGATGAAGCTGCTAGAATTGCTAGGCCTGATACTAAGAGTAAAAATAGACTAGTTGTTGGCGTGCATGTTGTTTCTGTTAAAATAGGAGATAATTTTTATCATGGCTTGTGTGATATGGGTGCTAACGTGAGTGCAATTCCCTTTTCCTTATACAGAGAAACTATGCATGATATTGCACCAGTTGAACTAGAGGAAATTGATGTTACTATTAAGCTTGCCAATAGAGATACTATTGCAGCAATTGGGACTGTTAGAGATGTTGAAGTCTTGTGTGGGAAAATAAAGTATCCTACTGATTTTCTTTTTCTTGGTTACCCACAAGATGATTTTTGTCCCATTATATTTGGCATACCCTTCTTGAATACTGTTAATGCTAGGATTGATTGTGAGAAAGAAACATTTACTATGAGTTTTGGGGATGTGTCTCATGAGTTCAATTTCTCTAAATTTTGTAGATAACCCCATGACAAAGAATCGCCTAGTAGAGATGAAATTATTGGTCTTGCTTCTATTGTTGTGCCTCCTACTAATCCTTTAGAACAATATTTGCTAGACCATGAAAATGATATGCATATGAATGAGAGGAATGAAATAGATAAAAATTTCTTTGATCAGCGGCCTATTTTGAAACACAATCTACAGGTTGAATACTTGGGATCCTCCTCCACCCAAGGGTGATCCCGTGTTTGAGCTTAAACAATTACCCAATACTTTGAAATATGATTATCTTGATGAAAAGGAGATATATCCTGTTATTATTAGTGCTAACCTTTCAGAGCATGAAGAAAAGAGATTATTGAAAACTCTGAGGAAGCACCATGCTGCTATTGGATATACTCTTGATGATCTCAAAGGAATTAGTCCCACCTTATGTTAGCATAAAATTAATATGGAGCCTGTTGCCAAACCAGTTGTTGATCACCAACGACGGTTGAATCCTAATATGAAAGAGGTGGTAAGAAAAGAAATACTAAAGCTTCTGGAGGCAGGTATAAGTTATCATGTTGCTGATAGTAAATGGGTTAGTCCCATTCATTGTGTCCCTACGAAAGGAGGTATCACCGTTGTTCCTAATGATAGAAATGAATTGATCCCGCAAAGAATTGTTATAGGATATAGAATGGTAATTGATTTTAGGAAATTAAATAAAGCTACTAAGAAAGATCATTACCCTCTAAATATTATTGATCAAATACTAGAAAGTTTGTCCAAACATACTCATTTCTGCTTTCTAGATGGTTACTCTGGTTTCTCTCAAATACTTGTGTCAAAAGAGGATCAAGAAAAAACCACTTGTACTTGCCCTTTCGGTACCTTTGCTTATAGATGTATGCCTTTTGGTTTATGCAATGAACATGCTACCTTTCAAACATGTATGATGGCTATATTCTCTGACTTTTGTGAAAGGATTCTTGAGGTTTTCATGGATGATTTTTCCGTTTACGCAACCTCCTTTGGTGATTGCTTGAGCAACCCTGATCGAGTTTTGCAGAGATACGAAGAAACTAATCTTGTTTTGAATTGGGAGAAGTGCCACTTTATGGTTAATGAAGGCATTGTCTTGGGTCACAAAATCTTCGAAAGAGGTATTGAAGTTGATAAAGCTAAAGTTGATGCTATTGAGAAAATGTTGTGTGCTATGGATATCAAAGGTATAAGACACTTCCTTGGTCATGTTGGTATCTATAGGAGGTTTATTAAAGATTTATCTAAGATTTCTAGGCCTCTCTCTAATCTTTTACAAAAAGATGTTCCATTCATGTTTGATGATGATTGTGTAGAAGCATTTGAAATCCTAAAGAATGCTTTGATTTCCGCACCAATTGTTCAACCACCTGATTGGAACCTACCCTTTGAAATTATGTGTGATGCTAGTGATTATGTTGTTGGTGCTATTCTAGGATAAAGAGTTGATAAGAAATTAAATGTTATCCATTATTCTAGTAAAACTCTAGACAGTGCTCAAAGAAACTATGCTACTACTAATCAGGAATTTTTAGCAGTCGTGTTTGCTTGTGATAAGTGTAGACCTTATATTGCTGATTCCAAAGTAAATGTTCACACTGATCATGCTGCTATTAAGTACCTTATGGAAAAGAAAGATGCTAAACCTAGACTTATTATGTGGGTTCTTCTGCTACAAGAATTTGATTTGCATATTATCGATAGAAAGGATGTTGATAACCCCGTATCAGATAACTTGTTTAGGTTAGAAAATGTTCTTGATGACCCACTACCTATTGATGATAGCTTTCCTGATGAACAATTAGCTGTCATAAATGCTGCTTGCAATGCTCCATGGTATGCTGACTATGCTAATTACATTGTTGCTAAATGTATACCGCCTAGTTTCACATACCAACAAAAGAAAAAGTTCTTCTATGATTTAAGACACTACTTTTGGGATGATCCACACCTTTATAAAGAAGGAATAGATGGTATTATTAGATGTTGTATACCTGAGCATGAACAGGAACAAATCCTACGCAAATGTCACTCCGAGGCCTACGGAGGACACCACGCCGGAGATAGAACTGCACACAAGGTACTACAATCTGGTTTTTATTGGCCAACTGTCTTCAAGGATGCTCATAAGTTTGTCTTGTCTTGTGATGAATGTAAAATAACTGGTAATATTCGTAGTCATCGGGAAATGCCTATGAATTACTCTCTTGTTATTGAACCATTTGATGTTTGGGGCTTTGATTATATGGGACCTTTTCCACAATCTAACAGGTATACTCATATTCTAGTTGCTGTTGATTATGTTAGTAAGTGGGTAGAAGCTATTACAACTAGTAGCACTGATCATAACACTTCTATCAAAATGGTTAAAGAAGTTATTTTCCCTAGATTTGGAGTGCCTAAGTATTTAATGACTGATGGTGGTTCACACTTTATCCATGGTGCTTTCCGTAAATAGTTTGCAAAGTATGATGTTAGTCATAGAATTGCATCTCCTTATCATCCTTAGTCTAGTGGTCAACTAGAATTGACCAATAGGGAAATAAAATTGATTTTGTAGAAAACTATTAATATATCTAGGAAGAATTGGTCTAAGAAACTTGATGATGCACTGTGGGGTTATAGAACTGCTTACAAGAACCCTATGGGTATGTCTCCGTATAAAATGGTTTATGGTAAAGCATATCACCTACCTATTGAGCTAGAACATAAAGCTTACTGGGAAATTAAAGAGCTAAATTATGGTTTCAAACCTGCTAGTGAGAAGAGGTTATTCGACATTAGCTCACTTGATGAATGGAGAACCCAGGCCTATGAGAATGTCGAGTTGTTTAAAGAAAAGGTTAAGAGATGGAATGATAGAAGGATACAAAAGCGTGAATTTAATGTAGGTGATCATGTCTTGCTATACAATTCTCGGTTAAGATTTTTTGCAGGAAAACTTCTCTCTAAATGGGAAGGGCCTTACATAATCGAGGAAGTATATCGTTCCGGTGCTATCAAGATCAACAACGCCGAAGGCACAAACCCAAAGGTGGTAAATGGGCAAAGAATCAAACATTATATCTCAGGAACTCCCATAAATGTTGAGACCAATATTATTAATACCATAACTCCGGAGGAGTACATTAGGGAGACCTACCGGAACGTTACAGACTCCGAAAAGGAATAGGTATGTGGTACGGTAAGTAAACCGACTCCAAAACTTTTTCAATGGCAAATTTTATCTGTTTTGGAATATTTAAAAAATTAGGAAAATTTAAAGTAGTTCGAATAGTGCATCAAGAGGCGACAAGCCAAGGGGGCGCGCCCTACCCCCTGGGCGCGCCCCTGTAGCTTATGGCTACCTCGTGTACCATCTGGACTCCGTTTTCTTGTGGTATACTCCTTCGGTCGGTACAAATTCATTATATAGTCTCCCGAAGGTTTTGACTCTCGTATCATGCCAATACCTCCTGTTTACTTTTTGAGTTGTTTCTGTAGAAGATTTAGAGCAATATGGCGTCCCAATATTCTGATGGGGAGAGCTATATATCGCATTATCTTGCCAATCCCAAGCTCTACAGGGACTTGGATCCTTCTGGATTGTTCTTGGAGGAGGAACAAGAAGGTAAGTACGAGGAACAAAGCTCGTATGAAGAAGAGGTCCCCTGCCTCAGCAAGGAGATATGCACGTGGAGTTCAAGAAATCAATCCTTCCAAAGACAAGGCGAAAACCCAAGGTTCTATCTATCCCTTCTCATTTCCTGCAGGAGAGAAAGGAAGAATTATGTCAAAGGATATCGAAGCTCTAGCAGGAAGTGGACGATCCGAGGGAACAGAATTTTATGCTTAGTAGGAAACTAGAGAAGCTTCCCACGTCATCAACAACTCCAACGTCACCACCTCCAACGCAAGATAACTAAACACATGGGTATGGGCACTCCCCTTGGCTTGTGCCAAGCTTGGGGGAGGTGCCCCGATATCGTATCGCCATCACATCCCTTACTTTTATCTTTTCTCTTAGTTCGATCCTTTTGGTTATATCTTGATATAGTAGAATGAAGTTTTCATGTGATCTAGTTTTGATTTTTTGTTTTATGTTCCCCCTATGTAAGTAAGTCTGAGTGTTATATAATAAAGAGTAGTTTTGAGTTGAGGGCTTAGCTTGTTTGCTATGATCTTGATCTTGATCTTGAGAAAAAGAAATAGAAATAAGTATAGAATAAAAGCAAAGAGTATATGTGACAATCTTATGGGGAGTGATAACTTCACATATAAGAAGTATGTCAGTTGAAACTTGTTGTGGGTTGACAAACATAGCTATTGGTCATTGTGGCAATTAAAAGGAAGTAATAAAGAGAGAGAGGTTCACATATAAATATATTATCTTGGACATCTTTTATGATTGTGAGCAATCATTAAAATATTATATGTTAAGAAGTTGATGTTGGACAAGGAATACAACATAATGGGTTATGTTTGCTTACTTCCGAGTAGAAGTTATATGGTTATAGATCCTTCAACATGTGTCGCTTGCTTCCACCTCATATCAGCCAAAACTTCTGCACCAAGTAGAGATACTACTTGTGCATCCAAACACCCTCAACCTAGTTGTGCCATGAGAGTCCACCATACCCAGCTATGGATTGAGTAATATCCTTCAAGTAAGTTGTCATCGGTGCAAGAAATAAAAAATTGCTCTCTAAATATGTATGATATATTAGTGTGAGGAAAATAAGCTTTATACGAACTTGTGATAGGAAAGAAATAAAGGCGATGGACTGCATAATAAAGTTCTCTATCCCAAGGGGCAATATAAAGTAACGTTCTTTTGCATTAAGGGATTGTGCATCCAACTATAAAAGCGCATGACAACCTCTGCTTCCCTCTGCGAAGGGCCTATTTGTTACTTTTATTTTCTAGTACTTACCTATATGCAAAAGTCGTGGTGAGCTCAATCACTTTCCTTACTTTGCCATTATCTCTTGGCAAGCGTCATGTGTTGGGGAATGATCTAGACATTTATATCCACTCGGAAGTGGGTGAGCATGAGCTATTACTATTGACATTACCCTTGAGGTAAATAGTTGGGAGGCAACACTATAAGCCCCTATCTTTCTCTGTGTTCAATAGAAGCTTTGAACACATAGGTACCTCGTGAGTGTTAACAATTGTGAAAGACTAAAATATGATTGAGTATGTGGGTTTTCTTTACAAGCTCTTATATTGACTCTTTCCTACGTTATGGTAAATTGGAATTGCTTCAATGACTGAGATCGTAGTTTGTTTGTTCCCAATAGATTTCTTGATTCATACTTTACCTTTTCAACGAACTGTTACTTCAGCATAAGAAATTATATGTCAATTTATATTGTTGTTCTAAAGATGATCATGATGCCTTCATGTCTGCATTTTATTTTATTGACACCTCTATCTCTAAACATGTGGGCATATTTATCGGTTTCGGTGTTCGCTTGAGGACAAGCGAGCTCTAAGATTGGGGGAGTTGATACATCCATTTTGCATCATGCTTTTATATTGATATTTATTGCATTATGGGATGTTATTACACATTTTGGTACAATACTTATGCCTTTTGTCTCTTATTTTACAAGGTTTACATGAAGAGGGAGAATGCTGGCAGCTGGAATTCTGGACTGGAAAAGGAGCAAATCTGAGATACCTATTCTGCACAAATCCAAAAGTCCTAAAAATCTATGAAGAATTATTTTGGAATATATAAAAAATATTGGGCGAAAGAAATACATCAAAAGGCCCACCAGGAAGCCAGAAGCCTGGGAGCACGCCCCTGTGGCTTGTGGCCCACCTGGCAGCCTTCCGGTGCCCATCTTCTGCTATATGGAGGGTTTTGACCTCAAAAATTTCAAAACACAGTTTTTGGGGCAAAGCGCTACCGTCTCGAGGCGGAACTTGGGCAGAACCAATCTAGGGCTCCGGCGGAGTTGTTCTATCCGCGAAACATCCCTCGGGAGGGGGAAATCGAAGCCATCGTCATCACCAACGATCCTCTCATCAAGAGGGGATCAATCTCCATCAACATCTTCACCAGCACTATCTCCTGTCCAAGCCCTATTTCATCTCTTGTATCCGATCTTTGTCTCAACACCTCAGATTGGTACCCGTGGGTTTCTAGTAGTGTTGATTACTCCTTGTAGTTGATGCTAGTTGGTTTACTTGGTGGAAGATCATATGTTCAGATCCTTGATCATCATTAATACTCCTCTGATTATGAACATGAATATGCCTTTTGAGTAGTTACGTTTGTTCCTGAGGTCATGGGGTAAGTCTTGTTACAAGTAATCATGTGAATTTGGTATTCGTTCGATATTTTGATGAGATGTATGTTGTCTCTCCTCTAGTGGTGTTATATGAACTTCAACTACATGCGAATTCACCATTGTTTGGGCCTAGAGGAAGGCATTGGGAAGTAATAAGTAGATGATGGGTTTCTAGAGTGACAGAAGCTTAAACCATAGTTTATGCGTTGCTTCGTAAGGAGCTGATTTGGATCCACATGTTTCATGCTATGGTTAGATTTATCTTAATTCTTCTTTCATAGATGTGGATGCTTGCGAGAGGGGTTAATCATAAGTGGGGGGTTTGTCCAAGTAAGGGTAGCACCCAAGCACCGGTCCACCCACATATTAAATTATCAAAGTAACGAACGCGGATCATATGAGCATGATGAAAACTAGCTTGACAGAAATTCCCATGTGTCCTCAGGAGTGCTTTGCTTTATATAAGAGTTTGACTAGGCTTGTCCTTTGATATAAAAAGGATTGGGCCACCTTGATGCACCTTTGTTACACTTGTTACTTGCTACCCTCTACGAATTATCTTATCACAAAACTATCAGTTACCGATAATTTCAGTGCTTGTAGAGAATACCTTACTAAGAACCGCTTGTCATTTCCTTCTGCTCCTCGCTGGGTTCGACACTCTTAATTATCGAAAGGACTACAATAGATTCCCTATACTTGTGGTTCATCACACGGCTTCGGCTGCCTCCTTAAACTAGGCATGTAGGGACACCTGCTCCACCCTGGCCTCCGCTTCGCCCCTGAGAACGGCCTTGAAGGCGGCCTCGGCAGTCATCAGCTGAGCCTGCAGCGCGTCCACCTCCTCCTGGAGCTCGACGAGCCTGTGTTTCTTGGCCGCACTGCAAGAATGGGGCATGACACCTAAGAAAGGATTTGGTCCGGAGCACTGGACATGACGACTAAGAAAGGAGGCAGCGGGGTACTCACTCATCAACCATAGCCCAGCGCCGGCAAACTTGCGCCGGCCTCGAGGGCCCCCTGCCGCTTCCTCTGGAAGAGGGCGAGAAATCTGATGGCTCCACGTGCTTCATCGTGCCGGCAGCGCTTGCTCCAGACACCATGGGGAAAGGGTGGAGCTGAGAAGTGGAGAGGGTTTTCCCTAGAGCTACGGGAGTAGGTGGACGCTTCGAGATGGCTAGGCACCCTAAGGGATGGCGGATTTATAGGCATAACCATAGCCACGAGGCGTCATGGGAGAGTAGGCAATGTGCACCCCTCGGGCGTCGAAAGGCCGGCTCGATCGATGCACAACCCTACTTCATGCCGCCTCACATGCCATCGTCGGGTCACATCCGCGTGGCCCGAGGAGTGGAGGCCCAAGGGAGCAACGACATTCAAGGAAGGGTAATGATGGCTGGCACAGCGCACAGCTGTCGTGTCAGTTTGACTTGAGGCGGTTCCTGACGCCCTCAGGGAAGGGAGGCGTCGGTGGCCACACACGCAACACATGTAGATCCGGGCCCGCAGGCGTGGTGGGCCCATGGCGCTTCGGGCCATCCTCAACGGCTTTGCCCGGAAGCCAGCTCGGGCGCGCCTTGGGCCCGGGGGCTACTATCGGCGTTCTAAGAACGGGGGTGCCCAGACCTGCCTGCCCGCGGCCCAGGGGATGGCCCACCTCATCAGCCAGGCACATCCTAATGAGTCCCCACTCAAGACAAGGCCCTCATGAGGGCCTGAGCTCGTGAGGGCCTGAGCTCGTGAGGGAGACATCATCGAGCCCAGCGAGGATGGTCCTCCTTAGGTCCCCTCCGGAGGGGCGGAGATCTCAATGCAGCACCTGACCTCGGGAGGCCGGGGATGACGCAAGGCAGGACAGGCGGGTGCCAGCATGCCAGGCAGTGCAGTTTCCCCTTTGTTGCAAAAGGGGGCAAGGACGTACATGAGTTCCCAAGGAGTCCCCAAAGGTTTCCGTTCCGGTGCAACGAGACCACGACCACGAGCCCAGTAGGAAGGATGTCATCACCGATCCCACCTCCGCATCATCATCGGCTACTTTGCAGGTGAAGACCACCTTTTGTCAGGATAAAGATGTACTACTGTCCCCCTTCAAATTTGGCCGCTATGGGATCCCTTCCCATCATAGCAATGAGGGAAGAGGACTCGAGGCACTATAAATAGAGGATAGGCTGCAACACAGAGGGAGATAACACAACAGAGAGGCAATAGAAGACAAACAACAACACCCGAGCGCCCTCGCGAGGCAAAGCACCACTGTACTAGTTCATCCTCTCCTCGTGAGGCAATCCACCAAAGCAGGAGTAGGGTATTACGCTTCGCAGAGGCCCAAACCTGGGTAAACCATCGTGTGCATCTACTTCCTCCTCATCGTGCGAGTTTGTCATATAAATCATCGAGTAGCGAGCTAGGTAGGGCGAGGCTACAAGGGATCTTCGCACACGCCCTTGTGTTCGAACTTCTTGGGGTTTTGCGGAGCCTGAAATCCGACAGTGGGGGAGTAGACACTAGAGCTGATGGAGCTGATGGAGCTGCGGCAAGTGCTGAAGAAGGTCTCAACTCTATAGCAGGCATTGTAGGAGTTCTGGCTTGAGTCTTCAACTGGGTGTTGGTCCTGAGAGGTGGACTTCCATCATCATGAGAATCTGAAGAGTGGGGAATGGGAACTGCATCCACCTCCTTCTTAAGTTCACTCATAGTTTTAGTCAGGCATCCACTTTGTTTTTCGGCATGGAAAATTTGTCCTCCATGATCCTCCCAAGACTCCCCTTATTACAAAGGATGGTCTTGATGTCCTTCTGCATGCCCTGAATTGTGCCAAGTAGAAGATCCATTTGCTCACTCCTTGTCCTATGCACCTGAGCACTAGCGGCTCTGGCTGCCTTAGCCTCTGTGTGTGCAGTAGATGCAGTGGGATGACTGGGATCCATCACCATGAAATTATCCTCGAAATCTGGCTGGAGTGGCAAATGTGGGCAATCAAGTGCATATAGATTCTTCTCTAGCTTAGAGTTGATGAGCATCTGAATGTAGGGTTAATATCCACAAGATCTCTTCTAATGTGTAGTTGTCCTCTTCACTGTCTCAACTATCATATTCATCACCCTGAACCTGGTGTGGGTGTCAATGTGGCGCAGCATCTTGACGGTGTAGCCTTGGTAATCTTGTCATCTCCTGACTTGGGAATTAAGGTGTACCTCAACATAGTGTTGGTAGTGGGCAATCCTGCTTGCAGATAATAAACTGAACCAAACTTATGTGAATGCACATAATCAGCAGGGATCTCCTTGTACATCTTTCCCATAGAATTGTGACTCATCTTGGCCTCAGTGTACACATCCAAGTCACCTTCTTGTACCTATGGGGCTCCTGAGATGGTAGCCCACTCATCAACAGTGGATTGGTACCTAACACCTTTAGTCATCCATATGATCCTGCCATCTGGGTAGAAGTGAGCAGTAGAGTAGAACTGCATGATCATCTCCTCGTTCCAGGCAGTAAACTCTCTTCCAACAAAGTTTGCACTCAAAGTTGTCTTGCACACTTGGAAAATAATCTTTATTTTCCTTGATGTAAGACCAGTCAACATACCTCATGTCATTGATTGTTGGGCTCTTGTCCAATAGGACAGTCTCATAAAAGTCACGTTGTTCCATGGTGTGAAATATGGCATCCACATCAGTCCTTCTCCTGGAGTCATAGGGGTCATTTTCTCTCCACAATCTCAGCTATGAGTCCTTCCTCTTGTTCATATCCTCAGCCAAGGATGTGCATCATCATGAGCTAGTAGATGGGGCCTGAGTTTCCTCAACACAGTCAAATCTTCCTCAGCATCTCTAAAAGTTGAAGTCTGGTTCTTTGCAGCAAGAGGGATGTCCCTAGTTGTCTTCTTAGACTTTGGAGCAACTGACTTCTTTGGTGCAAATTTCTTGCTTGAAGATGCTTGCTTTGGCATAGCATTAGCAAGAAGCTTCTTCTTCTTAGCAGGAGGAGCCTGGGCAGCTGGCTCTTCCTCCTCCTCAGCAACAACTAGATCTTCATACATGGATGTGGGTCTTCCAATGACTTTGACATGAATCTTAGTTTCGACCACCCGGGGCAAATACAGCCCCCAGGACCACACCGTCCACACCTTATGGTTAATGGATATACCGTCAAGCATTTTTTAGGTTGACTTATGCTCGCTTGTCTCACATGTCACATGAGCATTGTGTTTATGTGATACTTGGAGGGTTATGTTGTCGTCCTCAAGGGTGACATACTTAATTAGTCAATGAGAGAAAGGAACACCTTTGTCCTGTTTGGACTAGCCCCAGGAACACCAATTACCATACCTCTCAAGTATAAGGTTTCACTTTGAAAAAGTTGGACTCCTTGAATCACCCTCCATACAGCAGAAGACCTTCTTGCCCGAGCAACATGAATGACCACTACGGTGAAGAAACCCTGAAGAAGAAGAAGAAGCAAGATAAGTGAACCACCGCTCCTGTGACAGCTGCATCCACTAGGCTATATCAAGAAGCACTGACATCCAAGCACGATGAAGTCCTTGCACATCAAGAGAATTAAATAACCCCTTGATATGACTGGTTGTCCATCAGTTCCTAATTAGGAAGGAACCGAGGAGTAGGTAGCACCCCTCACTCCATCACCTTGAAGGTGTACATTGGGCATGACGTCCTTACTCCCTTCAGATGCCTGGAACGGAGTGGGACGACTGTCACGACTTCATTATTAGCTCATTTTTTCTCTACTCAAGGGCATGAATCTTGATTGAATCATGGTGAAACACCCGTCAGAGGTAGTTCACCCCGCTTGCCAAGCCTCGGAACTTGGGGATTAGATGGTTGTTCCACACTCTAGATGGTCAACTTATTTAGAACTCCTCAGAAACCTCCGCAAATGGTCGAACCCGTTTTGACACCAAGTCTTTGAGCTTAGTCTTAGGAACAAGACTTAACCCCAACTCTTTGCCACAATGGCTACAAGGAGACAAGTGGACAAAACACTCGAAGATCGATGAAGACAAAAGGCCAAAGATGAATGAAGAATATATATGTGTCACGCCCAAGATGCGCGCCTATCCGTTTAAGGCACAAGGGCCTCGCAAGAGATAGAGGCGCATCTTGCCGTTAGCAAGAATAGTATCATTACAACATACAGTACTGAATGAGAAGAGTATACAAGTTGGCTTACACTCGCCACATGCTAACTTACAAAGTCACTCAAATCATAGCATCAAGTTGAACACAGGGTCCGACTACGGACGAAGTCAAACGATAAAAGAAGTTGCAAATGATACTATCAAGCTGCCCCTAAGATCACGACCAGGTCCTCTACTCATCCGGATACGTCACGTACATCCTGCCTCTCTCTTCATCATACTCCCACTGGAGCTGGGTAAGATCATCCTGCACGAACTCATCTGAACCTGCACCTGGATTGTTGTAGTAAACTGTGAGCCACAGAGGACTCAGCAATCAAGTAACCTGGGTGCCAACACTATTTAAGCTTTAGGATGGACGGGGTGATGTTTAGTTTGCAGCAGCACTAAGCAATTTTTATGGTGGCTAGATTACGCAACATGAAATAAATATCAGAGGCCTACGAAGATGATCGAATCTACAATGATCTCTAAGAGATCCTGAACACTTACTTACGTCAATCATAACCCCACCGTGTTCTCTCTCGGTTCATGTTCACGAGCAGAGACGATCACGGTTACTCACACAGTTGGTGCATTTTAATTAGAGTTTACTTCAAGTTTGCTAGAACCGGGTGTTAAACAAATATCCAAGTTGCCACATAACCGTGGGCACGGCTTTCCGAAAGATTTAACCCTGCAGGGGTGCTCCAACTAGTCCATCACAAATAACCACACTCCGCGGGAATTCCTCGACCACGGATCTCGTGATCTTCATCAGTAATTCCAAAGGAATTCCAACACCTCGAATAAACCCGAAGAAAGTCAGAGTCCTCACGCAAGACATTCGATAAAGGTAAAAAAATCCAGCAAGACCTCCCGACGTGTCGACAAACCCGATAAGAGCTGCGTATCTCAGTCTTAGGACACGACGGATAAGCTACGCGTACGGAGGCCTGATATAAATCTCCCAAGTTGCCCTGGGTTGGCCCCGCACAGTGCTCTAGTTTGGACCAACACTCATGAGGAGCACTGGCCCGGGGGTTGATTAAATTATCCACGGGTTTGCAAGACCCTATGCAATTAATTAAGTTGTTAAGCAAATGTAGTACCAATGTTGGGTCTTGCCAGACAAGTTTTAATCTCCACCGAATAAACAAGGGGGTCCCCATAACAACCCCAAGCGTGTTAGGAGCGCAAAATATGGAAAACATAACACCGGTAACAAGGAACTAATGGCGGCACGAGTGGAACAAATCACTTAGCAAAAGGCCAAGCCTTCCACCAATACCAGATATATATGTGCATTAAATTAAATAACAGAATTTATGGTGATATCCAATCCATGTTATCACATGGAACAACCTGCAACTAGAACGCTATAAGAGGGGCTGAGCAGCGGTAACTTAGCCAATCAACGGTTTGCTAGGACGTGAAGGTTAGAGGTTGGCATGGCAACAAGGGGACTGATATCATGTGGTAGGTACTGCAATTATAACGATAAGAACGAGAAACTAGCAAGCAAATATAGTATTGGGATCCGGGTACGATCATCTTGCCTGTTGGTTCTTCAGCGGAACAAGTAGCGGGATCCTCGTAGTGGTACTCTCCAGGTTCCTCGAACTCATATTCGACACTCGCGTCTACCCAATAGAAACAGCAAATAAATAGCCAAACAAGGTGCGATGCACAATCAAGATGATGCATGACCATTATAGGGAAGAATTTAACGTGGCAATCCAATTCTAGTCAAGTTTCACATGCAAAGGTGGTGGATTAATGAATCTGGAAAGAATCACATGTTAAGTTATTTAGACATGCATGAACATGGAAAATATGGATGCATCATTAAAAATTGATGGAAATGCATATAAAGATCGCGAGAAACGGAGCTACGGTTCTCGAGATACGCTCACGACAACGTACGAAGGCAAAAACACAAGTCCACCAAATACATGGGCTAATTCTTGGCATCCCAAGGTAGCCACTGGATAGGTGATGAAAAACCAATCACAATAGACTCAAGAATCACTCAATTCCGTGGAGTATAGCTCCCGCAACACCCAAAACAAAATAGCACTCAATCTGCCACAAAACAGCAACATAGCAATTTGAAAAGCTCACAACTATTGCTACAAGAACTCCACAGACACAAACAAGACATGAACAGGTTCTACTCAACACCCACATCAATTCATCAAACTACACAATCAACAAAAGAGAAACACATCCCTATGCATGGAGCTGACAAGTATGCATGATGAAAAAGATTTTTAGGGACTTAGTGAAAATTCCAGTTTTCTGGAATCTGGGTTAATAAAGTAGCAAGTTAATAGCACTGGTTAGATAACCTAGGAAGATCCAAATGGAATGAAAATTAACAGTATGGTATATGACAATATCTACTACAAATACCTAACACTAAGCATGGTCAAAACCTCAACACAACACTAGCTACACCCTGATCTTCAAGGCAAAACAATAACAGCAGATTCTCCAGATAGCCATTTTCAGACTAGCTGGACAGTAACAGAAAGTAGCTAGATAAACAGCATGGTTCCCACTGATCTGGATACTTATAACAAATAACAAAAAATACATGGAGGTTCACAACAACTTTTACTAGCAATCTCATGTTGACAACAACTCCAAAGCATGCATAGATTAATTCATATGAAAAAGACAAAAGGGCATCACAACATAAAAATGCAGTTTTCCCAAGTTGCCCCAAAGTCAAATCTGATTCCACAGGTGTGTTCCTGGGTTAAAAACTACCCCAAAATCATTACTCATACCTATATACTTGCATGGAACAAGAGGGAGCAATACTAGATCGAAAATCAACCTTAAGATCATGGGTGACTTATGTCACTTATGCATATGCAAAGAAATGAACCCAAGGTGCCTTGTGGGCTATAGAAACATGTTGGAAATGACTAAATAGCATTTCAGCATCATGTTAACATGGCATAGCATCACAAACTATAATGAACTCATCTAGAGAGGTTTTCAAGCTCATATGATCATATAGGGTTAGTCCTACACATGGAGCTACATGCACATGGATAAGATGGAAAGAGCATACACACAATAAACAACCAAAGTGTGGCTGCATATGCACCTAATGCATACACACACACACACCACTCACACACTCCAACCTATATGTGGGTTTAAGCACATAGTGCCAACACACACATATAACTCTCACACTCACATATGTGTGTATATGCACATAGGCATATACACACCACACATCAACTACACATGTGTATGTGCCTATAGCACACGCACATATGGCACACACTCCATATAAGCTCTACATACATACACATGTATGTTTGTATGAAAACACACACACCCACACTAGCAAACACACAAGCACGTGTGTGCATGCACTAAGCACATGCACACACACACCCTACTCTCACACACACTCACACTACACACTAACTCACCCTAGGGCACACACATGCACATATGTATGTATGTGCAAGAAACACATACGCACACACCACACACATATATCACACATACATGTGTATATGCAAGCATACACACACACATATATATATCACTCACCTACACACACTAACACAAGCTGGTGCTCACACACACATATATACATACACATATGCTTATAAACAAAAGAAACAAAAGAAAACAAAAGAAAAACAAACAGTAAAAACGAAAGACCCAGGGGTTAGCAGACCCCTGGGTCTGCTAACACTACTGCTACCACTGCGCTACGACGCCGGCTGCTAACAGAGAAGGGATCTCTCCCCTCTAATACACACGCACTCTGCTACCACTGACGAAACTAAAACAGAGCACAGCGGCGGCGACAGAGCAAACGCGGCGTGATTCCGACGAACTCACGGGGTCTCCGGCGACGCGATTGGGCGGAAACGAAAGAGGGACCTACGGGCGCTCCATCCCGCACCTTGCCTCCCGACGAGGGGGACCGAAGGCGAGCCCAAGCATGGAGCTTTCTAGCGGCGGCGACGGCACTACGACAAGACGGAGGGCACGCGACAGGGCTACCGGAGGCTCACCGAGGGCGGACGACAGCGACACGAGCTTGACGGAGGGGAGGAAGAGCTCGGGGACACGACGACAACGGAGGGGACGCGGGGGAAGAAGATGATGGCGGCACCTCACTGCTGCGGACGACGGCGACGACGGGGCGTCACTGCGGAGGAGCTTGGTTCCCCCTAGCAGCGGGAACGAAACGGCGGCGGCACCAGGGACCTCCCCAGCATCTCCGACTGCAACGAGCACCACCGGAGGCGCAACAACGGCGAGCTTTCTCCCACTGACTTACCTGATGCTCACTCTGAACCCATGACAGAGGAAGGAACAAGGGAAGAAGAAGGAGGAGGAAGAAGGAGGAGATGGCGGCGGCAGCGAGGGAGAGGGAAGAGGGAACCCTAGCGCGGGGGCACGGACGCCAAGGCTTAAATAGGGGGCCTCAACGTTGGAGCTAACGGCGAAGGCGACGACAGGCTGCTCTGCTCGCTGCGGTCTGCTGCCTGATGGAGAAGGGGGAAACGGGGCAGGTAGCAGCTAGCCACCGGCTGGGCCTAGTGGGCCGGCTCCACTGCTTTCTCTCTCACACTGGAATAAAAGGAGGGCTTCCCTTTAATTAAAAACATCCACAAACAAATAAAACCCCAGAGCAAATAAAAGGGTTTTAAAATTGAAACAAAATAGTTTTGAAGAGGAACTGATATGCTCTAATTTAATAAAATATAGAAAAGATTTTTAGAACAAGTAATATATTACTATAGTAATAAACAACACCTGTTTTAAATAGTTTTGCCAAACCCAAACATATGCAAATATCCCAAGATGACTTGCAATATTTATTATAAAACCCTGGCTAACACATGAACATTTTTAAAAGGGTTTTAAAACAACTTGAAACTGATGATAAATAATAAATTGGAAGAAGGGGTTTTGGGAGGAAACTTGCAAGGGGAAAAGAAAGGGAGGAGGGAGAGGTTGCCACATGCTTCACCCACATACAAACCACCCCACATCAAGCATGACACACCAAACACCACACTCTCATATCATTACCATCCATGAAAACAAGCACCACAACCAATCATGCACAACGAATGAAATGAAGATGATGCATTATGATGATGGATGAAAGATGCATGAATGCTACCAACACATGAATGACAAGGTTCACTCCAAACATAGCTCATATCACAAGGTCATACAATGGGTTACATGACAAATAAGGTAGGGACATCACTTGGGATGTCACAAGCTGGCAACTCACTCAAGTAGAAGATCTCGACAAGAAGCCTACACCGACAAACTTCAATGCCCTTATTATTAAAGACCACGAGCACCGGAAGATCAACTGCTCCAACGAAGTTAATGATTCTCCGTCGCCAAGAAACTATGCCAAAACCTTGACCCTTCTATTCTAATACGAGACATCTAGATGTCACTTACCAATGTGAGCATTCCTAGGACCAGCACGCACATGCACTACTTTGACACGTATTCCGACATTGGAATACATACGCAAGCTAGGCCCTTGCCCGAACCTCGTTCACCAAACCCTTGATATTTAGGCAAGCCTAGCATATTGCAATAACCCCGATTCACCCTTAGATGAAAGTAAGTGGTGCACTCAAAGCTATATAAGCAAGCACTTCAAGATCCAATGGAGCAATCACATCGAAGTAGAAGCCTCATGGGAACGAGAACACTACCTCACCTCTGAATTCCTACATCGTCTCTACGCCTAGCCAAGGAATCTCGGGGACAAGATTATTTTAAGGGGGGTAGGTCTATCACACCCTGTGTTTTGCCTCTTGACTAACCTTACATGACCCAAAAATCAGGGCCAACAAAAACATTTTCCTATGTGATGTGATGCTTGAACTGATTGCCATTTGCTTGCTTGTTTGATTGTGTGTTAAATCACATGGATCCTCCTTCTCTCTAAACTCATCTCCTTGATCCGGATGTTTGCCCAAAGATCATGCCATGTGAAAAGGACATAAACTATTTTTATAAAATATTATTTTGGTCAAAAAGCATTTTATTAAATTAGTATTTCAAAACCCCTTGAATTGAGATTTGTACTACAAGTCCTCAAATTGGGTGGATTGTTTTGCCCCAAAGACTTTATTTGAAACCTACTATATATAATATTTTCCAAAACCACCAAATAATAATTTTAAAGATAATTTTCCTATTTATTTAAAGGCTTTTTTAAGGCCAAAAATGGTCTTTTATAGGCGAAAATTTCTTTTATGCTTTCAAAATATTTGAGAAAATTTAGGGAAACTCGATGGACATATATTTTCCATATATAAGAGTTTAAGCACATGGTCATGTTCAAAATATTGGACAAAACCCATCAAAACCATTTCTGCCTATTTCATACATTTGAAATATTTCTATGAGAAATATTCTCAAATAAATCCAAGTGAATTACAACATGTGACATATGACATATGTGATCATCTTGCCAAGTTTCATCTCAATCCCAATTGTTTTGGTTCACCAAAATATCCCAAAACCCTCTATGTCCAGATCCAAACTTGAGCAACTCTACATTGCCAAGTGTCCCCAATTATTCTAAAACTTTGAGTCAATGTTCTAATTATCTAATAATGCAACCACACCGAGTGGTGCATCAAGTCAAACAATCCCACATGTCCAAATCACCCCAAACCCATTTCTATTGATTTCAGGAATTGGAATTTTTTTCATTATCAAGTTTCCCCATTTGGTCCCAAACTTTTTGGGCATACTCTAGTCCCCAAATGTTAACACCAAACCAAGTGGTGCATTAAGGAGAATAAATTGGCAAGATCAGATTTATATAAACCTGAATCTGTTGATTTCTAGGGTTCATTAAGTTTGCATTGGCAACTTTCATCAAATGAGCCCAAAATTGGTGAACAAGCTTATTTATCCCAATTATTTGATAAAGTTAAGTTTCATAGCAAGGGGAATCTTTATCTATCCAAAACATCTAACAAACACCTTCTGCTCATTGTTCGTACACAATAATTGAAGGACCAGAAGTGCTCTCTTTGAGCCTATATTTTTACCACAACTCCACCAAGACTCACAACATCTCCAGTAGCAACCCCAATGGCTAGCTCCATGATTGAGGGGGTGGAATCCCTAATTGCACCCCCTGGATAGCTCCATTTCCACCTCTCTCTGCTCTCTCTCACTCATGACCATTTCTAGAGCATCTAATGCCCACTCCCACCTATTTTGTTCCTTTTGTAGCTGGTAGACGCAAGTGGTCATGCCAGAGCGTGTGCAAACATGCCCATGCCAGCCAAAAGCCCGCTCTGGAGCGCATTGCAGCTCAGTCGAGCATTGACGCCATGCCTCTGACCACCTCGGGTCTCCCCAGCACGACAGTCGGGGCACCTCGATGTCCGTGACACATCATAGCCCTGTCCCCCTCCTCTCTCTCCCTCATGCTGGCCTCCCTTGCACGCGCGATGGCTGCCCAAGGGTACCAATGGGCGACCTCACATGCGTAAACCCCTGATGATTCCCTACTCCCTTCCCATGCTTCGCTAGATATAGGCCACGTCCACGAGGCCCATAGAAATGCCCTGGTTCTCGCCCGCGACCCCTAGGCGCAGCCGTGCCATGGCCATGGGCGCCGTCCACGGTGAACTCGAGCCCGACCATATAAGGCATGCCCGAGCATCCCTGTCGCCTCCTTTAGCTCCTGCACCTCCCACAAACACCCCTAGACCACCAATTAATCCTCCCCAACTCTCCATCTACTTCCATAGCCGAAGCCCCGCCGGCGGCTTCTGCTCAAATTCGAGCACGGCGGCCTGCCCCTTCCCTTGCGAGCCTCACCAGAGCGCCCCCTCCATCCCCTCGGTCCGCTCCCGTGCTCCATTCACTCCCTCTGGTGTTGGAGTTCCATGGCCACCGTTGTCAGGTCCCGTTGTGGCTAATGTTGTGCTATTCGTGGTGCTCCCCGGCGAAAACGCAGCCCCGGGGGTGGTGCAGCTCCTTCTCCTGAGCGTGCCGTCAGCACCCCTCGGCCTCCCCACTGTTTCTCCCTTGCCCAAGCGGGAGGAGGGGGAAGAAAGTGACAGGCAGGCCCCACCTATCGGCGATCCAAGGGTCGGGCCCCCTATTTAAGTGGAGATGTGCTCCGCCCGAAGTCTCTTTCGCTCAGGGAAAACGGCTTTCCCTGAGTGTGCCCTCGACGTGGCCCGATTGCCTGCGTGGCTGGACTACTAAGCCGGCCTATCTGCTGTTCTGTGCCCTGGGCATGATATAGCCTTTTAGCTATAACAATTTCTCCTCTTCTTTTTCCCAAGTAATTCAAAAATCCATCTTAAATTCATATGACCTCTAATTTTGATGATTCAAATTCCTATATTCTTCTAAAATCCAATTCTACTTAATGATATAACTTCCATATCTTTCCACTACAAGTTTTGCACTATTCATATTTAAATTCTAATTTGAACTAGCAATTGCGCCACTAGTAAAATCCCTAGAGCATTCATTATAGCTCCAAATGGACTGATTCAACTTCCTAGGTGCATGTAAAATCATGTCTTAGCATCTGAACATTTTGCATTACACTTATTCTGTTATGTCAAATATAGGATCATTTCTTAATATATGACCCACATTGCAAATCCCTAGAATATTCATTCCAACTCCAAATCCAGTGAAACCACGTTCTAAAATCTTCTAAAATCATTCCTTAATTGTTGGGTGCATCCACCCATTTTTATAGAAATATTTTTTGTAGACTTCTTAGGATCACCAATTCCCCTATTTCCACCATTCAAACTGCCCCCTTGACCCACATCCAATAAAACCTCCTTGGTTATTTTTATCATGACCAGAGGTTTCCAAGAAAAATAAAAATCCTACTTATAGAAAACTTCTACTTCTCTACTTGTTGTGTTGCTTATTCCGGTTATTTCCGGTGATAGATGACGAAGTAGCCGAAGTGCTCGGAGTTGGACGAGAAGCATGTGAAGACCTCGAATACTTTGCTGAGCCACGCGAGCAGCCCTTTGACCATGACTATGAAACCCTTTTATTGCATGGAATATAACACTTATTTCCGTGATGTTGATCATATGAATGTGGTGACCACCTTGGTGGGTTTGCCTCCGATACTTTTACCATTGATACTTGCATCATGCCTGACCCTACCTTCCTATGAGGGTTGTGTGGGTGGGAGTAGTTATTATGCTTAGTAGATGCTACGCAAAGTGGACCAGGAATATGCATGGTGATGGAAACGCAAGTGATTTCAAAGACTTTTTGAAAACCCTGTTGGGTGTCACTAATGCCTGAGGAAGAGGATGTTGAGACAGGTAACCACTTCAGAAAGAAGTGGTGTACTAGAACGAGATGTGAGTGTGTTTTCAAAAACGGGTTAGATTTAAGATTTGTCGATCGTCCCAACCTTACATGCACAACCACGATACCCCTTATAGGACGGGGCTTTGTTGATTACCTTGGTGGGTACTAGCAAAGAGCCCACATTATTAGTGGAGGGAGTGATGTGGTCACTCCTGATACGGGGTCATACCAGAAAGGATGATCATGTGTTGTCTTCACACGCACCGAGCTCACCGTTGGTCCCTTCATGGATGGTATGATCTGGAGTGAGGCTCGTGGGATGTACATCATGAGGGATGGGTACCAATTGAGTGGAATCTTTGTTTAGTATCACTAGGGGAAAGTGTAGGATCAAAAGTAGGTCTAGAGGGGGGCTGACTAGACTACTTGACCAATTAAAAATCTACTTTTCCCAATTTTAAGTGTTGGCAGACTTTAGCATTCATGGCAAGTCAAGCACACCCTACACATGCATGTCTACGAGTATAGTAGCGGAAAGTAAAGACAAGCATGATTAGTAAAGGAAGAGTAGGAAGATCAAATGCAATTTGGAGACACGATGATTTTTCCCGTGGTTCCGATAGGTGGTGCTAGCGTACATCCACGTTTATGGAGTCTTCAACCCACAGAGGGTAATGGTCGTGAGAGTCCATGGAGGGCTCTACCCTTGGAGGGTTCCACAAAGAAGCAACCTTGACTATACCATGATGGCCTACATCCATGGAGTACTAGCCTAACTTGGGGTAGATCTTCACGAAGTAGGTGATCACCTTGCCCTTACAAACTTCTTGGTTCACTCCACAACACGAAGTAGGAGGCTCCCAAGCGACACCTAACAAATCTAGGAGGCACCACCCTCCAATAGGTAATAGCATCTATAATGTTGATGAACTCCTTGCTCTTGTGCTTCAAGATGATTGACTCCTCAACACACAATCACTCTCTCAAAGATTTCGCTTGGTTGAAGACATTGATTGGGTGGAAAGCAACTTGGCAAGGCTAGAGATCAAGATTCATATGGTTGGAATGTAATGGCATGATCTCAACACATGAGTAGGTGGCTTTCTCTCAAAAAATCGAATAGGATAAGTGGGGATCTGTTCTGGATGCTTCTCTTATGAGTGAGTGATGGTGGAGGGGTATATATAGGCATCTCCAAAAATCCAACTGTTGCACCAGATAAGTCCAACTCGGTGACCCCGATGTGTTAATATTGGTGGTAGCGAGTTGCCTAAAAGGTAGTAACTTTTGAATCTCGGTGAGACCGAGACATAAAACTCGGTTGCACCGATAAGGTGACCAACGGTCAGATTGCCAAACTCGGTGACGCTGATTCAACAAACTCGGTCGGGCCTATTTTGTGAATTTGCGTAACAGAAAGTTGGCAACCCAAACTCGGTGGCACCAAATCAGAATCGGTAGCACCGATGGGCTAGGATTTGTCTTGAGTCTGTTTGAGGCTGAGAATCGGTTACACCGAGTGGGAGTGTTGGTTGCACCGATTTTGGATATTTGTCTATGGAGAGACATTTGTTGAAGAGCTTGTGGATGTATGTGGTGACTATCACTTGTGCACGTATGAGCATTTTCTTCACCAACAGTACCTTAACCCCCTTTTGATAGTATTGGATTTCCTATGCACTCAAAGTGATTTCTCATAAAGTAAAATGTAGAGTCCCCTTGCTTGAATCTTTGCCAAACTATTTCCTTGCATCTTGGTATATTCCACAATCCTTTTGCCAGCCCATCGTTGAACTTTTCCTGAAACATGCTTAGTGGAAACATTAGTTCAATGACATATATGTTGTTATTAATTACCAAAACCACCAAGGGAGCAAATGTGCTTTCAATCTCCCTGTTTTTGGTAATTGATGACAACATATAGATCAAAGCTTCAACATATGATATAATCAATGAATATAATCGTCGCTTTGAGAAGTATGTGATAAGCAAGAGCTCCCCCTAAATTTGTGCCTAATTTTAACTTTGCTTTTGAATGCAAATGCACAATTGATTAGGTACACAGGGCACTCTTCCATGTCACGTACAACTTGGTGGTGTGCGAGAGTAAATAAGAGTTAATATCATAGCACAACACATCAAGCAAAGTGAATGATCATCTCATAACCTTCAAAAGGATAGGAATTAGTAGCAACACACATTAAAATGTATGATCAAACACGAGAAAAAGTTTAACACATGCAACCAAAAGACCAAATGTTTTTAAAACAGCAATAAGAACCAAACTCTCTCTCACTCGAAGCCTAAAGATCTATATACAACGTCTCCCTCTTTGGCAACAAGTTACCAAAAAGTTCAAAGAGATATAGCTAATCATTCTTCTGGAGCTGATCTCCTCTGGTGCTTGATGTCAGAGTCGAGAGAAGTGCGTCGGGGAAGACATCTGAAGATGTCGTGGACAGAGTTGGAGTAGCAACTGGTGGCGCTGGAGGAACTGATGGAGCTGAGGTGACAGTAGTAGGTGCTGATGAAGAAGGCCTCGTCTCTGGAGCTGGCACTATGGTAGATCTAACCTGGGTAGTGAAGCAAGTAGCGTGCCTGAGAGGAGAGACATCCTCCTCATCATCATCATCTGTGGAATGAGGAAGTGGCATAGAGTCAACTTCCTTCTTGAGCTCAATCATGGTCCTATTCAGTCCATCTACCTTGTCACTGAGGGTCTTGATCCTGGTCTCAATGCGGGATCACCAGAAGAGTGTCTAGAGGGGGGTGAATAGACTACTAGCAGTAAACTAAAACCTAACCTTTTCCCAAGTTAATTGGTTGGCAGATTTTAACAGTTTTAGCAAGACTAGCAAGTCTAAATATCCAACACATGCAAGTCAACAAATATGGTACCGGAAAGTAAAGACATTGCACAAGAAGTAAAGAGTTGAGATATGGAGATCAAACGCAATTTGAGACGCAAGGATTTTTCCAATGGTTCCGATAGGTGGTGCTATCGTACGTGCACGTTTATGGAGTCTTCGACCTACGGAGGGTAACGGTCGCGAGAGTCCACGGACGGCTTCACCCACAAGGGTCCACGAAGTAGCAACCTTGACTATTCCATAACGGCTTCCGTCCACGAAGTACTAGCCTCACTATGGGTAGGTCTTCACGAAGTAGGCGATCTCCTTGCCCATACAAACTTCTTGGTTCAATTCCACAACCCGAAGTAGGAGGCTCCCAAGCGATAGCTAACCAATCTAGGAGGCACCAGCCTCCAAAAGGTAATAGGCTCAGTAATGCGATGAACTCCTTGCTCTTGTGATTCAACATGATACTCTCCTCAATAAAAAAACACTCTCTCACATATTTGGCTTGGTAGAAGAGAGTGTATTGGTGGAAAGAAACTTGGGGAGGCTAGAAATCAATATCCATATGGCTGGAGTGGAAGATCTTGACCCCAACACAAGGATAGGTGGTTCTCTCTTAGAAAACTAATATGATTGGTATGGAATAGTTATGAGTGCTTCTCTTTTGAGTGGGTGGTGGTGGAGGGGTATATATAGGCATCTCAAAAAATCCAACCATTAGACACAA
Organism: Hordeum marinum; assembly: GCA_022496015.1. Taxonomy (NCBI): domain Eukaryota; kingdom Viridiplantae; phylum Streptophyta; class Magnoliopsida; order Poales; family Poaceae; genus Hordeum; species Hordeum marinum. Next base: position 123,891,342 of record CM039676.1, on the reverse strand, counting down.
TAAGTCAGAATCGGTGGAACCGATGTGTGAATCTCGGCTGTATCGAACTGACTTAAAGTTAGCAACTTTTGAATCTCGGTGAGACTGATATAGGAATCTCGGTTGCACCGATAAGGTGGCCAATGGTCAGAATTTCCAATCTCGGTGACGGAGATTCGATAATCTCGGAGGGACCGAAACTGTGAACTTGCATAACAGAAAGTTGGCAGCCCAACTTGGTGGCACCGAATGCAGTATCGGTTGCATCGAAAAGCTAGGGTTTGGCTGAGTCTGTCTATGGTTTGGAATCAGTGGCACCGGGATGGAAATGTTGGTTTCACCGATTGTGAATATTTGGCTTTGGACAGACTTTGGTGGGAGAGTTTGTGGGTGTCTTTGGTGACTATCACTTTTGCACGTATGAGCATTTTGTTCACTAACAAAACCTTACCCCTTTTAATAGCATTGGCTTTCCTATCGACTCAAAGTGATTTCTCGCAAATATAAAATGTAGAGTCCTCTTGCTTGAAGCTTGGCCAACCTATTTCTTCTCCTTATTCTTCATGGGGATACTCTCCACACTTATTCTTGCCAACCCAACTATCCATGGACTATTATCAGAAATACACTAGATAAAGGTATTAGTCCAAGAGAAAATGTATGTTTTCATGAATTAATAAAACCACCACGGGAGCCTGTTGTGCTTTCAATCTCCCCCTTTTTGGTACTCGATGACAACATACAATCAAGCTTCAAATAAATATATGTGTGGATATAATGAAGACTTTGAGAGACACATGACTTATATTTGCTCCCCCTAAATGTGTGCAGTCCTTCAAAGGATAGTTGCTTTGGAATGCATGGACACACCTATGGATGAAGGGATATGAGGAGTCATGTGTATATTGGCTATATGCATCAAAATATACATGAATGAGATGTGTCCTTGTTCAAGACTTCACTCTTGCAAACAATATGTGCAGGAAGCAAGAGATCATCTTGACCAAGAGTATGATGCAAATACTTACCTTGAGTTCTTGAGCATTCTAGTAGTAGAAACACACTTGAGAAAACAATGTTAGGAAACACAAGAGTATTCTACTAATCAAAGGCAATAGAACTCAAAATAACCAAGATGTGGAGAACATATATAAGATGGTATTCTTTGAGATTAATATGTCTCCAAGATCATTTAGAACTTTCTCCCCTTATATATGAAAATAGTAGTTCATCCTCTCCCCTTGAATCTCAGCATGTAGATATTGGGATTAGATAGGGTGAGAAAAGTTCTAAAGTGAACAGTCAAATAAAATAAGCTCAATAATATTCTCCAAACATATTTTACCCCTACTTGGTATTCTCACCTTGTTTATATAAGTAAATGCTTGATGTCTGCTCTACCCCTTAATCATATATCCCCCTTTGCATAAGCATGTAACTCTCCCTTTAGCATGAAGCTTTGTTATTCTCCCCCTTTGGCATTAATTTCCAAAAAGGTCAAATTTAGGAGTAGGTACAGGGATCATTGAGAAGGAAGGGATCCTCGAGAACAAGGGTCATTGAAAGTAGGGTTCATAGAAAAGAACTGAGGGAATCATTGAAGGCAACTTCTCTCCCTAAGGTAAATAGTAGTGAGTTATTGTTAAGTATTCTCCTCCTTTGAGCTAGGGATCCTTGAATAAAGAATTTCTCCCCCTAAGTTTTGCTTGTTATTATCCCCCTAAGTTTTCTTATAGAAGGGATCATTGAAGTAATAGAAGAAGAACAGATTAGAGAAAAACAAATCGGTGACTCTAAGACAGATAGATTGATGATACCGAGAGTTTGTAGTGCAGCTTGTTTGCAATTTTGGTAGAACCAAGATATCTGATTCGACGGCTCCGAGGCTAAAATAGAAATAAAGGAATAAGGGACCAAGTTTATATTTTCAAAGAGTCAAAACAAAATATTTTTAAAGGAAAGAGAAGGACATCATCTAGAGAAGATTTGAGTGGTTATGAGAGATCATGCAAATAGAGAACAAGCCACAAAAGATTCTTAATTGGGTGATGGGAGGTGACTAGGTCACCTATATTAGAGTATATTGACTTAGGATCCAAGAAAGAATACTTGATCATAGTTCATTAAGCTCAAAATGGGGCTACCATTTTTCGACTAAGCATTTTAATGTCTTCATATCAGTTGAGTTGCTTTAGCTCATGACTGGGAGTAAAGCATTTCCAAGGTTATGAGTGCATACCTTTGAGTGATGTTGATGACGTTGCTCGTAGGTGAACTTGTTGAGGATGCTCGAGGTTGATGAAGAACATCTTGAGTTGGGAGCAATCCTTCTCGTTATAGTACACTTGTTACCTACAAAGGTTAGTCATGCAAGGAAGAACAATAGGTATATCCATTTGACATGATACTAATTGAGATTTTGCAATAATGATCAAGTATATGTCAAGGATATGTTTTTGTCATCTTTTTCCTTCCATCATCAAGAGGGGCTGTGGATACTTGGTCAAGACAAGATTGCTTATGATTGGAGTTGGTTGCAATCTCGTGGAATGAAGTTCTTCCAAGTACCTACAAACGATTAGATGCAATACAAGGGAACATAGAATTTCATGGCATAGGATAACATGTTAGGAATATCATGGAAGTATTAAGAAGGCTCATGCCCTTGCAAGCATCCGAGTGAGTCTAGCTCAAGTTTAAAGCATCAATGACGCTCAACTCACTCCTCAAGTGACAAAAAGTTTTCTCATCAAGTAGCTTGGTAAAGATATCAGCCAATTGCTTGTTAGTGCGAACATGCTTAAGATTAATATCTCCTTTGGCAACATGATCACGAATAAAATGATGTCAAACTTGAATATGCTTAGTTCGAGAATGTTGCACAGGATTATGACCAATCTTAATAGCACTTTCATTGTCACACATTACTGGAACATTTTTAACATGGATTCCAAAATCCTTAAGCATTTGTGTCATCCATAGTAATTGCGCACAACAAGATTCAGCAGCAATATACTCAGCTTCGGCTGTAGATAGAGATACCGAGTTTTGTTTCTTGGAGGACCAAGACACAAGAGATCTACCCAAAAATTGACAAGTACCCGAGGTGGATTTTCTATCAACCTTGTAACCGGCATAGTCCGAATCGGAATAGCCAACAAGATTAAAAGAAGATCCCTTGGGATACCAAATGCCAAAGTTTGGTGTTTGTATCAAGTATCTCACAATACGTTTCATGGCCAAATGATGACACTCCTTAGGTGCAGCTTGATATCTAGCACACATGCAAACACTAAGCATAATATCGGGATGATATGCACATATATATAGCAATGAACCAATCATAGGTTGATAAACCTTTTGATCAACCGGTTCATCCTCCTTGGTAAGATCAACATGTCTACTAGTTGGCATGGGAGTTTTCATACCTTTGCACTCCTGCATGTTGAATTTCTTGATCAAGTCCTTGGTATACTTAGTTTGAGAGATGAAAGTTCCTTGTTTTGATTGCTTGATTTGCAATCCGAGAAAGAATTTCAGCTCACACATCATGGACATCTCATACTTCTCGGACATCAACCTTACAAATCTATCACTAAATTGAGGGTTAGTGGAACCAAAGATAATATCATCCACATAGATTTGGCACACAAATAATTCACCATTAACTCTCTTAGCGAACAAGGTTGCATCCATTTTACCAATTTCAAAACCTTTTTCAATAAGAAACTTCGTTAAGCATTTGTACGAAGCACGAAGGGCTTGCTTAAGACCACAAAGGGATTTACGAAGCTTGTAAACATGATTAGGTTTCTTATGATTCACAAAACATGGTGGTTGCTTAACATAAACCTCTTCTTAAATTTCACCATTTAAAAAGGCGCTTTTAATGTCCATTTGATAAAGTGTGATATCATGGTGATTAGCATAGGCAAGAAGAATGCGAATAGCTTCAAGTCTAGCGATGGGGGCATAAGTCTCACCGTAGTCCATACCTTTGACTTGAGTATATCATTGGGCCACGAGACGTGCCTTGTTGCGTACGACTTGATCGTCTTCGTCTTGCTTGTTCCGAAACACCCATTTGGTTCTGATGATGTTGTGCTCATCCTCGGGCTTCTCCACGAGTGTCCACACTATGTTCCTTTCGAAGTTGTGAAGCTCTTCATGCATGGCGTTCACCCAATCCGCGTCTTCAAGAGCTTGTTCTACCTTCAAGGGCTCAATGCTAGAGATGAAAGAATAATGCTCACAAAAGTTATCTAGACGAGTTTTAGAGCGAGTGATGCTAGATGGTGGATCTTCTTCTTCATCATCATCATCTCCTTCATCTTCGTTGTTGTTGACGGTGTCGTTCCCTTAAGGTGGTGGTGAAGGAGGTTGTGGTGGATCTTCATGATGTACTTCCTCCTCTTCATCATCTTGTCGTGTACCGCTTGTGGTTGCCTCCATGTCATGTTGTGCTTCACCTTGTCGTGAAGTAGGGACTTCAACTTGAGTTGATGAAGTACTTTGCTTCACCTCCACGGGACGAATCTTGCTGATGGGTAAATCTAGGATAGCTTCCGAAGGATCCTTATCACCTACATCATTTCGCAATTGTTCGACTTGCGAACCATTAGATTCATCAAACTTCACATCTACAGTCTCTTCAACTTTTCGAGTGAAGTTGTTGTAGACACGGTAAGTGTGAGAATTCGATCTGTAACCAAGTAGGAATCCTTCATGAGATTTAGGAGAAAATTTAGTATGACGATGCTTGTCAAGAATGTAGCACTTGGAGCCGAATACCCGAAAGTATCCAACTTGGGGTTTCTTACTGGTGAGTAGCTCGTATGTCGTTTTTATTGAGAAGCTTGTGCAAGTAAAGTTGGTTTGTGGCATGACATGCTGTTTCCAAAAGTGTCTTGCCATCTTGTATTCGTCAAACATCGTTCTAGCCATCTCAATAAGCGTCCGGTTCTTCCTCTCAACAACTCCATTTTGTTGAGGCGTGTACGTAGCCGAGAAATCATGTGAGACACCTTCTTCGTCAAGAAAGGTATCCACATGGGTCTTCTTGAACTCTGATCCGTTATCGCTCCGACCTTTCTTGATCTTCACTTGAAACTGATTTTGTGCTTTGCAAACGAAGTTCTTGAAGATCTTTTGAACCCACGACTTATCATCAAGGAAGAATACCCACGTAAATTTGGAAAAATCATCAACTATAACTAGACCATAGGAATTTCCACCGACACTCTTGTAAGCATTGGGACCGAAAAGGTCCATGTGAAGTAACTCGAGTGGTCTCCTAGTAGTCATGATATTTTTAAAAGGATGACTTCCACCTACTTGCTTTCCAGCTTGACAAGCACTACAAAGTCTATCTTTGTCAAAGATAACATCTTTAACACCAAGTATATGGTCAACTTTAATAAGCTAGTCTAAATTACGCATGGCAACATGTCCTAAAGTGTGAGTCTTGGATCTCTTAGTGAAATCAACAATGTATAGATCACCTATATGGATACTGGCAAAGACCATTTTATGATTATCTTGACGAAACACTTGGCAATCTACTTTCGTGAATAACACATTGAAACCGAAATCAGCAAGTCTAGATATGGAAAGAGAATCAACGAGCATAACATTTTGAATAGCGCTATCATGGGATATGGCCACCTTACCAAGACCAAGTACCTTACCCTTGGAGTTGTCTCCAAACGTTACGTACCTTCGCGGTCCATGGTTTGGTGTGATCTCTTCAAACATTTCTCTATCTCCGGTCATATGATCGGTACATCCGCTATCGAGAATCCACTCTTCTCCTCTGGACATGTAATCCTTGAAGTTTTCCATCAGACTTAGATTCTTCATGATCTTCTCATACTCGATGTCGAACAGATCATCTTCATCATAGTAGCCATGTTCCACATTATAATCATCAAGTGAGAAATCCTTGTCATAAAGAACAAGAGATTTGTTAGGATGGTGATCATGACAATATTCAAGTTTATAAATGTGAAGGGCCTCTATAATGATATTGTTGATAGTTGTGACATCTCCTTTAGCATGCATGAGGTCTCTAAGATCAAATAGACAATCATCAAACTTAGGATCGCTAGGCGTCATTTTATGAAAGGCAATAGTTTTATGAAGAATTTCATCAAGATTATTCAATGCGTAGTTTGGATATCATTTGTCCAAATCATACCACAAAGTGTAAGCACACACAAAGTTCTTCATTTGGTTGAGCACATTTCTAGTCAAAGCTATAACAATAAGACTAACAGTTCTAAGATTGTATAGCATATCAATTTCCTCTTCGTGTGTGGGATGCAAGGGATCAATAGGAGGCTCATCGGGGCACATTATATATTTGCACAATTAAAATTCAGTAAACAGCTCAAGCATCAAAGTTTTCCATTGACTATAATACTCTCCATCAAGAATAGGCACTCTACAACTCAAACTCCCAATACTAGACACATCCATCTTCCTCCTCGGTGATTAAACTGAAACAATGGAGATCAAAGCTCTGATACCAATTGATGGATCACTAGAAGAGTATCTAGAGCAGGGGTGAATAGACTACTAGTAGTAAATTAAAACCAAAACTTTCCCAAGTTAATTGGTTGGCAGATTTTACCAATTTTAGCAAGACTAGCAAGTCTATATACCCAACACATGCAAGTCAACAAATATGGCAGCGGAAAGTAAAGACATTGCACAAGAAGTAAAGAGTTGAGATATGGAGATCAAACGCAATTGGAGACGCAAGGATTTTTCCCATGGTTCCGATAGGTGGTGCTATCGTACGTCCACGTTTATGGAGTCTTCAACCCACAGAGGGTGACAGTCGCGAGAGTCCACGGACGGCTCCACCCATAAGGGTCCACGAAGTAGCAACCTTGACTATTCTATAATGGCTTCCGTCCATGAAGGACTAGCCTCACTATGGGTAGATCTTCATGAAGTAGGCGATCTCCTTGCTCGTACAAACTTCCTGGTTCAATTCCACAACCCGAAGTAGGAGGCTCCCAAGCGACACCTAACAAATCTAGGAGGCACCACCCTCCAAAAGGTAATAGGCTCGATAATGCAATGAACTCCTTTCTCTTGTGCTTCAAGATGATACACTCCTCAACACACAATCACTCTCTCACATATTTGGCTTGGTAGAAGAGATAGTATTTGTGGAAAGCAACTTGGGGAGGCTAGAAATCAATATCCATATGGTTGGAGTGGAAGATCCTGACCTCAACACAAGGATAGGTGGTCTCTCTCAGAAAACTCATATGATAGGTATGGAAAAGTTCTGAGTGCTTCTCTTTCAAGTAGGTGGTGGTGGAGGGATATATATAGGCATATCCAAAAATCCAACCGTTACACACAATAAGTCAGACTCGGTGGAACCGATGTGTGAATCTCGGCTATACCGAAGTGACTTAAAGTTAGCAACTTTTGAATCTCGGTGAGACCGATATAGGAATCTCGGTTGCATCGATAAGGTGACCAACGGTCAGAATGTCCAATCCCGGTGACAGCGATTCGATAATCTCGGAGGGACCGAAACTGTGAACTTGCGTAACAGAAATTTGGCAGCCCAACTCGGTGGCACCAAATGCAGTATCAGTTGCACCAAAAAGCTAGGGTTTGGCTGAGTCTGTCTAGGGTTTGGAATCGGTGGCACCGGGATGGAAATGTTGGTTGGACCGATTGTGAATATTTGGCTTTGGACAGACTTTGGTGGGAGAGTTTGTGGGTGTCTTTGGTAACTATCACTTCCGCACGTATGAGCATTTTGTTCACCAACAAAACCTTACCCCCTTTTAATAGTATTGGATTTCCTATGGACTCAAAGTGATTTCTCACAAATATAAAATGTAGAGTCCTCTTTCTTGAAGCTTGGCCAACCTATTTCTTCTCCTTCTTCTTAATGGGGATGCTCTCCACACTCCTTTTTGCTAACCCAACTCTCCATGGACTATTATCTGAAATACACTAGATAAAAGTATTAGTCCAAGAGACAATGTATGTTGTCTTGAATTGTCAAAACCACCAAGGGAGCATGTTGTGCTTTCACTCAAAGATCCTCACAAGGGCCCTTGACAACTTGCTCTTCCTCCTCCTCCTCAGCAGCAGCATCAGCAGCCTCCTCAGAGTCATCATACATTGAGGTAGGCCTGCCAATAACATGGATAATCCTCTTCCTGGCTTTCGTCTCACTTGCCTTCTTAGGCAATGACCTCCTTGGGGGCTCAATGGTCATGGTAGCCCTGGCACTTTCAGGTGCTCTCATAGACTCTAGAGGGGCATATGTCTTGCTGACTGTCCTCCTGGAAGAGGTGACTTCATTTGCTGACTTCCTGGCAGCCTTGTCTTGCTTCTTGGCAAGAATTTCCTCAGGCATAAAATCTGAATCCTCCTCATCTGAATTGAGCTTCCTCCTGGTCCTAGTAGCAGCCTTGGGAAACCCATGAGAACTAGGGGTGCATGAGTCTGAAGATGAGATAGACCTAGGGCTAGTGCCTGAACTCATGTCAATGTTTTGTTCCTGCAAATTTTGACTATCCTCAGCATCTGACATATCTGACCCTGTGAATAGAGTGTAGTAGAGTAGAAGAAGATATGTCATCACAAAATGCAGCTGTTTCTTGAAAGTTTGAATAGAAAAATCATAGATGTAGTTCATAGCAAAATTGAATTTTGATGTCACCGAGTCAAATCTTCCGGTGCTGCCAAGACACACAAAACCCTTAACCGAAACTTGGCAATAGTTTCGGTCGGACCAAAATTTTCCACTTGGCATCACCGAGTTTTGTCCTCAGTGGCACAAAAAGGAAATAGGTGGGAACCGATTTTTTGACTCGGTATCACCGAGATGGAATCTTGTGGTCAACTAAACCTAAAATTCTTTGATTCGCTAGAAAATTGAGATTTCTAGAGGATTGAGAAGGTTGCAAATGGTGGATTAATGATAAAACAAACTCCAATGCGCAAGATTTGGAAGGGGAGCGCAAGGAGGGCTGAATCCATACCCTAGCTCGGTGATGGATCTGATACGGTGGTGACGATGGAGAAGATTTCCTCGGCGACGGCGATTCCCAGCGGTAGAGATGCTCGGGGAAGCAAAGGTGATGACCAGGGGCCTCGAATCAGTAGCGTAGGGTTTTGAGGGGGCGACAGTTGAAGAATAATTTCAAAGGTCGGGTCTGCCTCCTTATATACCCGCGATTGTCGATGACACCGATTCTAAATTTTTAGTGTCATCGAGTTTCCCAACTGTCAGTTGATAGGGAAACTCGGTGTAAGCGAGAATATGGAATCGATAGTACCGAGATAGAAAACCAGAGCAACTCTAGGCATTCGGTGAGACCGAGATTTGTGAGTTGGTTCCACCGAGATGCACTTGGGAGGTTTTAATGGTTAGTCCTTTGTCGATACGGGACTCCGAGTTGTCCTCACACAGAGAGATCGAAAAGTACTTGTTCAAATTTTTTGATGTGGCATGAATAGAATATGAGGTGAGAAATCATATATAGCTAGAGGAGTGGTCCTAGGCATTCTGGTACATCCAATTGGAAAAATAAAAATAAAAAGCCAAATAGCAACAATTGGATGTCCTCGAATGAGTAAATAAATGCAGACCAACATGCTCACGCAATAAGATGTCAAATGAAACCATGGCAAACATGCACAAACACACTAGCATCTAACAAGCACTTTGGCGATGATGGAGTCATCTATATATGAGTATATTGACTTAGGATCCAAGTAAGAATACTTGATCATAGGTCATACTCATCGTTTAAGAACAAGTGGGATTTCCACTATTACATAAAGCATTTAATGTTGTCACATACTATGAGATGCTTTGACTCAAGTGTTAGAGTAAAGCTCCCCCTTGATGTGTCATCCCCCCATAGGCGGGATAAACTAACCTTGGGTTTTGTCGATGAAGACTTCATGTAGGTGAAGTAGTGGTGGATGCTCAAAGTTGATGAAGATCACCATGAGTTGGGAGCATCGTTGTTGTTTCATTACTCTTCTCACCTACATGAGTTAGTCCCAACACACAACAGACAAATACAAGGATATCTATGGACATGGAGTGCAAAGCATACATGATGATGTCCATTGATTTGTTGATTACCTTGTCCCTTGCTTACCTTTGAGGGAATGTGTGACTCCTTGAACTATTGCATGATGTTGATGTTGATTGCAATTAGTTCTTGCCAATAACGGCGGAGTCACCCCTCATGAACTTATCTAGTTCTTCTTCTTGTGGACCCACATCAAGTTGATGGGGATCCTTGGTGTTGAAGTAGCACTTGTAGAAGTTGAGCTAGTAGTATCCTTGGGAACCCACTTCACCATATCTCGGGATTCATCTTCATATGAGTCAATGTCCTCTTGAAGCTTGTTCTTGCCCTTGAGCTTGGGTCTTGTGGTGGAAGGTCATCTTGAGCTTTTGTTCCCCTTGGGGAGAGTATTTTCATACTTCTCCTTTTGAGGAACAAACTTGGGATTGGGATATTGACCTTCTTCCCATTCAATTCCATCAGCATTGAAGTAGCCAATGCCATGGTTCTTTCGATATCCTCCGTGCTTGCGTACAATCTCCTCAAATTGTTTGCACCCATCAAGACTCTTGTAGATACCTTTCTCTATAATCCCTTTCAAAAGTTCATTTTCTTGCTCAAGTGTAACTTGGCTAAGAGAAGGGTTAGTGGGATCAATAGAACTACTAGAAGCAATATCATTGGTTTTATCATTTTATTGCTACTAGTTGAAGAACCTTTCTTGCCTTTGTTACTAGCTTTCTTAGTCACAACTTGTGGCATGAACATAGACAAGAGAAGTCGTTTGGCTAGATAAGAGGAAGTCTTCTTTCGAAGATCGTCATTGATAGCTTTAAGGAACTCATGCTCTTGCTCTAAATTGAGCTTCTCGAAGTGGAGCTTCTCAAGTGTCCTTTCAACCTCTCTATGATCTTGTAGTGTAGACTCATGAGCTAACTTAGGAGTTTTTAGTTCTTGAGTTAGTCATTCTATTTCCAACTTATCATCATCACATGACTTTTCTAGACTAGAGTGATTACTAGCAAGTTCATCTTGACTAACATTACTAGATTTGTCAAATAGCAATTCATCTTTAATTAACAAGTCATCCTCGTCACTATTGAAATCAAGATACTTGGGGTGTGATACCTTGGGCCCTTTATCCATGAAGCAACATACACTCCCTTCATTTGGTGAATCAAATAGGTCATAGGAGTCGGTTGTCACTAGTGCAAGTCCGGCAACACCTTCATTTTGACTATAGTCGGAGTTGGAGTGGTAGCTTCTCTCGGAGTGGTTGTCGGATTCAGAGGAGGAAACCCATTCATCAACATGAGGTAGATGTATTCTTCTTGAGTAGCTCTTGGTGTAATTGTCCTTCTTCTCTGAGTCCCTACTTCTCCTTGAGGGTCTTCGTTCATAACGATCATCCCTACTCCTTCTCTCTCTTTGAGGTTACTCATCTCTTGAGCTTTGTCTTCTTGGTGACTCTTCTTTCCTTTGGTAAGGAGTCGGGTACTCACTGGAGTAGTGTTCGGGCTTCCCACAATTGTAGTAGTTTTGGCCATTACTTGACGAACACTTCTCTTCATATCTTGAGTTGGAGCTTAGATCTTTTCCTCTATTCTTGTAGAACTTGTTGAATTTCTTGACCATGAGGTTTATCTCTTCATTTGTGACAAGATTGTTGCTTGAGGTTGCGGGAGCATCACTTGTGGACTTGTAAGCACCGCTAGACTTATGGTGAAGCTCTTCCTTGTCCTTGATTGTCATCTCATGAGCAACAATCCTTCCAATCACTTTCGTTGGCTTGAGATCTTTGTAGTTAGGCATCATTTGGATCAATGTGCAGACAGTATCATATCATTCATCCAAAGCTTGAAGTATCTTCTTGATGATGAATTTGTCGGTCATTTCTTCGCTTCCTAAGCCGACAATCTCAGTTGTGATGACAGCTAGCCTAGATTACATCTCAGCAACTCCTTCACCATCCTTCCTCTTGAACTTGTCAAGCTAACTTTCAAGAACATCCAACTTGGACTCTCTCACAGATTTGGTACCTTCATGCATATCAAACAAAGTATCACAAATCTCTTTTTCATTCTCAAGACGATTGATTTGGTTGAACTCTTTGGGGCATAGGCAGTTGAAGATAATGTCACATGCTTGAGCATTTAATTGCAACATCTTCAATTCATCCACAATCGCTTCTCGATCCAGTTCCCTTCCATCCACAAAGAATTCACCTTGCAATCCAACATGGGGAACAACCCAAATGGCGGGGTTACGACCAATAAGATGCATTTTCATTTTGTGCTTCCAGCTAGCAAAATTAGTGCCATCAAAGTATGAACCTCCACGGTGATAATTTCCCTCACCTGACGCCATACTCTCCTAGGTTGTGAAACAAATGCAATGGAGACCAACCTGAGCCGTCGGGAGCGTCAACGGCACCCCTCGGCCTCGCATCCCCTGTTTCTCCCCTGCCTGAGCGGGAGGAGGGGAAGAACCCGGTAGGTGGGCCCCACCTGTCGGCGAGCCAAGGGCCAGGCCCCCTGTTTAAGTGGAGACGGGATCCGCCCGGAGTCGCTTTCGCTCAGGGAAAACGGCTTTCCCCGAGTGCGCCTTCGACATGGCCCGATTGCCCGCGCGATTGGACTACTGGGATTGCTCATGTGTTGTTCTGGGCGCGATATAGCCTTTTAGGTATAACAATTTCTCCTTTTCTTTTTCCAGGGTAATTCAAAAGTACATAGTAAATTCATATGATCTCCAATTTTGATGATTCAAACTAGATCATTGATGGCGCGCGTTGCCGTGCCCGTCAATTTGTACAGTAAAAATATGAATGCATGAAACGTATTAAATTTTGCAAAATAGAGAGAATACCATATCTACAAATGGGTTTTTGTCACATCCCTAGCTTTAGCATGCACTAGAATCCATCCTTGTGATTGCATCATGTTTAAATTATTTTTAAACTTGAAATGGGGATGATCAAAATCCTAGCACTATTTGAATTCAAATAGGCTCAACCAAAAATATTTTTTCAATGATCCAAAGTGTCCTTCTAAAATGTTCATCATTTCTGGAAAAATGGGGAAGCATCAACCAGAAGTGATTTATAATTTTAGAGTCATTTTTGCATATTGAATTAAATCAACAATTTTTCAGATTGGGGTTTAAAATGCTATAAATATTTTAAAAGCTCCAAGAAAATTGAAACTTGGCCAGGGCCTTTGTAATATTTCCTTTAGTGCCTAGAAAAAGTTTCATATTTTCATAAAATATTTTAATGCCTAATATATAACAAATGCAATAGAAAATAGAAAAAGAACAAAATTAAAAAAAGAAAAAGAAGTAGGAGGCCCAGGAGGGGCAGGCCCAGCCAGCCTCCACCGTCTTCAACCTCCTGCCGGTAGGCAGGAGGGCGTGTGGCAGGGGCGCGCCAGCACGCGTCGGTCACCTCCTGCCTGGCTGCCTGCCCTGGAGGCCTCCGGGGCTGCCAGCGCAACCCCCTCCTCGCCATGCCCTTCTTCCCCTCCCTCTCTCCCTGCCGCTCTCTCTCGCTCTCTTCCCCCTCCGCTCTCTCCCGCGCATGGCTGAAGCCGTTGCCGCCGTCGATCCGCCGTTGCCGCACGTCCTTGACCACGCCACCGGCGCCACAGGCCCCTGGTGAGGCCCTGGTCCTTCTCCCCTAGCCCCGCGGCCGTTTCCCCTTCTAGTGCACGTGAGTGAGGTCGTCGCCGCCGGCTCCGGCATCCCCAGTGGCCCTAGCATGCCTCCCTGGGTGCGCGCGAGTGAGGGCTTCGCCCCAGTGCTCCCAGCCACCGCTCTCGTGACCGGAATCGCGGACACTGCCGCGACCAAAGGGCACCGGTGGCGGGCCGTCGCCTGAGCCCGATCGGTGGGGCCCCATTGTCAGGTGATTAGCTTAAGGCTAATCACCATTTAGTTGACCCCTAGGTCACTGACATGAGGTCCCAACCCTGTTTTTTTCAGTTAGATTAATTTAAAACCCTGTTAGATGAGTGAGCCATTGACAAGTGGGGCCCGGCCGCCAGGTTTGACCTGGGCTGGCTCCTTTGACCTGCTGACGTCACTGTGACGTCATGCTGACGCATTATTGCAACTTTGGATTAAATAAATTCCAGAAAATACTAAAAACTTAGAAAATTCATATAAATTAATCTATTAATCAGATGAAAATAATTTATATCTGAAAAATTATCTGAAAAATTTAACGAATCCATCTGTACCATTTTCATGCATTTTAGAGCAACCTAAATAGGTAAACCAGGACATTTTGGTTCAAATGCATTATGGAACTCCATATATGAAGTTGAATTTGAACCTTGAGTTCAAACCTACTTCATTTAAATCTGTTGCTAGATGCATTAGCTCAAACACATCATATGGTCATGTCATACTCATGCATCATATTGTTGCATTTGATGTGTATTGATTTGTTCCCCTTCGATGGATGTTCTTCGTGTTAGGCACTGTTCCGGAGGATACGGTCAAGTATCCATCTAAGGGGCAGTAATGTGTGATCTTCTTCTCAGGAAAGCAACCCCCTTGAACATATCTGATACAAACTCACTCTCTCAATCTTGCTCTCACTTATTGCATTAGGTCAAAACGTTTCAACTTTTACATGTTCCGGTAGTTGAACCCATTCCTTTGCATGACCTGTCATTTTCATAGTACATAGCAGAACCATGCAACCTAGCATATCTAGTACTTGTTCTGATGATGAGAGTTAAGTTGTGAACTCGATTTGGTAAAGGTAGCGATGAGTGTTGGAAATATGCCCTAGAGGCAATAAATAAAGTGTTTATTATTGTATTTCCTTGTTCATGATAATCGTTTATTATCCATGCTATAATTGTATTAATTGGAAACATGGATACATGTGTGGATACATAGACAAACACAATGTCCCTAGTATGCCTCTAGTGAACTAGCTCGTTGATCGAAAGATGGTTAAGGTTTCCTAGCCATGGACATGAGATGTCATTTGATAACGGGATCACATCATTAGGATAATGATGTGATGGACAAGACCCAAACTACAAATGTAGCTTATGATCGTGTCAGTTTATTGCTACTGTTTTCTACATGTCAAGTATATGTTCCTATGACCATGAGATCATGCAACTCATAGATATCGGAGGAGTACCTTGTGTGTATCAAACGTCGCAACGTAACTGGGTGACTATAAAGGTGCTCTATAGGTGTCTCCGAGGGTGTCTGTTCAGTTGGCATGGATCAAGACTGGGATTTGTTACTCCGTGTGACGGAGAGGTATCTCAGGGCCCACTCGGTAATACAACATCACAATAAGCCTTGCAAGCAATGTGACTAAGTGTTAGTTACGGGGTCTTGTATTATGGAACGAGTAAAGAGACTTGCCAGTAACGAGGTTGAACTAGGTATGAAGATACCGACGATTGAATCTCGGGCAAATAACATACCGAAGAACAAAGGGAACATCATACGGGATTAACTGAATCCTTGAAATAGAGGTTCGACCGATAAAGATCTTCATAGAATATGTAGGAACCAATGTGGACATCCAGGTCCCACCATTGGTTATTGACCGTAGAGGTGTCTCGGTCATCTCTACATAGTTCTCGAACCCGCAGGGTCTGCACACTTATGGTTTGGTGACGTTTCGGTAGTATAGAGTTATGTATGGTGGTAACTGAAGTTTGTTCTGAGTCCCGGATGAGATCCCGGACGTCACGAGGATCTCCTGAATGGTCTATAGGTAAGGATTCATATATAGGAAGTCCTGTTTTGGTCGCCGAAAAAGTTTTTGGCTCATCGATAGTGTACCGGGAGTGCCGGTAGTGTACCGGGAGGCCACTGGGAGGGGTATTTCTACCCAAGAGGCTACATGGGCTGTAGGAGGGTGTAAACCAGCCCTTAGTGGGCTGGTGGAACATCCACAAGAGGCCCATGCGGATGGAGGAAAAAAGGCCTAAGAGAAAAAGTGAAAAAAAGCAAAATAGGGTGAATCCTAGTCCTACTAGGATTGGAGGTGGACCCCCACCTCTCCCTCTCTCCTTCGGCCGAAGCAAGGAGGCCTTGGCCCTTGTGCCAAGGCCTCTCCTCCTCTCCTCTTATATATACTAGAGGTTTTAGGGGTTTTGCACTAGATTTTCAGCCACGTGCTACTCGTTCCTCTAGTGCATAGTTTCTCCTCTAGATCGGTTTTCTGCATTGTTTAGGCAAAGCCCTGCCGGAATTGCTCCACCACCATCGCCGGTGCGCCATCAGGCTGCCGGAGAACTCTTCTTCCTCTCCACTCCTTCTTGCTGGATCAAGACGGTGGTGATCGTCATCAAGCTCTACGTGTGCTGAACGTGGAGGTGTCGTCCGTTCGGTGGTAGATCGGAAGGATCGTGATCAAGTTCGTGGGACCGATCATGATCAAGTTCGTGGGACGGATCGTGATCGGATCGCGGGACGGATCGTGATTGGATCGCGGGACACACGGCGATTTGGATCGCGAAGACGTTCGACTACACCAACCGCGTTTCTTAACGCTTCTCGCTTAGCGATCTAGAAGGGTATATAGATCCACTCTCGCTCTCGTAGATGCTCATCACCATGGATAGATCTGCGTGTGCTTAGGGAAATTTTTGTTTCCCATGCAACGTTCCCCAACAGTGGTATAAGAGCTAGGTCTATGTGTAGATGAGATCTCGAGTAGAACACAAAAGATTTGTGGGCGTTGATGCTTAGATTGCTTCCTCCCTTATTCGGATTTTGGTTCAGCGGTATTGTGAGATGAAGTGGCCCGGACCAACATTACTCGTACGCTTATGAGAGACATGTTCCCTCGACGCAACATGTTGCCTAGATGGCTTGCGGGTGGCAGTTTCTCTCACTTTAGTTGGATCGGATTCGACAAAGGCGGTCCTTGAGAAGGTTAAAAAGCAAATTATGCATCACCGTTGTGGTTTATGCGTAGGTGAGAATCGGTCTTGCTAGAAACCCGTAGCAGCCACGTAAAACATGCAACAACAATTAGAGGACGTCTAACTTGTTTTTTCAGGGTATGTTGTGATGTGATATGGCCAATTACATGATGTGATATATGTGATGTATGAGATGATCATGTGATGTATAGAATTTCACAACTTGCATGTCGATGAGTACGGCAACCGGCAGGAGCCATAGGGTTGTCTTTAATTATTGTATGACCTGCGTGTCAATCATTAAGCGCTATGTGATGCTTTACTTTATCGCTAAACGGTAGCAATAGTAGTAGAAGCATGTTGGGCGCGACAACCCCGATGGCGACACGTTGATGGAGATCAAGATGATGGAGATCATGGTGTCTTGCCGGTGACGATGGAGATCATGCCGGTGCTTTCAAGATGGAGATCTAAAGCACAAGTTCATGGCCATATCATGTCACTTATAAATTGCATATGATGTTAATCCTTTTATGCACCTTGTTTTGCTTAGTACGATGGTAGCATTATAAGGTGATCCCTCACTTAAATTTCAAGATAAATAGTGTTCTCCCGAGTGTGCACCATTGCGAAAGTTCGTCGTGTTGAGACACCACGTGATGATCGGGTGTGATAGACTCTACGTCCACATACAACGGGTCCAAGCCAGTGTTGCACGCGCAGAACACTCGGGTTAAACTTGACGAGCCTAGCATGTACAGACATGGCCTCGGAACACAAGAGACCGAAAGGTCGAACATGAGTCATATAGTAGATATGATCAACATAATGATGTTCACCATTGAAGCCACCTCAACTCACGTGATGATCGGACTTGAGTTGGTGGATTTGGATCATGTGACACTCAGATGACCTGAGGGATGTCAATTTGAGTGGGCGCTTTAGTAATTTGATTAACTAAACTCATTATCTTGAACAATAGTCTAAGTAAACTTTGCATATTTATGTTGTAGATCAATGGCTCGCGCAGTAACACCCCTTAATTTTAATGTGTTCCTAGAGAAAACTAAACTGAAAGATGATGGAAGTAACTTTGTTGACTGGGCCCGTAATCTGAGGATTATCCTCACGGTATCCCAGAAATCATATGTCCTTGATGCACCGCTTGGTGACCAACCAGAAGACATGACCTCCGAAGACGTTAAGAACGCTTGGGAGGCACGTACTGGAGATTACTCAATAGTTCAGTGTTCAATATTGTATGGCTTAGAACCGGGACTTCAAAGACATTTTGAACGTCATGGAGCATATGAGATGTTCCAGGAGTTGAAGTTTATCTTTCAGAAGAACGCCCCGATCGAGAGGTATGAAACCTCCGATAAGTTCTATGCTTGCAAGATGGAGGAGAACGGGTCTATTAGTGAACATATACTCAGAATGTCTGGGTATTCAACTCGTCTAGTGGAGTTGGGAATTGCCCTTCCGCCAGAGGCGATCACTGACAGAGTTCTTCAATCACTTCCACCTAGTTACAAGAGCTTTGTGATGAACTATAACATCCACGGGATGAACAAGTCAGTCGCCGAGTTGTTTGCGATGCTAAAAGTCGCTGAGTCTGAAATCCAGAAAGAACATCAAGTGTTGATGGTCAATAAAACCACCAGTTTCAAGAAAAATGGCAAAGTCAAGGGCAAGGGCGAGAAGGGCAAAACCAAGAAGGATGGCAAAGCAGTTGTTACTCCTGTAAAGAAGCCCAAGCATGGACCCAAGCCACAAACTGAGTGCTTTCATTGCGAGGGAAATGGTCACTGGAAGCGGAACTGCCCCAAGTACCTGGCTGACAAGAAGGCGGCCAACGACAAACAAGGTATATATGATATACATGTTATTGATGTGTACCTTACTAGCTCTCGTAGTAGTGCCTGGGTATTTGATACCGGTTCGGTTGCTCACATTTGCAACTCAAAGCAGGAACTACGGAATAAACGAAGGCTGGCAAAGGACGAAGTGATGATGCGCGTGGAAAATGGTTCCAAGGTTGATGTGATCGCCGTCGGCACACTCTCTCTTCGATTACCATCAGGATTAGTGATAAACCTGAATAATTGTTATTTAGTGCCTGCGTTAAGCATGAACATTATTTCTGGATCTTGTTTATTGCGAGACGGTTACTCATTTAAATCAAAGAATAAAGGTTATTCTATTTATATGAGTAATATATTTTATGGTCATGCACCCAATGTTAGGGGTTTATTCATATTGAATCTTGATAGTGATGACACACATGTTCATAACATTGATGCCAAAAGATGTAGAGTTGATAATGATAGTACCACTTTCTTGCGGCACTGCCATTTAGGTCATATTGGTGTAAAACGCATGAGAAAGCTCCATGCTGATGGACTTTTGGAGTCACTTGATTTTGAATCACTTGACACATGTGAACATGCCTCATGGGCAAGATGACTAAAACGCCGTTCTCTGGAACAATGGAACGGGTGAGTGACTTATTGGAAATCATACATACTGATGTGTGCGGTCCAATGAATGTTACAGCGCATGGTGGATATCGTTATTTTCTCACCTTCACTAATGACTTAAGTAGATATGGGTATATTTACTTAATGAAACACAAGTCTGAAACATTTGAAAAGTTCAAGCAATTTCAGAGTGAAGTTGAGAATCATCGTAACAAGAAGATTAAGTTCGTGCGATCTGATCGAGGAGGTGAATATCTGAGTTATGAGTTTGGCAGTCACTTAAGACAGTGTGGAATTGTTTCACAGTTGACACCGCCCAGAACACCACAGCGTAATGGTGTGTCTGAACGTCATAATCGAACCTTATTAGATATGGTGCGTTCTATGATGTCTCTTGTTGATTTGCCACTATCGTTTTGGGGTTATGCATTAGAGACAGATGCATTCACTTTAAATAGGGCACCATCAAAATCCGTTGAGACGACACCATATGAACTGTGGTTTGGCAAGAAGCCAAAGTTGTCATTTCTTAAAGTTTGGGGATGTGATGCTTATGTCAAAAAGCTTCAGCCTGAAAAGCTAGAACCCAAAGCGGAGAAATGCGTCTTCATAGGATACCCGAAAGAGACAGCCGGGTATACCTTCTATCTTAGATCCGAAGGCAAAGTGTTTGTCGCTAAGAACGGAACATTTCTTGAGAAAGAGTTTCTCTCGAAAGAATTGAGTGGGAGGAAAATCGAGATTGATGAGGTTATTGAACCTTTACTTCAACCAGAAAGTAGCGCAGTGCAGAAAGATGTTTTTGTGGAACCTACAATGGTAGAAGAGGAAGTTAATGATGATGATCATAAAGCTTTGGATCAAGCTGCTATTGAACCTCGTAGGTCGACAAGGCCGCATACTGCCCCTGAGTGGTACGACAACCCTGTCTTGGAGGTTATGTTGTTGGACAACAATGAACCTACGAGCTATGGAGGAGCAATGATGGGCCCGGATTTCGAGAAATGGTTAGAGTCCATGAAATCCGAGATGGGATCCATGTATGAAAACAAAGTATGGACTTTGGAAGTATTACCTGAAGGGCGAAAGGCCATTCAGAACAAATGGATCTTTAAGAAGACAGACGCGGACGGTAATGTCACCGTCTATAAAGCTCGACTTGTGGCAAAGGGTTTTTCACTAGTTCAAGGAGTTGACTATGATGAGACTTTCTCACCCGTAGCGATGCTTAAGTCTGTCATAATCATGTTAGCAATAGCTGCTTATTTCGACTATGAAATTTGGTAGATGGATGTCAAAACAGCGTTCCTCAACGGTTTCCTTGAGGAAGAGTTGTATATGATGCAACCCGAAGGTTTTGTCGATCCAGAGAATGCTGACAAAGTTTGCAAACTCCAGCGATCCATTTATGGACTGGTGCAAACATCTCGGAGTTGGAAAAAGCGCTTTGATGAGGTGATCAAAGCGTTTGAGTTTATACAAGTTTACGGAGAAGCTTGTATTTACAAGAAAGTGAGTGGGAGCTCTATAGCATTTCTAGTATTATATGTGGATGACATATTGCTGATTGGAAACAATATAGAAATGCTGGAAAGTGTGAAGGAATATTTGAACAAGAGTTTTTCAATGAAGGACCTAGCAGAAGCTGCTTTCATATTAAGCATTAAGATCTATAGAGATAGATCGAGACACTTAATAGCACTTTCATAGAGCACATACCTTGATAAAGTTTTGAAGAAGTTCAAAATGGAACAGTCCAAGAAGGGGTTCTTGCCTGTGTTACAAGGTGTGAAGTTGAGTAAGACTCAATGCCCAGTAACTGCAGAAGATAGAGAAAAGATGAGTGTCATCCCCTATGCTTGAGCCATAGGCTCTATCATGTATGCAATGTTGTGCACAAGACCCGATGTCAGCCTTGCCATAAGTATGGCCGGAAGGTTTCAAAGTGATCCTGGAATGGAGCACTGACAAGCGGTCAAGAATATCCTTAAGTACCTGAAAAGGACTAAGGAAATGTTTCTCGTTTATGGAGGTGATGAAGAGCTCGTCGTAAAGGGTTACGTTGATGCAAGCTTTGACACTGATCCGGACGACTCTAAGTCGCAAACCGGATAGGTATTTATTCTTAACGGGGGAGCGGTAAGCTGGTGCAGTTCCAAGCAAAGCGTGGTAGCTGATTCTACGTGCGAAGCGGAATACATCGCAGCCTCGGAGGCGGCGAAGGAAGGTGTCTAGATGAAGCAGTTCATGACATATCTTGGAGTAGTGCCCAGTGCACTAAATCCAATGAACCTGTTTTGTGACAACACTGGTGCCATTGCTCTGGCCAAGGAACCAAGGTTTCACAAGAGGACCAGACACATAAAGCGACGCTTCAACTCCATCCGCGATTACATCATGGAGAAAGACATAAATATTTGCAAAGTGCACACGGATCTGAATGTTGCAGACCCGTTGACTAAACCTCTTCCAAGGAATAAACATGATCAACACCAGAACTGCATGGGTGTTCGATTCATTACAATGTAAATCACATAGTGATGTGAACTAGATTATTGACTCTAGTGCAAGTGAGAGACTGTTGGAAATATGCCCTAGAGGCAATAAATAAAGTGTTTATTATTGTATTTCCTTGTTCATGATAATCGTTTATTATCCATGCTATAATTGTATTAATTGGAAACATGGATACATGTGTGGATACATAGAAAAACACAATGTCCCTAGTATGCCTCTAGTGAACTAGCTCGTTGATCGAAAGATGGTTAAGGTTTCCTAGCCATGAACATGAGATGTCATTTGATAACGGGATCACATCATTAGGAGAATGATGTGATGGACAAGACCCAAACTACAAACGTAGCTTATGATCGTGTCAGTTTATTGCATACTTTTTCTGCATGTCAAGTATATGTTACTATGACCATGAGATCATGCAACTCACAGATATTGGAGGAGTACCTTGTGTGTATCAAACGTTGCAACGTAACTGGGTGACTATAAAGGTGCTCTGCAGGTGTCTCCGAGGGTGTCTGTTGAGTTGGCATGGATCAAGACTGGGATTTGTTACTCCGTGTGACGGAGAGGTATCTCAGGGCCCACTCGTTAATACAACATCACAATAAGCCTTGCAAGCAATGTGACTAAGTGTTAGTTATGGGGTCTTGTATTACGGAACGAATAAAGAGACTTGCCAGTAACGATGTTGAACTAGGTATGGAAATACCGACGATCGAATCTCGGGGAAATAACATACCGAAGAACAAAGGGAACATCATACGGGATTAACTGAATCCTTGACATAGAGGTTCGATCGATAAAGATCTTCGTAGAATATGTAGGAACCAATGTGGACATCCAGGTCCCGCCATTGGTTATTGACCGTAGAGGTGTCTCGGTCATGTCTACATAGTTCTCAAACCCACAGGGTCTGCACACTTAAGGTTTGGTGACGTTTCGGTAGTATAGAGTTATGTATGGTGGTGACCAAAGTTTGTTCGGAGTCCCGGATGAGATCTCGGACATCACGAGGAGCACCGGAATGGTCCGAAGGTAAAGATTCATATATAGGAAGTCCTGTTTTGGTCACCGGAAAAGTTTCGGGCTCATCGGTAGTGTACCGGGAGGGGTATTTCGACCCAAGAGGCTACATGGACTGTAGGAGGGTGTAAACCAGCCCTTAGTGGGCTGATGGAACATCCACAAGAGTCCCATGCGGCTGGAGGAAAAAAGGCCTAAGAGAAATAGTGAAAAAAGGCAAAATAGGTTGAATCCTAGTCCTACTAGGATTGGAGGTGGACTCCACCTCTCCCTCTCTCCTTCGGCCGAAGCAAGGAGGCCTTGGCCCTTGTGCCAAGGCCTCTCCTCCTCTCCTCTTATATATACTGGAGGTTTTAGGGTTTTTGCACTAGATTTTCAGCCACGTGCTACCCGTTCCTCCAGTGCATTGTTTCTCCTCTAGATCGGTTTTCTGTAGTGCTTAGGCGAAGCCCTGCCGGAATTGCTCCACCACCATCGCCGGAGCACCGTCAGGCTGCCGGAGAACTCTTCTTCATCTCCACTCCTTCTTGCTGGATCAAGACGGTGGAGATCGTCATCAAGCTGTACGTGTGCTGAACGCGGAGGTGTCGTCCGTTCGGTGCTAGATCAGAAGGATCGTGATCAAGTTCGTGGGACGGATCGTGATCAAGTTCGTGGGACGGATCGTGATCGGATCGTGGGACGGATCGTGATTGGATTGCGGGACGGATCGTGATTGGATCGCGGGATGCACGACGATTTGGATCGCGAAGACGTTCGACTACACCAACCGCGTTTCTTAACGCTTCCCGCTTAGTGATCTACAAGGGTATGTAGATCCACTCTCCCTCTCGTAGATGCTCATCACCATGGATAGATCTGCGTGTGCGTAGGAAATTTTTTGTTTCCCATGCAACGTTCCCCAACAATGAGAGGCCGTGTAGGAGTACTTGGCGGGTTGTCTCATTGGAACCGTCCTTAGGAACCGAGTCTTGTGTATGTTGTACAATATTAGGTACTACCGCACATTGAGATCCTTAATTGACTCTCTCGACTTATTAATCGACTTGAGCTCTGTCTAGGAGTTGCAACTAGTTTCTGGTGTTTGTAGGATATGCTAGTAGTCTATCGAGTGGCACCCCGTACAAGTGGGCTTGGGACAGACTAGGCATTGTGGCCCGGTGTACCAAGCGT
The DNA here is from genome assembly GCA_022496015.1 of Hordeum marinum. Taxonomy (NCBI): domain Eukaryota; kingdom Viridiplantae; phylum Streptophyta; class Magnoliopsida; order Poales; family Poaceae; genus Hordeum; species Hordeum marinum. Next base: position 123,867,195 of record CM039676.1, on the reverse strand, counting down.
AGTACCATCCGTCGAGGTGGGCTTGGGAACCCTGTACACATCGTTTTGGGCCGTTGAGGAAACTTCGGCCGGACTTCCTTGCGGGTTCAGTCTCAAATAGGTGATAAACATAGACTAGAGTCTTGTGTGGTTAGTCAGGTCGTGGCCAACTCCCTCGCTGGGCTTCCGCTTGAAGGTTGCCGAGGTGCCTTTTTACGAGCACATGGCAGCAAGTGGCGAGAGCATGTGTGACGAAATACACCCCTGCAGGGTAATCAATCTATTCGAATAGCCGCGTCCGCGGATATGGACTACTTGGATACTTATATGGTTCATATGCAATTTAAAAGGTTACTCATATAAGCTTCAAGACAAGTGTGAGTACCGTGGATGGCACTCTCGTAGGAAGACAGGAGCGTATCCATGGTGGTGTTTTGTTGTGATGTTAGTGGACTCGTGTACGCTTCACAAAACTTTTCGAAGTTATGAAAGTCGTAGTACAGGGTAGCCACCGAGTCAAAGCTGGCTTGCTGCATTGAACCCCACAACCTCCTTGTTGATATCGATGCATATGTAATTAGTTCTGATGTAAGTCTTGCTGAGTACTCAGTACTCACTGTTGCTTAATTTTGTTTTTGTAGAGGAGACTCCAGTCTCACTAGTGGTTTCTACAATAAGATCGATCTTGGACGTTTAGCTTGGGAATCCCAGCCATAGGTCTGGTTCCTGTGGAGGGCCTTGTAGATAGACAGGCTTCCTCAGCCTTCTTCTTTTCTAGATGTCTGTACCCAGACATGTTAAGCTTCTGCTTGTTGTTTGTATGATTTGTGTGTTGGGTCATGTGACCCCTGCTTGTAATATCATACTATGTTGGCTCTTATGAGCCTCCTAAATAAATGCTGTGTTGTTGTATGGTTATGTTGTGATGCCATAGTTGTATCTATGCATATCGGGCATGTCGTGCGTACGTGTGACGTGCAACGATATGTATGGGATTCGACACCTAGTCGTGTGACTTTAGTAGTACTCTTTACAGGAAACTGCCTCTGTGCTTCCACCGAGCCTTGGTAGCTTGCTACTGCTCCGGACACATTGATTGACCGGCATGTATTCTTCTTTGTTGTTGTGTCTGTCCCTTCGGGGAAAAGTCTCGCGGTGTAATGGATTCCCTGTAGCCTACTACGACTCGTCTACGTGCAGTGATGACATTTATGTCCCATGGTGTAATGGAGTCCTTGTAGCTTGCTATGGCTCGTCTACACACGCTAGAGGCCGACACTTGCACTGTTGGGTTACGTGTGTCTGTTCATGTATGGATGTGTCACTTGGGTTCTACGACTAGTCATGTCGACCCGGGTTCTTTGACGTTTGAATGCTAGCGACATATTACATACGTGAGCCAAAAGACGCAAACGGTCCCGGCTCAGGTAAGGTGGCAGCCGTGGAGTTAACCGTGCATGAGGCCGCAAAGTGATGTGATGTGTTACATGCTGGATTCTTATGGCTTAGGATCGGGGTCCCGATAGTTTTGATATGATAATAAAATAGTCTACACTTGTCAAGACCGATAATAAAAATACCAGAAATATGAAATAAACATGTAACAATATACACATATAATGCTTCAACGAAATCTTCCCTACTTGTGAATCATGAATTTGGTTAGTTACTTCTAGGTGCCCAAAGTCTTCCATGGTTTACTGGCTACACCAAGTAAATTATGCCAACAAAAATGACATAATTAGATTTCCTTGTAGCCGCTGCCAACATCCATGCCTTTGGTTGGCTGCACAACTACCCCATAAATTTCACTTTTTGCAGCCTAAAAAATGAGATAAACTTCTATTTTTAAAAAATAACTAAACTTGGAAAATCTAGCTAAACTAAACTTCTAAGTATGTGTCATTTTTCTCCAATGAATATTTTAACAGATATAAAATATAGAAAACATTAGAGAGATTCAGAACAGGGGCAAGAAACGCATCCGTCTAGTTGAATAAAATAATACGGGAATGAGAACAAATTTAAGAGAAGTAGGAGAATGCATCATCCTAATTATGAAGCATTGACAAGATAACCAATTGCCAACAACGACCAAGGCCGAGCCAGCGATAAGGAAATTAGGAAGCAAGGAATCTTCTTCCAGCGCGCTGGTGGTTAGCATGCATGAATCGTGCCATGTAATAGGTACATTTGATTAGTAGATGTATTTAACTATACCATAAGTTCCGTTGGTCCTGGAGTTGCCTTACAAAATTATTATCAAAAATACAAAGCATGCATCTTACCTCATGTCAAATCGGTTGTATTGTTAGTGTTTCTTCACAGGGTTGATCTACGTGATTTGCATCTCTTGGGTGTATATAGAAGAGTTTTGGATTTCCATCTCTTGGACTTGCCAGAAAATTAACATGAATGTGATGGAATATGAAAATGGGTTTGTCAGCATCAGCATAGTACACAGGGCCAGACACATTATGGTTGACGCCACAAATAACATGAAGATCATACGGTTCCTTTAAGTGGGCAGAGGCATCAGTGACTGTAACATGTCAGGGTGATAATTAGAAGTAAATTAAAGAACTAAAGATACAAATCTCAAGATTAACTTACTCTGTTCTCTAGTTCATATGATTCCACCGCTGCTCTGACTTTCTTAGAAATTCTTGTATGCTCGTCCATCCAGGTTAGTTCATATCGAGCATGAAGGCAGAGCTCGTGCATGGGGAGCTGACTGATGCTGCAGTGAATTGCCGCGGGGGGGGGGGGGGGGGGGGGGGGGCTTGAAACATCTCTCTGGTAATGCGATTGAGATCAGCAGAGTCAAGCGGAGCATAATTCTTCAAGATTGAGAATGTAGCCAGCGGCCATGTTCACTGCAGAGAAATATCAGAGCGATGGGTGAGAGGGTAGACAGAGAGAGGGGGAACATGGAACTGCCCTATCCTAGTATTGTTGTCCTGCAGCCAATCCGTGTCATCTGGCCACCGCCGCTCAACGTCCCAACTCGTCCTTGGGTTAGTGCCCCGCCTTTCCTTTGGTCGAACGTCGCACGCATCCTATGGCTGCCTCATCGACCTCAAGGAGGTTGATCCTCACATGTGACATTCATTGTACTTCATTAAGTATTAAAAAAAGAATTGTGGAAACTCACCTGTTTTAGAACAGTCACACTACAAAGGGTATCATTTGAAGAAAAATAGCACTGTCCACTCAGAAAGAAGTCCTTGTGCTGATGCTCCAAGGAACAACTTCTGGCCTGCTGATAGGAGCATAGAATTAGTAATTCAATTAAACCTGGAAAGAAGATGAATACAGGCATATAAGCAAAAATCTAATCATAATCAGAAATAGACGCAAGGAGTAAACATATTATCTGTGCATAAAACCCATCGAAATTAGCAAGAACACCAATAGAACTCTGAAATATTCTCAAGGCTAAACATATTTCTCTCAGATTTATGATGGAGCAATATGATAACTGGTTTCCTATCAAAGGAAAGCTGCTTGAGCTACTGAAATATTTACAAATTGCTGACCCAATTAAGCTATATATCATTCTTCCATTCATGAAGATTTTACTGCTAACTAAATAAGGAATAAAGCCATCTGCGAGAAATAGATTCAGCTCATGTAAGCAAGCACCATTGCTCCAGTATTGTAAAGAACACCTAAGTGAGCATATGTCAGCGCACCAAAATCTATGTTAAAAAGGGTTGCAACTTTAGGGATCTTACCAAGTACCAACAGAATCCATGATTTAAGTCATTAACCGATGTACACTTACAAAGCATAGTCAATAGAGCCGCTTACATAACGTTGTGTAAACTGCCCAACCAAGTAGTGATGAAACAACCTTGTAGTATTCTGAAAAATTAACAGTACCCCATGGAAATAACAATGCATTATACTTACGGTGTTCTATAGTTTTAACCGATTGGTGGAATTTTTCCAAAAACACAAATATTTGTATCATATGAAAAAGAAAGTTGGGTACGTAAATGTACCTGACGCACCCAAGTCATTTAGACAGCCAGAAAATCTTCAGGGAGCGTATCAAATTCATCATTTACAACACAGCAAGGGAACCCATCAGTAAAAAATCAGGCTCAAAACCTCTTATGAGTTATGCTCACTTCTCATACATGAGAAGCACAAGTTCAATCTCAACTGGGTGCTAATTTTCTACTGATACGAAACACTCTAGATTTCGTGGTATATATGCGAATTCAGGTGGACACCTCTGTGTCATGAAGGACTAGTAGGAAGAGAAGCTTGTAGGCATGTAAAGGGGGGCTATAGACGGTCGCCGTCTCCACTGCCTGGACAAATAACTGAGTTGCGCTGCTGAGAAGAAGGTAGGTGATCTGGATAAGGAAAATTTCTGAAGTTGCTAAAATGAAAAGTACAGAGAGTGTATGCATGAATTGTAAAACAGATGAAAATAAATACATAATGGAAATTGGAGCATCCAGAATTCAGCTAGATGATAAATCATTGTACACTATGAACTTAATCGGATGAACCCTCGTCACTGAACATCACGGGTATGTCCAACCCTATAGCACGTCGGCCGATCATACATTAGTTAACACCTCGATTGGTGGAGTTAAGAAAACCTAATGCATTGGAAGAACTTACCAGCGGGTGGCATAAGAAAGATTTGCCACTTTACCAGCCATCGATTGTGAGCTTCAAGGAAAAGTTTCTAGTAGAAGAGGGTCATGATTACGAGCTTGAAGGAGAGCAGAGCAGTTTCCAATAGCAGAGGCGTGTGCCATTATCTCCCTCGCCCTCACCTGCGACTCGGCTGATTCGTAGCAAAATTTGGCACGCCAAGGATTGGGTAGGCTCGACCCGGATCCGCTCCTCCGGTCGCTGAAATTGACCAGATGGAGTCGATCCCATCCCTCAGTTCAGGTGGACAGATCCACCGATGGAGTCAATTGAGCCGCTCCACTCTGCAGCTCGATTCCGGACTGAAGTTAACGTGCTTGCCTCAGCCTCGAATGGCAGGGATTGGTCCAGGCCGTCAGGTTTGCCATCACTTGGTCGCTCGGTAGCGGGCCTCATTGAAATGGGATGGCGGAAGGCCCAATGCACCAGATACCTTGGTTTTGGTCCCTAGAGCAGTAGCCCACAGGACAGACGGGCTAAATAAACGGACTATGCAGATCAGATCGTCTAAACACGAAATCCAACGACTAGAAACTCCCATTTAATGAAATCTAACAGTGAGAAACGTCTAATCGCTGAGAGGGATTAGGTGCAGTTTTATTGTCCTTAATTCCTATATTCTTTTAAAATCCCATTCTACTTAATGATACAACTTTCATATTTTTTCACTGCAAGTTTTGCACTATTCAAATTTAAATTCTATTTTGAACTAGCAAATGCCCCACTAGTAAAATCCCTAGAGCACTCATTATAGCTTCAAATGGAGTGATTCAAGTTCCTAGGTGCATCTAAAATCATGTCTTAGTAGGTGAACATTTTGCATTGCACTTATTCTGCTATGTCAAATATAGGATCATTTCTTCATAAATGACCCACTTTGCAAATCCCTAGAATATTCATACCGACTCCAAATTCAGTGAAACCACTTTGTAAAATCTTCTAAAATCATGCCTTAATTGTTGGGTGCATCCATCCATTCTTATAGAAATATTTTTTGTAGACTTCTTATAGGATCACCAGTTCCCCTATTTCCACCATTCAAAACTCTCCCTTGAACCACATCCAATAAAACCTCCTTGGCTATTTTTATCATGACCAGAGGTGTACAATAAAAATAAAACTCCTATTTATAAAGCACTTTTATTTCTCTGCTTGTTGTGTTTCTTATTGTGGTTTTTTCCTGTGATAGATGACGACGTAGACGAAGTGCTCGGAGTTGGACGAGAAGCATGTGAGGACCTCGAAGACTTTGCTAATCTAGGAAAGCAGCCCTTTGACCATGACTATGAAACCCTATTATTGCATGGCATATAGCACTTATTTCGGTGATGTTGATCATATGAATGTGGTGACCACCTTGGTGGGTTTGCCTCCGATACTTTTACCGTTGATACTTGCATCATGCATGACCCTACCTTCCTATGAGGGTTGTGCGGGTGGGAGTGGTTAGGATGCTTAGTAGATGCTATGCAAAGTGGATCGAGAACATGCATGGTGATGGAAACTAAAGTGATTTCAAAGACTTTTCGAAAACCCCGTCGGGTGTCACTAATGCCCAAGGGAGAGCATGTTGAGATGGGTAACCATTTGAGATAGAAGTGGTGCACCGGTGCGAGATGTTAGTGTGTTTTCGAAAACGGGTTAGATTTAAGATTTGTTAACTGTCCCAACCTTACATGCACAACCACGATACCCCTTATGGGACGGGGCTTTGTTGATTGCCTTGGTGGGTACTAGCAAAGATCCCGCATTACTAGCGGTGGGAGTGATGTGGCCACTCTCAATACGGGGTCGTACCGGAAAGGACGATCATGCCCTATCTTCACAAGAATCGGGCACACCATTGGTCCCTTCATGGATGGTACGATCTGGAGCGAGGCTCGTGAGATATACATCATGAGGGATGGGTACAAATCGAGTGGACACTTTGTTTAGTATCGCTAGTGGAAAGGCGATGTTCGGGTGCTTACCTCGGTTATGTAATATACCACGAGTCGTGGATGACACGGAAGTTTCCCGAGTCTTGTGGTTAAAGTGTGCAACCTCTGCAGAGTGTAAAACTATTCGAATAGCCATGTCCATGGCCAAGGATAGTTGGGTGGTGTTGCTTAAACTACGTAGTGTTTTCGTAAACTTGGTGTGTGTGTGGATGACACAGAGATGGTACTTGAGATAAGTTTGATGACTTGGTATGATGAACGAACGTGAGAAGTTCAACCCCTGATTATGATGATATATGGTACTCGTTCATATGGATATCTACCAACTTGTTGATGTATGCTATCATAGCTTTTTTTGAACATATCATTGCACTCAAAATTAACTTTTTGCAAAACTTACCTACTTAGTGTTATATCATGCATTGTTCTTGTCTTGTTCCAAACATGGGTTGCTTGCGAGTACATTCAGAGTTCTCATTGACTTGCCACTGGTTATTTTATTGGCCAGTCATGAAAGACCAAGTTATGATTGAAGATTATCTTGGTGGCGGACATGCGAGCTAGGACGTTGTCCAGTTAGAATGCATGTAGGGTTGAGGCAGATGACATGGGTTCACGCTATCGTTAAAGATTTCTGCTGCAACCATATGAAGACTTGGCCATAGAGGCCATATTTGATTAAAATGGTACATAATGGATGTAAGACTCTTGTTATTCAGTTTCTGTGTGTTTAGTGAGCATTGATCTCTGGGATCCCTCTACACGTACATTCGGTGATCGCGACTTATGAGTCGGGGTTCATACATTTTCCTTTCTTGTTTTTGAGTGTTTACACAATTATGCCTCTGTTATTATTGCGTTTTTATGTTTTATTTAGTGTTTTTGCCAAGTAAAGCCTTTAGGATGATTCATAAGATGAGTAGAAATAATGCTGAATCTGAAACAGAAACTTTGACTCCAGTGCGTGAATTTTCATTTTTTTACTGGAGTGCGATAATGAGCTGAAATTTTCACACGGTATTTCTATAAAAATTCTTTAAATTTTACTATAATTTCAGAATTTTTAGAGTTACAGAAGTATGGTTATAGTACAGATTACTACAGACTGTTCTGTTTGAGACAGATTCTGTTTTCGTTGCATTGTGTGCTTGTTTTGATGAATAAATGGTTTGTATTGCAAATTATAAGTCATGGTAAAGTTATAATACAGTGTATATAATGCAATAATAAAATATTAATGGGATTAAAATAGTACTTAGAGTGGTAATTTGCTTTATTATACTAGTGGATCTCACAAAGATTTTGTTAAGTTTTGTGTGATTGAAGTTTTCAAGTTTTGGGCGAGATCACGATGGATGAAGGAATAAGGAGTAAGAAGAGCCTAAGCTTGGGGATGCCCATGGCACCCCAAGATAATATCCAAAGAGGAACAAGCAACTAAGGTTGGGGATGCCCCGAGTGGCATCCCCTATTTCTTCTAACAACCCTCGGTATTTTACTTGGAGCTATATTTTTATTCATCACATATCATGTGTTTTGATTGGAGCGTCCTGTATGAGTCTTTGCTTGATTTGCTTTTATACTTGCTGGACACACCTATTTTAGAGAGCAAAAATTATGCTATGATTTGTTAGAATTGTTCTATATGCTTCACTTAAATCTTTTTTGAGCTATGGAATTGCTCTAGTGCTTCACTTATATCTGTTTGAGCACGACGTGCTTTACATGTTTGAAGAAATGCTCTCATCCTTCACTTACATTAATTTGAGAGTTAGTAAATTTTGAATAAATCCTTTCATGCTTCATGTATACAAATTTGAGAGATGAAACTTTTATGCTCATGTTCTTCACTTAAATTTATGTGAGCTTGTCAAAAAGCAATGGCAATATAAGAAACTAGTCCCAAAGTGATAGATATTCAAGAGGGATATAATAAAAAATTTCACGAAGATCATTGGACAAATTAAACTTGATTCTTTGTAACATTTTTGAGACATGATGATAGTAATATGTGATTTATGTTGGTGAGTACTTATGCTTAGTAAGAATATTTATGTTAAGGTTTGTGATTCCCTATGCAAGCACAAAAGTCAATAGTTGTGCGATGAAATTGCATCCTACTTATGGTGCATTATTCAATGTTAGTTATGCTTAATGCTCACTTATGTGAATTTCCGTTTCTTGGTTGGTTGCTTCTCAATCTATTTGCTACCTTCACTTGTACTAATTAAAAATACTACTTGTGCACCCAACATCCTTAGACTCAGTTTTGCCATATGAGTCCACCATACCTACCTATATGGGGTATTTCCATGTCGTTCCAAGCAAATTTGTATGTGTCATATCTAGTTTTCAAAATGAATTTTCCTTTTTCTATGCTCATACCGCTCATGAAGCGGAAGGGGGTGACCGATATTTTGCCATGCTAGATGTGTTATTCTCAAGATGAGTGTTTATTCACTTGTCATTGCACGAGTGTACAGCAGTAATAGGGATGCCCAGTCCCAAAATGAAAAGGAAATTTACTTTATGTTTTGAAATGATAAATTCCTTGGAAAGTGTTGATATGGAAGGCTACTGAGGATTTGGCTAGCCATGGATTGTGAAAGAATGGTGCAAAAAGGAATAAAGTTTATTTTCTATTTAAGAACCACTTATGATATATCTAGCACAGAAAGGTATTGAAATCTCTCGGTCGTTTTCGTTGACAGGAAAGGCATGCCACCCAAAATATTTTTCACTATCAATTTATACCTTCAGTTGTGGCACCTCTACAGATCCCTACTTCCCTCTGCGAAGGGCCTATCTATTTACTTTATGCAATTTTTATTTTTACTTGTGTCTCCATCTTCTCTTATAAAGCACCAACTAGGGGGCACTATGATTGTACTTGAGAATTAGGTGTAGCTAATATTTGAGTGTGTTTCATGAGTGGATCAATGATTGAACATGATGGGCTAGGGATAGCTTTCTTTGGTGTTGATATTTTTAGAGACATGGTTGCTTGTTGATATGCTTGAGTATTAAAGTCTCCATGTCAAAACTAGACTATTACTTTGAACCATCTAATAGTCCAAATGTCCATGCTACAAAAGAGAAGAATATATGATCAACATGTTAGGCAACATTCCACATGAAAAAAATCTGTTTTTATCAGTTACCTACTCGAGGACGAGCAGGAATTAAGCTTGGGGATGTTGATACGTCTCCAACATATCTATAATTTTTGATTGTTCCATGTTGTTATATTATCAATCTTGGATGTTTTATAATCATTTTATAGCAATTTTATATCATTTTTTGGGAATAACCTATTGACATAGTGCCAAGCGTCAGTTGTTGTTTTTTGCTTTTTTTTACTTCACCGAATATCAGTACCAAACGAAGCCCAAACACCGTGGAATTTTTTGGAGATTTTTTTGGTCCAAAATACATCCAGTGGGCCAAAGAAGTGACAGAGAGGAGGCCGAGGAGAGCACAAGACACCAAGGCGCGCTAGAGGCCCCAAGCGCGCCCTGGTGGGTTGTGCCCACCCCGGGACGCCTCTCCACCTCCTATTAGCTCTATAAATACCCAAATATTCCAAAAACCCTAGGGGAGTCGAGGAAACACAATTCCAGCCACCGCAAGTTCCAGAACCGTGAGATCCAATCTAACACCATCACGGAAGAGTGCATCGTCTTCATGGGTGCCTCTCCGATGATGCGTGAGTAGTCCACCATAGACCTACGGGTCCGTAGGAAGTAGCTAGATGGCTTCCTCTCTCTCTTTTGATTCTCAATACAATGGTCTCTTGGAGATCTATTTGATTTAATGACTTTTTGCGCGGTGTTTGGTGGGATTTGATGAATTCTGAGTTCATGATCAGTTTCTATCCGTGAATATTATTTCAATCTTCTTTGATCTTGAAAGCACATTTTCTCCCTTGGTGGTTTTGGTAATTAATAACAACATATATGTCATTGAACTAATGTTTCCACTAAGTATGTTTCAGGAAAAGTTCAATGATGGGTTGGCAAAAGGATTATGGAATACCCCAAGATGCAAGGGGAAAAAATAGATTGGCAAAGCTTCAAGAAAAGGCCTCGAGATTTTACGTTTGTGAGAAATCACTTTGAGTCCATAGGAAAGCCAATACTACTAAAAGGGGGTAAGGTTTTGTTGGTGAACAAAATGCTCATACGTGCACAAGTGGTAGTCACCACATACACCCACAAGCTCTTCCACAAAAGCCTGTCCAAAGCCAAATATTCAAAATCGGTGCAACCAACATTTTCACTCGGCGCCACCGATTCCAAACCATAGACAGACTCAGCCAAACCCTAGTTTTTCGGTGCAACCGATTTTGCATTCGGTGACACCGAGTTAGGCGACCAACTTTATGTTACGCAAGTTCACAATTTTGGTCCCTCCGAGTTTTGTGAACCGGCGTCACTGAGATTGGGCATTCTAACCATTGGTCAACTTATCGGTGCAACTGAGATTCCTATATCAGTCTCACCGAGATTCAAAAGTTGCCACCTTTTGGTCCCTTTGGTACCACCAAGATTAACACATCGGTGTCACCGAGTTGGTCATTTTTTGTGTAATGGTTGGATTTTTGGAGATGCCTATATATACCCCTCCACCACCACTAACTCGCAAGAGAAGCACTCAAAACTATTCCCCACTCATACCTACTGATTTTCTGAGAGAGAGCCACCTACTCATGTGTTGAGATCATGCCATTCCATTCCTACCATATGAATCTTGATATCTAGCCTCCCCAAGTTGCTTTCCACCCAATCAATCTCTTCCACCAAGCCAAATCTATGAGAGAGTGACTGTGTGTTGAGGAGTCTATCATCTTGAAGCACAAGAGCAAGGAGTTCATCAACACTATCAAGCCTATTACCTTTTGGAGGGTGGTGCCTCCTAGATTGGTTAGGTGTCGCTTGGGAGCCTCCTAGTTCATGTTGTGGAGTGAACCAAGAAGTTTATAAGGGCAAGGAGATCGCCTACTTCATGAAGATCTACCCTGATTTAGGCTAGTCCTCCGTGGACGTAGGCCATCATGGTATAGTCAAGGTTGCTTCTTTGTGGAACCCTCAGTGGGTAGAGCCCTCCATGGACTCTCGCGACCGTTACCCTCCGTGGGTTGAAGACTCCATAAACGTGGATGTATGATAGCTCCACCTATCGAAACCACGGGAAAAATCATCATGTCACCAATTGCGTTTGATCTTCCTACCCTCTCTTTACGTACATGCTTGTCTTTACTTTCCTCTTCTATACTCTTAGACATGCATGTGTACTGTGTACTTGAGATACCATGAATGCTAATATCTGGCAAGAATTAAAATTGGGAAAATGTAGATTTTTATTTGGTCAAGTAGTCTAATCACCCCCCTCTAGCACTACTTTAGATCCTAGAAGTGATATCAAAGCATTGGTCTCCATTGCATTGGTCTCACAACCTAGGAGAGTATGGCGTCTAGTGAGAGAAATTATCACCGTAGAGGTCCATACTTTGATGGCACTAATTTTGCTAGCTGGACAAAATGAAAATGCATTTGCTTGGTCATAACCCTACAGTTTGGGTTGTTGTTCGTGTTGGTATGCAAGGTGAATTCTTTGCGGAAGGAAGGGAACCCGATCGCGAAGCGACTACAGATGAATTGAAGATGTTGCAACTCAATGCTCAAGCATGTGACATTCTTTTCAACTGCCTATGCCCCAAAGAATTCAACAAAATCAGCCATCTTGAGAATGCAAAAGAGATTTGGGATACTTTGATTGAATTCATGAAGGTACAGAATCTGTGAGAGAATCCAAGTTGGATGTTCTTCAAAGTCAACTTGACAAGTTCAAGATGAAGGATGGTGAAGGAGTTGCTGAGATGTACTCTAGGCTAGCTCTCATCACAAATGATATTGCTGTCTTAGTAAGTGAATAAATGACTAACAAATACATCATCAAGAAGATACTTTGAGCTTTGGATGATCGATATGACACCGTTTGCACATTGATCCAAATTATGCCCAACTACAAAGATCTCAAGCCAACGGAAGTGATTGGAAGAATTGTTGCTCATCAGATGACACTCAAAGACAAGGAAGAGCTTCACCACTAGTCTAGGTCCTTACAAAGCCACAAGTGATGCTCCCGCGACCTCTAGCAACAACCTTGTCACAAATGAAGAGATAAGCCTTATGGTCAAGAAATTCAACAAGTTCTACAAGAATAGAAGCAAAGATCGAAGCTCCAACTCAAGATATGAAGAGAAGCGTTCATCAAGTCGTGACTGAAACTGCTACAATTGTGGGAAGCCCGAACACTACTCAAATGAGTGCATGGCTCCTTACAAGAGGAAAGAAGAGTCACCAAGAAGACAAAGCTCAAGAGACGAGTCACCTCGAAGCGAGAGAAGGGGTAGAGATGATCGTTATGAACGAAGACCCTCAAGGAGAAGTAGGGACTTAGAGAAGAAGGACAAGTACACCAAGATCTACTTAAGAAGAAAACATCAAGCTCATGTTGGTGAATGGGTTTCCGGCTCCGAATCTGACAACCACTCCTAAAGAAGTTATCACTCCAACTCCGACTATAATCAAGATGAAGGTGTTGCTGGACTTGCACTAGTGACAACCGACTCCTACGACATATTTGATTCACCAAATGAGGCGAGTGGATGTTGCTTCATGGCTAAAGGCCCCAAGGTATCACACCTCGAGTATCTTGATTTCAATAGTGATGAACATGACTAGTTAATTGAAGATGACTTGCTATTTGACAAATCTAGTAATGTTGGTCAAAATGAACTTGCTAGTACTCACTCTAGTGTATACAAGTCATGTGATGATGATAAGTTGGAAATAGAACGACTAACTCAAGAACTAAAAACTCTTAAGTTAGCTCACGAGTCATATCTAGAGGATCATAGAGGGCTTGTAAGGACACATGAGAATCTACGCTTTGAGAAGCTCAATTTAGAACAAGAGCATGAGTTCCTTAAAGCAATCAATGACGATCTTCGAAAGAAGACTTCCTATTATCTAGCCAAGCAACTTCTCCTATCTACATTCATGCCACAAGTTAAGTCTAAGAAAGCTAGTAACAAAGGAAAGAAAGGTTCTTCAACTAGTAGCAATAAAAATGATAAATCCAATGATATTGCTTCTAGTAGTTCTCTTGATCCCACTAACTCTTCTATTAGACAAGTTACACTTGAGCAAGAAAATGAACTTTTGAAAGGGATTATAGAGAAAGGTATCTACAAGAGTCTTGAAGGGTGCAAACCATTTGAGGAGATTGTACGCAAGCACGGAGGATAGCGGAAGAATCATGGTGTTAGCTACTTCAACGCTAATGGAGTTGAATGGGAAGAAGGTCAATACCCCAAGCCCAAGTTTGTTCCTCAAAAGGACAAGTATGAAAATACTCTTCACAAGGGAACAAAAGCTCAAGATGACCTTCCACCACAAGACCCCAAGCTCAAGGACAAGAACAAGCTTCAAGAGGACATTGGCTCATATGAAGATGAGTCCCGAGCTTTGGTGAAGTGGGCTCCCAAGGCTACTACAAGCTCAACTTCTACAAGTGCTACTTCAACACTGAGGATCCCCATCAACTTGATGTGGGTCCCCAAGAAGAAGAACTAGAGAAGTTCTTGATGGGTGACTCCGCTAATGAAATTCACTCACATTCATTATTGGCATGAACTATTTGCTATCAACATCAACTTTATGTAATAGTTCAAGGAGTCACACATTCCCTCAAAGGTAAGCAAGGGACAAGGTAATCAACTAATCAATGGACATCATAACACATGCTTCGCACTCCATGTCCATAGATATCCTTGTATTTGTCTCTTGTGTGTTGGGACTAACCCATGTAGGTGAGAAGAGTAAGGAAACAATGAGGATGCTCCCAACTCTTGGTGATCTTGATCAACCTTGAGCATCCACCACTACCTCACCAACATGAAGTCTTTATCGACAAAACCCAAGGTTAGTTTATCCCTCTTTGGGGGGGGTGTCACATCAAGGGGGAGCTTTACTCTAAGACTTGAGTCTAAGCATCTCTTAATATGTGACAACAATGCTTTATGTAAAAGTGGTAACCCCACTTATGCTTAAACGATGAGTATGACCTATGATCAAGTATTCTTACTTGGATCCTAAGTCAAATACTCATATATAGATGACTTAGTCATCGCCCAAGTGCTTGTTTGATGCTAGTATGTATGTGCATGTTTGTCATTATTTCTTTTGACATCTTATTGTGTGAGCATGTTGGTCTGCATTTGTTTTCTCATTCGAGGACATCCAATTGTTGCTATTTGGCCTTGGATTTATCTTTTGCCAGTTGGATGGACAAGAATGCCTAGGACCACTCCTTAGCTATCTATGCTTTCTCATCTCATATTCCATTCATGCTGCATCACAAAATTTGAGCAAGTACTTTTCGATCCCTCTGTGTGAGGAGCACTCAGAGTACCGTATTGTCAAGGACTGACCATTAAAACCTCCCAAGTGCATCTCGGTGGAACCAACCCACAATTCTCGGTCTCACCGAATGCCTAGGGTTGATCTGGTTTTCAATCTCGGTACCACCTATTCCATATTCTCGGTTACATCGAGTTTCCTTGTCTGCTGACAGTTGAGGAACTCGGTGACACCAAAAATTTAGAATCAGCGTCACTGACAGCAAAGGGTATATAAGCTATGGTCTCGACGGTCGAAATTTCAACCTTCAATCATCGCTCCCCAAACCCTAAGATGCTGCAAAAGGACCCCCTGGTGTCACCCTTGTCTTCCCACGCTCCTCCTCTGTTGGGATCCTCGCAGTTGACGGGCATCTTCGCTGCCATCACCGTCGTAGCGGATTCGTTGCGAAGCTAGGGTACGGATTTGATTTTTCTTTCGCTCCATGTCCAATTCTTGTGCAATGAAATTGATTTTACCAATAAGCCACTGTTTTAATATCTTTCCATCCAAAAGAAAATCCCGTAGAGTAGAGAACGATTGATTATTAGGGTTTTGCCGTCCACCAACTGTATCTCGGTAGAACCGATGCGAAGAAATTGGAATCACCGATTTTATTTTCTACCATAGTAAGAACACCTCAGTGGAATCGAGTTCTCATTTTCGGTGCAACTGTACCGAAATACACTTGACAAAATGCAAAACTTGGAAAATCTTTTGTTCAAACTTTCAAAAACATCTGCATTTTTTGATGACTTACCCTATTCTATTCTTCTATACTCTATTCGCATGGTCAGCATGTCAGGGTCAGATAGTCAGAATTTGCCAGACTAGAATGTTTACATGAGTTCGGGGACTAGTCCTGAGTCGATTTCTTCCTCGGATCCAGACACTCCCAGTTCTCATGGGTTGCCTAAGGCTGCAACAAGTACAAGGAATAGACTCAATTCTGAAGAAGAAGATTCTGGTTTTGTTCCAGAAGAAGTTCTTGCTAAGAAGAAGGAGAAGGCTGCAAGGAAATCTGCAAATGAGGCTACCTCATCCAGGAGGGTAGTCAGCAAAGTTTATGCACCTACAGAGACCTTCAAATCACATGAGAGTGCTAGGGCAACTATGTCTATTGAGATTCCAAGGAAAGCTTTGCCTAAGAAGACAGGCAGGAAGAGGATCAGCTATGTTACAGGTAGGAGTGCCACTATGTTTGAAGATCTAGATGAGGCTGCTGGTGCTACTGCTGAGGAGGAAGAGGAGGAAGAACCTACTGCTAAGGCCCCTCCCAAGAAGAAATCCAAGAAACTATTGGCTGATGTTATGACTAAGTCAGGGACCTCCAAGAGCACCAAGGCTACTCCCAAGAAAGTTGCTACACAAAGGTCCAAGAGGACTACCAGAGATATACCTACTTATGAGAAGAACAAGAAGTCCACATTCAGAGAAGATGATGATGATGATATGACTATTCTGATGAAGCTCAGATCTCACCTTCATGTACACGATGCCAGCCATCCTACAGCTGAGGATATGAAGAAGAGCAAGGATTCAGGGTTGAGGGCATGGAGAGCTATTGATCCATATGCCCAAGAGGAGGAAGACTGCTGTAGATTATAGGTTTTATACCAAGGAACAGCAAGACTTCTATGACACAGTTTTGCTTGACAAGAGTCCTGCAGTCAGTGACATGAGATATGTGGACCAGAAGTATATCAAGGATAATGAGAATTACTTTCCATGTGTCCAAGACAACTTCCATTGCATTGGCCTTGATCAATTTGTTGGCAAGGAGTTCACTTCTTGGAATGACGAGATGATGATGCAGTTCTACTCCATTGCTCATTTTTATAGAGATGGCAGGATTGTTTGGATGATTGAAGGAGCAAGATATGAATCTATTGTTGATGAGTGGGCTACCATCTTAGGAGTCCTAGAGATTTGGGATGGAGATTTGGATGTCTACTCAGAATCCAAGGAGAACCACAACTCTATGAAGGATATGTATAATCCTATTCCAGCTGCCAACAGGCAATCTCACAAGCTTGGTTCTATCTACTTTCTCCAGTCAGGCCTCCGTACCATGAACACCATCCTAAGGCATACCTTGATGCCCAAGTCTGGAGATGAGAAGATGATTCGTGGATATTCCATCAACAAGCTCATCCATCTTGATCGTCACACCAGGATTCGAGTGATGGATTTGATAGTAGAGATAGTGAAGAGGGTTGCTGCTGATCAGAAGCGCCCATGCTACTATGCACCCTATATTCAGATGCTTATCAATGCTAATCTTGAGAAGCACATCTTTGCTCTGGATAGACCCCACTTGCCACTTCAACCAGATCTCGAGGACAAAATTGTGGTGATGGACCCATATCATCCCACATCAGCTGTAGCTCAGGCAGAGGCAGAGGCAGCTCGAGCCACTAGTGCTTAGGTCCCCAGATCCAGGAATGAGCAGATGGATCTTTTGATCACCACTGTCATGGACATGAAGAAGGACATCAAGAACATGATGGACACTCAGGAGAGCCTTGTGAACATTATTGATGATAGAGTGACTCTTAATGACAAGGTAGATGGGCTGACTAAGACAGTCAATGAGCTTAAGGAGTTCGATGAAGCCCCAATCCATCACACCTCTTAATATTCTGTCTTATGATGATGAGGGGGATAGTGCACCTGTCAGGACTACTGCCCAGTTCACGACTAAGGCCAGGACACCTATAGTGCCATCTCTAGAGAAGAGGCCTTCATCTTCTGCTCCGGCCACAATGACATCAGCTCCATTAGCTCTAGTGCCCCTAGTATCTACTCCAGCTCCATCCAGGACTTCAGCGGAAGTCTTCGCCGATGCAGTTCTTGTTAGTGTTCTGGGAACGGGGGTACCCAAACCTGCCTACCTACGGCCTAGAAAATGGCCCACTTCATCGACCAAGAGTGGCCAAGCATGGCCACAATCAAGACAAGGCCCTCGCGAGGGCCCTTTCCCCGCGAGGAAGAACGACATCAAGACCTGCAAGGGGTGGGCCTCTGTCATGCCCAAGATGCGGTCCTATCCTTATTTTGGCACGAGGGCCTCGGTAGGGTTAGAAGCGCATCTCGGCGCATTCGCAAGAATGGATATCATTACAAGTACATGTACAGAAGAGATGAGTATATGGAATTGGCTTACACTCGCCACAAGCTACATCAGAGTCACATCAATACAACAACATACTCAACATCATACAGAAGAGCAGGGTCCAACTACGGACGAAATCAAACGATAAAATCACATCCACCCTTGCTATCCCAGGCTGCCGCCTGGAACCCATCCAAGATTGAGGAAGAAGAAGAAGAAGAAGAACTCCAAATCAAATCAAGCAACGCGCTCACGTCAAATCATCGCATTACATGTACCTGCAACTGTTGTTGAAGTAATCTGTGAGCCACAGGGACTCAGCAATCTCATTTCCAAGAGTATCAAGACTATTAAAGCTTAATAGGTAAGGTATAGTTAAGTGGTGAGGCTGCAGCAAGTGACTAAGCATTTATTTGAGTGGCTAACTTACGAGTATAGAAAGTAAGGTATGGTGGTCTACGCATAATGGACGTGAACTAGTAATGATCACTAACTGATCCTGAACACCTACTTACAGCAAACATAACCCCACCATGTTCTCTTTCCGATAAGGACTCACGAGAAGATACAGTCACGGTTACGCACATAGTTGGTGTATTTTATTAGAGTTTACTTCAAGTTTGTTATGACCGGGTGTTAAACAAAGTATCCAAGTTTGCCACATAACCGCGGTCACAACTTCTCGAAAAATTTAACCCTGCATGGGTGCTCCAACTCGTCCATCACAAATTAACCACACGCAGCGGGAATAACCTCAACCACAGATCTCGTGATCTTCCTAGGCAATTCCAAAGGAAATCTGACAACTCAAGATAGCCCAAAGAAGATCAGTGTTCCTCACTCAAGACATCCAAGAAAGGTAAAATAAATCCAGCAAGGCCGCCCGACGTCTTGACGAACCCGATAGGAGCTGCGTATCTCGTTCTCAGGACACGAAAGATAAGCGAAGCGTACGGTGGCCTAATAGACATCTCCCAAGTTGCCCCGGGTTGGCCCCGCATGGTGCTCTAGTTTGGACCAACACTCATGAGGAGCACTGGCCCGGATTATTGATTAATTATCCACGGGGTCCGGAAAGTCCCTATGCAAGTTCATTAGTTATTAGGCAAATGTAGTACTAATGTTGGGCCTTGCCAGACAAGCTTTATTCTAACCCGAAAATCAAGAGGGTCCCCATAACAACCCCGAGCATGTTAGGAGAGCTCAATTATGGAACATAACACCGGTTCACAAGTAACTAGGGCGGCAAGAGTGGAACAAAACACCGAGCAAAAGGCCAAGCCTTCCACCCTTTACCAAGTATATATGTGCATTAAATTAAATAGCAACAATATTGTGATATAACAAAAGAATGTCCATGTTGACATATGGAAGCAATTGCACCTGCAGCTATAAATGCTATAAGAAGGGCTGAGCAAGCGGTAACACAGCCAAACAATGGTTTGCTGGGATTTGAAGGGGTTAGAGACTTATCATGGTAATGTTGGGAGGCTTGACAAACAAGTGGTAGGTAGCGCGACATAGCAATATAAAGACGAGACAACTAGCATGGCAATGATAGTAATGGTATCCAAATAAATGAGTCATCTTCCCTGAGATCCCGCTCGGAAGATGACCGAGTCCAAGAAGAAGACGAGCCAACGAAGTCGAACGAATCCTCACACTCCGAACGCTTTCGGAACTCTATCGAGAAGAAGCAATCCAAAACAAACAATCAACACAAGATACACCACAACATATGCATGACACGATGTGCAAATCCATTTTAATTATGCAAGGCATGACAAATCACAACAAAGAATACTACACATTAAGTGAAGCTCAATATGCAACGAGTTGCATATTGACGAAACTCCATGTTCGAATTATTTAGTTCACTCCCGTTAGGTACACGGCAATATTAAATGTTTTTAAACATGGCAAAAGGTGAAGCACAAGTAAACTATCTATCTAGGCAACTTAAATAAGGCCGGAAACAACTTATAGCATTTCCGAAATGACCCCATATGTTAATTTCGAAATTGGACCAGATCTGAACTAATCATATTTTATATTTGTTAAACAACAAAATAAAATATACCATCCAATTCTATACGTCATTCTAGTCAATTTTCATATATAGAACATTTCAAACGGAGCTACGATCTAAAAGATATGAGCAACACATGATGCATATGTCATGAATGCAAATGCATGGAAAATACAATCACAAACCTTTCAAATCATGAATGCAGCAAGTTATTATGAAAAATGGCATGTTAAACATTTTAAACATGGATGATATTGTCATATAAATAATCTATATGTTTTCCTACATATTTTACATATATAAAACATTTCATTTCGACGCATGGTTAATTATATAGAGACGTTTTAAATCTGCAAAAGGGCCTACCACGAAAATAAAAAAACACAAGGGGGGATGCTGGGCTCACCATGTGGGCCTTGGCCCATTCGGAGAGGAGGCTGGCAGGGAACTGGGCTGGGGAGGTCGAGCTGGGACGAGATCCGGGTCGAGCCCACGTGCAGCGCAGGCGAGCGGGCGAGCGGCCCGTCCTCCTCCCGCACGAAGCAGGGCAACGGCGGCGGAGGTCAACGTGAGCAGTGGGATGGCCACGGCAAGGGCGGCACAGATCCGGAGAGGGGAAGGCCAGGGGAGGCCGGATCCGGCGAGGGCAGGGCCGTTCCTGGCAATGGCGAGCTGCGGCCGGCGGCGGGAGCTCCCATCCATGGCTGCGGGGACCTGCAGGAACAGAGGGAGGGAGAGATGAGAGGAAGGAGAAGAGGCAGGGAAGGAGAGGAAGGGAGAGAAGGGCGGCGGCTCCGAGGCTCGATCCGGGAAGGCTAGCAGGGACGGGCGGCTGGGCGGCGTAGGGCCATAGGGGGCTGCGGGAGGAGCGGGAGCTCGGGCACGCGCCATGGGAGCTCGGGAGCTTTGCGGCGGCTCGGGCCCAGATGGGCTCGAGCGGGCCCAGATGGGTTCGGCGGTCCTAGCAGCTGGAGAAAGGAGAAGGAGGGGTTTGGCACGGGGTTCGAGGGGATTAGGGTTAGCTGCACAATTAGGAAGGGGAGGGGGTCTATTTATAGTTTAGGGGCTAGGGATGACGGTCTCTGTCCGTTTTCGGACCGTACGATCTCAATCGATGGTCCGGAAGCGGAGGGGGGCTATGGTGGCTGTGTAGAGGGGCTAGGTGGGGAAGAGAGGGAAGTGCGGCCTGAGATATGAAGTTTTAAACACCGACAAACGTCCGATAATAAACCGATAACCTCACTACTACGAGTGACCGACGGGGTATCAAACGAACTCGGAACGCGACGAAATTCAACGGGCGGTCTACCTACAATATAACAAGACCGCACGCCAAGTTTCAACCCAATCTGAGAATATTTTTAGCGCACCTTTTAAAAGAGTTTTATTTAACGATGTCGCGGGCGCGTGCATGTGTGGTTGGTCTCGAAATGGGCAACGACACGAATGGAGAGAACCGGCAACTACAAATGGATGCAAGTTTTTGATAATTGGTGATGATGCTATGCAGATGATGCGAATGATGCGATGATGAATGCAACAACCAAATGAAACACAGACGAGAATGGAAAGAAAGGAGAATCTTCTAGAATCTTTTGGAGCGTCGGTTCCGGGCTGTTACAGCCTCCTCAGGCCCCCTCCGGAGCGGCGGAGATCTCTATGCAAGGCCCGGCCTCGAGAGTCAGGGTGACGCAAGGAAGGACAGGCGGGCGCCAGCGCGCCAGGCGGTGCAGTTTCCCCTTTGGTGCAATGGGAGCAAGGACGTACGTGGGTTCCCAAAGCACCCCCCAAAGGTTTCCATTCTAGTGCAACAAGACCACAACCACCCGCCCCGCAGGGCGGATGTCATCACTGAGCCCATCCCTGCACCATCGACAACTACTTTGTAGACGAAGACCGCCTTTGGACAGGATGGGCATGTACTCGTGCCCCCTTCAAAATTGTTCATTGTGGGATCCCTTCCCGCCATGGTGGTAACGGAAGAGGGCCCGAGCCTCCACTGTATATAGAGGATCGGTTGCACCGTAGAGAGGGATCTCGACGATTCCACCATCCATCCACCACCGGGCCTCGGAGAGCCCCTAACAACTCAAAGGGAGCCCTCATGAGACCCTAGAACACTGTACAAGTTCATCAACACCACCTCCTCGAGAGGCAATCCACCAAAGCAGGAGTAGGGT
Organism: Hordeum marinum; assembly: GCA_022496015.1. NCBI lineage: Eukaryota > Viridiplantae > Streptophyta > Magnoliopsida > Poales > Poaceae > Hordeum > Hordeum marinum. Next base: position 123,844,810 of record CM039676.1, on the reverse strand, counting down.
ATTACGCTTCGTAGTGGCCCGAACCTGGGTAAACTGTGTGTTCATATTCTCCCTCGTCATCATGCGAGTTTGATGCTGTGTTCATCGAGTAGCGAGCTAGGTAGGACGAGGCTGCAGGGGATCTTCGCACACGTCCCTGTGTTCGAATCTTAAGGGTTTTGTGGAGCCCGAAATCTGACATATGGCGCGCAAGGTAGGGGGCGTGTCAAGGTCTTCCCCAAGATCCGTTCCTCCCAAGCTTCGCTACTCTGATGTCCGGCACTGAACAAGCTTATCCCGTCCGCAATGGGTCGTCTCCCATTAACCCCTCTGCGACTATCGAAGGATGACCGAGCAGTCAGTACTGAATCGCTAGCATCGCCTCCGTTGTCACCAACTCTCGCGATGCTCAAGCACACGGTGGGCGGGCGGCACCATCGGCCTCGGTGGCGCGCCGCACCTACGTGGGAGACCTCAACGCGCACGATGCGCTACTGCTAGCAAGCGAGATGCTTCACCATCGACCAACGCATGAGGGCTTTGTCGTGTGGGCTCGTCACGCTGAGGGCCATCTCCCCTCACTCTTCCCCAAGGCCACAGGTGCCGGGCACGGGGGGCTCGCACGCTGCACCCGCTTCCCAACCCTCCGATGGTGGGACCTCTCAGGCGCAGGAAGGATCCGAGCGGGGCGCACCGCACGCTCTGCTCCTCCTTCTACGAATCCCAGTGACTGGCTTCGGGGCACAGACCGTCCACGCCCACCAGGAGCACAGAGGGAGCGACAGGGCGACCCACGCGCACACCAACATGCATCTTAGCAACCCGGCCAGCCCTTAGTAGCCTGTGCTGACCAGGTGGGAGTGCGCCATCCGGCGTAGTGAGCTGGCGGCGCAAGCGTCTGGACAAGCAAGCAACAGCGGTGGAGGCTCATCAGGTCACCAAGGAAGCAATCCATACCAGGAGGCATGTGGCCCACCCTACAGTGGTGGCAAGGTAAGCAACTCCGCTTTGAGGCCCGATGCAGGAGGGTCTGCAAGCGATGCACGCGGGGTGGTCTCCCCCCACCGTCGGGAGGGACCGTCCCCGGTGCACGAACAGGCAACTCAGGAGGGAGACCGAGCACGTATGTGGAACCCTACATACCATGCTACGTCATACCTCCTAGCGAGGAGGTGGATCAGGCGCCCACCGCAGGCACCAGCATTGCCCAAGAGTAAGGGGCGCCTGGGGCGTCCTCCCTAATCCGGGCCTGGGGGCTCCATCGGCGGAGCACCGGGCCTGGCGAAGGTGAGCGGGAGGGCGCCCCTGGGACTGCGGGGTGCGATGCAAGCCGGCGCCCTCACTGGCAAGCTACGCGGGGCCAAGCCCCCGGGCCTTGGGGTAATGACCTGGAGGGAACAACAAGACAAAAGCAGCATGGGCCACTCGTGGGAACTATAGGATCTGCACGGCCTCAGGAGGATGGGCCTCCTGAGTCCCTCGGGACCTTGCCCGTATGGCGCAAGGGCGCCTCACGGGGCATTCTTCATCAACAAATGACCCTTATGGCCGTGTTGATGGATCGTGCTCATGTTTGGGCCTCGGGAGGGCAATCATGTGGTCGCGTGAGGAATGATGCATTCGGGTTAGGCTCATAAGGGCGCACAACCAGACAGAAATGCATGGGATGATCCTCGACGGAGTTGGGAGTCACCAGGCCGCGCGCCTGGGGGCTTACCCAGATATCTATGGCCGTGACACTCTCACGTAATAATGAGCGGGGTGTATACGCTCGGAGCCCCCCGAGGACGCAGAGGGATTCCTCCCACACAATGTGGTAGCCACAGCCCGGAGCTGGCGGAGAAGACAACACTGCCCATCAATGGCTATGCACATGCAACATGGATGTCCTACGCTCAGCGCTGGGGGAGGACGAAGACTAGCCTAGGATCCGAACGCGGCACTTGCTTGCTTGTTTTTGTGTTCAAGCTGCTATTTTTTGGAATGGAGTCTGAGAACTTCGAAACTTTCTATTTAAAAAAAGGGGACAGGAACTTTTCTCTCTACGTTTCCTCATTTGCCGGACTTAAGTTATCTCTTTCTGAATGGTGCTTCGCAAAGAGCCAAATGCTCTGCGCCGTCTCAAGGTGCCCCAGAGCTGGATGGCGAGGACTTGCCGCCTTAGGAGCACACCATTTCTAGCTATCGACACTCGCTCGGGGGCTCCGACTGCAGCACGACACCACAGCATGGAGCCTCGAGAGGCCCCAGGGCTTTCTGAGGCGGCACCTGGAGGAACGGAATGGGGGATCGCTCGAGCGTCAAAGGGGCTCCTGAGCAGCATGCCTTAGGAGCCTTATCGGTCATAATGCCACTCGACCCCCCTGATGTCGTCCTTGGTTTTGGTCGGCATCAGTAGGGTCAGGGCCCTGCCCCATGAAGTGCATCCTTCGTTTTCGGCCATACCTAGTGGTGGCGGGGAAATGCGCGAGACTAGGACCTGCCAATGTAGAGCAGTTCGAGCATCAAGGGGGGCTCCTGAGCAGCGTGCCTCAGGAGCCTTACCAATCATAAGGCCACTCGACCTCCTGAAAGTGCGTTATATTGACTAGAGGGGGGTGAATAGGCGATTTTTACAAATTCATCACTTGAAGAATTTGAAATGTGATGAATAACTAGCAGCAGAATAAGTACTCAAGTACCTGAGGAACGCAGTGACAACACATCATGATGAAATAAAACATGCACAGATTACAAGTAGTGTGATACAAGACAAGCATGTGAGGAACAAGGTAAGTTGAAGAATTTGAGGTGAAGAAATTGTGAAAGTGTTTAGTAAAATTCTTCAAATAGTAACAATCAATTTCATCAACAAGTATACGGGGAATAGAGGGGTTGAGGAAATAGAACGAGGTAGCTCGATGAAGAAAATGGTTTGATGACCCAGTTCCAACTACGGTGACAGTCGTACATCTGGTTTGGAGCAGCCTAGTATTTAAACCAGAGGACACATAGTCCCAGGACACACAGTCCTTACCGTATTCTCCTTGAGCTAAGGTCACAAAGTCCTCGCCCAACACTCGTGGTAAGTCTTCAGGGTAGACTTCCAAAACCCTCACAAACTGGTCACCCAGCGATCCACAATTTACTGTTGGATGCTCTAGACCAAGGTCACTCCATGCTCCCCAATTGATTGCAGGATGCACTAGACCATGACGCCTAACCGTCCGGAGGATACACAGTCCTCAAAGGTAACAAGTGTTGGTTCCACACACGAATAATCTCTTTAGTGATGCTCAATCACTTTGGGTTTGGTGGTTTGGATTTGGGTTTTTCCTCACGGATGATTTTCTCTCAAAGTCCTCGGAGGATGGTTGCTCTCAAAGGACAAGTGTTAGTTCTCTCTCGGAGCAGCCAACCAACTAGTGATTGTGGGGGGTGGCTATTTATAGCCAGGGTGCAACCTGACATGATAAGACATAAATGCCCCCAATGATATGACCGTTATGTGGATATTATAATTGGGGACAGTTGGCGCTAAGCACAACAACGATCGGAATTTCGAGAAGTCCTCAGACATATCATGTTCCTCACTTGTAGGCAATTTGCACTGGTGAAATCCTAACTCCTCAGTCAGATCAATTTCATCAAAGACCAAAAGAATATTGTCGCTGTCACTAAAGAACTTGATTGAACTGCAAGAGATTTCCAAAGGCTTCACTCGAAGGATTGGATAGGTTGAGGATTTTGAGTTGAGCATGAGTTGGAAATTTTCCTTAGTATTACCTCGGCCCCCTTTAACAGTACGGTGTTTCCTATGACTCAATGAAAGTAAATGAAACTACAAAAACAAAAGTCTTCATGCTTCATAGTCCTCGTTCATATCTTTAAGGTCACACCAACTTATTCATTTTCAAAGTCTTTAGGGAATACCAAAGTCTTCACGAAAGTCTTCAATTGAAGACATACATTTTTAGGGGTTGGTAATCTACGAATATATCAAACTCCTCATCGACTTATAGAGCATGTGTACACTCACAAACACATTAGTTCCTTAACCTATAAGTCTTCAATACACCAAAATCTCTAAGGGTCACTAGATGCACTTACAATCTCCCCCTTTTTGGTGATTGATGAAAAATAGGTTAAGTTTTCAACGGGGATAATACTATGAAGTGTAAATACTAAGTTTGAGGAATTTTATTGCAAGATATAGAAGAACTTCCCTTGAAGATGTGCATATTTGAGGAATTTTCTTTGGACTGCAAATGCACATGGCAGGTTAAAAACATGGAGAACTCCCCCTATATCTTGTAATTCATACACGCACTTAACATATGATATGAAGAATTTGAAATGCATGATGAAAATGGTGTCTGATGAAATTTAGCATGGATGCATTAAGGTACTTGAGGAAATAAGCATACGGAAAGCAGTTCAAAAGAGTCAGACCACCATCGAACTTAAGTTTACAACTCAACCAACAAAAGCTTCAAAAGAGTGAGAGTTGTAACTTAAACAAAAAACAGCCCATATATAGAGACCCGCTTGAAGACTAACTCAAATTTTCTCCTCCTTTGTCATCAAAGACCAAAAGGGATGAAAAAGTGAGGACTAACGCCCCTTGAAGAATTTCATCTTGTTGGTGAGGAAGGAGCGCCACCGTTGTCGGGGTCGTTTGTCGATGCAAGGCCTGCTGTAGTGTCGTCAACGTCCTGAGCTTCATCCGTCTCACGCGATGAAGAATATGAACTTGTAACCATCTGAGGAACTTGAACCTTCTTGAATTTCTTCTAAGGAGGATGAGACCAGTCATAGTTTTGCTGAAAGTCCATGTCCTTGAGTTCCTCAATAGTCTTGAGATGTGCGAGAATGGCCCATGCGCAATCAAAGATTTCATGCACATAGTAGTGATTTTTCCTCACAGAATTCCGTGTCACAGTCATGTTCTGAACAATAGAAGCAAGCTGAAGCTTCACCCACTTGTGATTGAGATCAACCTTCTGATGAAGACTTATGAGAATCTCACGATCGGTCATCACACGAGGGGCGGACTCTTGAGGTTTTTGTGCTGAGGCTTTTGCAGCAGAGTCCTGGGTTGCAGTGTCATCATTGGTGGAGTAAGATGCAGCTTTGCGAAACTGACCATCCAATGGATGAGTGCTTCATCAATGACAACCTTGTCTTTTCCTTCAACTGAGGCAATTGTGCTCTTGAGGACTTCAATCGGGGGCAAGAAGTCGAAGTGATTTTGGAAGTCCGCCTTGAAGGGAGTTGAAGACCTTGATCTGAAGAATTTCATTATCTAGAGAGCATAAGGCTTCAATTCAAATGGGGCCAGTGCTGCATTCGCCAATGTCCTCATGAAGAAATCATGGAAGTTGATGGGAATCCCATGAATGATGTTGAACAACATGTTCTTCATGACTCCCTCCACTTCTTCTTCTTCTTCAGAGTAGTGGCCCTCCTGAGGACATAGGGTGTTGGTGAGAATGCAATAGACCGTCCTGGGCACATAGAGCAAATCCTTCACAAGGAAGGTGGTCCGTTGAGGTTTTCCAGGAGCCAGCGGCTTCATCCGCACTTGCATCAGTTGGTTGGGTAGAGTAGGTTCATCAAACAGGCAGCGAGCTTCTTCTGAAGGAATTGGGACTGGGACTGACCAAAGCAATTCAGATGCTGAAGCAGTGAGGTGGGTAGATCCAGTCATCAAATCCAAGACCCAGGAGTTGATGTCAGAAGCATCACTTGTGATGTGCAAAGTAGCATAGAATTGAAGAATTAGCTCTTCATTCCAATCGCAGATGTCCACACAGAAGGGAAGAAATCCTGCATCGTGAAGAACTGCGAGCACCGGTGTAAAGGATGGAATTGTTTCCATATCTGCATGAGGAATTTGATGGTGGTCAAAGACTTTCTTCTTGTCACATAGCACTGATGCATAATAATTCATCTGTGTTGGAGTCCAGAATCTGGTGCGACAGGCCCTTGCTGAGTCATATGGATTGGGTCCAGTGAAGAAAATGTGCTTGTTAAAGAAATTTGACTTGAGGAATTTGGGGCGCTTTGAGCCTTTGAATGGCATCCTCGGCTTTGGCTGAAGGTTTGGCTTGAAACGGCACACAATCTCCTTAGGCATAGGAGGAATTTCTTCAGCCTGAGGAATTTGCGGAGCAGTTTCCTCAATGGCAGTTGGAGCGACAATGTCATCAGTTGATGCAGCTGGAATTTCTTCAGTGGCTTTAGCGGCCAAGTCATCAGATCCTATGTGAATTTCTTCAGTCTGGGTTGGGCACTAAGGAATATATGACAGAGGAGTGGTCATTGGGGAATTTGGGTGAGCATCTTCCCAATATTCATCATTGATGACAAGTGTTGTGTTGCCAATATCCACGTCCTCATCAATTTCTTAAACGTCGGCCTCTTCAGCAGTCCACTGAGGCTGGGGCGATGATACGTGTGGAGTTGAAGCATTTGCTTCCACTTCAATTTCTTCATCAATGTGCTCTATCGAAGCCGCATAATGATGTTCTTCATCTTCATCATCTGGGATGACATAGTCAACGCCAAATGGAATTATCTCATAGGCTAGTGCTGAGGAGATCGGGGTGGCATCTATGGGTTCAGTTGAAGATCTTGGCAAGGTCTTCAACTTCTCACGGCTGAGGAATCTGAAGTTGAAGCTTTTCTCTTTAGTGCCTTCTTCTCAGCAGCCTTAGTTTTCTTCGCTTCTAATGTAGAAGGAAGGTTGATTGTCTTCACCCTTGATGATTTTGCTGTTTCAGCAGAGGGTGAAGGAGGTGCATTTTCTTCAAGCATGACTGATGCAGTCTCCCTTGTGGTATCAATTTCATCAGGAGCAGCTAATTCTTCAATTGGCCTGTCAGTTTCTTTTGGCACAACAGTGGAGGTTGTCCTGGTACGTTCTTCAGCAGCTTGTGTTTCTTCAGCAGCGGGAACAGTTTCATCAGCAGGCTGAGCAGATTCATCAGCCTGAGGAATTTGTGGTTGCGATCGAGCTGCAACCCTTGTGTTGTGATCATTGATGACTTTATCAGCTATATTGACAAAGCAAACCTTGGTGCCTTGCCAATCAGCATAGTATCTATTGAATTCCTCATTGTTTGATCTCAGACTGCATTTTCACTAGTTCCTCGGGAGATAGCTTCAGGACATTTTTCTTCAAGAAATGCTCTTTCTTGTACTGAGCCTTCTTGGTTTGTCTGGCCTTCTCGTACTTCCATTTTTCTTCAGCTATGAAAGCAGTGAGGACATGATCAGGACCAGGAGGCAGCTTCAAGTCATCAATTGGCATTTTGGGATCCTTGTGCCAGATATCAATGAAGTTCAGCACCATCTTAGGATCCAGCCATAGAGGAATTTGAGTGCCCTTTGCTTGAGACACTCGTTCTTGCTTGTTTCTGATGATTGTAGCCAATTCCTCATCATCAGCTTCATCTGAGGAATCAGATGGTATTGTGAACGCCACCTTCTTGGGTTGAGGACTTGGTCGAATGCCTTGTCCAGCAGTTGCTTTCATTTTCATCGGTGAAGAACTAGTTGAGGAATGTGCTTGGGCTAAAGAACTTACTGATGCCCCTGAAGCAATTGATAATCCCTCTGTCCTCTGACATGATGCAAGGTGCATAGGAGTTGAGGACTTTGCAGCAGCAACAGAGGACTGAGCAGCTACTGAACCAGTAGTTGAGGCCTTTGAAGGCTAAGCTTGAGGAATCTGTTGTGATGATTTTGAAGTTGAAGAATTTGACTTCACAACAGATTTCTTCACCATAGTTTTGTTCGGAGCACTTGCAGAGGCTCCGCCAGTGGCAGTAGCAGCAAAGTCTTCATTGAATTTCTTCACAACCTCTTTTGCTCTCTTCGCCACCTTGGCTTGTTGTTTCTCCCATTCATGAGGAAAGTCATTACCAGTCTTGAGACTAGTGGGATCAGGAATTTGATTGGGAGCCAAGGGTGGCATGCTGCAAGGAGGCTTCACAGCGAATTTCATCATATACATAGGAGTGACATAGCGATATTCTTTCCACTCCTTTACCCATCTTCTCTCAATTTTCTGTAAGCAGATTTTTCTCTGCTTAGTTGTTTCTTTGCCATGAATTTATTCATCTGGCAAGCAGTATTCCTCATACAGGTCATCAGGTATCTCAAAAGTTGTCTACACATCAGGTTTCTTTCCACCTTTCTGTGTCTTCTTCCCATCAGTCATTTTCTTCGGCTAAGGATTCTGAACTCTTGAAGGTTCTGAAGAAGTGCACAATTTTTCTTCAAGAAACACTGCAAATGAGTTAAGTTGATGAGAACCTAGTGATTCATCAGCGCACATGTTTGTAACTGTGAACAGAGTATAGGTGCGAGGAATTTGAAGAGGTCATATACATTCTCAGAAGATTTTCAGTAACATCAAGTGTGAGGAATTTGACCATGGGTGTCTTGAGGAATTTCACTAAGTGTTCTTTGTCTTAGGTTCCAGAGTTCTGCAACTTTTGAGAATTTCACACAATTGAGGAATCTTGAAGAAAATCATAACTTAGGGAAAAACATCAACAGTATGAACATGTTAGGTGCTTTAGTAACATTAACTGAGGAATCTTGAAGAATAAAAACCTTTGAGTAAATTGAGGAAATCTGGAAGATCAAACAAGGGAAGTAAAAACATATTTTATTTACCCTCATGAAAAACATGACGAACTGTGAGAAGAAATCGAGGTAGTTCGTCCGTCCAGATCTCCCACACCCTAGCTTGGCAGAGGGAGACGACTACAGCGATGGCAGGGTGAAGACTTCCGCGGTCGATGCGAGTACAACAACGGCGAGGTTGAGGCAGTGAAGCTCTTCCAAACCGGCAGCGATGATTTTAGCGGCGGCGCTAGGTTTGAGCTCGGGAGGGAGTAGGAGTGAGGAGTACCCGAGCACAGTGAAAGGGAAGGGGTATTTATAGCGGAGGTGAAAACCAATCTGTTTGAAGATTTTGGACCAGATTGCCCCTGACCCTTGCTCTCCAAGCGAAATGTGTCACCCACGTTTTGAGTAGTGGCAATAGTGGGGGATCATGGGTTATCCAGTCATGGGAATCGGAATGGTTTGAGCGGGAAACACCGAAAAATTTAAAGTTTCCGTTCGCAAATTCTTCAGCTGTCAAGGACACAGTGAAGACTTTGAACGAGTTTCAAAGTAGAATGCATATGAAGAATTTGTGAACAGACTGGGTTGAGTTTAGCCTGGAGGGGAAAAGGGTCCGATCACATTCACTTAGATGAAAATCAACTTGAAGAATTAGCAATAAGTGAATGTTGTTGAGGACATTGAAAACTCAAATATATATATATATAGTCCATGAAGAACAGGAGTTTCATAGTTTGAAGAATTCAAAAAGTTGATGAATTTGAAAAGTTGAGGAATTTGCAAATTTTTGAGGAATTTGAAAATTTGAAGAATTTGCAAAATGATGAAAACTCAACTTTGAAGAATTTCAACTATGGTTGGTGGCGTGACCCACCGTATAAGAATGATGACTTCAGACATCGCGTATAATTGTCGTAGGGTTCTGAGAATCAATTTCTTCATTAATTTCTTCACAGTTAGAGGGTTATTCTTCATTGATTGAAGAAAAATGTTACTTCGTGTGTTGCAGATCTAACTCATCAATTTTGCATCAGTGTTAGGATGTGTGTCCTTTTTCAAAGAACATTCAAAGATTCTAAGATATTTAGCTCACACCACAACTTGCAAAATCTCTTTTCATCCAAGGGCTTTGTGAAGATGTCAGCCAATTGTTCTTCAGTAGGGATGTGGTCGATGGAGATGTCGCCCTTGAGTCCATGATCTCGAAGAAAGTGATGACGAATCTAGATGTGTTTGGTCTTGGAATGCTGAACTAGGTTGTAACCAATCTTGATGGCACTCTCGTTGTCACAGTAGAGAGGCACATTCTTCACCTTGATGCCATAGTCCTTGAGGGTTTGCTTCATCCACAACAACTGAGCACAACATGAACCAGCAGCAATGTACTCAGCTTCAACAGTAGATAGTAACACATAGTTCTGCTTCTTTGAGGACCAAAATACTAAGGATCGTCCAAGGAAATGACATGTGCCTGAGGTTGACTTGCGATCCACATGATCTCCAGCATAGTCAGCATCATAGTATCCGACGAGGTGAATATTGGAGCCCTTGGGATACCATAATCCAAGCGTTGGTGTGTGAGCTAAGTATCGAAGAATATGTTTCATAGCCTTATGGTGTGATTCCTCTAGTGTTGCTTGGAATCGGGCACACATGCAAACACTCAGCATAATATTAGGTCTAGATGCACATAGATACAATAATGAGCCAATCATGGAGCGATATACCTTCTGATTGAAATCTTTACCATTTTCGTCAGTGTAGAGGTGGCCTTTTGAAGGCATTGGAGTTTTGACGCCTTTGCAATCTTGCATGTTGAATTTCCTCAGAACATCCTTTAGGTATTTCTCTTGAGAAATGAAGATGACATTGTCTTGCTGACAAATTTGAAGACCTAAGAAGAATTTCAACTCTCCCATCATAGACATTTGATATTCTTCACTCATCATATAGGCAAATTCATCATTGTAACATTTGTCAGTACAGCCAAAGATAATATCGTCTATGTATATTTGGCATATGAACAGTTCATTGTCATAGGATTTTGTGAAAAGAGTTGGGTTGAGTGAACCAGGTTTGAAGCTTTTCTTCATGAGGAACTCCTTTGGAGTGTCGTACCATGCCCGAGGGGCCTAGTTGAGGCCATAGAGCGCCTTGTTGAGTCTGAAGACTTTGTCAGGATGCTTAGGGTCTTCAAAACCTAGGGGTTGAGCAACATATACTTCTTCCTCAAGCTTACCATTGAGGAATGCTCTTTTCACATCCATTTGATATAAGATGATATTATGATGGTTAGCATAGGCAAGCAATATGCGAATAGCTTCAAGTCTAGCAACAGGTGCAAAAGTTTCATCAAAGTCAATTCCTTCAACATGTGTGTAGCGTTGAGCTACAAAACGAGCCTTATTCCTTACCACAAGGCCATTTTCATCTTGCTTGTTGCGGTAGATCCATTTGGTACTTATGATGTTATGCTTGCGAGGATCTGGACGCTTGACAAGTTCCCACACGTTGTTGAGCTTGAATTGATGCAATTCCTCTTGCATAGCTTGAATCCACTCAGGCTCCTTGAATGCTTCATCAACTTTGGTGGGCTCTATGATTGAGACAAAATCAAAGTGCCCACAAAAGTTAGTCAAATGTGAAGCTCTTGAGCGAGTAAGAGGACCTGGTGCATTGATGTCATCGATGATTTTGTCAATCTGCACTTCATTTGCAACTCTTGGATGAGCAGGTTGATGTGGTTGAGGATTTTCTTTAGCACCATTTTCTTCAAATGTATCAGCATGAATGTCTTCATTCGTTGGAATGACTTCCTCAGTGGGTATGACGTCTTCAGTAGCCTTCAGCTTACTGGATTCCTCAGGATACTGTTCATCTAGCACAGAAGGCAGGTGCTCTCTTTGCGAGCCGTCAGTTTCATCGAACCGCACATCTACAGTTACAACAACCTTGTGGTGGTAGGTGTTGAAGACCCTGTAGGTATGCGAGTCCTTTCCATAACCAAGCATAAAACCTTCATGTGCTTTCGGTGCAAATTTAGAACTATGGTGAGGATCTCTAATCCAACATTTTGCATCGAAGACTTTGAGATAACTTACATTGGGTTTCTTGCCAGTCATAAGTTCATACGAAGTCTTCTTGAAGAATTTGTGAAGATATACCCTGTTGATGATGTGGCATGCAGTATCAATTGCCTTAGGCCAGAAGCGACGAGGAGTCTTGTATTCATCAAGCATGGTTCGAGCCACATCAACAAGAGTCATGTTCTTGCATTCCACAACGTTGTTCTACTGAGGAGTATAAGGGGTAGATAACTCATGAGTAATACCAAGTTCATCAAGATTGGTGTTCTTGAACTCAGTCCCATTATCACTCCTGATATGCTTGATCTTGACGCCGAAATTCGTGGAGGCCCATGAGGCAAATCGTCTGAAGACATCCTACACTTCAAACTTGTATAGAATAATATGCACCCAAGTGTAACGAGAGTAATCATCAACAATGACAAAGCAATACAAACTTGAAGAATGCACCCAAAGAGATCCATGTGAAGTAATTCAAAGGGTCGAGTCATGGTCATGATTGTCTTCGAGGGATGCTTGGATCTAGTCATCTTCCCAGACTCACATGCACCACAAAGGTGGTCCTTGAGGAATTTAACACCTTCTATGTCAATGGTGTGCTTTTTCTTCACGAGTGTGTCCAAGTTCCTCATACCAGCATGTCCAAGTTGTCGATGCCATAGCCAGCCTTCTAATGACTTTGCAAGTAGGCATGTGGCAGGATGAGGACCTGTAGAGAAATCAATAATATACAAGTCTCCTCTCCTAAAGCCTTCGAAGACTTTTGAATTGTCAGATTCCATGATGACAACACAACAATATTTTCCAAATACGACAACCATATCAAGATCACAAAGCATTGAGACAGACATACATCACCTTATCCATGGACCCGAGGGATTCGACTAACATCACCTTATCCATGGTTCGGTCCTTTGAGATTGCAACCTTACCTAGACCCAATACCTTGCTTTTTTTCCTTTGTTTGCATAGGTGATATGCTTCAGATGAGATGGAGCAAGTGGCAAATTCATCAATGGATTCTTGTCACCAGACATGTGGTTTGTGCATCCACTATCAAGGACCCACTCAGTAGCTTTTGGAGGTTCATCATGTAGATGAATTAGTACAACTTACGAACTCATATGCTTCAATATGACATCAATTTCATCAGATAGAATTTCATCACACAAGATAGTAAGCAAGTAGTGTGAGGACGTGAGAAATGAGGAATTCATTTCTACATGGTTAGCTTGCGTCCTTTCAAGCATTTCCTCGGGTCTCCAGCAAATTCATCAGACGTTCAAGTTCATCTGGAGACCTGACCCCTGCATAAGAAATTAGTTCAATTTCTCCACCACCCACATCAATAGGGGTGGCAAAGAGTTCATCATTCTGCGAGCACCATATGAGAAGGGAGGCATTGAAGCAAGTGCGCTTCGTTTTACAGGACGTGGGTTAGAGTAATCATATGAATAAGCAGATAAATTCTTCGAGGACTTATGAACATAATTATTTGAAGAATAATGCACATATTCAGAACTCTTAGATTTTCCCTGCAGAACAGATGCATTAGAACAAGAATGATATTTTTGACCATTTGAGGAACTTGGTCCAAGTGAAGACTTTGATTCATATGAGGAATTTGATCTAGGGTTCTTGTTCTTCATGAGTGGTGTCGTGAGGACATTCACTTGAAGATTTTGTAGGTAGCTCTTGGGAACCCAGATTTTCTTCATAGGAGAACCGTTCCTGCAGTTAGTTCCAACAAATCTGGCAAATACTTCACCTTTCTGATTTTTGAAGAATTTGTAGTTGGAGTCAAGTGACTCATCAGAGGAATATGAAGTTTCACAAGCAAAGCCAGATAAAGTGGATGGATCTACAAGAGGTCCTTTCGCATCAACCCATGAGGTTTTGGGGTACTGCTCAGGTGTCTAGTAGGATCCATTAGCGTTGAGTTTCCTCTCAAAGGCAATACCCTCTTTCCTAGGGTTCCTGTTCAGAATTTGGTTTTTGAGGACATCGCAAAGGGTTTGATGCCCTTTGAGACTTTTGTATATGCCTATCACATACAATTCCTTCAACCCTGCATTTTCGTCAGTGATACTTGTGGTATCCTCAGATGAGGAATTTGTGACCACTGGAATAATTGAAGAATTTGCAGCAATAGAAGCATTTGAACATTTAGGTGAAGAATTAGCAGTTTCACGTTCGATGCATGTCAAGCAAGGTGGAACAAATTCTTCCTGAGTGGTACTGATCCTTGAGCCAGTAAGGAATCATTTTCCCTTTTGAGATCCTCATGTGACACCCTTAGTTTCTCAATATCTTGCTTTCTTTGAAGAAATTCATAAGAAAGCTTCTCATGATCAGCTAAGAGAGCATTATGATGACTCTGAAGGTTATCATACTTTGTCTGAAGACTTTTGAGATCATCAGACGGAGTTTGAGTCTGATCCACTTCCTCATTCAACAGATCATCGCTTTTGTCTAGCATTTTCTGAAGCTTTTCAAGTGCATTTTGTTGCTTAGTGGCAATATTAGCAAGTTTGGCATAGCTAGGTTTCACATATTCATCAGATTCACAATCACTTGATTCAGAGGAGGACTGATGCTTATGTACCTTCTAACCTTTTGTCATAAGACAAAGTGAGGAAGATGAACCAGGATCCGATTCCTGGGTTTTGAGGATTTTCTTGAGTTCAATGAACATGGGGTCTTGACGAGTGCGATGGCCTTCATTGATGTCCAAGATCATATCCCAGATGATCTTGGCATTTTGAAGATGACAGATGTCTTTGAACATGACGCTTGATAGGCTTGAGCAGATGATGTTCCTCGCCTGAGCATCAAGTTGAGTGTACTTACAAATTTCCTCAGCATTTGCCATCTTGCAAAGTGCAGTTAGTCCAAGTTTTGTAACAGTCCATAGCTCATTGTTCATAGAAATCAGATGCTTCTTCATCAGAACCTTCCACCTAGGATATTCAATGTCATCAAGATTGGGACATTCTGTGACTGACTTGACGCATTTTTCCATGAAACGGTAAGTAGGAGCATAGTCATCATTGACGCCATCAGAGTCGTTGGAGTAGTCATTTTTTTCATTGTTGAAGATGGACTTGCTGACGAAGGCAGTAGCGAGAGCAAGGCTAGCGACACCAGATTCAGATTCCACCTCATATTCTTCCTCTTCTTCATATTCTTCAGACTCTTCTTCTGAGTCCATTTCCTTGCCAATGAAATCCCGAGCCTTTCTGGAACTATACTTCTTGTGCATTGAGGACTTTGAAGATGAGGACTTTGTAGATGAGGACTTTGAAGATTTCTTCTTTTTCTATGAGTCATCAGAACTGTCGTCCTTGTACTTCTTCTTTTTCTTCTTTGATTATTTTTCCCAGAGAGGACAGTCGGAGATGAAGTGACCAGATTTCTTGCATTTGTGACAAGTTCTCTTCTTGTAGTCATCTGAGGAATCTGATTTCCTTAAACAACTTTTTGATGACTTTCCAAATCCACCCCTCCTTGAGAACTTCTGGAATTTCATCACGAGCATTGCTAGCTCCTGACCCAGTTCTTCAAGATCACCAAGGCTACTATCAGAATCTTCACCTTCGGATGAGGAAATTTCTTTTGCCTTCAGAGCACGGTATCTTCCATAGCTTGGCCCATAGAGGTCTCTCTTCTCATCTTGTTGGAATTCATGAGTACTGAGTCTCCCAAGAATATCAGCAGGATCAAGTGACTTGTAGTCTCCACGTTCTTGAATCATCAAAGCCAGAGTATCGAATGAGGAATCAAGAGATCTTAACAGTTTCTTCACCACTTCATGGTAGGTGATATTAGTGGAACCCGGTGCTTGAAGCTCATTGGAGATATCAGTGAGCCGATCAAAATTTTGCTAAACATTTTCATTGTCGAGTCTCTTGAAGCGGTTGAAGAGATTGCGAAGAACATCAACACGAGAGTCACATTGAGTGGAAACACCTTCGTTGACTTTGGACAACCTATCCCAGATAAGCTTAGCAAACTCCAAAGCACTCACTCTGCCATACTGACCTTTGCTCAGATGGCCATAGATGATATTCTTCGCTTGAGAATCTAGTTGCTTGAATCTCTTCACATCAGCAGCGTTGATCGTGGGAGTAACAGAGGGAACACCATTTTCCACAACGTACCAGAGATTGTTGTCAATTGCCTCAAGATGCATGCGCATCTTGTTCTTCTAGTAGGGATTCCGTCCTATCGAAGGTAGGACATCCTACGGAAACCTTGATCATACCTGCAGTCGACATAACTAGAACTCCAGGTGGTTAAACCAAAATCACACAGAACAAGGGAGTACCTTGCTCTGATACCACTTGAAAGTGTGTTATATCGACTAGATGGCGTGAGTACGCGATTTTTACAAATTCATCACTTGAGGAATTTCAACTTGAGGAATTTGAAATGTGATGAATAACTAGTAGTGAATAAGTACTCAAGTGCATGAGGAACACAGTGATAGCATAATCATCATGATGAAATAAAACATGCACAAATTACAAGTAGCGTGATACAGGAGAAGCATGTGAGGAACAAGGTAACTTGAAGAATTTGAGGTGAGGAAATTGTGGAAGTCTTCAGTCAAATTCTTCAAACAGTAACAATCAATTTCATCAACAAGTATACGAGGAATAGAGGGGTTGAGGAAATAGAACCAGGTAGCTCGATGAAGACAATGGTTTGATTACCCAGTTCCAACTGTTGTGATAGTCGTACGTCTGGTTTGGAGCGGCCTGGTATTTAAACCAGAGGACACACAGTCACAGGACACACAGTCCTTACCATATTCTCCTTGAGCTAAGGTCACAAAGTCCTCGCGCAACACTCGTGGTAAGTCTTCAGGGTAGACTTCCAAAACCCTCACAAACTGGTCACCCGGCGATCCACAATTTACTGTTGGATGCTCTAGACCAAGGTCACTCCGTGCTCCCCAATTGACTATAGGATGCACTAGACCATGACGCCTAACCGTTTGAAGGATACACGGTCCTCAAAGGTAACAAGTGTCGGTTCCACACAGGAACAATCTCTTAAGTGATGCTCAATCACTTTGGGTTTGGTGGTTTGGATTTGGGTTTTTTCTCACTAATGATTTTCTCTCAAAGTCCTCGGAGGATGGGTTGCTCTCAAATGACAAGTGTCAGTTCTCTCTCGGAGCAGCCAATCAACTAGTGGTTGTGGGGGTGGCTATTTATAGCCAGGGTTCAACCTGACATGATAAGACATAAATGCCGCCAATGATATGACCGTTATGTGGATATTATGATTGGGGACAGCTCACACTAAGCATAGCAATGATCGGAATTTCGAACTATGAAAGTCCTCAGACATATCATGTTCCTCACTTGTAGGAAATTCGCACTAGCGAAATCCTAACTCCTCGGTCAGATCAATTTCATCAAAGACCAGAAGAACATTGTCTCTATCACTAAAGAACTTGACTGAACTGCAAGAGATTTCCAAAGTCTTCACTCAAAGGATTGGATAGGTCGAGGATTTTGAGTTGAGCATCAGTTGGAAATTTTCCTTAGTATTACCTCGGCCCCGTTTAATAGTATGGTGTTTCCTATGACTCAAAGAAAGGAAATGAACTATGAAAACAAAAGTCTTCATGCTTCATAGTCCTTGTTCATATCTTCAAGGTCACACTAACTTCTTCATTTTCAAAGTCTTCAGGGAATACCAGTCTTCAGCAAAGTCTTCAGTTGAAGACATACATTTTTAGGGGTCGGTAATCTCTGAATATATCAAACTCCTCATCGACTTATAGAGAATGTGTACACTCACAAACACATTAGTTCCTTACCCTATAAGTCTTCAATAAACCAAAATCACTAAGGGCACTAGATGCACTTACACCTCCTGATGTCGTCCTTGGTTTCTGGTCGGAATCAGGGGCGTTGGGGCCACGCCCCATGAAGTGCGTCCTCGGTTTCTGGTCGTACATAACGGTGGTGGGAAAATGTGCAGGACTGGGACCTACAGACGTAGAGTGCCGAAAGGGCCCTCGGACCGTTCAGTAGACAAGAAGAATGTATCCTAGACAGAGTCACAGCTTGACGGAATAGCCTATCTCACCTCGCGACGCGCAGGATCGCCAACGTCATACAAAGCTAAGTACACTATCAGGAGCCTCCTAGCCTAATAACGACCCTGAGGATGAAATAAGGACTGTGCACACTAACCTAAGAATGCAGGAACTACGAATACTATGCGTGGCTGCCGAGTGACAGGGCTCATATACCTGGGTAGGCCAAGGAAACGGGGTCCTCCCCCTCCGCTTAGAAGAAAAACCAATCGGCCGGCTAGACGAGGCCGGCTGGGGACACGCCACACGAGCTATCTCCGGCTGGCATTTCACCTGGCTAGCCTAGCGACCGGGCGTGCTCCCGCCTGGCTGGCCAAGCAGTCGGCCGCCCACGAGCCGGGCAGCCCATTGACTTGGGGACAGACACGCCCTGTCCCGTCTCCCTGACCGTAGGTACGACAGTGCAATGTGACTAGCAGGGAAAGCGACCCTATGGCCACAGTGGTCGCTGACGCGCCGTCCCGCACGGCTACAGTCCATCCGTCTGGCGTGCTGACCTCAGTGAGCGCAATTGGACGGGGAACAATTCCAGCATGCCCCAGCCACTCGAGTGCCTGCCCTGGCGTGGCTACAGTGCCGCCGGCCGTAGCGACGACCTCGGTTGGCTGGCGCTAGGCGACGCCTCTCCAGGCGGCTCGTGCCGGGGCAGGTGGGGGAGGGCCAATCGCGGCGCCCATTGGCGGGTCCCAGCAGGGATGGGACCGCTCGGCCGGCGGGCCCCGCCCATGACGAGACAATACAAGCCATGGGACCCCCTAGCCAGGCGGAGAGGCTGCCAGCTGGGTCCCTCCACCCTCGTACCTAAATCATATTGTAAGAGCCGGGGGTTGGCCTATAAAACCCCCCCGAGCCCCCCATGCAACAGGGACGGAACCCCCATTCGAGAACACACACATAGAGAGCTTCCATACTCTTCCCAGTGGTAGAGGGAGCTGAGCCGGCTGCTCCTTTCTTCCTCCTCTGAACACAGCTCCAGGAGCACCTCTGTATACTTATCCATCCATCCAATGAATCCAAGTAGGACTAAGGGTATTACCTCCCACGAAGGGCCCCGAACCTGGGTACATTGCGTGTCTCCACCTTCTCGTACCTAATCCCGCACCTGGAGCCCATTGGCATCCAATGGCCCCAACACCACCGATAAGCCACCCTATGGCATCTGCCGTGAGAAAACGACGACAGTTGGCACCCACCGTGGGGCCATCCACGGCACCGTTCGGTTCATGCTCCGAGTGGGACCTCTCGCTATTCCCCGCCGCCGCCGCTCGACCCGGCAAAACCATGGGAGGCTCGTGGGGCTTGCCGTGGCACGCCCTGCGGGTGACTCCGACGGCCTAGCGACTGACAACGATGCGCTCACCGAGCGCTTCGGCAGACTCAGCCTCGCCGAGGCTCGGGCCATGGGTAAGTACCCCGCGGGGGTACTCGCCTGCGCCGGCCCGCCCATGGCCGTGGGAGTACTCGCTGCGGCCCGCCCCAGCGGGTCCCGCGACTGTGAGGGGGTGATGGCCATCACCTCCTCCACCGCCTCCGAACGGGCACGGGTAACGGCCACCGCCGCTGCCGCCTGCATCGGCACGTTCGACCCGATCGGTGCAGCCCTCCGGGGCTTGAGCACCCCAATTTCCCCGACGACAAACCCCGATACCGCCACGGCCGACCTCGAGGCGGCTCGTCGCGTCCTCTTCGAGGATGCCATCGCCCTCGTTGCCACGTGCCATCGCATGGAAGCGGCACAGCGGGAATACGCCTCTGCTTATGGCCTTACCCCGGCTGGTGCCGAGCCCAGCCAGCGTGGGGTCGTGCACGACCGTAGCCGCATGGTCGCCGAAATCCTCGGCGACAAAATGCCCGTCTATGACACCCCCACAGCTAACCTGCGAGCCCTAAAGGTGGCCTACGAGGAACTGGACACCTTGGAGGGTGAAGAGCGTGCCGCCCACGAGTGCCACATCAAGGAGCTTATCGATGTTGCTGACGCACAGCAGCATCAGCTCGCGGCAGGCGGCACCGCCGCTGAAAGCCCCCGGCCCGAGCGCGATGGCACGAGAACTGCCAGCCGCCAGCCGGCGCAGCACTCCTGTTCCCCTCGCGTCTCTGGTCATCGGATCGAGACGCACGACCCCCGGCCCTCTCAGCCGTCGGGGAGTGAGCAACCGGCTGTTAGTAGCTGGCGCACCGGCGAGCCGCCTCGTAGCGGCCGCTACTGTGAAGCGTCGGCATCCGGCAGCCGGCGCAGCCAGGGCACACCCCACCCCTGCAATGTGGGTCGCGGCAATCAACGCCGCCCATCATCCGTCCCGAGCTTTCAGGCCGGCTCGAGCCACGCGTCCCCGTAGCAAGGACAATGCTCGCAACCGCATCGACCAACTCGCGCAATCCGCCCTCCTCGAGGAGGAGGGATCGATCGGCCCGGCTTGCTTCGGCCCTCGGATCCGCACCGAGCCATTCCCGAAGGGCTTCACATTCCCTAGGGACACCTCGAAGTATAACGGGGCCGCCAAGCCAGAAGATTGGCTGATCGATTACACCACCGCAGTGGGCATCGCAAGGGGAAACAAACGCGTGGCTGTCCGCTACACCCCCCTCATGCTCATCGGCTCGGCCCGCACCTGGCTCAACAGCCTGGCAGCCGGCAGCATCAACACGTGGACGGACTTCGAGGAGGCCTTCGTCCGCAACTTCACCGGCACCTACAAGCGGCCTGGCCGGCCCCGTGAACTTGCTATGTGCGTTCAGGGGCCGGACGAATCACTCCGCGACTACCTCACCCGATGGACCGAGCTTCGCAACTCCTGCGAGGGAGTGCACGAGGTGCAAGCCGTGCAATACTTCATTGAGGGTTGCCGGGACGACACCCCTCTCAAGCATAAGCTTTTGTGCTCCGAGCCATCCACACTGGCTGAACTCATGACCAAGGCGGACAAATATGCCACGGCCGATTCGGCCATCCGGGTCAAGACGGCCCCGCCGGCCAAGGCGACAACGATGTCGGCCGCAGCCCAGCTGGCTACCGACAACCGGCAGCTGCAGAGCAACAAGTGCAAGAACGACCAGCTGGATCCCCGCTACGGGAGCCGACAGGTCAACACTGTCGAGGATTAGGAGTTAGTTGCCCAGCCTTCCAGCTAGCGCCAGCGCACCGGCAAGGCTGCCTGGCAGCCAAAGTTCACCTTCGAGCAGATGCTCGATCTTCCATGCAAGAATCACTCGGGGGGCAAACCCTCCACGCACACGCTCCAGCAGTCCAGCTTCTCACAGCGATTGGCCCGGGGGGACGGCCTTCCGGCCCCCTCGCACCGCTAGCCCGTGTGCCGGCCCTAGCCCAAGCTGTCGCCCCGGCGCCGGCAACGGCCCCAAACGACGGTCGCCTGGTTGACCAGTACCCCAACCAAGACGGTTGCTACGTCGTCTTCACCAGTGAAGAGACGGGCAAGCACGCGGAGCGCCGGCTCCGTCGTGAAGTGAACGCCACCATGTCGGCGACTCCCCAGTTCATGCACTGGTCGGAGAAGCCGGTCATGTGGAGCTAGGCCGACCATCCCGTGGTGATGCCGCATCCTGGCAGCTACGCCTTAGTCCTCGAACCCACCATCGCCACCAAGGATCAAGCCTGCCACTTTACGCGGGTGCTGATAGATGGTGGCAGCAGCATCAATATCCTCTACCTCGACACGATGGACAAGCTGGGACTAAAGATAAAAGACCTGCAGGTGAGCCGGACGGTTTTCCATGGCATCATGCCTGGGAAGTCTTGCTCCCCTGTAGCCAAGATCACGCTCGACGTCCTCTTCGGCGGACCCGGCCACTTCCGTCGCGAGCCGGTACTATTTGTGGTCGTGGACCTCGCAAGCCCCTACCACGCGTTGCTAGGTCGGCCGGCTCTAGTCAGCTTCATGGCAGTTCCACACTATGCCTACCTCAAGCTCAAGATGCCGGGTCCCAAGGGAATCATTACCGTCAAGGGCGACTACAAGATGTCGCTCGAATGCGCTTGAGACGGTAGCCGGGTAGCCGAGGCCCTAGAGATTGCTGAGGAGAAGCGGCAGCTCGACCGGCTCGTGGTCCTCGCCACCAGCCAGCCGGCCGTGCCAGCTCCCCCCTCGCAATCCACCGGCGAGGCATCCTTCCAGTCGTCCAGGGACACCTAGCAAATCCCGCTCGACCCGGCCAACCCGGCTTAGTGCGTCACGATTGGCTCCCGCCTCAACAGCAAATAGGAAGGCGAGCTCGTCGACTTCCTCCGTGAGAATCGGGACATCTTCGCATGGTCCCCCAAGGACATGCCGGATATTCCAAGGAAGTCCACCGAGCAGAAACTGCACGTTCGGCCGGATGTCAAGCCGGTCAAGCAACCCCTACGCCACTTCTCCAAGGAGAGGCGGTGCACTATAGGAGAAGAGATCGCCCAACTGCTCGCCGCAGGGTTCATCATGGAAGTTTTCCACCCAGACTGGTTGGCCAACCCAGTCCTGGTGCTGAAGAAAAACAAGACCTGGCACATGTGCATCAACTACACCAGCCTGAACAAGGCATGTCCCAAGGACCCATTCGCCCTGCCACGGATCGATCAAGTTATCGACTCCACGGCCGACTGCGACTTGTTGTCCTTCTTGGATGCCTATTCCGGCTACCACCATATCAAGCTAGACCCGGAGGACCGCCTCAAGACCTCCTTCATCACGCCCTTTGCGGCATACTGCTACATCACCATGTCCTTCGGCCTGAAGAATGCGGGCGCCACCTTCCAACGGTGCATGCAAAACTGCCTCCTGCCTCAGATAGGCAGGAACGTCCACGTCTACGTCGACGACATCGTCATCAAAACCAGGAAGCACTTCAGCCTCCTCGACGAACTCTGGGAGACCTTCGCGAACTTGTGCGAATACAAGGTCAAGCTCAACCTGGAGAAATGCGTCTTCGGCGTCCCCGCCGGTCAACTCTTGGGTTTCTTCGTGTCCGCCCGCGGCATTGAAGCTAACCCTGAGAAGATCCACGCGATCGAGCGCATGCCAAAGCCGACCCGTCTCCGCGACGTCCAGAAGTTCACCGGCTGCCTTGCCTCGCTCAGCCGGTTCATCAGCCAGCTGGGGGAGAAGGCTCTGCCCCTCTACGGGCTCCTTCGCAAGACGGCTCTCATCGAGCTGGGTCAAACCAAGAAGCCGGGCACCTTCAACTGGCCTGACGAGGCGGACGAGGCCTTCCGTGGCCTCAAGAAGGCTCTCACCCATGCACCAATCTTGCTTGTGCCGGCTGAGAAGGAACCACTACTCGCATACATCGCCGCGATGACCCGGGTCATCAGTGTTGTGCTGGTGGTTGAACGGCCGGAGGCGGGCAAGGCCCTGCCGGTTCAGCGGCCCGTCTACTACCTCAGCGAGGTCCTCTCCGCGTCCAAGCAGAACTACCCCCACTACCAGAAGATGTGTTATGGCATATACATTGCTGCCAAGAAGGTCAAGCAATACTTCCAAGAGCACACCATCACCATGGTGAGCACGGCCCCGCTCGGCAAGATCATGAGCGGCCGGCACTCCACCGGCCGGATTGCCAAGTGGGCGATCGCCCTCGCCGATCACGAGATCCGGTACGAGCCGAGAACCGCTGTCAAGTCGCAAGCATTGGCGGATTTCCTCGTCGACTGGGCGGAGACGGAGTTCGTCCCACCTTCCCTAGACTCCACGCATTAGCGAATGCACTTGGACGGCACGAAGATGAGGACCGGCCTGGGTGCCGGCATAGTCCTCTCCTCCCCGAAAGGTTATCATCTCAAGTACGCCCTCTAGATCCACTTTGCTGCCTCCAACAACGTGACGGAGTACGAGGCCATCGTTCATGGCCTCCGGCTCGCCAAGGAGATCGGCATCAGGCGCATCCTCTGCTTCGGCGACTCCGACCTCGTGGTGCAGCAAGTTTCTGGCGAATGGGACGCCAGGGATGCCAACATGGCCACCTACCGTTTCCTCGTGCAGCAACTCACTGGCTCCTTCGAGGGCTGCGAGTTCCACCATATCCCCTGAGTGGATAACGAGGCGGCAAACGCGTTGGAAAAAATCGGCTCCACCAGACAGGCCATCCCAACTGGCGTCTCTCTCGAGCGGCTGCTCAAGCCGTCGGTCAAGCCCTCCCCAGAGTCGGAGTCAATCTTCGTGCCAGCAAGCGCCGCCGGCCCATCAACGGCGCCGGCCGCCTCCCCAGCAACTCCGTCGTCGGCTCTCGAACCGTCGATTGCCCAGCCGGCCCCGGTTGAACCAGCGGCGCTAGGGCAGACGGACCCGACGACGCGGTCGTCATGATGGTCATCGACCCGGCAGCTCCAGGGGACGGCGAGCCGGGCCCGGGGGCTCCCGAGCAGGCCCCGGGGGCTGGCGAGCTGGTCTCGGGGACTGACCAACCAGCCTCGGGAGCTCTCCAGCCAGCTGCCATCGCAGCTCCCTCATGGGCCTAGCCCATCTTGGCGTTCCTTCAACGAGGCGAGCTGCCTCCGGACGAGGCTCTGGCTAGGCAGATCCAGTGCCGTGCCTCGGCTTATAGCATCGTCAACAGTGAGCTCGTCCATCGCAGCACCACCAGCGTTTTCCAGCGGTGTGTTGAGCCGGGAAAAGGCCAAGAGATCCTCCTCGACATCCACCAGGGCGAGTGCAGCCACCACGCCGCCTCCCGGGCCCTGGTGGCCAAGGCTTTCCGCCACGACTTCTATTGGCCCACGGCTCTCGAGGCGGCCAAGAAATTGGTCGACGAGTGCGAGGGCTACCAATGCTTCAGCACGCAAAGCCACCTGCCGGCAACAGCCCTCCAAACCATCCCCCTCTTGTGGCCCTTTGCCGTTTGGGGGCTGGACATGGTGGGCCCCTTCAAAACCGCTTGAGGTGGCATGACGCACTTGCTGATGGCCGTGGACAAATTCAGCAAGTGGATCGAAGCACGGCCCATCAAGAAGCTGGACGGCCCCATGGCCGTCCGGTTCATCAATGATATTACGATACGATACGGCGTCCCTCACAGCATCATCACCGACAACGGCACCAACTTCGCCAAAGGCGCGCTCGCACGTTTCTGCTCCAAGCAAGGGACCCGGCTCGACCTGGCCTCCGTCGCTCTTCCGCAATCAAACGGCCAGGTCGAGAGGGCAAACGGCCTCATCCTATCTGGCATCAAGCCTCGGCTCGTGACTCCGCTGGTCAGGTCGGACGGCTGCTGGATCGACGAGCTGCCGATTGTCCTTTGGAGTCTCAGGACCACGCCTAACCGTTCCACCGGCTACACCCCGTTCTTTCTCGTGTATGGGTTCGAGGCAATCATCCCCACCGACATCGAATTCGACTCACCTCAGGTTGCCCTATACACGGAGAAGGATGCCAAGGAAGCAAGAGAAGACGGCATCAACCTGCTCGAGGAGGCTCGCGAGCTAGCCTTGAGCCGGACGGCAATCTACCAGCAAAAGCTCTGGCATTATCACAGAAAGAGGATCCAACCGCTCTCATTCTGCGAGGGGGGCCTAGTCCTCAGACGGATCCAACGAACCGCCGGTCAGCACAAGCTCTCCTCCCCATGGGAGGGCCCGTTCATCATCAGCAAGGCGCTACACAACAATGCGTACTATCTAATAGATGCCCAGAAGCCACAGAAGCACAAGAGAGACGCCTCCGGTGAAGAAACGGAGCGTCCATGGAATGCGGCACTCCTGCACTCGTTTTACTACTAAGGAAAATCAAACGTATGTATGTATCCCCGTCCTTTTGGGCTTATGAATGCAATGGGCGTCCCAAGCCGGCTCTTGGGGCGCACCCCATTTCGTTTATCTCAAAGCTTTCCACACTCACCGGCTCCCGGGCCCGGGGGCTAGCTGGCTAGACCTAGAGGTGTCTCTCCGCAGAAAAGACTAAGTAAATGTGAGTCGGTCAAGCCTCCCCACCCTTACCAGCAGCAGACCGGCACCCTGTTCTCTGGCTGACGGGGCCTCGGGGCAGCAAGGTTCGGCTCGCACCAAAGGTCGAAACGGGAAGGGACCTTTTCTAGGCCCGGCCGGACCCTTGCCGCGTCTCTAGCCGCTTCACTTACCCCGAAAAAACCCTCCGCGATTCCTAAGTTTTTAAATGGCTCCCTCGAGGCGGATGCCTCGACCCAGCCACAGACCGGCTCCCGGCTGTCGGGCTGGCGTGGCTAAGGCCAAAGGGGAAACAAAGTAGAAATGCAAAGGGGCGTGGCGGGTGAAAAAGGGGTAAGGTGGAGGCGGCAAGATTCATAAGGCATAAAACACAAAGTATTCATAACATAAAGCGAATGTCCCACGACCGGCGTTCAGTTTGTTACATACACACCCCGAGTGGGTGGATCGAATCCAAGTTCAAAGTGCAGGAAAGAAGAAAAAGAAAGAGCAAAACAGGAAGATGCCCGGGGGCTCAAGCCACCGGTGCGTCGCCAGCCGGCGCGTCACCAGCCGACACGTCGAGGTAGGAACTCATCCGCGTCGACATACGACGCCAGCTCATTAACCCGCAAGACAAGGGCCAGCTCGCGAGCCTCCCGCTCCGCGGCCGGCACGTCCCGCATTGTCGCTAGCCGGGCGAGGTCCACACCCTGGTACC